>JAZKJV010003141.1:0-599594 GCA_037367405.1 Ottelia alismoides | reverse complement strand
TCTTGATATCCAAATCTTATATATGTACTTTCTCATTAATTGATAAATTACAAACCCATCAACTGATTGTTTATGACCCAATATGACAACTTTCCTCTCTTGATATCCTTCATCTCAAATTTGTTATTCAAGAGCAACTTCGTTTCATCAATAGTCATCATGTTTGAACCACACAGCAATATATCTTCAACATGAAATAATAGGACATATACTTATCACTTTCCACCGTATATTTT
The DNA here is from genome assembly GCA_037367405.1 of Ottelia alismoides. Classification (NCBI taxonomy): domain Eukaryota; kingdom Viridiplantae; phylum Streptophyta; class Magnoliopsida; order Alismatales; family Hydrocharitaceae; genus Ottelia; species Ottelia alismoides. The sequence goes on along the minus strand of JAZKJV010003141.1, from coordinate 599,358 downwards.
GCATTGTTACCAAATTCGTGAATTATAAAGTCACATGAATAAATTATATTGTCAAACTCATGTCATTGCTCTGTTGATTGCTTTGATTCATAAAGCTTCCGAGCATTTCTTCGTATACCAAATGACACAAGATTATCGAGTTGATCCATATAGAGCTCCTCCTTAATTTGTGGATTCAGATCTTTACGAATATCAAGTGTCACAATATTTGCATCCAAATTGGAACGGATACATATATCAAAACACAAATGAAATCAATCTTTAATATTTATCTCTGATTTCGAGAAGCTATGATTTAAAGTTAGAAATACTAGATCATGAATAAATGTCAATAAAACCAATATCTCGCTAAAAATATTAATAATAGGAAGGGACATTGTTACTTCTCCAAGTGTATGAACTAAAATGAAGTTGCTTGTGTAGTAGAGGTGCTTTTTATTAACTTACTGTAACCTAAAGTATTTGCATTGTGATTTCGTAGGTATCTGCACAACATCGAATTTAAAAAATAATATAATATACCTTATATGATTTTAATATTTTCAAACGTAAGAAGCATCCGCACCTCGTGGATGCTACGGGATATTGATGATGAGATTTTGGTCCTAGATTCTACAACGAAAAATGTGGAGGTCGCCCTCCCAATGCAGTGGCAATGAATGACTTCAATGAATGCATCAACAATGTAGTGTTGAAAACCCTTGGACCTGGACCAATTCAGTTATTGGGAAAGGTCGAATTGCGGCCTGACTGGATATGGCCTTACGAATGACGCTTGGAGAACTGCCCTCCCACTGATAAAAAATGAGGTATTCTCCATCTGCGAACTCGGATCATCTCATTATGATTGTGGCGCTCAGTGTGCAACCCTCGCAGAGAAAACCCTTCCGCTACTTCGATTACAGGGCGGCACGCGAGGGCAACGAAGATCTTGTCTCTGGTGTTGGGGATTCCCCTGCACATGGGAACCCAATCGCCCAGTTTCAACAGAAGCTGAGAGCTGTCAAGAATGCGCTTAAAGTCAGGGCTAAAGTGCATGGGGATGTACAACAAGACAAAAGAGATATGACGATGCATCTAGTAAAACTCAGTGAAGCCCTAGCGGTCTACCTGCTTGACCCATACATTGCCCAATTGGAATGAGAGGCAAAGGACTACTCGCTCAAGCTTGATGAGGATGACGAATCTATGTGGAAGCAAAAATGCCGAGTTAATTGGCACAAACTGGGAGACAGGAACACCAAGTTCTTCCATATCGAGGCTTGTGCTCGAAGGGCTAGAAACTCCATCCCATTCCTACTGGATGGGGCGGGGAAGCTTGTGGACACGCATTCGAAGGTGGTTGCAGAAGCAGTCTCGTATTTTACAGGCCTCCTTGCAGCGAACAATTCCATGTTGGGGAGAGCTACGCTTGTGGAGCCTAAGTTCATTCTATCTAGGTTGGTCAACCAATGGCTATCTAGACCCTTCACCGAGAAAGAATTTCGAGGTGCGCTCAAGAGTATCCACTTTTCTAAAGCCCCTGGACAAGATGGGTACAATGCGGGGTTCTTTAAAAGGCATTGGACATTACTGAAGAAGGACCTCATCCTAGCTATGGGCTTCCTGTAGGAAGGGGGACACCTCCCTAACGGTGTTAACCACACCATCCTAACCCTTGTGCCCAAGGCGGCGACTCCAACAAACTTGGGTGATTTTAGGCCAATTGCCTGCTGCAGTACACTATATAAGATTTTTTCGAAGCTCTTGGAGTCCAGACTGGCTGCCATCATCCCTCAGTTGGTTGCGCCCAACCAAACGACATCCATTAAAGGGAGATCAATGGGGGATTGTATCAGACATGTCCAAGAGGCGATTCACAGCTTTGGCCCAAGAGCAAACACGCTCAAGGCTTGTGCTAAGACAGATTTATCGAAAGCATTCGATTCGGTTGACCATACCTTCTTGCTAGAAAGTTTGAGGCTGAGAGGATTCAACATGAAATGGATTGGATGGGTTCGGAGCTGCATTTTCACCCCTATGTTCTCAATACTTGTTGATGGCTCACCACATGACTATTTCCCTTTGACGAGAGGGCTCTATCATGGGGACCCCCTCAATCCAATTCTCTTTGCTATTGCCATGGACTCGCTTTCCCTTCTGATGGATAAGGTTGTGCATGATGGTACCTATCTTCCCATCCGCATGGGTGGGGGTGGGGGGTGCAAGGGTGCCCTCGCACCTTATCTTCACGGGCTTCTGTTCTTTTGCAAAAAACTTCCTCTACCCTGAAGGAAGTAAGGCGCATCTTGGTGGTTTTTGAGGGTATGCCTGGATTTGTGATGAATGCAAAGAAAAGCAAGATTATCCTCCATGTATAATCCTGTACGGATTTCAAACTATGCTGGGAAGTGGGTCTACTTATTCAGCTCCTTCCGACGAAATACCTGGGCATCCCCATCACTCCGGCTAAGGGTAGGTGGGAGGCGGTATAACTACTCACGGACAGGGTTAGGACCTTGCTTTGTGGCTGGAGGGCAAGGTCCTTAACCCTTGTCGACCGAATACAACTGCTCGCTTCAGTGATCTGTAGCGTGTACCTATACTTGGCCTCGGGCTTGCTAATCCTGGCTGGGACAACAAGGAAAGTGGAAGCAATTTGTGCGGATTTCCTTTGGGATTATGACACTCACCATGTAAAGTGGATAGTGGTTTGCCTCCCAAAGAAGGAAGGGGACCTGGGTCTTCGCTCCCTTCTCTCCATTCGCGAGGCCATGTTCATTACTTGGTGTGGGAAAATTCTTTGTAACGATAATTCTATTTGGACCTCTTTCACGCGGGAAAGATATCTGAGGGGATGCGATTTCATGTGTTGCGATGAGGCTTCAAGTGACTCTCTTGTTTGGAGAAACATCTTGGGCATACGACACGGACTGGCTAACCCCACGGGTGGCCTGGCCCCAATTTGCGCAAACTAACAGGTTTCTTTTAGAAAGCGTTTGATAGGGTCAGAAGTAGGGCTGACAGTGTTTCCTGGGCCCCTATACCGTGGAACTCAAAGGGGGTTCCAAATCACACTTGCGTGCTCTACCGGGCTATCTTGACTGCCTCCCAACACTAGATAGACTCTCAAGGAGTGGACTGATTGTTGGATGGAACTGCTACCTTTGCGGCCAGATTGGGGAAACGAGTAGCCGTATATTTTCCTCATGCTCTTATGCGGCAGTGGTATGGGCTGGTGTAACTTCAGCCCTGGATCTTCTCACAATCGGGCCATCTGGCCTCGATTTGATGCTTGATAGTTGCTAAAAGATAACCTGTTGTAAAATAAGAATGAGGATTGGGGTCTTCCTTTCTGCGACCACTTGGGCTATATGGGATGAGCGTAATTCTAGATGGACCTCCGAACGAGACACTCGCAACTGTCTCCAGTCAGGCTTTTGTTTTTTGTTTTGGTGATTTTCTTTGGTATACTGTTTCTGAATGTGGTATACTGTTTAAGCACGTGGAACGACCTTTTTACTGAATCAAATTTCTGTTGGTTATATGCTAAATTATTATATAGCATATATGATTAACTGCTCTATTAATCACAACTGCATTGACGACTTATTGATTATAACTTCATTACTTTTATCTCACCAAGTATTAGAAAAAGAAGAGGATTTTTTGTCAACATTTATAAGGATTGTTTTTTAATCTAACATTCAGCAGATTCAGCAGATTGTGATAAGAAGGTCTACGTTGTATTTGGCAGCTGAAAATTTGAGTGAATAATATATGTAATATAAAATAAATGTGCTCTGTAAAAAAACATTTTAATTTTAATTTTGTAAAAACCAACTCTTTATTTTAAATGGTGTATCACAATCGTCCTCATATATTTATTTTATTCGTAGGAGAAAAAGTTAACCTGTTAATTGCCAGTAGTATCTTCTATGGATATATGCTTAACATGATACATGTACTTCACCTATTTTATGCATGTAGAATTTTGTATATTGTTTATGGAAAATATAAACAAAATGGTTTTCATTGGTACACATTTTTTTTAAAATACAACTTGAATGGTGCATAAGCATTAAAAAATATTGTGATTGTATGCATAGAAAAACATGCACACGCACATAATCATCATGCGCATTGTCACTAATGATATATCAACCAATATTACATTTAAGCATAAGAAATTATTTTGCATGGCATAATATTATTGTTATAAATTTAGCAACAGACAGTACAACGACCGATTTGAAAAAAAGCAATACTATCGACTTCTTTTGTTGTACTCTAAAATTAACTACAATATCGGATTTTAGATCTCCATAGAATTATTATTTAAAATAGTATAACACTAAATATTATGATATTAGATTTTACACTACAACAAAATTGAGCTATAGTGACGATTTTTTCAAAATCTGTCACTAAATTAGCCGTTGTTAAATATATAACGACAATATTATTCGTTGTGAAATGAGGTTTTTCGTACTCAAAATTAGCGACGAATATCATATATATCGTTATATTATTAGCAATGGTCCACCTAGTGACGCTTATCAGTTGCTATATTTTAAAATATCAACTAATCATCGTTATTTTTTTTAGTTCAAAATTTAACGACGATTAATTAGAAGTTATGAAGACAATTTTAATTGTCTAAGAGAGGTATGAAGATCCCGTAGAGTGTAAAATTTCTAAATGAGGTTTAGAGGAAGTCTTGGATATTAGGATTTTTATCATTTGTGCCCCTCTAAGATATTCAATATCAATTATGCCCCTCCCTTTTTTGGAATATCAGTTGTGCCCCTACCTTCTTGCAAAATTAACAGTTCTATCCTTCTATTAAGGTAGAATAAGGCATAACTGATATTATAAAAGGGAAGAACTGTGAATTTTGCAAGAAGGTAGGGGCACGACTGATATTCCAAAAAAAGAGAGGCATAACTGATATTACAATATCTCAGAGCAGCACATCTGATAAAAACCCTAGATATTATAATGAAAAACAATTTTAATTTTGAAAGACGACCTTGTATCTTTGTATATTGCTGCCAACTTGACACAAAAGCATAAAATAATTATGTAAAATGTTAGTCATATTTGTTCTCAATATAATGGACACGAGCAAAAGACAACTATAATAGAAAATTATCATACGATAATACGTCCATCGCCATTATCATATCATTATTTGGATAAAATAATTACACCATCTTAATCTCATGGCTTGATCCCCGTAAGATGGGAACATGAAAATCAAATGGTGCCTGGATCATCTTCAAATATATAAAACTGCAATAGATTCATCTATATATGATTTTTAGACAATGTATTTCTAAATATAACACATTGCAATAGATTCATCCGTACATAATCTTTAGTCAATGCATTTCCAAATATGTCGCGTTGCAATATATTCTTCCATGGCATTGAGATATTATATACTGGTGTATTTTTTGCAAATTACCAGCTCAAGATAATTGAATTCACATGATCACAATAAAAAATTGATCATAATAAAAAAAACTTTTATGACATCCATATCCCAATTTCCTGCACAGATTTGAAACATGTGAAATTGGCATATAGTAGTAGCATGGTGCACCTAAAACCTGCATTAGAAATTGCATTTAAAAAAGAATTAGTATATATGCAATGAATGCAACTCTAGGGTTCGTTTGGTTGCAGGGTTGGGTTGAGGTACACCGATGTACTCCTCTTTCCAACCAAACGAAGCCCTAAGGTTCTCATATCCAAAATAAATGACATATATGGGGTACTCTAGGCTCAAATACATGCCTTACATAGTAGAGGTACATATAGTGCCTTACACCAGTCCAATCCAAGCAATCTTCGTAACAACCTAATGGCACTTATTATTCATGAAATAAGTATAAAATACAAAATACTACCTCCAAGGTATCGGAGGAAAATCATGGATATTTCATGGGATTTTTACCCAGCAGATCCTGTAATCTTTTTAAATGACCTCTACGACCTTTGAAAAATCGATATTCCTCCCTCAACCCCCTAAACTTACCAACCTTTACTCCACAGACCCTGTGGTTAACCCACATCCATTTGACCGTCAAAAGTGACCGGATTCCGTTACATTCTTTATTTTATATTTAGGATTTTTGCATCCATAACCCCCTCCGCTTGCAACGTGAACCCGGAGCAGTGCTCCTCCTCAAAGCCCCCCTCCCGCACCGCCGCCTCCCTCGCCCTGCCTGCACGCCCGCACCGCCCACCTGCTCGAGGCCCCAGTGCTTCCCACCTGCTCGAAGCCCTCCCTCCCCCGGCACCGCCGCCTCCCCTGCCTCGCCTGCATGCCCACGTTGCCCATCTGCTCGAGGCTGAGGCCCCCGTGCCACCCACCCGCTCGAAGCCACCCCCCAACCCCCACCCGAAGCCTCGGCTCCCGCCTCCCATGCCCCCACCGGCTGCCCCCGCCCGAAGCCCCCCTGCTCCCCTTCTCCCACGCCACTCGAAGCCTCCCCCGGCCCCCTCCTCTATGCCGCTCGGAGCCCCCCTGCTCCCCCTCCCCCACGCTGCTCAAAGCCCCTCCTGTTCCCCCTCCCCCAGGCCGCTCGAAGCCCCTTGTTCCCCCTCCCCCACGCCGGTCGAAGCCCCCTGCTCCCCCTCCCTCAAGCCCCCTTGCTCTCTCCCCCACACCGGTCGACGCACCGCCAACCAGCTCCACCTCCTCCAGATCAACCCCCCACCCCACACCCCAACCTCCCCGCAGGTCCCGTTCAGATGGCCGATCTGGCTGACGGTCTTAGCGTCATCAGTGACGAGATTGTCCAGCACGAAGATGACCTTGATGGTGCTGATGAAGACGAAGGGGAGGAAATGGAGGCGGAGAAAGTGGTGGTCCGGCTGCTTGACGGGGAAGGAGTAGGAGGAAGGAGAGGCTGATTGATGGGGGAAGGAGTAGGAGGAATTGGAGAGAGACGAACAAAGGAGGGAGAGTGGAAGAAAATCTACCATTGGATTTGCTAGGGTTAGATTAACTCAACTTAAACCCAAGCTAGTTAACTCAAAAAGTCTCAAATTAACGGTAGAGTCTATAGGGTAAGACGGAGCATGTTTAGGAGGTCAAGAGAGGAATATCGATTTTTCAAATATCGTAGAGGTCATTTAAAAAGATTACAGGGTCTGCCGGGTACAAAACCCATATTTCATTGGATATTCCATTGTTGTTGTGATCCGCATTGGAAAGAAAACGTTCAGCACTCAATGTCACCTTCTAGAAACAAAATCTAACGAGGATAGCAGAATTTTGGAGGTGTACAAAATATAAAAAGCACAATAAAGCACAAAGCATCAATAACAAAATTAAGGAATGGGAACTACATGTAGATGTAAGGTGTTGCAAACAGGTTAATGATCTCGATGATCTTTGAGATCTGCAAGCACTATACAAAAACTCATATCTCACTATATGCAGTACAAAATATGATACTTGATACGGGCACAAATGTAAAGCATACCAAAAGTTTAAAGTAGCGTCATAACCATTGTATTTTTTTAACAACATTCGAATATACTGAAATACTACATTCAAAACACAACAAGTCTTTAAAATATTACACTTCTTGAAAATCACAACCAAAAATCATGATTCCTCCACTCATAATGGCTTTCTCCTTCATGGAGACCATCTCATTGTCGAGCCTTCCTGAAACGAACATCAACAAAGTAAGAGGCTTTGTTTCGCACGAAATTTTAATGACATAATATAGGAACATAGTGATAAAATTTCATGGAAGAAATTTTCAAAAAATAAAAAAAAAAAAACAGACGAAATGATGCGGGGGAGCCAAGCTAACTCCCCCAAGGGGCAACCTCCCCCCCCCCCCCCCCCCACACACATTATATAGGGTTAAATGAGACTGTCCCCTTGGGGGGGCTAACATGGCCCCCGCGCAATTTCACGCGTGGTTTTATTTTTTATTTTTTGAAAATTTATTCCGTGAATATTCATCACTACATCACTATATTATGCTATTAAAATTTCGTGCGAAACAGAGACTCCTACGGCCTCCATCTAGACAATCATTTTTTCATGTGGAATTTGAATGTCATAATATAGGGATATTTTGATGAAAATCAACGGAAGAAATTTTCAAAAAATAAAAATAAAAATACGGCTAAAATTACGCGGGGGAGCCAAGCTAGCTCCCCCCATGGGGCAGCCTCATTTTACCCATATATATATATATATATATGAGATTAATAGGGTTTCCCCCTTGGAGCAGCCAACATGACTGCCCCCATGCCATTTTCGATATTTTTTATTTTTTTGAAGAATATCACCATGTATATTCATCCCTATATCCCTCCTACATGTCATTCGAATTTAATCAGAAACTGAGACTCCTACGGCATCCATCAAAAGAGGATCGATTTAATAAATCCTATGATCGTTAAAAAAATGAATGTCTAGATGGAGGTCGTAGGAGTCTCTGTTTTTGACGAAATTCGAATGAGGTATAGGAGGGATATAGGGGTGAATATACATGTTATTTTTCAAAAAAATAAAAAAAATGCTAAAATAGAGCCCGTTAAATCATATATATATATATATAATAAAACAACAAATAGTAATACCATTCAGGAATTTAAGAATTGCGTGTAATTATAACAACCAACTCCAAATGAATAGTTGAAATATGAAAGATATTAAAAATAACTTGTGACATGTTATCTTTGGAGGTTAGCAATTACTACATATAAGAATTTGCCCAGTAAATTTTTCGGTAGGAGGTGTGATGGTAATGCATATCATACCTTTCTTCTTTTGCCTAAGGTAGTGCTCGCCCCCCCTCCCCCTCTCGCCTTCACTTATGAAATCCTTGGAAGTTCAAGACCCCAAATAGCCGAGGAAAAGAGGAACAACTTAGACATAGATTAAAGTCATAGATTAGAGTTGAATTATGCACAACAATGTCATGGTTCCCAGATCTATTGATGTTGTATTTCGAAGAATTGGATTTGCCATTCAAAAGAGATTGGCGGCGCAGCTTGTTGCCCGTTTCCCATCAATCTCTCTGTAATAGTTTTTGTGTTTCTAATTTATCTTAGTCATCTTTGGCAAAAAAAAATGAGCATACATACAAAAGAATATATAATTAAGAAAACCACTCGATGCCCCTTATCTTGCGAATATTATATCTCCCCAGAGGAAGCGATCATGGGAGAGGGAGACAGACATACATGTTTGATCCAGCCATGTCGTTGTTGCTAAAAGTTTTGCTGAAGCTGCTGGAGACATCCATCAAATCAGGAAATATGATATTCGAATAAAACACGAAAAATGAATGAAGTATCCAAAGGAAAACCCAACATCTCGAATATGAAATACGGTGGCTGCATCCAATCAAGTAGAATATCTTAGAAATAGAAGGATATTTAGATTCCGATTCCAAGATGAATTGGTGAGCGGTGGATACTGAAGTCTACAAAAGTTAACTCCACAAGTACAGAACTCAAAGTATCACCTTATATTCATGAAAGGATTTGACTTCATCAGGATAATATGCGTAAGAGATATGTCCCTATTTTGTAATTTCAAATAATACATATAGACTATTTTTTGTTACATAAGAAACATAATACATTCTTGCAAAGAAAAGAAAGGATAAAAATGTGACAATACCTCCTTATATCTGCAATGCATCCAAGCAAACTTCCAAGATTGTGTTTGCAACTAAGCCGAAGCGGTTGGCGAACTGATGCTTGCACGAAGCTTTTTATTCAAATTTGAAGGTGTATTTCATATAAGAATCATGTGGACACTATTTTAAACAAATCAAATGCATGTCGATGGCCTTATAGAAGATGAAGACCTTGATGATATCAACTCCGTCTTCGCATCAGACACCTTGTCGACGCTATTTGCAGAGATATATATGCAAGTAACTTACCGATACGTTATCAAATCTCCACCTCCACAATGTGCGACCTACGATGTTGATTCCTCTTATTCGCATCGCATATGGCGCGGTGGCATCCAACCGCGGGCACAACCTGAATGAGATAGTTCTCTCCTCGCCATCAGCACTTCTGTTCGAGTCCATGGCAATGGCAATCCCAACCTCGTCTCGAGGGCATGCATATCTTCCTCTGCTCCTCTCCTTTTCTTTCTCACCTTTCTTTTGTATGGAACCTGACTATAATTTTGCATTATTAATTCATTATAGATATAAGTGGGGATGACATACAACAATGCATATGTAAAATAAATGAAGAGTGTCATGAACAGTACCTCTCCGCGAGGGTTCATATATAGTAAGAAAGACACCCTCGGTACTAATAATTCTCTTTTCGCCCTTATTGCACGTAAATTGAGTTTACTTTTTTTATGATTTTTACATTTCTATCCTTGCAGGACCTTTGAATTGCATTATATATTTATTCCAAAAATCTCGTATGACAGTATAATTGATTCTATAGCTCTTGATTATTTATTTGTATTTTTATGAGCAGTGATTGGTTTACTGCAATTAATTTGGTGATTTTTTTTTCTGGGATACCTATCCAAAGTTTAGGTAATCGCGTGTTGCAAAGCTAGACGTACCTTGAAATGTAGTCTTGTCTGCGACGGGCAAAACACTGTGAAAACGGTCATGAAGGATTTAAACGAGCCAAAGTTATGAATTTCAATCGGGTTCAACACCTTGAGATTCTCAAATATGAAACCTACTCATTTGTAGACTTGTAAAAAAATAGATAAAGGCATGCGCGCGGGATCATTGTGATGATATTAAGGACCAGAGAGCACGACTTCATACCTGGAAGTAACTCAAATCCACGGAGAGGGTCTCCATGTGCGAGAGAGAGCTGTGACGAATGTCTTCCACTTCTCGAGAACCCATTGCGAACGCCGGTACGTAAGATCCGTGTGAAGCCGGGCTTCTCTGAGCTGAGTCGCTCCTCACAGCTCTAGCTCGTTTAGTTCGGAGCCTAAGATCGGTAACGAGGTATCTGAGGTTAACATTTCTGAGCACCAACCAATTCAGTTTCTATCCATCCACTGTAACGTCCCGGGCTTAGGTCCCCGGTCCGTTAACAAAACATTACTGGCCCTAACAACCTCTTGGGATCGGGCCCATACGGACCCAATTAACCACCCCCAAAATGCTTAAGCCAGGTTGTTTCTGTAGTAATCTCTTCACCTTTTATCCCATCCGGAAACTTCATGTTTCCACGGTATGGGACTATGGGGTTTTACAACCTCCCCTACTTATATTCGCAACGTCCTCGTTGCGACATGGCATATCACTTCTTCCCAGTGACAGTGGCGGCTGCACGCTCCGGGTAGCCATTTCCTCCAACCTCTTTGTAGGGGCGGCTCCACCTCTCGGGTAGCCCTTTCCACTGTCAGAGGGCGTTCGGCTCTGATACCATTTGTAACGTCCCGGGCTTAGGTCCCCGGTCCATTAACAAAGCATTACTGGCCCTAACAACCTCTTGGGATCGGGCCCATACGGACCCAATTAACCACCCCCAAAATGCTTAAGCCAGGTTGTTTCGGTAGTAATCTCTTCACCTTTTATCCCATCCGGAAACTTCATGTTTCCACGGTATGGGACTATGGGGTTTTACAACCTCCCCCACTTATATTCGCAACGTCCTCGTTGCGACATGGCATATCACTTCTTCCCAGTGACAGTGGCGGTTGCACGCTCCGGGTAGCCATTTCCTCCAACCTCTTTGTAGGGGCGGCTCCACCTCTCGGGTAGCCCTTTCCACTGTCAGAGGGCGTTCGGCTCTGATACCATTTGTAACGTCCCGGGCTTAGGTCCCCGGTCCGTTAACAAAGCATTACTGGCCCTAACAACCTCTTGGGATCGGGCCCATACGGACCCAATTAACCACCCCCAAAATGCTTAAACCATTTCGATAGTAATCTCTTCACCTTTTATCCCATCCGAAAACTTCATGTTTCCACGGTATGGGACTATGGGATTTTACATCCACTATCAGGTTGGTCAGAGACGAGGACATCTTTACGTTGTTGAGATCACAGCAATTGGGACAAATCGAGAAGGGCCCATTACTTGGCACTGCGGATTATGATGAGGTCAAGCTTCATAGTGACCACACACCCAAAAACGACGTCACACAGAAAGTTGGACATGTCAGAAACGTAGAGGTTGAGATACCGCATGAACCAGGGGCAGAATAGGACAAAAGGAGGAAGGGATATGGATTCCACGAGTTCAACGAATTTGAGCGATAGCTCGCGAACAAATTTGGACATAGCACAAGCGATCCAAATGCCAACAAGGTCGCTCAGGAGGATGGCAACGTGAAAGCGGTAGAGGCCCAAGGAGATGGAAAGTCGAATGCAATCCTCGACGACAGTAGGGTAATGACGGAGGTCATTGCCGAAGGGGAGGTCCAGAGAGGGGATGTAAGCCCATAGGTGACTCCACCGATTGGAGAGGAGGTGGCCTCACGTGGCCTCTTGGTGGGAAGGAGGGAGAGGATGTCGGCCAGAACTTCATCGAGGAGGGCGATGATTTGGTCGCGAGGTGGAGCCATCGCCGTCTTTTTTGAGAACGTTCTTTTAAGAAATGTAGCGGGAGGTTCACATGCTTTATTTCATTTTACTTCCATACAATTTAATCATAGTGTTCCCCCGTGCAAAGTCAAACTCGAAATTTACCCCCACAAGGGGATACAAAAACACATCCATCCACTACAAGAAAAATGAGTTGTGGCCACAGAATGTGGCTACAGAAACTTGTGACCACGATAATTCCGTGGCCACTAGTTTCTCGTACTTATAATTCGCAGCCAAAGTCTTCATACAAGAGTTGTGGCCACGACAAGTTCTGTGATCACTTGTAGTGGCCACAACATATTCGTTGTTAGAGAACTCTTGCGACGAGACTTGTAGCGACGGCTACTGGCCACGACGCGTTGTGGTTAGAGCACAATTCTGTAGCCACAAACCCCATATACGTGGGCACAGTTCTGTAGCCACAACTTATTTTCCTTGTAGTGATCCATAACATCAATTATGCAGGGGTCACCACCCACCCATCAAATTTTCTCCCGAGAATTCCAACAATTCTACCAGTATTTTCTGTAGAATGAACCCCTCCTCCCCTCTTTCCTAGCGACCACTTCCGACTGGAAACATGCTCAATTAAACGCCTAACATGAATCAATTCATAACGATGTGGACACATTTTTAGACAATCCTACTGACTTGTGCAGAACATGTAGGAATAAAAATCCCTTTTATTACGTAACAAACTTCTCCATCCAACTTATAAGAATCAACATGATTACATACTAACTAAATAGCTTGAGAGACGCAAGAGATGAAACATTGCAATGGTCTATGCAAACGCCATTTATTGTCTTCCCTTTCATATGTAGCTTGAGATTAGAATCTAGAATTGTTTTGCACTTAAAAACATATGGGGTGAATGAATCTCATGGAGTCAACTAATGATTATCTATCATATTAAAATATGCAATTAATTAATTGCATAGATTAAACCCTAAACCAGTATAAAAGGTGAAGTTTGCACCCTATGTAAAATTCCTTTTAAAATTAGAAGAGTATTTCAAGTAGCAACTTTAACTGAGAATGATCCATGTTGGTTCGATTCAATATATATATATATATATATATATATATATATGGTGCTTAGATTTCATAAAAAAATATTAAAATCTAATAACTATGCTCAAACAACATTCTTTGGTGTGGAGCGATGTGGTCAATGATAGATCCTACAAGGCTCGATACATGCATCGATGACATGAAAAGTCCATCCATGAAGACATCTCGATTCTCCCTATCCAAACTGTTGTAGATCACGTCAATGCTCTTCTGATTTTGCTGGATTAAATATTTTAGCATCGAGAGGAAGGTTGTCGTTGCCAAATTCAAAGATGACACTCACGGGGGCTCTCTCTACTTCAGATACAAAGGAGCTTCTCTCTCTTTCGCTCGTTCACCTTTCTAAATCCCACTCTCTCCTCTATTGTTGTTGGGGATATATATAGATGCGGAACAATCAATCAACCAGGATGTATCCTCTAAAATTGTCCCGCAGCAAAGATGGCACACACAAGATATATATGTTCCCCAAACGGGAACTCAAATGGCAACAATGACAAGCACAATCAGAAGCAAGCAAACAACCACACGAGACAAGATTTTTACGTGGAAACCCTTGCTCAATGTGAGCAAGGGAAAAACCACGGGGCAAGACCGGCAACGATTCCACTACAGTCAAAGAAAGCCAAAGTTCTTCCCGGTTTTGTTGCCCACAAAACCGAGGTACAAGTCACACACAATGGATAGTTGTCCAACAAGTATCAAACTATCCCTAGGTATCTAACTATACCAATATTGTGCTTAAATCCAAAAGGATAAAGTGACTCCCCTTGTGGGCTCCCGGATGGAGACCCAAACTTGGCTTCTTGAGATCGTCCGCAACGACCTCCTCGCTCCTCCTCTCGAGCTCGCCCAACACCTTCACCCTCCAAAACCAAACCGCGGCTCCCAAAACACCCAGCTGTTGCTGCCCTCGAGCACTGATGCTCGGCTTCTCTCTCACACTCCCGATCGCGTGAAGGAAGATGGAGAAGGGGGGCCGAAACCCCTTGCTGCTGCAGTCGCTGGAAATGGGAAAGGGGAGGGCTGGAATCGGCTACTGGAATGGGGCTGAAATCTGGAGAACGAAAGGGGCTTGTTATGCCCTAACGAGAGCTCCCTGGAATGGGGAAAAGGATGAGGGCCGATTGGGGCCAACTTGATGGAGAAATATCAAGTATGCCCCTCCCAAAGGGGTAAACAACTGCTGCCCCCAAGTTGGGGCTGGAACAAATGCAAAGAAACCCAACAACCTCCCCCTCCAGCCCCAACGGGGAGGTGTTGTCCTGTGATGGAGATCAAGAAGAGGTGACACCGCTCAGCTCTCTACAGAGCTGAAGCTTGTCACGAGTGACTGCCTTGGTCAACATGTCTGAGGGGTTCTCATCTGTGTAAATCTTCTTCAACATGAGTTGCTTCTGATCAATTGTGTCCCTCAGCCAATGGTATCTCACATCAATGTGCTTTGTGTGAGCATGGTGCATGGTACTCTTGCTCAAATCTATAGCGCTCTGGCTATCACAAAACACAACCGGCTCACTGTCATCTAATCCAAATTCACCAAGAAAGCGTTGTAGCCACAACACTTCTTTCCCAGCCTCTGCTGCTGCAATGTATTCTGCCTCGGTAGTTGAGAGAGCAACACATTTCTGTAGCTTGGATTGCCATGATATGGCTCCCCCTGCAAAAGTGAAAATGTACTCTGAAGTAGACTTTCTCTGGTCCATGTCACCTGCCATATCTGCATCAGTGTAGCCACACAGTTTGGGATCTGACCTCCCAAAAACAAGACACATACTTGAGGTCCCTCTCAAGTATCTCAAGATCCACTTCACTGCCTCCCAATGGTCCTTTCCTGGATTGGACATGAATCTGCTCACCACGCCCACTGCATGGGCTATGTCGGGTCTAGTGCAAACCATTGCATACATGAGGCTCCCAACTGCTGACTGGTATGGGATCTTGGCCATCTCTTTCTTCTCCTCAGAAGTAGAAGGACATGACTCTTTGGTTAGCTTGAAATGAGAGGCTAAGGGCGTACCGACAGGCTTGGCATTCTTCATGTTGAACCGCTCCAACACACGTTCAACATACCTCTCTTGTGACAACCACAACATGCGCTTCTTCCTGTCCCTTGTAATCTGCATCCCAAGGATGCGACTTGCCTTGCCCAAATCTTTCATGTCAAACTCCTTGGAGAGTTCTCTCTTGAGCTTTGCAATCAAGTTGGAATCATGACCTACAATCAACATGTCATCCACGTAGATCAAAAGAATGACGAACCTGTCATTGGGAAGACGACGAACATATACGCATGGGTCGGCTGTAGTCCTCTTGAAGCCCTGTTTTCCCATGAAAGCATCAAACTTCAAGTACCACTGTCTCAGGGCTCGCTTCAAGCCGTAGAGACTCTTTCTCAACCTGCAAACCATGTGCTCTTTCCCTTTCTCTCGAAATCCCTGTGGCTGCTCCATGTAGATATCTTCCTTTAAATCACCGTGAAGAAACGCCGTCTTCACATCCATCTGCTCCAGCTCAAGGTCCATGCTAGCAACAAGTCCTAGCACCATTCTCACTGAATTCATCTTCACCACAGGGGAGAAGATCTCATCATAGTCCACTCCTTCCTTCTGGCTGAACCCTTTCACTACCAACCTGGCCTTGTACTTCACCTGCTTGCCGCTGTCATCTGATTTCAGCTTGTAGACCCACTTGTTCTTCAAGGCTATTTTCCCTTTAGGAAGCTCAACAAGATCATAAGTGTGGTTTTTCCTGAGAGATGACATCTCTTCATTCATTGCATTCTGCCAATGACTCTTGTCCTTATGCATCTGTGCCTCCTCAAATGTGAATGGCTCACCTGCATCTGTGAGCATCACATACCTGGAAGTAGGGTAACGGGATGATGGCTGGCGTACCCTCTCAGATCTCCTGACCTGAGGCTCTGCTGCATCTGCATGTAGATGAGGCTGCTCCCCCTGCCCTAGGTCCCCTGGACCTGCATCAATGGGGCCTGCGTCTGGCTCATGCTGCTCTAGCTGCCCATCCTCTCCACCTGTACCCTGTACTGGAGAGGGCTCCATGTCCTCATCACTGTCATTATCCATGGAAAATTCATCTGCATCACCACTCTCAGTGGTGTCCTCAGCCAACGTCTAGTTCTCATAAAAGATCACTTCCATGTGCCTGGTGTCTGTCTTCTTCCTTGGATCCCAAAGACGGTATCCAAACTCCTGATCTCCATAGCCAAGAAAAATACAAGGCACCGCCTTGTCATCCAACTTCTTCTGTTGCTCCTTGGGTACCAATGCATAAGTCTTGCATCCAAACACCCTCAAATGAGCATATGATGGGTCTTTCCCTGTCCAAACACGCTCTGGAATCTGAAA
This sequence comes from Ottelia alismoides, assembly GCA_037367405.1. Classification (NCBI taxonomy): domain Eukaryota; kingdom Viridiplantae; phylum Streptophyta; class Magnoliopsida; order Alismatales; family Hydrocharitaceae; genus Ottelia; species Ottelia alismoides. The sequence continues at coordinate 582,357 of JAZKJV010003141.1, read as the reverse complement.
GCCCAAAGGAACTTATGGAGATCGGTTTACCAAGTAACACGCGGTGCGAACCGCCTCAGTCCAAAAAGTCTTGGGCAACTTCGATGTCTTCAACATACAACGGACTCTTTCAACAATGGTCCTGTTCATCCTCTCAGCTAGACCATTGTGCTGGGGTGTACCTGGCTCTATCCTCTCATGCCTGATGCCATGCTCTGCACAATAGCCCTGAAAGCTATGGGAGGTGTACTCTCCCCCATTGTCTGTGCGTAGACACTTCAACAATTTTCCTGTCTCGCGCTCAGCCATGGCATGAAACTTCCTGAAGCAATCAAATACCTGATCCTTCGATCTCAGAATGTACACCCACACCTTCCTAGATGCATCATCAATGAAGGTGACAAAGTACCTGTTTCCTCCCAAAGAGGCCGTGTCCATAGGACCACAAACATCTGAGTGAACCAGCTGTAGAAGGTCTCCCTTCACCTTGGATCTCGCTCTGTAAGGTGTACTCCTGCTCTTCCCAACCTCACATGCATCACAAAAAGACAAAGTGATGTCATTGTGGTAGGGGATCAACTCTCTCTTGCTCAAAAGCTGTAAGCCCTTCTGGCTCATGTGCCCAAGCCGACGGTGCCACAAATCTGAATTATCTGCCTCAGTAGCATGCAAACTGCCATCCATGACCTTCACTCTAGTCATGTAAAGCGTGTGACACAACCTGCCTCTTGCCACGATGAGAGAACCCTTACTTATCTTGCACTTACTGTCGCCGAACTTCAGATGGTAGCCTTCGCTATCTAGCTGTGAGCCAGATATAAGGCTAAGCCGCACATCAGGAACATGCCTCACATTCTGGAGTGTCATTGAGCACCCAACATCTGTCTGAATCAAGATGGTGCCCATGCCAATGATCTTAGAGTAACTCTCATTACCCATCAAGACTCTCCCATAATCACCCCTAGTGTAGGTGGTGAAGAACTCCCTGTGTGGAGTCACATGATAGGAGGTGGCCGTGTCAACGACCCACTCCAAATCACTCCCTGCGTGTAATCACTGATCCTGGATGGTGAGAATCACCTCATCTGCACTTTCATCTGCCACAACTGCAGCTACATTGCCATCTTCCTTTTTCTGATCCTTCTTGGCTTCAGCTTGCTCTCTCTTCCAAACCCTACAATCTCTCTTCCAGTGACCGGGCTTCTGGCAATGGTGACACTTTCCTCTACCCTTGGACTTGTCTCTGTATTTCTGCCTTTCCTGTGATGCTCCTCTGCTGCTGGATCTTCCTCTCCTCTCAACCGCATACACATGTGAAGAGGAGGATGCCTCTCCCGAAGAGCGGCGCCTGATCTCCTCGTTGAGGAGACTGCCCTTGACCATAGCCATGGTCAACTTGCTATCCTTCGCAGAGTTGCTCACGGTGACAACTAAGGTCTCCTAACTGTCTGGCAAAGAACCCAATAGGAGAAGTGCCTGCAACTCGTCATCAAGTGTCAAACTCATGGATGTCAACTGGTTGATTATGCATTGGAAGTCATTCAGATGCTCTGCCACTTTGCATCCATCCTTGTAGTTCAGATTCACAAGCTTTCTAATCAAGAAAGCCTCGTTGGTTGCGGTCTTCTGATCATAGAGCTCGGACAATTTGTCCCATAGCTCCTTGGCATTCGTCTCCTCAGCAACATGGTGGAAAACCGACATGTCAAGCCACTTCCGAATGGTCCCAATGGCCTTTCGGTTCAACTTTGTCCACTCTCCTGCGGACATGTTCTCCGGCTTGGCGCTCTCCCCCTCCACCGGATCGTGGAGGTCCTTGCAATATAGAATGTCCTCCATCTTGGCCTTCCAAATCTGCCAGTTACTGCTTGTAAGCTTGATCATTGTGCCTTCATCATATTTGCCCATTTTTGCTCAAACCAGAGCTCTGATACCACTTGTTGGTGATATATATAGATGCGGAACAATCAATCAACCAGGATGTATCCCCTAAAACTGTCCTGCAGCAAAGATGGCACACACAAGATATATATGTTCCCCAAACGGGAACTCAAATGGCAACAATGACAAGCACAATCACAAGCAAGCAAACAACCACACGAGACAAGATTTTTACGTGGAAATCCTTGCTCAATGTGAGCAAGGGAAAAACCATGGGGCAAGACCGGCAACGATTCCACTACGGTCAAAGCAAGCCAAAGTTCTTCCCGGTTTTATTGCCCACAAAACCGAGGTACAAGTCACACACAATGGATAATTGTCCAACAAGTATCAAACTATCCCTAGGTATCTAACTATACCAATATTGTGCTTAAATCCAAAAGGATAAAGTGACTTCCCTTGTGGGCTCCCGGATGAAGACCCAAACTTGGCTTCTTGAGATCGTCCGCAACGACCTCCTCGCTCCTCCTCTCGAGCTCGCCCAACACCTTCACCCTCCAAAACCAAACCGCGGCTCCCAAAACACCCAGCTGTTGCTGCCCTCGAGCACTGATGCTCGGCTTCTCTCTTGCACTCCCGATCGCGTGGAGGAAGACGGAGAAGGGGGTCCGAAACCCCTTGCTGCTGTAGTCGCTGGAAATGGGAAAGGGGAGGGCTGGAATCGGCTACTGGAATGGGGTTGAAATCTGGGGAACGAAAGGGGCTTGTTGTGCCCTAACGAGAGCTCCCTGGAATGGGGAAAAGGATGGGGGCCGATTGGGGCCAACTTGATGGAGAAATATCAAGTATGACCCTCCCAAAGGGGTAAACAGCAGCTGCCCCCAAGTTGGGGCTGGAACAAATGTAAAGAAACCCAACAATTGTCTCCCCCCTCTCTATCCCTTTATTTGGTTGTGCGGATCACGACCTCCATCCGAGATCCGTACTCCTACCACCCTATATATAATAGGAAAAAATGGGGTTGCCCCTATACCATTTTTCGTAATTTTTTTTGGAAAAATACCACCACGTATATTCATCCTTATATCCCTCCTATATGTCATTCGAATTTTGTCAGAAATAGAGACTTCTACGACCTCCATCCAGATATGATCGATTTAAAAAATCATGCGACCGTTAAAAAAAATAGTTGTCTAGATGGAGGTTGTAGGAGTCTCTGTTTCTGACGAAATTCAAATGACATATATAGAGATATAAAGATGAATATACATAACGATATTTTAAAAAATAAAAAAAATCGAAAAAAAATAAGCGGGACAACATCCCTATATAATATGATATAACATGTATACACGCACACCACATCTGCCATCACACAACTCCACAGCAGCTCCCGTTCCCGCGCGATCACACACGATCGCTATGAAGTCCGCCGCAACTCCACCAGTCCAAACGCCGAGGATCGCGCACCGCCTGAGGCCCAAGGACACCACTCCCAAGCGCCCCGATCTCCCCATCTCCACCGCCGCAAAGCCCCTCCAGGTTCACTCCCAAACCATAATCATTTCCTCTCCTTTATACTACTCATCGTCATCCTCTGCTCCAGATCGTCCCCAAATCGCTGATCGCTGATTTTGCCTCCACTCTGCCAGAGGAATCTCCCGAAGTCTCATCTGATCTTATCAGCACCGGATCCTCTCACGAATTTACCACCGCGGAATCCGTCGAGGTGATCTTCGAGCTTTTTAAACACGTAGCGCGTTCCGATCGGCATATCTTATCGTATATTTGTCTGCAGAGGCCGGGAATCGTGTGCACGGACTTTAATCCGTTGGAAATTTCACTGCAACCGATGACGGGTGTTCCCGATCTGCTTGCTGAGATCCACTTGGAGGTTGAGAGGGCCGTGGATGGTTTGGCAAGCAGAATTCTGGATGATCTGGTGGAGATCGTGGTTGGGAATGTGGAGCTCATCGATCGAGGTGGAGGACACGAGAGGCTTGTGTTCTATAGGAAGGTGCAGATCGGGATCCACTGCCTGCTACTGCTGACCGGGATGCTGCTCTTGTTTATCGCGATGTCGTCCCGTGGGCTTAGCACTTTGCCTCCTGAGCTCACTCCAACTTGATCCCGTGATCTGAGGTATAATTTCAGATTTGAGTGTTTCGGAAGTTTAGTTGTTGTCATTGTGTATGATGTGCTTTATTCTTAGGTCATAGGTAGATTGTAAGAGGCTCGCACCTAAACAGGATAATATACAGGAGATGTATACTCCATGCACATTCTGTGCAGGCAAGGTGTTTCTGTTCATCCTAAACCAAGACTTCCCTGGAATTATAGGGATTTATGCATAAATAAGACACCTCATGGAAGGTCATATCGATTTCGATATCGTATCGATACGATATTTTGGTGATATATCGTCCATATCGACACACTTTTGTGAAGGAAATGCCTGAAAAGAAAGATATTTCGCCATATCGGTATCCATACTCGGTCTCGTCTCGATATCAATATATCGACGATATATCAATGATATATCGCGATATTTCCTTCCATGACACACCCTCTGTTTTTGGTATTTACAATGGTTCTTCTGTATCGTAAAAATTACAAAAAGAACGTCAACTATACGTCAATTCCCAATCAGGGACCTTATTTTTCAAATTTAATAAAGAGGAGCTTCAACTTTCAATTTTAGGATTTAAGGGTCGCCGAAAGCTTATTGTATTTAAAATAAAATAATAAGATCGGACCCTTCTTTGAAAAATAAGACATCTGATTGAGAATTGACACAGTTGAGATCCCTTTTTGAATTTACCTTTTGTTTTTCATAGGTGTTTGTAGTCTTGACAAGAACTAGATGCCGTCCAGATGAGAGATAAGGATAAGTGATAAGTGAGATTTATCCATCATTTTTCATGGGATACGAAAACAATATCCTATAACCTTAATGATGGGAAATGTATCTTGGAAAAACAAAATCTCAATATAGGTTAGCTAAATTATCAATATATTATCCATTGTCTCTATCTAATACACCTGTTTCTTTCTTGTGATTCGAAACAGTTGTTGTATTAAAAATTGTATTTAAGTTTTAATTGGAAAACCTATGTAATTACAATTGGAATTAATTTGGTTTCAATTTGGAAACCAAATGGTTTGGAGGGAAAGTTGGAAATTCCCAAATTTGAAACATGGATGAGTTTGGGTTGAAGTTTAGTACCATACCTTAGAGATCTAAATTTTTGTTGGACTTATATATGAGTCCACACCCCAAGCTCTTGTAGCAATAATAGAGAGGAGGAATAAATGACCACACACGCGCGCGCGCGCTCCGCTCCGGCACCGACTCGGGCTCAGGCTCGGGCTCGGGAGAGTCAATTCGGATCTCGATACTTTTGTTGGGGGTTTCATTTGGCTGATCGATTAAATTAATCAGGAAGATTAATTTGATTTCGATCACATTGGGAATCGGACTTGATCCAAACGGCTCGACTTAGCCGCGGTTTTAGAATCCGAAAGGACACGACCTTTGAGGGACGTTTTTGGAAACCTAAGGAACACGCGCTAGGGCACGTGAGCTCCTCTTTTTATATCCCTCACCCGACGCCGCTTTTCTTCACTCGTAAGAAACACCACTCGCCGTCACTCTTGTTCTCTCTTCTTGCGCCTGCGACCCTGTTCTTCTCGGCTGCAAGTTCTCAGAGGTGCTTTCGAGGACGGTCTCGTCGGTGTGCGCGGACGAAGACCATGAACCGTCGTATCCTGTGAGCGGATCGCCAGTACCCTTGGCACCGGTATTGTGGGGGCGAAATCCTCTCTAAGGACAGTCCATTTCATGGACGCTTCGGTGAATTCTGAACTGATCTTTTTTATTCATTTGCCCGTCACAAATTGTTTATTGCTTACCCTTTTCTGGATCACGCCCGTTTATTTATTTCCGCATGGTTAATCGGTTCCCGTTTGCATGTCGTAATCGGATAATGGATTGGAAATATACGACGCTAATGATTTTAATCTGAGGACATTCCATTTTATGGACGCTTCGGTGAATTCTGAACTTATCTTTTTATTCATTTGCCTGCCGCAAATTGTTTATTGCTTACCCTTTTCTGGATTACGCCCGTTTATTTATTTCCGTGTGGTTAATCGGTTTCCCGTTTGCATGTCGTAATCGGATAATGGATTGGAAATATATGACGTTAATGATTTTAATCTGTTATACGTTTATTTCCGTTCATTTGGATCCGTGTAATTATTGTTTATTATATGCATGCTTGATCCTAATTACAACACCAGTAACATAAGAATGAGGAATAAACCTTTACTCTTTCAGAATACAAAGCTCCTCACTTACTATGTTTCCTCCCCTCTCCCTTATTCCATCTTATTCCACTCTTGTGCCTATCTGGAATACTGCCTTATTCCAGCTTATTCCTCATCCTTGTTCCTGATTATTCCCGAACCGAACACACCCTTAAAAATGTCTTGCTTTCTTTCGTCTCCCTTTAGCTCCATCTTTGCTTCTTTCTACCGTGTTTCTTCGTAATGTGCCGGTCGATCTCTAATTGATTGATCCGAAGCTGCCCATAGCGAAGACATAATAACTTTTATGAATCAAAACTCAAATTAAATGTTTTATTTACTTATCATGGCACTGACATGAGATAGTGTTTAAACTTATTGTGTACAAAGTTGTGTACATTGCAAATAAAATCGCACTTCCTGACAGATGACTTCTAATCAGTTGGAAATGCCATCAACGACTACCGAACGCAAAGCATACAATCACCTCTGAAAGCTAAGAATCCCTCTAATGGTCTGGTGGTAGAAGCAGTGGCTCCCACTTTAAAGGATCAGGGTTCGAAGCCTACTTGTGAAAAAAATAAAAAAAAATCACCTCTGAAAGCTATTGTTATCTAGGCGGATTTTATATGTGATTAAGTCTACGTTTGATGTTTCTACATCATTAAATTGGACAATATCTGTGCTCAAATTCTTGCAAGATTTTTAACAGACTGACATAAAGGTGTGGAAGTCCCAATCCCAATTTTCTTACATCATCTATTAATAGCTTAGTAAGGAAGTCCAGCCCTTTTCTTTATAAAGAACAGATAATGCCAACAATTCTTGCACCATTGCAATACATGAGCATGCCCAAATAGACAGAGACTTTTTTTGAACTGCACTCTTTTTTTTTTTGCAGATGCATTATCAATGGTTCATCATAAAATGTTTGAAGATGTATAATCATTTGCATCCAAAATCCACCCAGACAAACTTTAATCATATTTATATATCTTCTGTATCTATTATTCAGCAGCTTTCTGATCGTGGTAGTACATTACTCCATTTTCACAATAAAATTCAGAAAAAAAATTATATCCCTGTACATTTTACTTTAAAACTACGTATAATCAGAAATAAAAGCTCGCCAACAAATAATGGGGGAACTTCATAAGCTGCCTGATCTTTTTTAACTCTGTTACAGTTCAAGTATCTTGTCCACAGAGTGCTTCTAAATTTCTGCTTGACCTATCCGGCGACAAATAAAAAAAATCACTGATAAGCATCGCCGCGTTGGAATTCTCCTATCGGAGTACCGATACACACCATCTATTCCTTTTCTCTGTGCTTGGTAACCGTTTGATCATATACATGACCATGCTGTTTTCTATCAAAGTTGAAACCAGGAGGCAAGCTGGGAAAGTTCTACTGCGGAGCGAGCTTTATGTTTGACCTTTCTTACCATAGATCACTGCCAGATTTCAATGTTGGACATGGTCAAACGTTCAATCTAAGAAGGGTGAGCTTCATGAGGTTTTCATTACTAGGTAACATTGCTAATATTTTATTGGTATCATCGGAAATCGCTCTATGATGACGAGCTCATGGCAGCAAGTGATCATCATGAATAGGTATTTGGTAATATCAAGACATTGTTAAAAAATAATTCTTTTAGAAACTGATACGAAAGAGTTCAAGATTTTGGTATAAACACTGATAACATGATGAACATCACAGTCTCTACAAATAAGGAGAATAATCACCACTTGAGGCACATGTAATCCATCCCATTTTTTTCTTCAAGCTATTCAAAAATAAATGTGATGCATTCATTGCATGTGCCTAAAGAGGAGTCCTCTGGATCCAGGAGAGGAGAATTTTTTTTGGGAGGCACTATTTCGATAATCTTGAATATACTAAGGCTCTGAGTGAATATTGGACCCCAATAATTTTGATTTTACATTTGACAACATCTAAGTTGGGTGTACCATCATGAGTGCCCATCTCTCTTTGCTTCAAAAAATATCTGGAACTCTATCTGCCCTTATACTATTGTTGAGCCTATTTTAAACAACATGGCATTTTGGAAGTTTTGAAAATATTTAACCATATTGAGCAAATAGTGGCATTGGCATTCCTAATCTGTTTGGTTTATTTTCTGTTTGTTGCATGGGATAGAATTTGTACTGGAGCATAATTCTTGAGTTTACAAGCATTTGATTTCATTTAGCAAAGCTTGGTAATGAACATGTACTCCCTTCTCCTTCTGCACCTTTCAATGTTCTCTTCCCCAAAACTAGGTAAGGCACATATGAATGCAAACAAACAGATATCGATATATAAATAGTTGTATGTATTACTGTCGAGTATTTTTTATGTGAACAAATGTTGCAGCGACATGGGATTGGTCCTTATCCCAGCTTGATGTAAAGAATATATTTTTTTATGGTGACTTGCAAGAGGAATTCTACGTGCAACAACCACCAGGGTTCGTTGCTGAGTGGGAGTGCCATATGGTGCGCAAACTCTATAAGGCTATCTATGACCTTAACCATAGTCTTCAAAAGCTCTCAGACTTGATAGAGCATCATGGGTTCACGAGATTGACGGCAAATCATTCACTGTTCCTTCAGAGTACTCAAAGAGGTACATTTGCTATAACAGTCTATGTTAATGATGTCACTGTTGGAAGAGTTGGTGTGCAGGGTATCCGTTCAACTAAGGATTTCCTTAGTCAGCAGTTTGTCACTAACGACTTTGTCTATTTATGTTACATCCTTGGATTTGAGTTTGTCATGAACCAGATGGGTCTTGTTATGACCCAGAGGAAGTATGATACCAACCTTCTCTCTTCTCTCTGAGACATGCATGACAGATTGCATGCATGCCACCAATCCCATGGACCCAAGCATGAAGTTATATGATGATGATACGAAAGAGGTAAACAAGAGGTGATACAGGGACTCAGGGAGCTCGTTAGGAAGCTCATATATGTGACCATCACTAGGACAAACATATATTTTGTAGCGAGTACAGTTAACCAGTTCATGGAGCAACTTAGACAGGCACATATGGATGCAATTCATATTGTTCTGGGGAACCTAAAGACCTCTCATGGTATTGGACTTTTCGTTAGCAAAGGAACATCCCTTGCTGTTACAACATGCGCAGATGCAAATTATGCAGGTTGTCCCAAGGACAAGAAATCTACCTCAGGTTTTGCAGTGTTCATATGGATATCTTTGGTTTCAAGGAAGAGTAAGAAGTAGACAATGGTTGGAATATCTAGCATAAAGTCAGAATATAAAGCCATGTTACAAGGGAGTACTTAGATGATGTGGATCAGATCCGTTTTGACTTACCTAATTGTTGGTGACATGGTGTGCTTTTTCCCATGCATCTCCAATGCAACAATCAAGCAGCTCTTTTCATTGCCAGCAATCATGCCTTTCATGAGAAGACCAAGCATATTGAGGTCGACTGTTACTACACTCGTGATATGATTCAAAAGGACTTTATCTCTTCCTTCACGTTAGCTCAGGGAACAAGCATTATATATGTTCACCAAGGCTCTAGACAAAGGGTCATTCCAGAGATGTTCTAAGCTGAGATCATCACCAACACACTGAGTGGCGTCCCAATGTCAGTTTCTTGGCGTCTCCCAATGGTGTTTGATGGAACATCACGGGGAGAAAGGTGGGACAGTTGGCTTTCGGGGTTCCCCTTCGTGTCGTGGGGTGGAGTTGCTGAAGAAGATGCTTTCTCAGGTTGGGAAGGTGTTCGAGGTCGTCAGCTCGGGCCTAAAGGTCGATGAAGAAATAATAATGCACATGAGGTTTGAATACTTGGCCCTAAAGTCACCCACCTGATTGGAGATGAAGGTAGGTTGTGGCTTGGTTCCTGTGTGGCTAATGGTGGTTGCCGAATGTTGCCAGTAGTAGAAGCAAACATGTACAAACATGATCAAGCAAACAGACATGCAAACACACTGATTTACAAGTTTTGCATGTAATTAGGCCATGTCTTTGGAAGGCGTCAACGAGATTTCACTATTTGTAAAGAAGAAGAATATAGAAGATACCGAGAGCTCTAAGGATCCCGAATGCAGTCAGACTCGAATGCATATATAGAAAAATTTTCGGACGGAGGGAACATCATATGATTTTTCAACTACGTTCAACAGAAGAAATGAGCAGGATTCAAAGCATATCAATAATGGTGATAAAGAGGTGCACCCGATTGTTTGCATGAAGCTGTTGCAAATCAAGAGGTGAGATCCCATGTGTTGAATGAGGTGGAGATTCCGGTGGTGGCAAAAGTTCTGGGCGACGTTGGGGGAGTAGGATTTTTAACCTTAACGTGAGCAGGTCCTTCGTAGAGGCGGTGGTTGGAAGCTTTCTTATTTACCTCAACTAGGATGTAACCCGCGCTTCGCGGCGGAATAAAACTCAATTGATATAATTTAGAAAGAAATACCAAATTTTATTACATGTTATGAAAAATAATATCTAATTGCTACAATTATAATGCCAGAAGATCTTGGAAATATTTTTGGTGGATCGAAGTGAAAATATTATTATGTTTTGTAGCTTCCTTGATAGAAATAGTAAACAGGTAACATTCACACCCTTTCGCACTATTTGAAATTTTATAATTTTGTATGATAAATCAAACATCAACAAAAACCAACTATTATTTTAAAATCATCTGGAGCATTATATTAGAATACAAATTAATTCAATCAAATACAACAATTATGCAAAGGGGGGAAATTTTGTAGAGTACGATTTATTCAACAGATGCAACAATCGTAAACGAATCCAATGCAAGATAAATACAGGTAAACAGAATAGATATGGGTGGTTTTCTTCCACCAACTAAACATGAAGTATACATCACCAAGATTTCATCTCTCGTCGACTAAAGAAAAAAGGATATATCGTCCTCATCATCTGAACAAAATACCTAAAAAAGTATTAAAGATCTACCATATCAAAATATAAGCAAATTTGGAGATGACGTACATACCCATATCACTGTATCCTTCGTCGTAGTCGACAGATAGAAAAGCACAGCAAGGTCCAACAGTGACTAACCTCCATGATCCCGATGAACCATACAAAACACACGTGTAAAACGCAAGAATATAAAACAATAGGTAATATCAAATTGTTATAACATCTCCCCTCGACAAATTTGTTCTTTCTTCCAGGAAATACCAATATCTGTCGAAGGCAATGAAAGGATATTCTCCTCCCAGAGAAGACCATGGAGAACAAACAGGAGGCAAAAACGAAGTTACAAAGTATAAGGCGGCGACGAATCAATCCCATCTACGGTTTATCGAAAAAAGAGGGAACGTACAAAATCATCGTGGAGAAAAGAACCCTTGCCTAGGAAATACACGTTTATACTAAATTTAAAAAAAAGGAAAAACATGGGAATATCACAGAGGATTTGACAGTTGTATAGGTAGTTGAAGGGAGAGAAAACGTTGGATGTAATTGTAAAAAAATATTAAAGCATTTTAATAATTTTATATCATGAACCCTCGAGAACTCCTCTGACATTATTCCACAGTATCAGCGGAATGTTCGGATCAGATCCGGTCCTCGAATCAAGCTGTGGGAATTCAGCCGCATGCTTGGATCCATATGAATTGGAAAAATTGGGATCAGTGACGTCCTTCCGTTTTGTGTTCTTCGTCCTCAGGTGGCAATGAAGAAGAACGCGGTGGAGTCGAGCAACGTTCGATGATAGCTGGAGTTGCGGTGGCGTTGGTCGACCTTCAAAGGTGAAGCGAGACAGGTGGAGCCGAGGTGCCGATAATTCTCAGCTCGCTTAATCGATGGGAGACCTGTAAGTGGAAATATCTTGCTTGCTTCGAAAGGATGAAATCTTCAGCCCGATCTGATTCTCTATGCTTGAGACGTTAACGGGATCAGAGTAACAGAATTATTTATGATCCAATGAAAATAACAAACCAGGGAAGATGACTGGTTCATGTCCTCATCCGACGGGAGGAGAGATCACAGATACAACAGTGACCGAGAGGAGACGGAGCAGCACCTACATAAGAATGGCGGGAGGGAGGGGAGATGGAACGGGGGGAGTTTGGAGAAGCATGAGGAAGGGAAAAGGGTAAAGCACCGGTTCTGAATGGCAGTAGGGAGGGGAGACGGACACCTGTCGTGTCAAGAGGAACGGGGAGAATTTGGAGAAGCACGTAGAAGAGAAGAGGGGAAAGCATTGGGAGAACCACGTGTGGATTATCATGCATATCAGAAATGATAATTAGCGGTGGCATCTGTTTATTATTGCATTACCTTCAATGCTCAGGCAGTAAGTAGAAATAAAAACATATATAAATCGCAATACCATCATAAAAAATTATGAACGTGAGAATACGTAGATCACTTCCAACTCCCCACCTACCATACTGAACCAACATATTGGTCCTGTGATATGCCATCGTGACATTAAAATCCAGAAAGGTAAACCCCCGTCGGCTCCCACAGGCCGCCGTTTCTTCACAGGCCCCGCAACCCTCTTGAACGTGGAGACCATCGACACGAACATGTTTTTGTTCAAAGCATCCCCACGAATCCTGCAACACGCATAAAAAATCAAGATTATCCATCTCCGGAACACCCCGAATCAACTATCAAGATCCGATTTTTCTACTGATTCTCGTGTTCCTGAAGCGGCGGAGGAATTGGGTCGGATCAAACCGGGGGAGATCGCAGGCGTGAGGCTTCCATCGCCACGGGGTGAGCGCCAAGGCGTTGGGTTTGCCAGCGATGAGGCGGTTCCAGCCCTTGAAGATCTCGCTACGGATGGAGTCGTAGGGGAGGGGGTGCCTGGAGGGGTCCAATCGGGGATCCAGAGGTCGTCGGAGTAGTTGCACGAGGGGTTCCATTAGGGATGAGAAGGGAGGGTGGGTAGCGGGGGAGGTTGGGAGGGGTGCGGGAGGTAGAGTGAGGAGAGGAGGAGAGGAAGGAATAAGAGGAGGAGAAGAAAAGGTCTATGCTTGGCGGTGTGGCCGCCCTTCGCCGTGGATTTGGCATCAGTGCTCCATTGTTACTGCTCCCCCTCATTTTGTAGACAGTGCAGGCTGAGAAAAGGGAAAGCACGGGGAGAGCCAGGTGTCAAGAGCCCGGTGAAAAACCCGACTTTAACATATGTACTAGTGTATTTGCCCGCGCTCCGCGGCGGGTTGGAGGAAATTTTTGAAATATTTTTAAAATTATAAAAATTAATGGAGATATTAGAGTATACTTTTCAGTAATGGAATACGTAAGTGAATATAATATTTTTAGAAGAAAGTAAGTAGTACTGAGAAGTATCATTTCACATAGAACAATCATTAATGTTAATAGTTAATAATAACCATACATTACAAAAGCAATTGGTATATATCATTCATGGAACATTAGAAAATTTATATATTTGTCTACAAAAAGACTACCTAAGATGGAGCTTAAAGCCGAATGTTTAAAATAACTACCATTAAATCTATGAAAAAATATTCAAAATGATATAAGTCTAACAATCATCGAAATAATTATAGACATTAAAAAATTACTCAGTAGTTCTTTAGATGAGAAAAATTAAACAAAGAGAGTTAGGAAATTTTTTTCCAAAATAATATCTTTTATACGATAATGTTGGCCCTATGTTTGCATTGGAAATTTGCATAGGAAGTTATGTCAAAATCAATGTAATTATAAACCCTCTATGTTTAGATAATTTGAAAAAATATACATAGCCATACATAGTTTTTATGTTTTTATAAGCTTTTAAAAATTATATAGTTATGAAATAAGTTTTATTATTTTTTACATATTATTTTGATCACATCCTCATTTTTTTAAATGTCTTGAAATGAGTATTTTGAAATTTATTTAAATAAAAGATAACACATTTTAATTTTTTTTGTGCATTCAAATATGAATTCATAAGAATTAAGTAGAAATTAAAATATTAATTGGCCGAGAATATCATTTTTTCATATTATTGGAAACGTCATTCCTTTGAAATTTGGGTGTATTCATCACGATCGATGCATAAATCAAAATTAACAAAAAAGTAACAAATCTGGATAATGAAATAGATATTCTTTTAATATTAGAATTTAGAAAATAAATTCTATTAACAACTCGAAATTATCGAATCATCTCAAATGAAATCTATTTTTAAATAGTATAAATGAGTATATTTATCTTTTTTGAATATTCTTAAGTGCTTAAGAAAAAAATAGTAAAAGTGAATCTGCACTGTATATTTATTTTAATATGCATAAACTGTGCCCATGCATATTTTTAAAATGTTAGTACTTGTGATATTGTGATCGGAAAAATAAAATGATCTTGGTAATTTGGATTAGCCAGTAATGCAACCTAGCATGAGAAAAAGTAAAACTTGACGTATATATACATTGAAAGAAATGAAATAAAACGTGTTTCCAGTTATAATCTTTCAAAAAATGAAAATAATAAGATGGAGAAAGAACATAATTAGGAAGAAGTATCCAAAGAGAAAAGTATTTGATATATAAATAGGAAATGTTAAGATTTTTATCATTCTGACATCGAGTTATTTTTCCGCAGGATCTCTCATATAGCATCGGCACTACAGTAGATTTTAACCACCAAGTTTGGGATGGATTGGTGTGGTTCATCTACACCTAGGAGATTGTGAAAAAAGGCATAGGAGAAAAGCATATTGGTTAATGATTGTGAGGCCACAATTCTTGATTGGAAGGGGCACCAAAGGCCTATGCCCTCCCTCTCTATTAAGGGACGGAAGGGCGTCGCTCAAAGTAAAGAGCATTAGAAACAAAGCAATATAGTAGTTTTAACATCAGATCTAAGCAAAGGATTTGCCTTTTCATTTTTTCATATTATGAGACAGATCAAAGCATCATCCTATATGAATTCAGCGAGCCTTACCCCTTTAGTATCATTCAAAGGGTAAGGCCCAATGAGTTTTTACTTTTTCATGTCTACAGGTTCGTCCGATCATTACATGGATGAGCCCAGAATATGAACCGTAAAAGAAAATACATGTTGATTCGATCACAAGAATACTGGTTACAGTACTTTTCAACCGAAGAGAAATCCTTCCAGTAGTATCGACAAAATAGGGAAGTTTTTTAACAATACCAAATAATAAAAAATATACATGATTTTATTTTTACTCAGTATACATTTCTATTAGCTCTAAAAGTAGTTATTAGATGTATTTTTAGGTGTTTTTATGAAGGATTTAATGGCGCCCCCTGGGGGCAGCCAACATGGCTGCCCCACCCCCTATCTTCGGTGTTTTTTTTATTTTTTTTGAAAAATAAAACCATGTATATTCATCCATATATCCCTCTTATATGCCATTCGAATTTTCGTTAGAAACAGAGACTCCTACGGCCTCCATCAAGATGGTGTCGATTTAACCAATCCTGCTACCATTAAAAAATGACTGCCTGGATGGAGGCCGTAGGAGTCTCTGTTTCTGATGAAATTCGAATGGCATATAGGAGGGATATAGAGATGAACATACATGGCGATATTTTAAAAAAAAATAAAAGATGTCGAAAATGACGTGGGGGCAACCCATTAATCTCTTTTATGAATTACTTATGATTTTTAAATATTTTGAAGTATTTCTTAAGTTCATATGATTTTTGTATTTTCTTTTTATTTGATTTTTTATTTGATATCTAAAATGCAGTAAAATATATTTAATATGATTTTTATAATTTTTTAGAGACTTAGTTTGTATTTTTAAGTATTCTAGTGGGTTCGTATTATTTTTTGTATTAAGTTTTTCATTTATCAAAAAAATAAATACATGATATAGTATATTAGTACATATATCATAAGATTTAAATTTGATTTTTATATTTTATATATTCGACCACGGAACTATGCGTATAATTACTGTACACTTTAAAAGGGTACGGACATGAAATATGTGCAAACTATATGTTAAAAAATGAAAGCGGGGTGTACATGTAAGAATCCTAATGGAGCACGTGTATCATCACATGAAGTTTCACCTGTACCTTCTTGGAGATTAGATATATTTGAAGGATACAATACAATTGTTCCCGAACACGTGAGTTCACGTGCTTACAACCTATGCGTGGACATTTTAGGAGTTTAAAAAAAATTTCTGGGGCTATTCTATAAGAGATCGCAAAAATATATCTAAGTGGATCAGCGGTGGACGGAAAACGATCGAATGACGGAGTTTGAGCTTTAATTCGAAGATCAGATGGCTGCAGCGAGCTCTAGAGTGGGTCCCTGTTATGTCACGTTCTTCCCCAAATCAAGTGGAGCCTCCAGTTAGTACAGATTGGCCCTCAGTTGCTCGATGTGCATTGTTTCTCATGCTCTCTTCAAATGGTTCTTTAGCCTTTTATACTCCAGTGCAGGTCTCGATGATGTTTTGCCACAAATTGAGATGTTGGTCCGAAGTTCATCGATCGTCCTCAGATCTCTAACAATCGAATAGCCAATGGATTTGATTCCAGATATCGTCCGTCTTTCATCACTCCTGAAGCTGAAGCTTGACTCAATCGACGTTGATGCCTCTGAAGGTCTCCATCTGATGCAATGTTGATGCGGTGCTGATCCAATGGGTTGTAGAAGCACTGGATCAAAAGATTGTGTAATGTCTTCTCTGAAAGGAAGGGACAATTGAATAATATATTATAATCGTATAGGAAATTAAGATCGTCAGAGTTCACTACACCTTGTGATCAAGATGTTCCCCAAGAAGAAGAGATGTGAAGAAGCCAACCAATGCAGTCTTTCTCTGTATGAATCTCCAGCGAATAGCATCCAGACCTCATATGCAAATGGTAGGAATCTTTGCCATATGGATGTGGCATTCCCCACCTCAAGCAAGTCCACTGGATTTGTCTAACGGTGATGGGCTGCAGATAGATATTAGAAGAAGAAGGAGGAAAATCGAAGAGAGGGAGGGAGGGGGAAGGAGAGGGGCCGGAGAGTAGGTTGAAGCGAGGGAGGGAGGAGAGGTTGGCGAGGGCGGTGGAGGATGTGATCACAGCAGCCGATATGACATTAGTTTTGAAAGAGGCTGTGCACTTTTATAACTCGTCAACGGAAAAAAATGCTTGGTTTAAAAAATTGGTACGACAACTGTGAGAGGGAAGGCATGGCAGACGATTCCAGACTCTCTCCGACCTACAGAGTCTTCGGTCATGGGTGTAGGCTCAGACTGAATCCACAAGACGTCAGCACTGAGAAGATAATGGAGGTGGAGCCTTGCAGAGTTGGGGAAAAGAGAAAAAGGTGGAAAGAAGGAAAGAGATTGAGGGCGGTAGAAAGAGAGAGAGAGAAGAGAGCGGTTAAAACTGGAATAGCGCTTGTTCAGGGAAATGGAGGGAGCGGTTGGGAAGGACATGTGTCCCATCGTGAGGAGAAGTGGGGTAGCAAGTGAGCCTACCCACGTGTCATGACGAGAAGAGAAGCTGGAACGACCCAGCTTTAGTATAATAGATAGACTAGTGCTATACCTGCATTCCGCGGCGGGCAAATAAAGATACAAAGGTAAAATCAGGAAGGAAGAACGTGATGCATCATTGTTTTTACGTTTAAGCGAACTTCAAAAAATAGATTTGAATATTATAATGAAAACTTACATAGAGAAAGTATCAGGAAAACTATATGAAAATAAAATACTGGGGTTTTCCATGTTTGTATAAAAACCGAGAATGTGGTAGTTTTTTTCCTGAGAATAAATGCAAGTAAATATGTATATTAGCTTGTTCCATAAGAACTTGTGAAAAGGAAGCATATTTTTTCATTTAACATGATCAGAAATTCAGACACATTTTCTCTGCTTGATAATGACAACATATTCATTTTCAATTGTATTAGCATGACCAAACACAAAATCAATATCAAATAAGCACAACCCGGAGACTATTTATGTAGTTGTGTTGTTTGCGAGGGAAAACATGAAGGGGCAATAGAGTATCATGTTCTGTAATGTATACCACATTGTCTCCTATGTGTTCTTATCTAAAAATATATATATGAATATTATATATAAAATCTGAATATAGAAAGTATTAGGGAAAAATCCCCAAATAAAACATTGACTTTTTTATGTTTGTAATAAAAACTTAGAATATGTCAGGTATTTTTTCTTAGAGTAAAGTTAAGTAAATATGTAAATTAGCTTGTTACACTATATAGTTTGATAACTAACATGGTAAAAATTCTGAGACAATATCTTTGCTACCTTAACCTTTAATCCATTCCAAGGAAAATATTGCTTCAGAAATCCAAACGGAGAAGAACTTCCCAAATGATAGAGAGGCTATACGGGTAGACAATGAGATCTGAGAAAAAACTAACAAAGAGAGAATTTGGATATAATTTTTTTAAAATGTAAAAAACATGCTGAAATATTAAGGAAAGTAGACCAAAAGTACTCCTGAAATTCTTTATGCAATTTCTCAAGAATGAAACATGTTGCTTGACACAACTTTGAAGATACATCAATACTTTATACCAGGGGCGGACCTATATATTTCATAGGTGGGGCACGTGCCCCCCTAAGAATTGGGAAACTTTTAATTATCCTCATCAATGCAATTTATAAGTATTTTTAAAAAACCAAAATATTGATGAAAAACACCACATGACATGCTCTCTTGTGCCCCTCATCCCATGCCCCTTTACCCTCTCGTCCCCCTCTCCCTCCCCATTCCAACACAGCGAGTTTTCCTATGTCGGCATGCTCCTCTCCATCCTGCGCACGACACATTTCGTGGCGGTCGGTGTCCCTCTCCCTCCCCATGCATCACGTGGCTCCGTTGATCCACTCATGTGCCCCTCTCCCTCTCTGGTGTCTCCGCATATCTGACTTTTATTCAGTGTCTTCGTTCCCTAGCTACAATGTTACACCTGATTCCAAGTTCCTAATAATTATCGCTCACAAAGTAGGCGTAGTGTGCCCCTACCTCCTTGTGAAACCATTGCATGTCTTCCTCACGGACGCATCAACTCCCCCACAGTGTCTTGCCTTCATCTTTTTGTGCTCCAACTGTAGATAACAATATTATATAACTTTTATCTTGATAACTTATTGATTCCATATTTTAATAAATTAAATTATTGATGAAATCGAAATATCAAACATATCTTTGAATTTTGTTATGATGGCATAACTAATTTGGTATAGCTTTAAAACTTCAAGATATGTATATGTATGACAAAGTTACCATTTTAATTAGAAAGATAATATCGGTAAGGTAGTAAAGTTATACAATAATGAAGTTCCGAAATAGTCGCTTTCTAAGTGATTGCTAGAGTTTTTTCAATACCATAATACTTTATATGGATGTTAAATGTGACTACTACAGTATCAATAAATGAAGAATCGTAAAATCAATCTATATGACATCCATTAGTCTCTCCTCCAATAACCATTATCAAAATTATGGAACTTGATTTATAATATTTCCATCCGTTACAAATGTGAGAGGTGTTCTATTTCAATCTAAAATATTATATTGAGATGATGAATCGTGGATTCATCACCCACGTTATCCCATCCCCAACCAGACTTGTTTGTTATGTACGAGTAAGCAGTGTGGTCCCTTTTGAAGATCTTCCAATATGACTGGATGTGCAGATTTGTGAAGCAAAGGCCCGCCTATTCATTAAACTGTTGCAGGATGACATTCCAACCAACCGTGGTGAAAGACTTCTTAGACCAATAGTTTTGGTCATGGGCCTCTAGCATACACATAATCAAAATCCTATCCTGCACCGGTGTCCAGTTTGCCACCCTCCCTGAATTTCCCGAGTCCTCTTGACCACCTTCCTCCGCATTCTTCCCCATACCCCGACGAGGCATATCAATTATATTGGAATAGTACATTCAAATTGCATGATGTTACCTTCAGATTTGATAATAATGTCATGGAAGAAGAATTCATGATTACATGAAAACATTACAACATATATCATACTAGGCAAATATTATGATTACATTCATAGAATACTGAATGGGGGAACTTCATAGAACATGCTTAAGCTCTCTATACTTTCCTCTCCAATATACTTGGTGGCTTTCTAACTCTCTTAATTCTTCTCTTGGTTGATTACACTCCAACCTCAAGGGCCCTATTTATAGAGGCCAATGGAGTACACTAGAACAAGTGATGACTTCTTAAAGAAGCCAACTTAGAAGTGGCTTCCCAAAGAAGTCAACATAAAGATTTTTCTAGAAGCTTGCTTATCTCAGAGATGTTGATTTTTAACATTTTCTCTTAATGCCGCATCCTTTTGTTGCTGGAAATCCTCAGTTTAAGTGATGAAATTGCGTGAAGTTGGAATTTTATGCATTGATCTTGTATAAAGAACCAAATGTGATAGAATTCTTCTCATCCCAACCGGTTGAACGGGTAACATCAGAGGGAGTTGAGCTGGGGAAAAGATGTTGCCATCCATAGACTCTCTCCACTTGTTGCCATCTGAGTAAACTCCATGTTGCGAGCTCAGCATAATTCCTGTGTTCCATGCCATGTAGGAGCCAAGCTAAGCTGCATATGCAGTGGCACCAAGTCAAGCATCAGGAAATAATCTCTGTCAAGAAACAGGAAGGTTAAAAAGTCAACCCTTCGTACTTTTGGGGTATTCCGTACATGGATTCTTTCCATCTAAACATATTTAGTTTGGATCATATTTTCCTTTATGGCTTTCTTCCAGCATTTCTTTGCCTACTCCTGCAGTACTTTTCTTCCATCTCTCTTTCTTGTAAAGGTGCATACTAAAAAAACCGTTTTTTCTTTGCAGTTACATCGATATATCTATCTGATATCTTTCTCGGGACCATAAATCCAAATCAGTTATTTATTGGGACAGATATTGAAATTAAGTCAAGATCTTTGATCCTTTGAGGCATTGTATTGATAACAAACTAAAAGCATCTGTAAAGCAACAAGTCTAGAAAAATTGCAATTGCCTATATGATCTACATCTGCATGATTTTGAATCACTAACAGATACTTCCAGTAGAATACAGTAGAAGATTGCTTTTTTTTCTAAGAATGGAAACTAAACTATGCAAGTAAAAGATTTTTCTCTCGCCTTCCTGCTGTGAAAATCCCAAATATACGACTTCTTCGATGTTTGAGGACACATGTTCTACAAACGACAAGGAATGGAATTAAAAAAATGGAATTCAATTCTTATAACTACCGATTTCTAATAAAAACTAGAATGACAATGGTCTGCTTGTGAAGCAGAATGTTTTTTAAAGTAAGTACGAGAGGACGATAACGGTTGAAGAAGTGTTGGAAAAAGATTATACGAAAGGATTTTAGTTTCCAAGATAGATCTGAATGGATGCAAAGAATAAGTGTAGCCGACCTTAATTGTGGGATGAGGGATGACTCATTAAATGGTGAAATAGCTTATTTTCCAAACGGGCTATGCTATCTCCTGTGCCAAGCTTATTTATCCAAATATCTTCAACATCAAAGTAGGGATCGTTTTCATTAAGATTTTATATTCGTAGTTCTTCGACTCTTTGAAGTCCACTGGTCTCTTATTTGCCTTGGCAATGGGGCAAATTGCACCATATTTAATCCACTATTCGTCAAATCTACAACATTGGTATTGCACTCATGTTACTCGACTTGTCATAAACTAGTGATCGAGAGTGAGGAAAGAGCGTCGAGCTTATCTAGTGAGTAAAGAGCTTACTAGTTATATAGGCCCTTTCCCTCTCAACCAAGCCCATCCGGTCAATCTAAGGCTGACGACAGCTAGCGCTTATACTAAGTCATGCTTGGATAGTATTAATGTTACTCATGCTTTAAAAAATGAAAGAAAAAACATGAATTTACATTTTTAAGAATCTGCAAGTAAATATTTTTTAGTATAATTATTGACGCATCCGGAATTGAATATGCTATATATAGTGGATGTACGGTGATAACGGAAATATTGGATTTGAAATTATGTAATCAGAAGGAAAGTTGGTGTAGCTTCGATATAAGATAAGATAAGAGAGAACCATTTATGGTGGTTTGCACATTAGCAAATGAGGTCGGTTGATTCAACAGTTAGACGATGCGATATTTGGGATGTCGAGCCCTAAGAGATGATGAGGAAGGCCAAAAAAGTGTCAGAAGAAGACTATCCGAAGAGATCTTAATGATCTGGATCTAATTCCGAGAATGATCTAAAATAGACCTAAATGTAGGTAAAGAATCCATGTAGCTGACCATTCTTAACGTGGGAGAAGACTTTGTTATTGTTCTTGTATTTATGAACCCATCCCAAAAAAATGAACTCTCGACCATTCAAGAAATAGATTTTGGAATGGTCAGACCTAGATGGCATCTTTTTAGTGTCAGGGCTAAAACACACTAAGGGCCCGTTCCGTAAGAGAATAAGCAGGAATAAGGATGGGGAATAAGGGGAATAAGGGTCTATTCTCCATTCGGCTGGAGGATAAGAATAAGGAGAATAAGGTGAAATAAAAGTAGGTAAGGTGGGATAAAGATAGAAATAAGAGTGAAATAAGATGAAATAATGGGGAATAGTCGTACCACGGGAAAGCGTGTTGGGGGCTTATTCCCCTTATTCCATTCCCCCCTTATCCTCCAAACGAACACCCCCTAAGTTTGAGCTTCTTCACGAATACGTTTTTCTGATATAGAAGTATGTTTTTTTGGAACGGCTATTCAAAAGTAAAATTACTAATTTTTATTGCCGTGTGTGAAAAACATGTATTGATGGACCGTTCTTTTTATTCATTATCTTATGTAATGGAGCATAAGGTTTTCGAACTAATAAGAAGCAATATTAACTATGAAATATAAGTTCAAAGAAAGAAGACGAACTTGGAGATGCAAAAGGCTTGGAACACACCTCCTTCTAACGAGGATATTTATATTTCAAAAAGATGGAAGAAGTGACATATTTGTTATTCATAGAATTAGTACATAGCATGTGATGTTGAAGCTCAAGGAAAAATATTATGAAGTTCCAGTAAAACATGCAATGTTTATGGTAGCTAAGTAACACGTACGGAGAATGTACCTTGGTCACATCAAGAAGAACCAAGTTATAGAGTATCGAACAAAAGGTCGATCGTACGCCGATAGAAAATAAAATGAGAGAAACTCGACTAAGGTGATTTGGTCAAGTGCAAAGAAAAGACCATCAAATGCTCTAGTCCAGTAAGAAGTTGAAGAAATTTGTAAGTCATGGAAAATCGTAAGGATATAACATTGTTGGGTTTAAACTAAGGTAACACCCAAATTACTTGCACTAAGGTGTTGTTATTAATCGGTATTTATACTGATTGTTCTGAGAACAAAAAATGATGGAGGCTGGAAGCTCGCTCGACGAGTTGGAGGACATATCGACAAGGTTGTAAATATTGATAATCCATACTCGATTGGTCGGACTACTAAATAAAGATTAATCGATACTTGTATAACTACACAGATCTAATCAGACTATAGTTGATTTTGTATTTTTTAAAATATTTTAAATATATAAATCAATTTTTATACATATAATCCTTATATATTTGCAAAAAAATATATATTTTCTATTATAAAATAAAAAAATCATTTGACAGCAAGTATCTTAATTTAAGTTTACTTTAAAAAAATAAAAATAAAATAAAATAAAATCTATCTATGTGAAAATGGCCGACTAATTGGGCCATTAGCCGAATAGTCGAGTCGGATGTCGGAACCATCTCGAAATTTTATTTATTTTTTGATATTTTGTATTTTACGATTTTCACGATTTCCAAAATTGTTTATTGGGTAATTTGCACTTTCTAAATTAATCTTCAAGTTATTTGCCACTACGCCCCTATCAAGTTTTTTTTTATTCTGAAAAATACTTCCTATGCATTTAGCTCCCTGCAATTTTATTTTAGGCTCTTCCTATTATTATGTTAAAATTAAATTCCTTTTAAATTCTTACACTTCTAATTATATCTTAATTTCATAAGCTTACGGAGTTAGTTGATTTTCTTCATCCCTTAATTTGGTGTACATCTTATTTTATATGTTTTTGAAACAAATTTCGGTAATTTTTGCACTCATTAAAAATTCAAAAAGAGAACATATTTTCGTACTGCGTTTCCTTCTCAAAGTAATTAACCAGAAATATTAAAAAAATCTTAGAAAACCATAGAAAATTCAAAAAAATGTCTATCAATTTTGTAGCATCCATATTCGATAAAACAATGTTGCCTCCCAACGCGGCATAGCATGGCATAAATTCTTCATGTACTGTTTTTAATACAAAATTATATTTTTTTCATATAATTCGCCAAAACCTACTATCGAACTAGTGTTAATATGCACATTTTAACATACATATTTCGAGGACAATCAATTATCATTGATAATCCAACCTTAGGATTCCCCTTTTTGTTTCAATGACAAATATATTAAAAAAATAAAAATATTACTAAAATAATTTATTTTAATATTCAATCTTAAGACTGCATACGAGTATAATTTATAATAGGGATGTCACAAGAATCATTCTTATAAAGTTTACCCTAAAAGTAATAGCAAAATTATTTTAGATGTATTTAATTTGAATTGTATAATTTAATTACAAGTATATGGTACTATAATACTTCAAATAATGCAAATGTCACGATTCCCTTAACACTAGCCACCACATTTCTTATGGGGATGAAAGATGGCATGACATAAATTTGACCATGGCAATCTAGAATTTTACCTTATATTATTCCCCCCACTAGTTAATATATTCCACATCTTCACATATCCAAACAAACATTAAAAAAAGAAAAGAAAGAAAAAAAATCCATTATCCCTATACAACCTAAAAACTCTAACCAATCATCTTATTCTTTTTCTGAAATTGCAGTCCAAGTTCGAGCCCAACCTACTCGGACCAAGTCAGACCGGCCCGCTATATTGAAAAAAAATATTTTAAACATGAATACAATACACATTTAATATACAAATATACATATTGAATATGCATTTCTTCAAAACATGAATATAGTTGGCGTCTAAACAACATAAAATAAAGTTAATTTAAAAAAGATGATCCATGTGATATTAGAAATCAGAAATTACAGATGGAAAAATTATGAGCCTATATATGGGTCAGTCCATGAACTTCGGGCTCAAGTCCAAGCTAGCCCGAACTCGGCTGAAAACTGGATCGGGCAAAAAATCAAGCCCAAACCACCCGTTTATTTTTCGGGCTCGGACCAGGTTGGACCAGGCCAACCTAAAAATATGCTCATCTGTACTTGTGCCTATTAATCGAACTTTTAATATATTGCATCTGAACGAATACCGAACCATAAGAATACCGAACCACAAGGTAGATTCATTGTAGTTCATTCAAGGTTCGATTAAGTTTTATATTTATATGTATATAATACATGCGTAGGAACGAGTGTATAGTTGCTGCTTCTTATTGACTATTAATAAAAACTTCTTATATCTTCAAAATGAATGCTAATTAAGGTTAAATGTCCCGAATCACATACATAAACTTTAATGGAATTTTGGTTGAATCAAAAAAGAGTATATACAAGAGTCGTGACAAGGTTGATGGTTTGTTCTTAAACAAAGGCTTAATACAAGCAAAAAAAATGTGAAGGTTATTTCTAAATCAAACATTGCAGGAATGGAATCGGTCCTTCATGAATCTGATTTAGCTAAACTGAACCGGGACACCATCCTCATCTTGTCAAATTGACCTGAACTTTGACAGGTTTACTCGAGTTCAATTCGATCACACCCCTACTTGATGGCGACATCACACAAGATGTTTGGGTGTCGATTTGATTGAACCATTACCTTCTTACTGATCAGCCAGCTGTTCAACCATCAGACCATTAAAGTGACTTCATTCCTTGGTATTACGAATGGTGAGTTCGCAGTTCATCCCTCACACGCGGTTTGTCATGTATAAGCATGTTTGTAGCTATTCAATCATCAATTCAAGCCTTGTTGTGGATACAGATTAAACCTAAATTGTACATTTTAGTTAAGACAACTGGATGATCTCAAAATCGATTAAATCAAGATGCTGATGCATTTTCAAGTTCATATCCACATTCATATACTTTTCAACATTCATATTAACATCCATATTCGTCAAACTGTATCCGGTACAAATTTTCAATATCCATATAGAATACATCCATCCTCTTTAAAACGAACACGAACACAATCAAATAAAGATATATTCACAACTAGTTTGCATACCTATTAATCTTCATGGCCCAACTCCTACGCCCTAGAGAACACGGATATGCGACAGAGTTCGCTTCCCACTTGCAGTCAGTCTGTCCAAATCTTCCATTAAGGAAAATATTGCCATGAGTGTATTCTAAGATTGCGATATCATTCTTATGTCTTAATTCGAAAGCATCTGCACTGACTGCAGGAGATCGATCACAAGGACAATTACATCGACTGGCAGAGCTAGTAAAAGCCTAACCAAATTTTTTTCAGGGGCAGCAAGAATTGACGTTTCGGTCAAAGGGATACAAATGTATGTGGATATCAATTCCCAAGTACATCTAGCATTAGTGAATCGAAGTTACTTGTGCACTCACACAAGAAAGAAATTGGAACAAGCGGTAGAGAGCAGCTCTGCGCGCAATCTTCTTACCAGAAAAAGGCAGTCACATACTAAGCATAAGATTTCTTTTGTTGTTCAGCACGAGGCCTCCATAGCCCAAGACGGTATTTGTGAGTATACCTCAAAATCAGCTTCCTCTGCAAACAGATCAAAGTTGAAAGCCATTAAACAAGATCTAATATATACAATAGGCTAAAAAACACAGATAATTTTTTTGGGCATACAGTTGTTATAGAACACAGGAACACATGTAGGAGAAAAAGGGATGCGTCAATGTAATTTTTCGAGCATCCCCGTAATACCTTTCATCAACCATATAGTCAAACAAAAACTAATCCTCCAGAATTCGAAAGTACAAAAATTTCCGATAAAGGAAGAAAGGATATGGGGAATTGAAATGATCAAGCAATACGGGGGAAGATAAACAGTAAAGAAAAGAAGATCAGCTTGAGTGGCAGGTTTACTGCTAAGGAAAACCTCCCACCCTTCAATTCATATTGAGGATGTTGTAATCGACAGAGACTGACTATACATGTTTACAGGGAACGCCAAGCTCTTTGAGTTTGAGGGTCCTGGTGACGAGCAACTTCGGGAAGTCTCCAATTTCCTTTTCGAGCTTCTCAACATGAGCTTCTACACCATTTCCTACTGCCTTGAGAAACTCCGGTATTCCAACATTCACTAGCATTTCAGACAATTAAGAAAAATCATAGAGCAATTATTCAAGGTGGTGAAATATATTCAGCATCCAAGATCTTCAAAATGCAGGACAGTTAAGGAGCTGCTAAGAGTAGAACATACCCATATAAGGATAGGATTTGGTTGAGAGAGGATGCGAATGTGGTGGAGATATGAGCGCAGACCTTGCAGCTATATGATTCCAGCATCTCAGCATACATGCAGCCATGTGAATTCTGCATGCCAAGTTCACTCAATTTAATGTTACCAATTACTCAGAGAATTAATGTAGCCAGAAGCAAACTCACAAGCCTCTTTGAGGAGCTGTAAGACTTTGTTCCTATGCCCTTGACCATTTAAAATTATAAAAAGTGGCAATAAAATAGCTGATGTTCATCTCCAAGGTATGTGATTTGCAGACCCATAAAATTTTGCTTTATTCCTTTTGCTGCCAATATAGGGCATGTAAGGCTATCAAAAGAGCCATGGTAATTTAGCAAAAAGTAACATGAGCCCTCCTATTGAGTGACAAAAACGGAACCATCTTTTCTCTCATTTCAAGGGCTAAAATATTAGGGGGACATCAACACTTAGACAAGATACTTTGATTTTTCAAAACATGGACATAAGAGCAATTTCTACTTGTCAGAGTCAACTTCAAACATTTAGAATATGAAGTGACCTAGAGGCTTAACACAATAGTTCATGAAAGAAAATCAAGGAACAAAGAGAGTTCAAACCAGAAAAAATTGCCATTCTTCTCTCAAAAAATGATGTCTAAGATATCTCTGTTCATTAAAATTGAGAGAACCAAATTCTCAAAAACAAGGATTGGCATGCAGTAGAGAATTTGCAAAATTACATTTACTAAAACCAAACAGATCAATGATGATTGGCAATGCCAGAATTCCCAACCAAAAGTCTAAATTCTACTTACCTTCTCAATACAAGATTATTCAAAACCTTTTCATAACTGAGAGATAGACTGATAGTCCAAGAATACAACTGATAGATGAACTGGAATATACTCTTCATGTGAAACTAGTATCATAAATACAGACATAATTTTTTTATTTTTTTAAACTGGAATACCCACTTCAATGGTATTGTGGAGGAGATGTATGCCTACCACCCAAAAGAATAGGGTTCAAATCCTCCCTTGAGGAGGATTGCTATTAGGTAGCAGACATCTAGAGTAAAAAAACAGTCAAATCTTTCAATATGGATTTGATAAGAATCCATGTAGATGCAGCCGACCCTACGAAAAAGTGGGAGAAAACCTTGCCATTTTTAAAATTGTTTTGTTCTCAGAACAAACTTTTGAGACTCTCTCTCTCACACACAAACTAACATTTGTGGTAATTTTAGTTATGTTTTGGAGGGTACGTTTGCTGTGATAGCATGCATCATAAATTTCAGAGGAGAAGGGATCGTTTTTATTGAAGAAAGGGGCATTGAACCCAACCATTTTGCAATATAATCATATATTCCACAAACCAAAATCCTTATCTTAGGCTAAGTTTTTGGATTACAGTATCCAAATTCAAATGGTTCCGTGGTGGCTTCCAGAAAGCAAGATATACCATGTAAAAACAGAATCACAAAGAACCACTTCCAAGTACCACCACACCATCTTCTTTCTATATAATGCCACCATAACTTCATCCCCAAAAAATGCAGCTTCTCGATGATGTCACCTGTGAAATCCATATTTTGGAAGAAAATACGCACCCTGTCATAACATTCTGTGGCCCCTGATATGCACAAGGATCACTAACACCAAGTCCTCCCTTGAATTTCTTTGCAATACAAACCCCTTCCAGCACTATATTACTTTCTAGTACATCCACAGCCACCTTCACTCTTCATCTAGCATCCCCTGCGCCCAACCATGATCACAATATTTGGCACACTGTGATGGCAGCAATCTTCTGCCCATCTCCTCCATCCAACATCACATGATAGCAAGCCTGCTATGTTGATGGTATCATCGCATATTCATGTATCGTCAATGGAGTTTGAACCCAATAAAATTTTGTGCATGTGCTACACATCATCTTTGATGATGCTTCTGTGTTCCTTTTAGAAGTCGTTTACATGTGGCACGCGTCTTCAACTGGTGATGGAGGAGGCAGCAACCATGAGTCACAATTTTGACATTGCATACCTATGAATGTGGAGGTCGGTCCTCTTCATTGTGATAGGGGTTCTTTTTAGACTGTACAACAAGTTCACAGATGTGCGAACAAATAAAAACAAGGAAAATCCCTCTTGCTATCAGCTAACTTATCCAGTGGAAGGTCAAAGGCTTGAGTACAGTAGCAGCAAAGTCAAGCAAGGTCCCGATGGCATGCTTGAAGGAGTCGAGAGCGGAAGTGGTTTGTCATAAGAAACAAAACAAGATGTTGACATGTGCTTGTGCATTGACATTATAAGGACTTTTAGATTAAACGATATTCCAAACAATGACGATAATGGTAGGTCCAAGGTCTTGTGGCAACTTAGAAGGATGATTTGTTAGAGGCAACTGACTTGGGCAGGGCCAAGGATTTATGACAACTTAGATGGATGATTTGTTAGAGGCTACTGATCCCTTGCTAGGATAGTTCGGTAAAGCATGCCTCCCATTTCTTTATTTTATGGGCAATGCGATGATGCATGTAAACTGACATTTTGGGAGGAGAGAGAACTCAATTGATTGATTCATGGTTTCAGATTTCGTGAAATTTCGACGAAATTTCGGTTTCGACAAGGAACCGAAATCTCGAGCGAAATGGCGATATGAGGGCAGTTTTCGGTCATTTCTTCACAAATGGTGGTCGATATGGGTGAAATGTCGTCGAAATTTCGTATCGACAGGGTATCGATACAATATCCGAAACCGATATTTAAACCATTGGATTGATTCACCTAGTAATATAAGAACAAGAGACAAATCAAATAAACATTTTGCAAACGTACATGTAGAGTGGGAGTGGTGGATGTCTTGATTGCAAACTACCACAATCGCAATCGTCTATTCCAACCACCACTTTTTTTTCTCGTCGTTACTATGCTCCTTCACAACTTTTATGGGGGTTGAGAATGAGGCCACTTTGCCCTCTTCATATGTCAAGTTCAAGACATGCTTGTTGTTACACAAGGAGTTCTGTGACACAATTTAAGAGAAGAGGGACGAGACTTCAGACATGAATAAGACCTTGGCGACCACGTTGGAGAGTTTCGACCACGTTGGAGAGTTAACAAACTTCGGCCATGAAAATCGATCGTGAAAATCTTGATGGCTGAGTTGAAGAGTATAAACTAATTTCTCATAAATTTCAACAAGTTGGAGTTTCTTAAGGCCCCGTTCGAGATGTGGGTTACCGGCGGGCTTGGGGAGTTTATCCCCCTTAACCCGCATCCTCCTCTCTCCCTGTGGGCCCCACTTTATTCCTTTTTTTAAAAAATTAAATAAATCAATTTTACATCATCAATCCTATCAAAAAATAATATATTATACCATCATATCATAAAAAATTATAAACTACTCCATTTCTACTCATTTTTCCAAACTTCAATGCAATCACATTACAATAACTACTCACTTTTTCAAACTTCAATACAATCATATCACCCTAAACCCACTTCTAACCCACCCCCAGTTTAACCCTCTATCCAAACACCAAAATCCAAAAACGAGTTACCCTCTACCAGTTTAACCAGCCTTAACCCACCAACCAAACGCACCCTAAGAGTTTCAATAAAGGCCACCAAGCATAAAGCAAGAACTTGATCCAAACTCTAGAGGCCATCAACAAGTTGAACACAAAGGAGGATATCTATGATGTGCCAAAAGAGGGTTCAGAAACTCAAAAAGAATGTAAATGCTATTATACATCTTGTAGATAATAAAAGAAAGAAAGAATAGCGTATGCGGTCAAACAACTGAGTGAGCAAGGGTGATGCAAAGATAATGTTCTTTCACATGCCCCCCCCCCAACACACACATACACAAAAGACAACCTGATTGACTAAATGGTATATGATAAAAGTGAAGTAGATACAAGGCAACAAATTTAGAGGATGTGGGTACCCATTTCCACAAAATTCCTATAAGTAAAAAACAACTGAAAATGTGTACGTTGTAATAATTGAGAACTAGGCATGTGTTTGGGATTCATGTTTAGTCAATTTTTAGAATATAAAGGGTATTCATCATGAAAATGTGCGTTCAAAAGCTTCGTTTATTCACATGATCAACAATACAATTCTACAATATTACGTGTAGCCAACCAAAATTACAAATACCAAAGCTCAACAAGAACATTTGCATGTTAACCAACATTTTCTGCATAAAACCTCTATTCATGGAAGATTGCCCTATTTCTAACTGTTGGAAGAAAAATGAATCGTATTATTAGAATGGGATTTTTACCCGGCAGACCTTATAATCTTTGTCAATTACCTCTACGACCTCTGAAATACCGTAATTCCTCCCTCATCCCCGTAAACTTGTTAACCTTTACCCTATAGACCATGTGGTTAACCTCCATCCATTTAACCGCTAAAACTAACCGGATTTTATTATCTTCTTTACATGATACCCATTTTATTTATCAAATTTACGGCAAGTGTCATTCCCTCCCACCCTCCACCTCCAGCTGAACAATTCCGGCCCGAAGCCCCCCTCCCCCCTCTCGGTCGGACCTCCCCTGTCGTCGGTCGAAGCTCCTCCCGCACCCCTCGCGGGCCACCTGCGAAGCCCCCCCCACCCCCCGGGCGCCGCTCCCCCGCTGCCTCTCCTGTTCAAAGCTCAAAGCCGCACCCCCGACCACCTGCGAAGCCCCACCCCCACATACACAGACCTTCCCCTGCTCGGCTGTCGTCGGTAGCAGCCCCACCTCCGCCTCAGAGGCCCCCTCTCGAAGCCCCTCTCCCGCTGGAAGCCTCACCTCTGCCTCGGAGCCCCCCTCCCGAAGCCCGACCGTCGATTGGAAGCCCCCCCCCCCCCGCCCGCCCGCATCCTCCCGTGCGAAGCCCCCACCTCCCCTGCATGCCTCTGAGCCCCGCCGTCGATTGGAAGACCCCCCCTGCTCCCCCCCCCCCCGACCTCCCTTGCTCCCCCGCCTCTACCTGCGAAGAAGCTAGCCTCCACCTACGAAGCCTCCCCCCCCCAACCAACACGCACGCCCCGCCCTCCGCCTTCCCCTGCTCGAGTTGTTCTCTAGCGCAGGCCGCCTCCCTCGACCTCCGCCAATCTCAGGCGGAACCCGGCCCGGTACACCGCCAACTTCCTCCAGTCAAGCATCTCATCAGTGCTGTAGTGGGAGAGGAAGCTGATAGAGGAGGGAGAATTATTTTTTCTTTTATTGGTTAATTCTAGCCGTCCGATCATGGATTGGTTAGATTAATTCATTTTTAACCCAAGAAAGTTAACTCTAGATGTGCCAATTTAACGGTAGGGTTTGTCGGGTAAGATGGAGCAAGTTTCCGGGGGTGAGGGAGGAATTACGATGTTTCGGAGGTCGTAGAGGCAAAGATTATAGGGTCCGTCGGGTAAAAATCCCTATTAAAATAGATCGAGGGCTCTCTTATATAGGAGAAAAGCCCTTGGGTTAATTATATGATAAGTACCAAGAGAAAAATAACATATAAAATAGACCAAGAGATATATTTATCTCAACACTCCCCCTCAAGCTGGAGCATATATATCTCTCATGCTCAGCTTGGAGCAACACCTCTAAAATGGACCTCTGGATAGAGCCTCAGTGAAGATGTCAACCGTCTGATCTCCTGTGGAAATATAGGAGGTGGATATGAGACCTTTCTGGATTATGTCTCTAGCGTAATGACAATCCACCTCTATATGCTTTGTTCGTTCTTGGAAAGCAGGATTATTGGCAATTAATAGTGCAGCTTGATTATCACATAAAAGTTGCATAGGAAGAGGAACTTCAATGTTGAGGTCAGTCAATACCGATCTAACCTAAATCATCTCTGCACTTCCTTGTGCCATGGCCCTGTATTCAGACTTTGCACTTGATCTGGCCACCACTGTCTGCTTCTTGCTTTTCCATGAGACAAGTGAGAACCCAACAAACATAGCAAAGTCCGAAGCAAGGCCTTAAAAGTCGGATTTCGGTTTCGTTTCGGTGAGGGACCGAAACGAAATTTCGGCCGAATTTCGGTCGAAATTCGACTGAAATTTCGGTCATTTCGGTGGTTTTTTGAACTAGACACCCCCAAATCTCGACCGATATAGCCATTTCGGCCGAATTTCGGTCACCTACCGAAATCGAAATTCGACCGAAATTCGGCCGAATTTCGGCGAAATTTAAGGCCATGGTCCGAAGTAGACTTTCTGCCCTAGGACAACCTACATAGTCAGCATCTGCGCAAGCTGTCATCTCAAGCGATGCATCTCTGTTGAATATAAGACTCGAGCCACGTGAGTTCTTCAAATATCTCAATATCATATAGACAACATCCATATGCACCTTTCTGGCTCCACGAACTGGCTAACTTTGCTTACTGCAAACATTATATCCGGCCTGGTGATAGTGGTATATAAAAGCTTTCCAACCAGTTCTCTATATCTCCTGCTATCTACCTCCTTAGTGTCATCATCATATAATCTCATACTCGGATCCATAGGAGTAGTAGCAGGCTTGCATCCTATCATATTTGTCTCAGAAAGGAGATCTATCACAAACTTCCTCTGGATCATCACCACACCACGCTGGTTCCTAGCGAACTCCAACCCAAGGAGGTATCAAAGAGTGCCAAGGTCCTTAGTCACAAACTGTTGACCTAGGAACTCTGTGGCAGTCTGAATGCCTTGGTCATCACCCCCTGTGACAATAATGTTATCCACATAAACAAGAATAACAACAGTACCTCTCTGTGTCCTCTGAACAAAAAGTGAGTGGTCTACAGTAGATCGCACGAACCCCTGGTGCTCTATCAACTCTGATAGCTTATGGTACCAAGCTCTTGGACTCTGCTTCGGGCCATAAATGGCCTTGTGGAGCTTGCACGCCTTCTGGGACTCCCCCTCAGTAGAAAACTCTGGTGGTTGCTGCATGTAAACTTCCTCTTGAAGATCCATGTAGAGAAAGGCATTCTTCCCATCAAGCTGGTACAAAGGCCAGTCTCGTGAAATAACAATGGAAAGAAGAATACGTAGTGTCGAATGTCTGGCCACAGGAGAAAAGTGTCATGATAATCCACCCCATAAGTTTGGGTGAACCCACGTGCCACAAGTCTTGCCTTGTACCGATCCACGCTGCCATCTGCCACTTGTTTGACTGTAAATATCCATTTGCAGCTTACAACAGAGGTACCTTGTGGAGTAGATACAATGGTCCATGTTCCACGCGACCTCAAAGCTGTCATTTCCTCTTCCATTGCAAGTCGTCGCCTACTGTCCTTTAGCGCCTCCCGATACGTACGTGGGATAGTAACATCAGATAGTCCTACTACAAACTTCTTGTACTCCTCTAAAAGATGATCCAAAGAAACATGTGTAGCAAGAGGATACGTGGTACATTGCTACAAGCCTTCCTTAGGGCAATAGGAATCTCCAGATCATCAGTCATTCTGTCTTCTGGAAGCAAGTCATCATGTGTATTATGCAAATCTCTAGTACCATCATGTTTCATGACATATCTGAGACGTGGTGGATGATGTGGACCAAGAGTTAAATTGTGGACAAAGGTCACAGATCCAAAGACTCTAGGAGTGAGAGAGAATAGTTCCTTCTCGGGAAATGCAATCAAGAAGGGAACCTTCTCTCCAAGCATGGCGGACGGCATGTGGTTCACCAAGTAGCAAGCAGTGAGAATTGCATCCCCCAGAATGAATGAGGGGTTACGACTCTAGATCAACAGTGTTCGACATCAAAAAGGTGGTGATTTTTTGCGTTCAACCACACCGTTCTGCTGAGAAGTGTAATTGCAAGAGGTTTGATACCGAGAGACCTGTGAAATTCAGACAAATGTAATGTGGAAAACTCCAAAGCATTATCCGTACGAATGAATTTCACATTAGCAGAGAATATATTTTTGACTTCAATGCGAAAATTTTTAATGATAGCACATGCTTCAGACTTATGTTTTAACAAGAACACCCAAGATAGTCTAGAATAATCATCCACATCAACCATATAAAAACGATGCCTTTAATGATCAGAACACGACTAAAACCCCAAATATCAAAATGAAATAACTCAAAGGACTGACTACTGTGACGACTTGGAAAAGAGGAGCGATGATGCTTCCTAACCTAACATACTTCACAATCCAGTATAGTATAAGTAGATATTTGCGGTCGCACATGACATATTTTCTGGAGAGGAAGATGGACAAAGCAAAGATGCCACATGAAAGGAGGAACATATCCGGAAGGAATGCTAGCAATTCCAGCACATTGAGGTATGGCAAGCTTATACAATCCTCTCTGCTCACAGCCATGACCAATCACCCTGCCAGTTAGTATGCCCTGAAACACAAAAGAAGAGGGATCAAATTTGGCACGACAATGTAAATCTTTTGTAGGTTGACTAATTGACAAAAGATTCATATGAAAGTCTGGGGCACATAAGGCATTCTGAAGATGCAGAGAGGGGGCTAGCACAATCTCCCCTTGACCAACAATGGGTAGACGAACGCCATTGGCAATAACCACGGATCTGTCAGGTGTGATAGATCTGTATGTACTGAATTGTGTCCGATCTCCACACATACAATGTGACGCTCCAGAATCCATAATCCAATCAGTCAAATCCATACTGCTACTACTTGTAAACGCAAAAGGAGTACATGATGAACTTGATGATGCTCTGGCGGTGGTTGCGGTGTCTGTCGAACCTGGAGTCAGAGTCGTAGGAGTGCTCATCATGTCTCGAAGTATGGAGACAATATCATCGAAACGTGGATCCGAAGTAGGCACACTAGAATGCTCAGTCTGCTCAGCAACACGTGCAGATGCTGGATATCCATGCTTCTGAAAGCAAGTCTCCTCGGAGTGACTAGGACGATGGCAATGGGAACAAGGACCACGATGCCGGCCGCCTCCTCGACCTCGAGGTCCACGGCCACGAAACTGGGATGACCCCCCTCTGCCACGAGTAGCTGCCATAGCAGAAGGAGTCGTTTGGACCATAGTAATGGATGTGGCAGTAATCTTGCTCAAGCGTTTGTAGACTTCCTCGGTATCGTCTCTCCAGTCAGAAGTTAAGTACGAGCGACATCGTACTCTGAGTAAAGAGAGGACAAGAAAACTCCTGTCATGGTGGCATTCCGATATGCTTGTTGTTGTTCAGTGCCGGTGGCAATCGACATGAAGCTGTGTAATCGCTCAAACATGCCTCTCAGATGAGAGAAGTGTGAGTGGAGCGGTCGACCATTCTGTTTGGTCGAGAAAATATCGACATGTAGTTGAAGAATCTAGCTTTCATTCTTGGCATGCCCGTATGTGATTGCCAATATATCCCACATAGCCTTTGCAGTCGGCTGATTAACAATATCATTCGCGATCTCCGTGGTAAGCGTCCCAGAGAGCCAAATACTAGGATATGCATCATCTTGCTTCCATGATGCATTGGCCCCAGTCCACTGGCTCTGAATCAGTCAAAATGTGCTCTCTTTTTTGAAGTCCAAAAAAGGGGGAAACACTCATAGGTGTCCGCCCCAAGAATGCATTAAAAACTCAGTTCAAAAATACAGAAGGGGCTGCTAGGAGAGCCACAAGTCTAACAAACTGCATGGATCATAACTAGTAATTGGTCCCGTTCATCTTCACAATAGGTGCCGGGCCCTTGAAGGCACCAGAAGAGGAGAAAACGTCACCCTTGTTCTCTTTATTGTACCAAGCAGCCAAAACGTGGAACACTGAGGAGTTAATCAAGGGGGGAAATGTGTCTACAAGACCATAGAGGGGATTAGTTTTATTTGTAGACTCATACAACCATCCCTATGTCTTCGTGCGAGTCTAGAGTCACACAACAAGATAGAAATCAGACAATATCACGAACTGTGAACTAGATCAGACCTCTGATCAACACAGAAAAGCCTCGCAACAACCCACAAGATGTGGTGGGACACCTTCCTCGGCGGCGTGGGGGGCAGGCGCACCTAGCGGTGGTGCAGGAGTGCGCTGGGATCCCCCGCGGCAACGCAGGAGGGCGGCGGGGGGGCTGCAGTTGTGCGGGGCGGCGGGGAGCCCCCCCCCTCCCCCCCCCGCAACCCCCGACGGCAGTGTACCACGCACGGTGACGCGGGATGGTTGGCCCGAGGAGGCAGCGGTGGCGGGGTGAGGGAGAGGGGGGTTGGGGCAGCGCGTGTCAGGTTAGGGTTTTGGAAGGGATAAGGGAACCACAATCTAGGACTGTTGCTCCAATACCATGTTGTAAGAAAAATGAATCATGTTATTAGAATAGACCGAGGGCTCTCTTGTATAGGATAAAATCCCTTGGGTTAATTACATGATAAGTACAAGAGAAAACGTAACATATAAAATAGACCAAGAGATATATTTATCTCAACACTAACCTATCATAAAATCTATCACGGTGTCAAAATTCCCGCTACCAATTTCGACTTGTGTAGGGTTAGCTAACTCGTAGCTAACCAACCTTCATGAGTAGAGTAGTAACGGGCACGCTCCAACTCTTCTCGAACTTGCACTTCCTTACGTACCGATGATCGAACACTGATGCGGATTGGATTTTCCAGCGTCGAAAATAATAACTTTTTTTGGTGGATTTTTGGTAGAAGAAATATAGGGGTTGAGAAGAAGAAATTGGAAGGGTTGAGAAGAAGAACTCGTCGGGAATACGAGAGGTTGAAGAAGAAGAACCGTGAAGACCATGTGGGGAAGGAGAAGGAGAGGAGATAAAGAGGGAGATAAAAATCTCAATTTTGATTAATACTTGACTGTCCCTTACAATAGGCCACCAACCTCTTTATATAGTAGAGGTGGAATTACAAAAATAGAAGCAAATCAAATCCCACTCGATCCTAATTGATTTGAATTAAAATTCAAATCGACCTCTATCCTAATTTGACTCTAATTCAAATTCGAAAATCAAATTTAGACTAACTAATTAATTTCGAGATCACACACGATCTCCTTACTTAAACAAAATTACGACAACTTAAAAAATAAATAAAATTAACCACTAATTAATTAAATAAATTTGGCCCTATAATTTGAGATCACGCTGCATCAACTCTCCTCCGCTTTAAAAATTCAGCTCCGGACGAATTGCGGGATCCAGGTGCGTCGTTGGAAAATTTCGATCTTGACATGGCAGCTTCAACTTTCCCATTAGATCCCATTCAATGTTACGTTTATAATTTCTTTCCACTGAGGGGCATGTCTGCAAATGTTCTACCCCTTCACTTAAAAGATACCAATAATATGATTTGACTTTCAATTGGCCCTTTTGACAAATTATCTTGAGAGGAGGGGGTTGCTTGTAATATTTCCAGAATTTTTTATACCTGATATCAGGGGATCCGATGGAGCCCTTCGTTAGGGCTTGTTTTTCCTTCCAAAGTTGGAGATGGCGGCGGGGTAGCCGATTGGTGCGTGGAAGAAGAGGCGCGAGGTTAACGCGTGGGGAGGTGGGTCGATCGCGCGAGTGAAGGCGGGGCCGCGGGGGCGAACTGCGGAGGGTAGGGGAGAGGCTGCAGGCGCGCGATGGGAGAGGGACTAGGGCGAGGAGGGAAGGAGGGGGGGCGACGGTGGGGTGAGGGCTCGAGGATGACGGCAACGGCGACGAGGTTGGGGCCTGGCTGGGTACTGCCGTGGGCAGGGGTGGGTTGGTGCCGGGAGGAGGAGGTGCAAGCGCTAGGGGGTGGGTGTTGGCGAGCGTTGGAGCCGCAGGGGCTGCGAGGGGTGGCGCGGTTCGCTCCCGGGGTGGCTGGGGTGGCGCCGGGATGGTTGGAGGGGGCAGCGGGGCCGATTCCGGCGACGGATTTGGTTCTGGAAAGTGCTGGACAGCGGCTGATTCACCTTCTTCGGCGACGTTTTCTTCGTCAAAACTCGCGGTAGCGGCTTCGGTGGTTGACGGCTTCGATTGGGCGTCGCGGTAGGCCTCAAGGTTGGCCATGAAGTCTCGAAACATTAATGACATGGATCGGAAGTTGTTCTGCAAATCACGTACCATGCGCTTCGTCTCCTTGTCGTAGGCGTCATTGGCTCGCCGCTTTCGTTCGGATGAACGATGGTGTCGGTGCGGACGCCGGGGCGGATCGTTAGATCGTGAGGACGATCTAAATGCCATGCTCTGATACCAAATGATGCGGATTGGATTTTCCAGCGTCGAAAATAATAACTTTTTTTTGGTGGATTTTTGGTAGAAGAAATAGAGGGGTTGAGAAGAAGAAATTGGAAGGGTTGAGAAGAAGAACTCGTCGGGAATACGAGAGGTTGAAGAAGAAGAACCGTGAAGACCATGTGGGGAAGGAGAAGGAGAGGAGATAAAGAGGGAGATAAAAATCTCAATTTTGATTAATACTTGACTGTCCCTTACAATAGGCCACCAACCTCTTTATATAGTAGAGGTGGAATTACAAAAATAGAAGCAAATCAAATCCCACTCGATCCTAATTGATTTGAATTAAAATTCAAATCGACCTCTATCCTAATTTGACTCTAATTCAAATTCGAAAATCAAATTTAGACTAACTAATTAATTTCGAGATCACACACGATCTCCTTACTTAAACAAAATTACGACAACTTAAAAACATAAATAAAATTAACCACTAATTAATTAAATAAATTTGGCCCTATAATTTGAGATCACGCTGCATCAAACACAAGCACAACCACGGACTCCAGATCATTCAAGAACACGTTCAAGGATACAACCACTCAATCACACAAGCACGAGCACAAAACTCTTCTCTAATTAGAAGCGAAGACTTGCTCTAAAGTGGAGCGTGTACAAATGAGCCACCAACCCAAGGGACACACATTATTCCATATACAATAATGACACATAAAGACAGAAGATTCTTTAAGTTATATGGCAACCCTTCGCGTTTCACAGCAACTCTCCATCTTCATGTCTCTTCGACTCCCTGATTGTCCTTTTGTCTTCTTGCACGGTTGATGTCACATCAACTGCCCAATCATCAACACACTCGTCCTCTAACGTCTTGATGGTGCAGCTTTGCCGTAATTCAC
Source organism: Ottelia alismoides (assembly GCA_037367405.1). Taxonomy (NCBI): domain Eukaryota; kingdom Viridiplantae; phylum Streptophyta; class Magnoliopsida; order Alismatales; family Hydrocharitaceae; genus Ottelia; species Ottelia alismoides. The sequence goes on along the minus strand of JAZKJV010003141.1, from coordinate 541,693 downwards.
CCAAGTACTAATGAACACTCGATCTCGTGCCAAAAGGAACTCACGGCCACCAGAACTTCGTACGGTAAACCCTTCCTTAACGCTCCACATGCTAAGGGGAAGTCCGCCAAAACTTCGCTATCATGGGCCCCCGAACCACTCTCGTACGTGTACTATCGGACGTGCTTGTCCACGCTCGTACTTAGCACCTACAATGCTCCATGCCTCCTTGGCTCCTTGGACTGGCACACATCACTACCGATACAGCATGTCTTCGTGTCTATGCTTGTGTGATCGTACCACATTATTTTTTAATGCTTATCGCTTCACTGCATATCGTCTTGATGCACTCGCATACGTACCGATGCGTCCATCAATTGTCATGTATTGCACTATTGTTTGTACTCGTTGTGCTCGCAATGCTTCAATTTCCATGGCACTCTACTACCGAGGCAGTGTCCTTTGTGACACTTCTCCATTACCACGTACGGTTGAGTCTCCAAGACTCTCGTGGATACATCTATGCTACTCATGCACTCTAGACTCCTCTTGAAATCAGCTCCATTGATCATATCCGTGCATCCGTTATCGTGTCAGCATGAGCATTCTCGATCACAAAATTTGGGAGTGTGACAGAATCCACAATAATGGAAGAACCGACATCATACCCCTTCTAGATCGCATCCCAATCTAACTAGATAGATGCCCAAAGGTAGATGCTCCACCATCAATCCCAATCTCATTTACCATGTCGCAACCTTCCCTGGTATTTTCAGAATATAAAGAAAAGATGCAATACATCCTCCATCTCAGCTGAGCAACTCATGCAAGATGCACTAGCTCTATGGAAGAGCTTGGTGTAGTGTGCAAAAGTCATCACCCATGCATGCCTCGGTAGCCACAAGAACACTTTAACCCACGTTGGGACCTTCCAAATCCTTCTCGGATTGAACTACATCCCAGATTATCGTGCTCCATACTCACATGTGGAATCTTGTAGGCTTTCCTAACAGAAAAACCTCGATCAAAATAGACCAATCATCACTCCAATATGAAATGACGTCACAACCAATCAAGGATATCAACTCCTCCGCACTTTGGTCAGAGAGATCCAATCTAAACAATGGGATGCAAGTCCCACCAAGCAACTCAAACCTCCTAATCCCCAGTAAGAACAAATAACCGAGGGCCATTCACATAAATTTCCATCCTCTGTCTAGTCATCATGGCAGAACCTAAATCCATAGTCCTAGCCCAACAATGGATTGTAACGATGTTTGCCCTTTAGGTATCCTAAGGATATTGGCATCAAATCTTGAGATGAGGTCGGAAAGTTGTTATGGTAGCATCCTCTCTTATCCGATAATGCACTTTCTTATTTAAAATGTCAAGTTTCGAATAGTTGGAACCTCGCTTCGATCAAAGGTACTTTCTCTCTCTTTGAGTGGCTCTCGTTGAGTTTGGAAATGTGTCTGATATCAACTCCTCAGATTAAGGTCGACCGACCTTGGTTCACCTTACAAGTGGTGGAATTACTACATAGGATATCGCCAGCATATGGCAATGGTCCCTCAAACAATGCATAGGCAAGTGGCCACATCCATGATTTTCAAATTAATGATTTGGTTCCAAGGTGAATTTTCACCTTTGATTGCGGTCGTTGTTAAGAAAATTTTGGAATCTTCTATTTCCAAGGCAAATATACATCCAGAAAATTTGAACCACTCAAACCGCCTCCCTCTTTTCAATTATGCATCTATATCAAACATGTTCAATGGTGTGGAGTTCACAATGGAACTTGTAGTTGGAAAGGCCTTCTGGTTGTATCTAGGCCCGTTATAAAGAGGTGGTCCCGGTGTTATACGATTTGGGCTCCAATGAGCTCTGTACAGTGGGGGCACAGATCAAGCCTTATAATTTAGACTCATGTCTATTCATCCAGGCTTCTTTCTTAGCATGTGCATGTATCCCGAACCGCTGGGTTTCATCAACACTTGATGAGAACAAAACTTCATTCTCACTTGCTTAAGTTGCTGACCAGCTTCATGGAGCCTTGGGGTTCTCCTGCACAAATTTCAGCTTGATTATGGTGTCAACCTTCTCTAGGAGTTGATCTCGACATAAGAAATGAACATCACCTGTGCAACTTAAGGATACCCACCCTCGACCCTCCAGAAAGTTGGATGATCATGTCAAGGATCAGAATCATCAGATATTTGTGCAGAGAAGATGAAGTGACGACTCATGCACAATTGCTGTTGAACGTGGAACTTGTCTCTGATTTTCTAGACGAGTTACCTTTTTTGCATACTTCTCTGAAATGAAATAAGAATCCAGTGTCCCTCGAGACTAACGAGGTTTCACTGAACCACGTATACCATGCTTCAATGGCTCAAGACGTAGAAATCGCTCCGTTCGCAAGCTCAACCATCGTTAAATAATAAAAATCGTATCTTGTGACGTTAGGGAGACGTGGGGCCCCAAAAGGACAATAGGATGTTTGCTCAATATTTGGCAATGAGATTTTTTTAGACCAAAGCAATGCGTTATTTTTCCAAGAGATGATGTTAAATAGCATTTCTCTTGCTGAAATATTTCAAATTTCAAAGCCATTGATTTTATCGTTAAGTCCGATATTTTGTTGCTTGCTCAGTTGCTTGGAACAGTATTTGCTTCTGTCTGAAGAAGGAAGTGCGTAGGAATCATCTTCAATTTATGGTGCTCAAGGGGCTGAAAGATAACACCATGATCACTCTCTCTTGTGCGTATGGTTTGATGAACGCTCCAAAGATAGGCAAACTTTGGGAGGATCTCAGGATGGCTCATGTGACCTTCCCCATGCAACCTTGAATTATTATTATTGGTGACTTCAACATGACACTTTTGTCGTCTACAGGGTGTCCTAGATCAGGGGACATGTCACTTCTCTTCTCTCATTGGGAGACTTCAGCTGGTGGTTTGTGATGCTTCAAACTTCTAGTTTAGTAGGCAAAATGCATATAGCATCCCAATTGGATTGATTATTGGTGGCAATAGGGCTCTCGTCACTCTTTTTGTCGGCTTCTATCTACCCCGGCTCCACGGTCCCGCTCCAATCATGCTCCTATTATATGGTACTGTAAAGTAGGTTCAACGTCTGATATCATTTTTTGTTTGAGGTGGCATTCGAAAAATGGTGGTTGAGCACTAGGCGACTTGCAATATAGAGGGCTCAGTCACAATCTATATGGTATTGAAGTTGGCAGCTCTTACAAGAGGGCTTGTTGATTATAAAAGGAGATTTAGCTGTGACATTCGTTGAATCGTTAGAAGGGTCAAGACTATATTTTGAAACTTAACAGGGAGAATGATGAGAGGAATCTCCTCATGAGGAAGCATAAGGTGTTTATGGATGATGACAAAAAGTGTGATCTTTAATGGCAACGGAGTTCCCAACAAATGTGGGTCAAAGAAAGAGATGTAGATACAAATATCTTACATGTGGTAGCCAGTGGAAGACGAAAGCAGAATCTGATTCACTCTCTTTTGGTTGGTGGTACCCAAATCCAAGGAGATCGGTAGGGCTCCATGTTGCAGCACTCGCATTCGGCTGAGGTGCTCGAGGTACGAAACCCATGTACGGAGTTTTCTGAGGCAATGAGGCTCTAAAAAGCAAGCCCATCAACATTAGGGAAGGCTGTAAAACGAACTTTGCAATGTTCCGAGCTCAGCAGTGGAGTTAGGATCCCATGCATATCAACAGATGAAATTGCATATATGGATTTCTGTATTGGAGTTATTTGACACATGAATCTTGTTAATGTAGAATGCAAAGTCATGTGGTTATTAAACAATAGGAGTTAAAGTTATACTAATAGATATGACTTTTATGCTCTTATATTTTAATCAAGAACTAGAAGCGACATTTTTTATGCAAACTGCATGCAAACATCACAAAGAATGACAGAACAGATGATAAGAAAAGGGACCTTGAACAAAGGAGTTTTTTTGTTGGGTTTAGGAGACAGGAACAAAGTAATTGTTAAATGGACCAGAAAGTAAAAAGAAATCAGAAGGTTGATTCAATGTGCAGAATTGTCACTGAAGTTGCAGAAAATTTCGGTAAACTGATCGTTGATATAAAACCGGTATGCACTGTTCTGAAATTAAAATGATGAACCTGATTGTGAATGTGAATAAATAAACATCGTAAATTTTCAGGATGGCCCCAAGTCAAAGTTGATGTAGAAGCTTTAGGCAACTTAATCGGGAAACTGTCAAGCGACGGGAAATAACTCTCAACCAAACCTAGGATCCCACAGGCAAAGAAACAGGGGGGAAATAGGATTTGCAGCACTCATTACCGCAGCCAACGGGGAGGAGGGTGCAGGCGTCGAACCCGATCGACGGCGGAGAGTGAGCGCAGTGGAGGTGGTGCGTGAAACCGACGGCGATGCGAGGAGCAACAGGCCTTTGCTGCAGCGGCGGAGCTGGGACAGCAGCGGGGAAAAGTATATGGCGGTGTGTTGGTGGCGGAGGTGTTGGCAACGAGCGGGAAATGGTGTCGAGGCGGCGGCGGAAGGGAGAGGTGGTGGTGTCGGCGACCGGGGCGAAGAGGGAAGAAGAGATGAGGGGAGGCAGTGGGGACAATCTGTATGACGAGGAGACATTTCTCTTCGTGGGCTTTCTACTAAAAATATTTCTCATTTAGAGCATGCATGAAAAATAATTTCCAAAGGGGACATGAAACGGCAAAAGGCTTGCCGCTGGCTGATCTGGTAAGCTCCACGGCGAATTATTTGTCATCCTCAATCTCCATGTAAGGATGTGCTATCGAGTCTCGCATTCATCCTCATCATCACAACGTTGCTTGCAATGCTCCCTCAACCTCCTTCCGGAGGTCACCTGGGATGCATGTGGTGGCATCATCATGATTTTCTAAAGGTGGTAGAGGATACGTCATGCGCTTGGATCATATCATCTCGTCATTCACGCAGCGGTCATGTCTTCACCTACAATGGCCACGTCGCGCAGCTTGTCGAGGGCCTCGACAAGATCATCACAGTCCACATATCCAAAGAGCTCATCCCCCTCCTCCCCCAGCATCGCGACAAGAAGCTTGAGGTCTGTCGTTGTAAGGCTGACAATGATCGTGCCCACTGTGAGGAGTCGTCAAGGATGATAAGATTCGCACCCACCGTGAGGATCAAACGTGGGGCAAGGGTTTCCCTTCGCCAAGGTAGAAGGCGGAGTCATCGGCGGCGGTGAGGGCGAGGGAGTCATGAAGTTGCAGGGGAAGAAGAATTGGCAAGTCGGCATACCTGTGAGGCACGATATGCAAACGGCAAATGGTTTGTCGTATGTGCGCGCCCTATGGCAAACCATTTGTCGATTAATACCTGTCAATATGACTTGAATCCTAACCACTTGTTGGGTTGCTGATGTTGCTAATCCGTGTCCTGCATGTTGATTGGTTGAGAGATGTTGGGTCAAGATTGCTGACATGTCTGATTTGTGTCTTGCCTTATGATTAGCTGAGAACTACTGGACAAGGATTGCTGACATGTCTGATCTGTGTCCTGCCTTCTGATTGGCTGAGGGCTGTTGGGTAGGATTGCTGGCATGTCTGATCCGTGTCATGTCTTCTGATTGGTTGAGAGCTGTTGAGATGGATTACTGAATACATATGGTATTCTTCTGTTGCAGTATAAAAAGGGCCCTAGGACCACCAGATATCGTATCCTCATTCCGATCTTATTTCTCATCCCATATTTGTAGCTTCTCAGTACCCTATTTAATACTTTTTTCTCCATATAGTGAAACCGATCGTCGTCGTCCAAGAACGTATCCCATTTACGGGTGAACTTTGTAAATATTTGTGTTTGTGTCTTACTTGTTTGATCGTGTTTGTGTGTATTTTCTTCCACGATTCGCAACAAACTGGTATCAGAGCTTCAAGTTCCGTCAGGATCATCCAGTAAGATGGCATCGCACAATCTGAAGATCGAGTTCACGGGGAACAATGGATTCAGTCTATGGCAGATCAAGATGTGCGCATTTCTGAAGCTGTAGGGCATCTGGGTACCATTAGATCAGGAGCGAGCGAAGGCACTTGATCCATCTGAGTTGATGGTGTAGGAAGAGAAGGCACACTCGACGAGCATGTTATGTTTGGCGGATGAGATTAACACGGAGGTTGTCGATGAGGATTCTGCAACTGGTATGTGGTTGAGACTCGAAAGTATATACATGACGAAGTCTCTGACCAACAAGTTACTCTTGAAACTACGTTTGTTCTCTCTCCGCATGCATGAAGGTATATCTCTTAAAGAACATCTAGATCGTTTAAATACATTATTGATGGATTTAAGAAACGTAGATGTTAAGATTGAAGATGAGGATGCTGCCTTGATTTTATTGGTTTCTCTTCCATTATCATTTGAGAATTTTGATCAATCATTCATTGTGGGAAGAGAATTCATAACCTTAGAGGAAGTTCACGTGAGTCTGAATACACGTGAACTTCGGCATATGGCTATTAGGATGTAAGATCTAATGCTGCAGGTTTGGTTATGACTCATGAGAAGAGTCGTACAGGTTCTAACTATACAAAGAATGGAAAGCAGAAGTCCAAGAATTACAATGCTAGAGATATCTCTAATTACTGCAAGGAACCTGGACATTGGAAGAAAGACTTCCCAAAGAAGACCACAATTGCTGTAGTGGCTCAAGGTGGTAGAGATTCTGAAGATGATTTCGTTCTCAACGTCACATATCAGAAGACAACAGATAGCACATGGATTCTTGATTCAGTTTGTTCTTACCATATGATTATGAAGATTGGTTCTGCACCTATAAGAAGGTAGATGGTGGAAACATCATCACAGGGAGTAATACAGCATGCAAGATTGTATGGATCAGCTCTGTGAAGATCAAGATGTATGATGGAGTCGTGAGGACCGTGACTGATAATAAGAAGAACCTGATATCTCTTGGAGTCTTGGATTGTAAAGGATACAAGTACAACGCTGAAGGTGGAGTCATGCAGGTTGCCAAAGTTAGGGTTGTTGTCATCAAGGGCAACAAGCAGAAGACCTTATATGTCTTGCAATGGTCTACAATTCTTGAGAGTAAGTTCAAGCGTTGTTTGGACTTACTCAATATCGACAGTTGATGGTAGCCCAAGGAGGGGATGGTGGCGGCAAGGTGAAGCTCGGTAAAACTTTTCTAAGGAGAAATTTCAAGGTGAATATTGTTTATAATTCCTTGATTCCTATTATAAGAATTTCAAGTGGTGAATTATAGTAGTGGTTAATTCTGCTATATGAGAATTCAACCCCAGTGGAGTCTAGTAGTGGCTAATTCTGTTAGTAGAGAATTCAACTCTTAGTAGAGTATAGTATTGGTTAATTCTGCTATATGAGAATTCAATAATGGTGGAGTATAGTAGTGTGAAAGCTCCAAAACCCGAGCAAGGAATTAACTGCAAAATTCCACTATATCTGGGCATAATTGCAAATCTACTTTTATTCCAATGTATAAAAATTATTTTTAAATCCATTGCATAGAGCTCGTCGATAGCTTTCCAATGAGTCTAAAAACGCAAAAATCTGACTTTGGAAGCCCAAGATATGGCCATTTTAGCGAGAAGGGGTCAGAGTCCTTTCGGATCCGAACCCGGATCCGAATCTGGGTTTTACCCTTAAACCCCAACACCCTCTCGCCCAAAACGCCCAAAACCCTCCTCCCCTTTGATCAGCCCTCTGCCCCCTCCCCTTTCCCCTCACCGGAGCTCGCCGGAGTACTTTGAATCGGCGATCCAAAACCGAAATCACGTTGGGAAGGTCCGGACCATCCTCGTGCACGCTTTCATCTCGCGATCGGAGCGCCAAGCACGGCTTTCTTCAAGGGTGAAGTCACCGAAGTGGCTCATTTTCTAGAATACGACATCCCCTTCCTCTTGTTGTGGTGTCCACACGAAATTTTAACCTTAGTGACCAAAGATACAAAGAATCTCTCTTTTTCTAATGTAACCCAACTTGGATACCCACCTGTTTCATGTAACCTTAAACCTTCTGTACATCCTCTGTCCTTTTGTTATTTACATAACCCCTTATATTGATCAACATAATCAGTTCTTCAGTTAGTTCAGGTCAGGACTGTGTCGTAAGAGAGTAACTCTCTCGAGTTTGGAAAGGGATGGTCAGGTCGAAAATGCTTGATGCTGAGTTCTGGTAGTCTGAAAAATATGTATTGTATTGGTCATATGATCTATCATAGTTAAGTTTACTTGGACTGATTCATGTGCCATTGATCCACTGTTAAGAATGAAGTTTTGTGTTTGCAGTGATAGCAATGTGAAAGTCGTAATACTCCATTCTTGAATTATTTATAAAAGTTAATGTCACATAAAGCTATGATCAACTCCAATCCTCATATGGCATTTAACATTTACAAGTATGTTATGGTTTTGACGAGGGACCTCTTGTATATGAATACCATCAGGTTATGGATTTGTTTCATCCTTGTTTAATCTGATGATGTTTTGATCAATGGCAAGAAGTATCTTTGGCACATTCCGTTGGAATTTTATCAATACCTATCCAAGGATCTATGCATGCACAAATTAAATGTCCATCGGATTTTGTCAATTTGCGAATTCCCTTCAGGTGTCACTGTAAGACAGTACAGAAATGCTATCAAGAAGCATAGATGCAATCAAAATGGGGATCATTTTAAAATGACACAGAATGGTTGACTCAAAGGAATTCAAGGTACTGGAAGGGGATGGTTAAGTGATACCGAGTTGGCAGGAAGGGATTTAAGAAACTCGCTGGAGCTCTTTGGATGATGGGGGACAATGTATTATTTTGCCGGGAAATTTTATGCTTTTGTAAATAGACAAAAGGACATGACATGGATCAGAGCACACCTATTTGCATGGGTATCCACTAAGTTTATAATAACACAAAATCTAAGGTTGGATTCTGAAATTGGTAGGTATTCTATCAGTTGTAAGCAAATATTTATAGCATCCAAGAGACTTCAATTATTAATAATGGGTTATTTGTATTAGACTGTCGGAGGGATTGCTATAGTTTTGATGCTTTATGGGATACCGACTGGCGTACACTTCCATATATGTTATTTTCACACCATTATTCATGACAATGCGTGCAATATTTTAAGATGACGAGCTGTAGAATAAATCTTTATCCAATTTGCTCAATGAATGTTGATGGCATGATCTTGAGTGGTCATCTTTGTCTTCTAATCAGTGCATAACTAAGTTAATCTTTGTTATATACATGGCAACTAGGGCAGAATGGTACGATGTTTGGGTAGTAGGAGTTGGTGCTCCAAGGAATTGGGTGTGCACCCTTGAGGCCCCGGGTAGAAGCCTAGTTGATCGCGATCCCAACTGCTACTGTAGTTGCGACGGTTGGGGGATATGTTACTTTGCACACCGAGGCGCTGATCTGATGGTGTTGGCCTCGACACTTGCGTGCTTTAGCCCAGTGCTCGAGCGTGGGCCAACTAGTCATGGTTGGTCGGCTAGTGTTTCGCTTGTCGCTTGGAGTTAACACTCGTGTACGGACCAATGTATGGCACATTGGTCGGTATTTCGAGTGGGAGCGCTAAGAGGGGAGTTCCGGGAAATGTGGTTAATAAAGTTGGGAATGAGACGTGAATCTCCTATGCATAAGGAGGATTGGGCTAGTCGCGAAGATTCGCGGGTTGGAATATAGATTGTGAATCGGAAGTATCAATAGTGAAGTGGAGCTAAGTGGACGTGTTGGGAACTTAGTTAGGATGCACTGTACCCCGCCGCGTGCCAATGGAGGCACCCCAACCCTAAGGTATTCCTTTTGCCTCAGAGTCATAGTGTGAGGTCTCACCAGACCAAGACCACAGACTATCCACAAATCTTGGTTACTCATATCCATATATAATAACCATAATAAAAATGTGATTCTTGTGAGACCTGGTTACCTAGTTTCTTTCTCTTCTGTACATATTTAAATTACATCCTGCTTGTTGTCATTGTATAGTTTATCTAATTCGTATTGGACAACTTTGCTCATAACGTACCTGCGTGTGGATCCGCAGGTCCTTAGCATTGAGCAGTTTGACTTTGTAGACATCACTTTTAGTGCAGCTTCACTACACTTCTTGTAGCACAGTTGGTAGTAGTTTTTACTGTCTTCTTTACTAGTAGTTTCTCTCTGAGAGACATGGCATGTAATATATAATTATGGACTTCTATATTTATGCTTACATGTATTTTTTTGTGGACATGGAAATGGATAATAGAATGTAATGGAATTGGTGAATGGAAATACATGTACTTGTGAACAGGTTGAATGCAATGGGAAGCAAAAAAAATATTTCCTTTGCATGTTTCTATTTTCTCCTTCTTTTGTGAATGTCAAATATTCGAATGTAGAATATATGTGCATAGATTGGTTTGCTGAGTACCCAGATCCTTGGGATGTCACAGAATGGTATCAGAGCAGTGGTACTCCATTCCGTTCCACGCATATCATTCCTTATCGGTGTTCGAATATTGGATAGTGTGAAAGTCTTCTGACCCAACACGAGTCCAGAGGAGAATAGCATGTTTACATCCATGTCCATATGTCTCTCTTAAGTCAAGTAACACATATGATGGTAGGATTAGGTGCATCTCCACCTTGAGGGCACTAGTTTCTCAGTCAGGGTAGTGTAGGCTACCTTGCCTACATAGTAGACTCAACGACACAAGATCAGATGATAGAGGATGTTAGAGTTGTGCACGAGTTGCTAATGTGTTTTCAGACGAATTTCCTAGATTACCACAAGTACGGGAGATAAAATTCGAGATCATGCTACTGCCACTCACCCAACCGATCTCTATTCCCCCGTAACGGTTGGCACCAACTGATCTCAAGGAGCTTAAAGTATAGTTGTAGGAGCAGTTGGAGAAGGGATTCATCCGCCTCAACACATCACCATGGGGAGCTGATGAAGCCACGTTTCATCATCTTTATTCTATCATTTTGGCCTTAAAAACCCTAGTAAATGCGTGTAAATAGAGCTAATTCATGCATTTTATCATCCATGCATTGTCTTGTATATATTGTATAAAATACGGTTTTTAAAAGCCAAAATTATAGAATAAAGAAAAGAAAAGAAAAAGAATAAAATATTGTAAATATTTTATGACCCGAAACCCCGAGACCTAGGCATCTTGATGAATAGGTCGACAAGGAATAAAGTAGGGGGAGATAAGGGCTAAAATACAATGAAAATACCTATACATTCTATTCATTCTTTATTCATTTTGGGACCTATTTTTGGTTCCACTTTTTATACATCAAATAAAGAAACTTTGTACATGAAAGTTGTAGATAAATTAATAAAGAAAAATACAAAATTGATTTCACAGAAAAATAATGTACAGATAAAAAGTTATGGTCTGAATAAGAATCCAGAATGCCAACTTCCCAGACCCGTATCTCACAAATAAAAACTCCAAATGCAGCGTACTCACCTTTAATTGTATATAGAAGAAAATAAGCTATTTAATGACGATGGTCTCGCATTTGGCGGAGCTACGGTTTGAAAGTTGACTTTTGGACCCCTATTGTATACATGTATATATTAAAATATTCAATTTATTATTTATTCATTATTTTTATATTTTTATATTTTTTATAATGTTGTAAATAATACTTATAATAATTATGTACATTAAAATCAGAATAAAAGCATAAATAAAACCCAAATAAAAATACTTGTATATATTATAATACATAGGTATAATACACGTATCTATACCTATACAAATAACACTTTCATTTTATTAAGTGTATAAAATATATCAGAAAATTAAAATAAAAATATATTTGCGTATATAAAAGTATTTTATAATTTTAGAAAATAATAACCAAAAATAAATAACTTAAAAATATCTAAATAAAAATAGAATACTTAAATACATAGATATAGATACCTATAAGGGTATAAATGCAAACTTGTAAAAATATACCTCCTAAAAATAATTAAAAATAATAATAAAATACTACATAAATTTATAAGCACTTTTTATTTTATAACCTAAATAAAATAATGTTATTTACTATTTTTAAATGATTTTTTAGAGGTTTTTTCCTGATTGGTCCACGTGGACCAATCAGGAGGTCTGGACAGTTGACCACGGGTCAACTGTCTGACCACCCTCTGGGCTGTTGTCAGAATGGTTTTTTCTTGATTTTCGCCCCTTTTTGGGGGACGATCCTTACACCATTTCATGATGCGGTCTTCATCACTTTTTCTCCTCGACATATGATCTTTCACGCCTAGCCTTTACCTCGAGGAATGGATCCGCGATTCGCAAGATACGCGTCCTCGAAGATCGCCCCTCGTCCAACTTTCAAAAACGACCCAAACACTTCCTCCAACCTTTGAACCCCGTTTGACCCGTCTCTCGTCCCCTTACTCGTGCTCAGGACCGGTGATGGTGACAGCACCACCTCCAGCCGTCTAGGGCGGCGTTTGGCGTGGACATTTGGCCGTTCCAGCCATCTCCGGCCAAGCTCGGCCGTGAGGTTGCATCTCCTGGTTTTTGAAGCCGGTCGAGGTTGTTTCTATATTATTTTATTCGCTTCTTAGGTTAGCTGTCGTTATTTGCTCAAATCGCACCTTTTATTTGCTTGACTTGTGATTGAATCACCAACCCACTACCCCCTCGCCGGAGCTTGCTCCGGCGAGAAGCTGTCCGCACCACACACCACCACTCCACCCTCTCGTACTCTGGGGACTAGGGGTGTAAGAAAATTCTCAAGTTCGATATTCGCTCAGGTTCGGCTCGTTAAAAGTTCGATTCAGATTCGGTTCGGAAATAAACGAACCGAACCTGAACACAAGTTTAGGCTCGATTAAATAAACGAACCGAACCTAAAAATCATAGGTTCGCTCAGGTTCGATTCGTTAAAAGCTCGATAAACATACACATATACATATTTACAAATCCTTATCTGTAGAAGTGGACTTATTTTGAGATGAGTGGTTTTTATCCCAAGGTAAGTGAATTTTATCTAGAGATAACTAGATATTTACAGGATAAGTAGGTTTTATCTTGGTATAAACTATCCAAAAATAAATAGTCACATCGTGTTTACAACATGTATCATATATGGTCTAGTACTTTTCCATTCTTTATCTTCAAATCAACAGAACAAGTACAAACGTTACTTTCCGAATATCTCCGCATTATTCTTATTCCTTATCCCCATCTGAATAGATATAAAATATATTATAATTATACTTTTTTCAAAGAGACGAATCCTTATTAATCTAATTTTTTCAAAAGACGAAGATGAGTTGGATAAAGAAAAAACTAAATGAATAGTTATTCTAACTGTAAATACACACATATATTTCCATTTCTCTTCTTTTCACTCCCTCTTATTAGAGAATTCTTAAGTTCGATATTCGTTTAGGTTCGATTCGTTTAAAAAGAGGTTCGATTCGGATTCGGTTCGAAAATAAACGAACCGAACCTGAACACAAGTTTAGGCTCGATTAAATAAACGAACCGAACCTAAAAAATATGGGTTCGCTCAGGTTCGGTCCGTTTACACCCCTACTGGGGACTGTTCACTGTGGGTATCTGTGCTTCCTTGCAGGTCCCTGGAGCCGAAGGATCCCATCTGGGGTCGATTTTGAAAGGGGCTGAAGCACCTGGAGGCGCCATCTTCTCCGGCGTCATTCATCGTCACCGGCGCTCCAGGAGCTTCTTGGAGGCCGTCACTGGAAGAGGAGGAGCTTCGGCTCCATTTTGCATCGAGCTCGCCAGTCCAGGTGGTCGGAGGAGTGCCGGAGGAGCATCCGAAACTCGGCCCAACCGAGTTCGCGGGCTGTTCTTCCAGCCCTTTTCCGCGCCGTCCGATCGTGGATCCTCCTCCAGACGCTACAACATCCGTTCGATCTTGCCCCCTCCAGCCGTCAGATCTCAAGGGGCAGATCTAATCTCGGCCCTCGAAGGTGAAGCGGCATCGCGGCGCCTTGAAACGACACGTGGCTTAAGTGGATATCGCGCGGCCGTTGGATGCACTCTATTAGGTGGGCATTTTGCAAATATCGCCCGCCGGTTTTTGTAATTACTATTTACTTTGCAAACTTTCAGCTGCTGTATTGTTTTTCTTGCCAAATTTGCGAACATATCCCCCAACGTTTACATTATTGCAGGTTTGCCCCCCCCCCCCCCCCCCGCCAAGCGCGTGCACAACACGTGACCGCCGGCGTTTTTGCAGGGGACCCCCTTGTGTTTTTGAGCATTTGCCGTTAGTATTAAAACAATAGACTGCAGTATAACAACTTTTGGAAATTTTGCATCCGTCCCCTCAAGGTTTTTGATAATCGCAAGTCGCCCCTTCCCAGGCGCGCGTGCCTGTGCACGTGAGGCTGGAAGTTTTGCGGGGACACCCTCGTGTCTTTGGTATTTCTTTTTGGTCCCAAAAGGTTCTATATCAGTTATATATCTTTGGTATTTTTACACGCAGGCCCTCAAACTTTCGTTCTATTACATAAATGCCCCTGGCCTGCATGTAGTTCCTTTTTGTTGTTTGTATTTTATGCATGCATCTCTAAAACCCAAAAAAAAATCTCCAAAAATCACATTAAGTCTCTGTTGTATAGTAGTTCATCACCATATTTTTATTTGTCGTAATTATTGCATTTTATTATTTATTAAAAATCAAAAATAGCCATTTTGTGCACTGTCTAGCTTATAAAATACCAAAAAAATATAAAATCATCCAGAAAAATCCCAAAAAAATATATTTTGTGTCTTTTAGTTTGTTTTAACTTCCAGCCAAAAATCATTAAAAAATATAAAACCAAACTCCAAAAAATTGCAAAACTCTAAAAACCTTCAGAAAAATTTATAAAATTCATAAAAAATCCAAAAATAGTGTTTTCTTTTCCTGAATTTTCTTTGTTTTATTATCTTTAAGTGAAAATTAATTTGTAGAATTTTTGTTACTGTTTGCTATTTTATTTCTCCATTTTAGTTTCAGCCTTGTATTTTCTTCTCTGTTTTCTTTATTTTGATAATTAAAAATACCAAAAACATTCTAAAAATTACCCAAAAATCACAAAAACAGTAAAAATTATAAAAAGACCAAAAAGACTTTATTTCTTAATTTTTGATCATTTTTATCTACTTTTATAAATATCTGTTTCTCTCTTTTATTACATAGTTCATATATTCCCATATTGAAAAAGAAAATAAAAAAATATAAAATCTATAAAAAGAAAATATAAAATCAGAAAATTAAAAATCAAAATACAAAATTAAAAATTAAATAAAAAAATATAAAATTAAAAACCCACAAAAAATAGCATTAATAGACAATTTGATCACACACACACACATTTTTGTGCACTTGTGCCCCGATCTACCTGTCTGCTCCCTGTGTTCGACCTCTACACATACTTGCACTATACACATCTTGTTGTAGAGTTATAATAAATTTTAACTCCGCACATTTATTTTCATTGCTTGATTTATCTGTTGTGGGTTAATTGTTGTTTGAATAGGGATTTCGTTGGAGGTCAAATCAGCGACTGTTGATTCGCCTTGTGAGTCAACACGACCTCTGCGATTTCTCGGTTCAACAACCGTTCTTTTCATGAAAAAGAAGGATGTATCCTTGAGGCTATGCATAGACTACAGACAACTGAACAAGAGAACAGTTAAGAACTGTTACCCACTCCCACGGATTGATGATTTCTTTGATCAGTTAGAGGGAGAAACAATGCTCTTTAAGATTGACATGTGTTTAGAATATCACCGGTTGAGGATCAAAGAGGCTGACGTGATGAAGTCTGCATTCCGCACTAGATATGGACATTATGAGTTCTTGGTTACGCCTTCTGGACTTACGAATGCACCTGCCGCATTCACAGATTTGATGAACCGAATCTTCCGTCCGTACTTGGACAGGTTTGTGATTGTATTCATCGATGATGTTCTAGTCTACTCCCGTGATGAGTACTAACACGGGTCCCATCTGTGTAAGGTTCTAGAGACACTCCGAGAGCATCAATTGTATACCAAATATAGCAGGTGTGAGTTTTGACTTTCTGAGGTGGCATTTCTTGACCATGTGGTGTCAGGGGTGGGGGTGTCATTTGATCCCACCAAGATAGAGGCGGTCGTGTCTTGGGAGCGGCCCAAGACGGTTACAGAGATTTGCAGCTTCCTTGTCCTCGTCGGGTACTATAAGAGGTTTGTTAGGGGGGTCTCTCAGTTGGCTCTACCCCTCACTCGGTTGATGCAAAAGGATGTCCCATTTGTCTGGAGCGACAAATGTGAGTTGAGCTTCCGAATGCTCAAGGAGCGATTATTTTCTGCACCCATCCTCACCCTTCCTTCTGGTACCTTAGACTTCACCGTGTACACAGATGCTTCCAAGGAGGAATTAGGTGCAGTGTTGATGCAGCGTGGACAGGTTGTGGTGTACGCGTCATAACAGTTGAAGAACTATGAAGCAACTACCCCACTCGTGACTTAGAGTTGGTGGGCGTAGTCTTTGCATTAAAGATATGGCGTTACTATTGTATGGGGTGACATTTGAGATCTTCACAGACCACAAGGGCTTTAAATACATTTTTGATCAAAAGGAGTTGAATATGAGGATAAGGTTGTGGATGGAACTGCTAATAGATTTTGATTGTACTATCTCCTACCATCTTGGTATGGGAAATGTGGTAGCTGATGCCTTGAGTAGACAACCATACACTAAGGGTACGGCAACATGATTGCAGACTTGGGATGTGCTCGCTACACTTAGTGAGTGGCATCCATTTGAGGGCACATCTGATACAGTGACAGTGCCAGCCAAGTATAACAACTTGTGGGACATGATTGTTCATGGCCAAATGACAGATCCGAGGATGACAGATCCGAGGATCCAGGAATTGTACAACAGGTTCTTAAAGGATGAATTCGACAAATTTCGAGTTCATGAATCCACCGTATGGAATGGGGACCGTGTGTGTGTCCAGATGAGGAGGAGCTGAGGAGAGAGATCCTGGATGAGGCGCATAGATCGAGACTTTCCATACATCCAGGTGGAACCAAGATGTACAGGGACCTTTGCCAACAATTTCTGTGGGAAGGCATGAAGAAGGGCATAGTCGAACATGTTAGCAGATGTCTTACCTGCCAGATGGTGAAGGCAGAACACCAGAGTTCTCCTAGTTTACTACAACCTCTTCCCTTCCCACTGTGGAAATGGGAAAGCATCTCCATGGATTTTGTCACATCATTGCAGTGCACCCCTGGAGGGCTTGATGCGATATGGGTCATCGTTGACCGGTTGACCAAGTCAGCCCATTTCATCCCGGTTAATATGACATATACACCAGTGCAACTAAAGTTATATGTTCAGCACATCATTTGGTTGCATGGGATACCCAAAGAAGTAGTGTTAGACAGAGATTTCCTTTTCACATCGCACTACTGGGGAGAGTTCATGAGAACCTTAAGGGTAGATCTACGTATGAGTTCAGCCTACGATCCACAGACAGATGGGCAGTCTGAGAGGACCATTCAGACTTTGACGGATCTACTACGAGCATGTACGGTTGAATGGAAGGGATCTTGGGAGGATCACCACCCACTAAATGAGTTTACATATAACAATAGCTACCATGCTAGTATAGGAATGACACTATTTGAGGCATTGTACGGGGGGCGGTGCACCACTCCTTTGTGTTGGTAGCAGGTGGGTGACAACACCATGTTCACCCCGCAGATCATTAAGGAGAGCTCCAAGGCGATGGAGACTGTTAGGAGGAAATTGCTGACCGTGCAGATCCGTCAGAAGAGTTATGCCGACTAGCGGTGTATAGACCTTGAGTTTCAGGTATGTTATCCTACATCCGTGCCTTAAGGGGTATAATTCTTACCCAATCCTGTATGACTAAGCATTTCTCATGATCACAGGTCGGGGACTTCGTGTTCTTAGGCGTTTCCTCAATGAGGGGCGTACAACGTTTCGGTGCAAAGGGTAAGCTAGCACCACGTTTTGTGGGACCATTCGAGATTTTAGCCCGTGTTGGGAAGGTAGCCTATAGGATGGTCCTTCCCCCATATCTCGAGGGCATCCATGACATGTTCCACGTTTCGAATCTTCGGAAGTACGTCCGAGATCCCCGACACGTGATCAGCTACGAAGACTTGGCGGTAGAGCCAAACCTCTCTTTCCCAGAAGAGCCGGTGCATATATTAGATCACGCGGTTAAGAGGATGAGGCAGAAGGAGATCCTATTATTCAAAGTTCTATGGCGAAGTCAATACGTCGAGAAAACGACGTGGGAACCTGAGGCGGACATGAGGGAGAAATACCCTCAATTGTTCACAAGTATCGAATTGAAACTGTAGTCAAGTTCCCTATGAGATTTTTATGGGTTTTGCTCTCTTTGAGATTTTTATGGGCCCAAGTGTCGAAACCAATCAGAATCATCTTAAGTCTCAGGGGTGGAACTTCCTTTGAGATTTTTATGATGTGAAAACCCCAAAACCCGAGCAAGGACTTAAATGCAAAATTCCACTAGATCTGGGTATAATTGCAAATCTGCTTTTATTTCAATATCTAAAAATTATTTTAAAGTTCATTGCATAGAGCTCATCGATAGCTTTCCAACGAGTCCAAAAACGTAAAAATCCGACTTCGGGAGACCAAGTTATGGCCATTTTAGCGAGGAGGGGTCAGAGTCCTATTCGGATCCGAACCCGAATCCGAATCCGGTTTTTACCCTTAAACCCCAACACCCTCTCGCCCAAAATGCCCAAAACCCTCCTCCCCTTTGATCAGCCCTCTTCCCCCCTCCCCTTTCCCCTCACCGGAGCTCACCGGAGTACTTTGAATCGGCGTGCACGCTTTCCCCTTTCCCCTTTCCCCTCAAAGCTGAAAACACGTTGGGAAGGTCCGGACCATCCTCGTGCACGCTTTCATCTCACGATCGGAGAGCCAAGCACGACGTTCTTCATGGGTGAAGTCATCGAATTGAATCATTTTCTTGAGGTACGACATTCCCTTCCTCTTGTTGTGGTGTCCACACGAAATTTTAACCTTGGTGACCAAAGATACAAAGAATCTCTCTTTCTCTAATGTAACCCAACTTGGATACCCACCAGTTGCATGTAATCTTAACCCTTCTGTACATCCTCTGTCCTTTTGTTATTTACATAACCCCTCATATTGATCAACATAATCAGTTCTTCAATTAGTTCAGGTCAGGACTGTGTCATAAGAGTATAACTCTCTCGAGTTTGGAAAGGGATGGTCAGGTCGAAAATGTTTAATGATGAGTTCTGGTAGTCTGAACAATATGTATTGTATTGGTCATATGATCTATCATAGTTAAGTTTACTTGGACCGATTCATGTGCCATTGATCCACTGTTAAGAATGGGGTTTTGTTTTTGCAGTGATAGCAATGTGAAAGTCGTAATACTCCATTCTTGAATTATTTATAAAAGTTAATGTCACGTAAAGCTATGATCAACTCCAAACCTCATATGGGATTTAACATTTACAAGTACGTTATGGTTTTGACGAGGGACCTCTTGTATATGAATACCATCAGGTTATGGATTTATTTTATCCATGTTTAATCTGATGATGTTTTGATCAATGTCAAGAAGTATCTTTGGCACATTTAGTTGGAATTTTATCAAGACCTGTCCAAGGATCCATGCCTGCACAAATTAAATGTCCATCGGATTTTGTCAATTTGCGAATTCCCTTCAGGTGTCACCATAAGACAATACAGAAATGCTATCAAGAAGCATAGATGCAATCAAAATGGGGATCATTTTAAAATGACACAGAATGGTTGACTCAAAGGAATTCAAGGTACTGGAAGGGGATGGTTAAGTGAGACCGAGTTGGTAGGAAGGGATTCAAGAAACTCATTGGGGTTCTTTGGATGATGGGGGCCAATGTATTATTTTGCCGGGAAAATTTATGCTTTTGTAAATAGACAAAAGGACATGACATGGATCAGAGCACACCTATTTGAATGGGTTCCACTAAATTTATAATAGCACAAAATCTAAGGTTGGATTCTGAAATTGGTGGGTGTTCTATCAGTTGTAAGTAATTATTTATAGCATCCAAGAGGCTTCAATTATTAAGCTAAAATGGGTGATTTGTATTAGACTGGGGGAGGGATTGCTATAGTTTTGATGCTTTATGGGCCACCGACTGACGTACACTTCCATATATGTTGTTTTCACACTATTATTCATTACCATGCATGCGATATTTTAAGATGACGAGCTGTAGAATAAATCTTTATCCAATTTGCTCAATGAATGTTGATGGCATGATCTTGAGTGGTCATCTTTATCTTTTAATCAGTGCATAACTAAGTTAATCTTTGTTATATACATGGTAACTAGGGCAGAATGGTACGATGTTTGGGTAGTAGGAGTAGGTGCTCCAAGGAATTGGGCGTGCACCCTTGGGGTCCCGGGTAGAAGCCTAGTTGACCGCGATCCCAACTGCTACTATAGATGCGATGGTTGGGGGGCATGTTGCTTGGCACACCGAGGTTCTGATCTGACGGTGTTGATCTTGACACTTGCGTACTTTAGCCCAGTGCTCGAGCGCGGGCCAAGTAGTCGTGGTTGGTCGGCTAGTGTTTCGCTTGTCACTTAGAGTTAACACTCATGTACAGGCCAATGTAGGCCATATTGGTCGGTATTCCGAGTGGGAATGCTAAGAAGGGAGGTCCGAGAAATGTGGTTAATGAAGTTGAGAATGAGACGTGAATCTCCTGTGCATAAGGAGGATTAGGCTAGTCGCGAAGATTCGTAGGTTGGAATCTAGATTGTGAATCGAAAGTATCAGTTGTGAAGTGGAGCTAAGTGGACGTGTTGGGAACTTAGTTAGGATGTACTGTACCCTGCCGCGTGCCTATGGAGGCACCCTAACCCTAAGGTATTCTTTTTGCCTCAAAGTCATAGTGTGAGGTCTCACCAGACCAAGACCACATACTATCCACAAATCTTGGTTACTCATATCCATATCTAATAACCATAATAAAAATGTGATTCTTGTGAGACATGGTTACCTAATTTCTTTCTCTTATGCACACATTTAAATTACATCCTGCTTGTTGTTGTTGTATAGTTAATCTAATTCGTATTGGAGAACTTTGCTCATAACGTACCTGCGTGTGGATCCGCATGTCCTTAGCAGTGAGCAGTTTGAAGACCACTTTTAGCGTAGCTTCACTACACTTCTTGTAGCATAATTGGTAGTAGTTTTTACCGTCTTCTTTACTTGTAGTTTCTCTCCTAGAGACATGGCATGTAATATATAATTGTGGACATCTATATTTATGCTTACATGTATTTTTTTGTGGACATGGAAATAGATAATTGAATGTAATGGAATTGGTGAATTGAAATACATGTGCTTGTGAATAGGTTGAATGTGATGGGAAGCAAAAAAATATTTCCTTTGCATGTTTCTATTTTCTATTGCTTTTGTGAATGTCAAATATTCGAATGCGGAATATATGTGCGTGGATTGGTTTGTCGAGTACTCGGATCCTAGGGACGTCGCAAGCAGCGATTAATTCTGCTAGTGAAGAATTCAACTGATGGTGGAGTACAGTAGTAGTTAATCTATATGAGAATTCAACCCCGGTGGAGTCTAGCAGTGGCTAATTCTGCTAGTGGAGAATTCAACTCATGGTGGAGTATAGTAATGGTTAATTCTGCTATATGAGAATTCAGTCCCGATGGATTCTGGCAGTGGCTAATTCTTCTAGTGGAGAATTCAACTCATGGTGGAGTAATAGTAGTGGTTCATTCTGCTATATGAGGATTCAATTCAAGATGGAGATTGTTGATATTACTTGAATCCTAACCACTTGTTGGGTTGTTGATGTGACTGATCTATGTCCTGTCTTCTGATTGACTGAGAGCTATTGGGCTAGGATTATTGACATGTCTGATATGTGTCCTGCCTTTTGATTGGCTGAGAGCTGTTGGGTCAGGATTGCTGACATGTCTGATCTGTGTCATGCCTTCTGATTGGTTGAGAGCTGTTGGGACAGGATTGCTGACATGTCCGATCCGTGTCATGCCTTCTGATTGACTGAGAGCTATTGGGATGGATTGCTGAATACAGATGGTATTCTTCCGTTGGAGTAAAAAAGGGCCCTACGGCCACCAGATACTGTATCCTCATTCTGTTTATGTTTCTCATCCCATATTTGTACCTTCTCAGTACCCTCTGTAATACTTTTTTTCTCCATATAGTGAAATAGATCACCGCCGCCCAAGGGCGTAGCCCATTTACGGGTGAACCTTGTAAATCCTTGTGTTTGTGTCTTGTTGTTCCATCGTGTTTGTGCGTGTTTGCTTCCGCGATTTGCAACAATACCTATTTTGGATATATTTTTTCATCCATACCTATTTCGGGTATTATTTTAGCCCCCATAGCCTAAATAAGAAATTCCTCTATGCCGACCGAACCCACCCCACTTCAAAAAAAAAAAATGAAGTTCATTTCGCCTAACGTAACCTACCACTACTAACAAGAGTTCATCGGGTTCTATACAAAACCATGCAGAGCAAAAAAACACGTAAAAAAGGGACCAGTATTTCGTGCAACTGTATAACCTTAAGGGAGGAAATGTTTGGGGATAAAAAAAGAAGCAATAAATTAAAAATCATGTCCACAAACAAAAATAGTCATAGTCGAAGATAGTTAATTCTTTGAGGTAGACTGCTGGCAGGTTTATAGATGTGTGTATTGTATTTTAGGCAAACTAGTAAACTTCATTTTATATCTAATAGAAATCGATCTACATATATAAAAATCCAACTCAAATTTCTCCTCTCCAACTATTTATTCGTATTCAATTACCTTTATGTATCTTTATTAAATAAAAATTATAAACCCAAAATAATTAAGCACCTAAAATTCACAAAACATTTAATATTTCGTATGCATTGTACATCTTTATGTGACATCATATTACATTCCATATGTTTAAGTTAAGTGTGAAAATCTTCTTTACATTAATGAATAGTTTAAAATTTTACTGCGTCGAATATGTGGGTACCCGTTGAGTGCATGAGTATCCACCAAGTATTTGGGTACACACTAGAAACTATCCATTCAATAAACGAGCTAGTACGGGTGATTATTTTATAAATATGTACGGGTTGGGAATATTGATACTCGCCCCACACCGACCCGCTGACGTCCTTAGGAGGCAGGATGGAAGGTCAGAAGGATCAGGGTTTATTCGGTGCGGTGAGGGGAGGGGAAAGAGAGAGGAGAAGAGGGAGAAAAAGGATGAAAAAATAAATTCTCACTCAATTTTTCTCTTACAAGGAATTGGAACTTTATAACTCCAAATAAAATAAAAAATGCATTGAAACTTTGTGTATTAGATAGTAACTTGACTAATAATAATAGAAGCTAACTCCAGATAAATGGAATAAAAATTGTGAAACTCCTACATTACATCACATTTACTTTTCTATGGCATTATAAAAATACACAAAAACCTTTCATTGCTTTAAATGTATGAAGATGTACAATATAACATAGTTTCTTGTTTAGTTCAATATTTTTGGTTAAACGAAAATTTTGGAGGGTTCAACTCCAGGAAAACTACTACATTTTGCTGTTGTTTTTGAGTAAATTACACAATCCCTGAATTATACATTCGATTTTGTTGTCGTACTTGAACTTTAAAAGATAACAACATGGTACCCGATCTTTAATATTCATCTCAATGTGGTTTGAGTTATTGTGATTTAAAGCTAAAAATACCCGAGCTTTAGTAATTTTTTACTTTGGATGATGATGAGGATGCTCTGGCTAACATGATTATGCGGGCATTTCTTAGAGACGTTGATGATGGATACATGCTTGGTGGCATATCCTTTCATGTCCCCTATCATGCAGATGGCATTAGGCTTTGCATTGAGGGTGGTATATGTGTGGTAGAGGTTAGATGGGTCTCTGCACTCCTCCGCAATTTTTTAGAGTTGAGTGGCCTTCGGTCGATCTTGTCAAGCCAGAATCAATTCTATTTGGCCTTTTAATTAGAAGCTGATTGTTGAGTGTTTGTGCATCGATTAGGGGTGTGTGATGGAGCGGAAAGGATCTTTGAAAGATCATATATCATTGGCAGAAATTGCGCACAGTAAAAATTACTATGCTGGTAATGTGTGGCATCGATGATCAGGCAAAAGGTCCAACATAACATGATGCACAATATGGAATACATGGAGGAGACCACTAAGGCAACACGAACAACTCAAGAAAAGCCGCTTACTACAAAGAGTGTGCAAAAAAGCCATAGTCACAAATGCTGCAGGGATCTTAAGTTTGAAGTTGGGTACTCAGTCTTTTCGAGAGTTTGGCGATTTGGAGTGAGGGAATGATCGCAATTGTTTACTGCACTTTGAGTTCCATCGTAAATATATTTTTGGCTGTTTGGCATACATAACTCTCATTTTTATCGTGTTTGTGTTTCTCGTGATAATTGTAATCCTTGGTATGTCCAGGTTGTTGTATGTCTATGGGATCATTCGTCATGTTACATCTTACAAAGAAGGTATATGAATTAATATTATCATTGCTATGATCCATTTGAGATATAAATACAATGATAATAGTAAATCTTCCGTGTCACTGGATAATGTAAAGGGTCTAGATTTATGATTGATTTATGAGTATAAAATCATTTCAAGGCATCTGTGGACAGATTTGTCACGGTGTATTTAGTCCATGTTTATTATGTGTGAAGAACCAAGTGAATACAAGAAATAAAAAGGCAAGAAAATAGTTTTGCATTTTAAATTATTTTTGAAATTTTGGAATTTTGTAATCTTTTTTTAAAAAATAAAAATGGATCACTGAAACCAAGTTACTTGAAACTATATCATCAATATATATGTGCTAAAATACCTGAAAAAATCGTATGTGGTCAAGAGATTTAATCGACGCCAACTTTTGTATTTTGGCCATAGTTGTAAACTAGTAAAAAAAAAGCATGTGCTTGGCCTCGAGCAAAAAATCTGTTTATGTATTTCTTATTGTAGATCTTTGGTAATGAAATTCAACCTCTTAAATTAACTATCACAATAATTTTGTAATAATGTTAAAATGTTTAATTAGAAAATCGAAAATAATGCATTATAAATAAGGTATTGATGTTTAATTCTTATATAATCATGTTGGTTTTTTTATTAGGATGAAAGAGTAATTATTCATCATTTTTTTTGAAAAATTGTTTAATTAATGAGACGTTAGTATGGTAAGATTATGCTCAACACATTACGAATTTATTTTTTTTGGAATATGTACTTTTATAATATACATGAAGAGCACAAATAAATTACAAAATAGAGAGAGATGGAAATAGCCTAGAGGACTTCGTACACTGTGAGTCTATAGATTTCGTCATTTACTGTCCATTTCGAGTTTCTAAAAATAATATATATATATATATATATAGAATTAGATTTATGATTCAAATTTTTTTATCGGACAGTATCTGGTATAGTAATGAGTTGCATCATAAATTTCACATATTTTGTGAATATTTTGATTTATTGTATAGTTTTTTATTTTTAAATGATTATTATTTTAATATGAAAAATATAATAGATATATCTTAAAATTTTAGATATTGAAATGGGGAGAGCGAAAGGAAGGAGAAGAGTAATAAGGAGAGAGATACCCAAAGGATAGGGTAGGAGAAAGGGGTGGTTATAATTCTCATGGGATAACTAACCCTCTTCTGAAAAAAAAATCAGTTATTTTTGGAATTCTAGCCTGTATGTAATTTACATATAATGATCGATATTTTTGTAAAAAAACATTTTAAAGAAATAGACAAGGCACTTTTTTTCTTTTTTATTAGTGACTAGAATTCTAGTTTTTTGAGTGGAAGTAGAAATTTTGTAATCATCAGTTTATACATGACAATAATATTTTAAGGAATTGATAGTTACAAGAGTTCGATGTGAATTATTTTTTTCATTTTAATGTTTATTTACTTAATAATGATTTATTAGATTGTTTAAAATAATATCTTGATATATAAATCAAGTATAAAAGTATGAAAGATAAAATTTATATAAATACATCAAATACCTTTCAATATATATATATATAAATATATTTTTAATTGTTGTTTAAACATATTCTGAAAATTTATTTAAGAAATAAGATTCCTCTTATTAATTGAAATTACTATCATTAAAAATACGGAGAGTGAACTGTTACATACCTTATATAAAGATGAAAGGACAATCGTGGGGGAGAGAGAGAGTGGTGGGATAAAAAGGGGATGTATATGGAGAGAGAAGTTACATATTTTGTGCATAGAAAGAGTTTAGAGACAAAGGATCCTTTGTTGTGGTGTTGTGCATGTTGTGATTGGGTGAGCCGCTCGACTGTGATCGAGCGGTTCACACGATTTTGCATGGCACATGCCCACAAAAAGTGTAAAATCGTGTGAATTGCTCGATCAAGATCGAGCGGCGCACACGCCTACATTAGACTCTGCTACCCTCCCACCTATAGCAGACGATCTGTCCCCGCTTAGAGATTGTGGGAATGCGTACGGTTGGGAGGGAATAGGTGTGGGAGAGGTCTTATATGAGGTTGTGTGTCTTGTTGTGAGTAAAAGCTTGGTGGAACCCAAATTTAGTATATGTAATAGATATAGGTGGCGATCAGAGATGGCATGCCACGTAATGAAGTCGTATGTCGAGAGGAAATTCTGATACATTGAAAACATAACATCTAGCATGGACATGGCCTAAGAGCAGTGGCAATGAGGTCTTCATCTTGGACATGATTAAATGAAAAAAAATCCTATCGAAGGCTGACTCTTTTCTTGGGATTTCTATTGGAGAAGCCAATGTGGTCAAGAGTAAAGTGCAACTCTCGCGATCTTACAACATATTAACATGGTCAACCTCGGGGTAACCTGGCATACCTCCTACAATCTTGAGTTGGAATTCCATCACATAACTAATGTGACATCGCATCACATTTCTCATTCCAATCTTCTCCAACCCTCCTAACCATCCAAACAACTATTCACATGAGACTACTCCAACCCAGCCCAACCCGTAACCAAACGAGCTCGTAGATTTTTTCGTAGTTATGCACACTTTTGAATGTAAAGTACTATTTTTGGAATCATTGGTAAATAATGTGATTGAAATATTGTAGCCCTTTACTCATTATGCCTTGTATTTCAAACGTTAATTATAATATGTAAACATTGCTAGTGCTGAATATCTTGATCCTTGGTAAGGTTAAGATGATTGAGTAGATCATTGATCTCACTAAACAATGGGGTGCCACACTCAAGCACGTTGCTATGATAACGTTAAAGTGCTTGCTGAACACATTGAATTGAAAAATGTCAAAGGTTGGTAATCGACCAACTTTATCAAGAAATGATCAATAATCAACTAGTTATTTGTAATTGTATGATGTGATGTTGATGGTGCTAAATCAATGCATACCGTTCGATCGAAACAGTATCTCCCACATGTGATCATTAATCGAGCTCCATTTGATGCAACTACCGATAATCATCTAGTTGCTCATACAAATTGATACTTAACGAATGCTTGAGCCACATCGACCACCTACTTTGAGAGTATAATTAATCCATCAATAATAAGCATCAAATAAGCCCATTTTAAAATTGCAGATTATTGTAATCGATTAATTACATCGAATAACCTTTGGTGGTCATTCTATTGTTCACAGTGATTTCAGTGTCTCGGGTTTGAGGTGAGTATCAATATTACCAAATCTTCATTATTTATAATCACTACCAGTATATCGTCTATTTATTAAACGGATAATTTCTAGCAGGTACTCATATGCTCGACGGATATCCGTGTATCCAATGGTTATCCACATATTCGACATAATAAAATTTTAAATTATCCATATATGTACATAAGATTTCCCACATAGATTAAATAATGAGAGATCATGTAATATGGTAGTACACAAAGATGTACAATGTGTAAGGAATATTAAAAATCCATATATATAAGGTATTTAATTCTTTTGGATTCATAGTTTTTATTTATTGAAAATAAAAAAGGTAATCGAATACAAATTAGTGGATGGAGAGGAGAAAATCGAGTTGGGTTTATATTTATATATAGAGAGAGAAAGAGAGAGAGAGAGGGAGAGAGAGAGAGATCAACACCTATTAGATATGAAGTGGATATGATGAGTTTGACTAAAATACAACACAAATATCTAAGTTCATATTTATTTTTTATTCAGATTTGGGGCAGGTTCGATTCCGGATATGTAATGTACTCGGCTTAGGTCTCCGGTCTGTTGTCAATGAAAACCGGCCCCGACAACTTGTTGGGTATGGACCCAGATAAATCAGTTGACAACCATTCAAAATACTTAAGCTCGAGTTGTCAAGTAATAATCTCTACCACTTATAACTCATACCCACACTTCGTGAGTTTTAGATGTGGGATAATGTTTTGATGGGATACAATCCATCGGTAGCATATCTAGTCAGATACCAGTTGTTGGGATATGAATCACCATACTAATATGAATGCATAATCGTCCACCACCACTGAAGCATGTAAAGAAAAGACAACCAGATATAATGGTGGCCGATCGCTTCTCATGACCACCAGGAAGAAAGATCACTAGCAATTAGGACGAGTACAACTCTTTCCGTTGCCTTGCTCTCTCATCTCTTTCTTCTTCTATCTCCCTCTCTCTCATTTCTTTAGGGGTTACATTGTTCAAGTAGTGGTGTGGAGATAATGCCTCCCACCCTACCTATATATAACCAAATTACAAATCCATAGTCATATTTCCATTAGGAAAACAAATAGAATACGACTCAATTACTATTAGGATTAAGATTCCCACTCATTAGGAGCCTTATTCCTAATATGACTCTAATCTTAAAAGTTTTCCCTTGAGTTGAATTTCATCACAATCTCTTCATCGTCTTGAATTTGCATTATGACATCCTCGTCATCTGCAAGACTCTTAACAGGAACTCACCGCCTATGGTAAATTTATCTAAGAGACCATCATATCACAACTTCTGAGGATTGTGCATCTGTTGCATCGTGTCATCTCATCGACGTCGAACCTTGCTCCGATCCATCGCATTGTGTTCCTTAGACAATGTTGAACTTGACTATAATACCAGTTGTTGGGACATGACATGATATCGTCTTCGCTTGGTCCAATTGTTTGGGATACAAACCAATTGATACAGAAGAGGATGCACAATCGACCACTACAGAAGCACATAAAGAAAAGACAATAAGATATCCTAATATGTTTTGGGTTGGATTGTTACAACCTCCCCTACTTATATTCGTAATATCCTCGTTGTGACATGCCCATCACTTATTCCCAATGACAGTGGTGACTGCACATTTTGGGTAGCCTTTTCCCCTTATCTCTTTGTAGGGGTGACTCCACCTCTCGGGTAGTCCTTTTCGCATTTAGAGGGAACTTGGTTTTGATATCATTTGTAATGTCTCGTGCTTAGGTCCTCAATCTGTTATCAAGAAAAAATAGCCCTGATAACTTGTTGGGTACATGCTCAAATGGATCTGTTGACAACCACCCAAAATGCTTATGTCTAATTTGTCAAAGTAGTTTTCTCCACCACGTACAACATGCACCAACACTTCTTGAGTTTTAGATGTTGGACTATGTTTTGTGGGATGTTATAAGCTTTTGAGTTTGTAATGTTCCGGGCTTAGGTCTCCGGTTTGTTATGGATGAAAATTGGCTGTCACAACTTGTTGGGTTGAGGTCCAAATGGACTCGTTGATAACCACCCAAAATGCTTACGCTCACGTTTTTATTAGTAATCACCAACATTTATAACTCACTCTCACACTTCTTGAGTTTTATATGTGGAGATATGTTTGAGGGTAGGGGTATTACATGGTAGCTACAAGATAATCCCAAACACTACAAGAAAAAACAAATTTTGCTACTACAATTATAGTAGCAAAATGGTGGCAGAGTAATCGCAACATGGTAGCAATTTAGAGTTGCTACCACATGGGGTAGCAAACTATATAGTTGCATAGAAAATGTTGCAAACTCCTTTATAGTCGTAATAGTAGTCGTTAGTAGTTGCGTGACGCCCCGCCCCTCTGGCTACCGAAACCGACGGGACGGGAGCGTCGGACCTACGGTCCAAATACGCCCACAATCTATGATACTCAGCAAACCATCTTATGCACATTAGATTAACATTTGAAATATAAATAACATCAAGAGAATAATGTGAAATGGAAAGTAAAATGCAAAATCCATTCTCATTGATAATGATCATCAAGTCCATGTCCATCGAATGAGATACATCACATAACTATAAACTTGTAGAAGAAGTTCTCCAATATCTCATTACATGCCTCTCGAAAATAACATAAATAATGCTGAAGTAAATAAGTTCCTCTAAGTAGAACGCACCATGTTTGGTGCAAGTATGACGTAGAAGGTCCGATCTCCTCAAAAGACCGCTACTGTAGTGGCGCTGCTCAGGTACACATGTTGGGTTCACACGAGAGTAACGTTATGAGAAATTGCCCAGTAACGAGACAAACACTATAATGACTAACATGGAGGTAAGAAAAGAATGCATACTCAACTTTATTCAATGGCATATGCATGCATTGTAAAAAAATAGATTTAGAAAGAACACCAAGTTATTCTAATTTCCATTCGATGACATTGATTCTATTTATTTATAAAAATAATCATTAAGTACTACCACAATGTTCTTGATATTTTTACAAGTTCGTTATTGTCCACATGGTATAAAATTTCCAACATGGGGTCATTTATTATTGATGGTATTATTTTAGCACACGCAAGTACGTGACTCGTAGGCCTACTTTACGCGGGAACTTGTTTGTCATCTTGGATAAACCTCCAAGTATCTCTGTCCAACTAGAACAGGAAAAGGTCTAAACCTCAAATTCTCCAACTTCAAAATATATCATGGGACACCTCTCACAATAATATTACTCGAAATAAGATTTGATTGTGCCACATCAAATTCTACACTGAGTCCTAATATTATGTATAAGTGTGAAACCAAGAACGCCAACCGTACCACCTGCCTACTTCGTCGAGCGACTCCGGATACCATCGGGTTGCTAGATGCAACACGTCATTCAACTCGTACGTTGGGGTCGCGACCTTCAAGGTATCTTCCCAGAGTCTAAGGATGCATGTCCATTTGCTTACAGCTCCTAACTCCATCTACCCAATCATTGCGAACTCTTAACCATTGGTTATTAATCACCATGAGAACTTTCAAAATAATAATGTGAGCAATAATATTATAACTTTGTCTAATCTATGATTTACAGAGTATTTACATAAAGGGAAAATTTTGAATCAATGTTAAACTACGATGGGTTATTTATAATCAAGTGGTTTACTGCATGATCATGTATTTTGGTAGGTCTCCAACACGATTTGTATACATACATACATACATACATATATATATTTAAGAAGGCCATCTACAACAATCCACATCAACGTTATCCATATTTCTCATCAAATTTCGTCGTTAAGGTCTTCCTAAGTACAATTAAATTTATATATGCAGCGGTATCTTGATATATGTGCTAATATTCATATACATTTTCTTGTCTTTAATTATGTGAACCTAATTCATCTATAAGCACGTGTGTGATCATGTAAGTTAATCTGCTCCTTATGTAAATCAATCATTATCCATCTATGTAGTCATATTAGTTTACCATCAATATATAGTTGTAAGGATTAGTTCTTATCATAGTATAGATCCGATTCACATGGAGTATCAATGTGAGCAATTAATCAACGACACAACTGAAGGATATTGAGAATCCTCAAGCGCATCACGGAAGCGTGTTGATCGCATCGTATGCAATCGGAGCAACTAGTCGCACTAGTCGCTAGATGCAGCGGAAATTAAAATTTTAACTTTAAAGATGAAACCACATGATCACGAGAACACTTCTCGGATCATTTCATCAAACCACAAAGTATTAGGAATACCTCTTGAAGCGTGGTTGTGATCGCGAGATCCCAAAGTAGAGATCCTCCTATCTTAAGTCCGATCCACGAAGAACGCACTTGCGGGCGCGATGATGAGCCACGTTCCTTCCCGCAATCCTCGATGAAGATCCAAGCGATGGCTCCCCCGATTTCGTCAAACGAAATCCGTCGTCTTCCTTTAGAGTAAGAGACTCCAAAGAAGATGGAGATCCACGAGTCGTCGAAGAAGAAGCCGAGAGTCTCTCCTTTCTCAACACAAAGTGGACGGCCACTTAATGGAGAAGAGAAAGAGAGAGAGGGCGAGAATGAGAAAGAGAGAGAGAGAGTTGTCACCTTGTACAACTCTTAATGATGTACCATGGAAGGCTACCCTAGCCCTCTATTTATATTAGTTTAGGATCCAATGGATCTCAATCCATGGGACACATGGATCCAAGGGCTATGCTTGGTCCATGCTAAATCAATGGCTATGATTGTTGTTGGTTAAAACCAACAATATTAATTTAAATTAAAATATGTTGCAACATTATCAACATAATTTAATTTAACAAATTAAGAGATAATGTGACAACAAAAAGGGAGTCAACCAACCACCCTAAATTATAGGGGGTTATTTTGTCTCCTTTTTATTTATCTTATTATTTCTTAATTAAATTGCAATAACTATTATTGCAATAATATCCACCAAATTAATTCCAAATTAATTTGTGAATATTTCAATCATGCCATCGAAGATATGTGAATCACATTCACATCCCAAACTAATTTGTAAATTACATTTCCAATTAATTAATTAATGTGAATTCAATCCACACTATTAATTAACAAATGCTATTTACATAAATTTTCTCTCTTCAATATATATGTATTATAAATCATATTTATAATACACATATATCATGGATAGTATTATCCATATTCTCTAATCCATGATAATTAAATCCCATTTAATTATCTTGGATAATCATTCTCACAATATGAATCATATTCATATTAAGCTTGATAATTAAATCTCATTTAATCATCAAGTTCTTCTTGCTTGGATATGGAATTCATCAAATGAATTATTCTTGAACTCCTTCAAGAATAATGTGCTTTCTCCGCAGACACTTGGAGATAAGGACAGGGCGATTGTATTGTTCCACGTATAGTGACTTGGATATTGAGATATTATCTCAAATCCAGATCTTACGAACCTCCCATAGATGCTTGATTAAATCAAGACCGCAAATCTAATCTTCTCATTACATTTGAATCTCATTCAGACCAATGTCCAACACTTGGACTAAGATCAGATTGCTTCTCTACTGGAAGGAGTCACTAAAATCCATACCTGTTTCATCACTCCTTCGGAATGGAAGCGTCATGGATATACAATCGTTTATGATCACATCACCCTCAGGTATTCCCAATACCTGTACATCCTGCATACTGGAAGACCCATGGTCAACCCGAAGATCAAGATCTATTTTACACTGTCTTCTTCAGGGTTTGATCACTAAGTTTCTCATTTGATCATTGGGATTTGGTATCGATCATATACTTTCCAAAAGCATATATCATACCTAGGTCTTGATTATATACTTTCCAAAAGTATATATCAAACCTACAAATTCAGTCAAGCTTCCAAAGCAAGACGACCGTGCACGGAATTTGATTCTTCCCAATATCTCATGAGTGAGCTCATGTCTTCCGGTTCAGTAGTGAACCTGTATGATCCCTTTGAGAGATCGTATTACTCATATGCCCTTATATGCACACCAACGCACTGGTGTATAGACCTTGGTTAGGTCATCAACCTATTGGTCTGTCAAATGTACATACTCAGACATATAGCAATACATTTGTCTCCGGTCAGAGGATGCGTGCCTATGCTGTGACAGCATTCAACATAGGACTTAGGTTATCTCGATCTCGTTAAGTCAACTCTTTGACCTAACTATTCTGACACCTCCGAATCTCTATTCCTATGCAGAGGACCTGCATCAAGAGGTCGGTCAGATATCAACCTATGTGAGAAAGGATTGCCATCTCCTACTCAGGCTGGAGATCACATCTTAATAATCATTTGACGGTGCTTGATGAGTCCTCAATATAACCCTTTAGATATTCATCCAAGCACCAGCCTCTATGATTCAATAATTGAATCAACAGCTGTATGATCATTAAGATATCCATGGTACATAACCCTAATTGTACAGAGGGACCTATTATGCAAATTATTTGTTCTTCATTTCAGATCAGGGAATGATATTTGCAATAACATTTATTGCATAATGGCTCGCCGTGGGCTCACATGTCCAACAATCTCCCACTAGCCCAAAGAGCCATTAATGGGCTAATCATTTAAACCCACACTCATGTGACAATCATAGGCTATTTAGAAATAGCTAGGTAAGCTGATCAGTCACTCTGTTCCCAAAAGACTATGCCAAGTCCTTTTACGACACTTGCATATCCTTAGGTAACAGTGCTCGCATCCAATGCGAATGTTGCATCTAATGCAACCTATACTCAATCTAATCAAAGCAGTTATAGTGTCCTTGACACTATTGCTCAATTATTATAACCAGTATTTCCATAATCCTTATCATAATACCCTTATTCCAGGAGATCACTATCTCTCAAGGTATCCACAGTTAAGACCTTTTAGATCTCTATCTATAAAGTCTTAAGCTTTTGAAGTTATGACTTTGAGATCACTATCTCAAAAATCTTATCATCTGTGAAGATTTTGTTATTACTGCAATCAAGTGTTCTTTCTCCATAGTAGGATTAGTAACAGTTTACTACTCCCACTGCATGGCAGATATCTGGCTTTTGTACACATCTAGTATACACTTAGCTTCTCGTAACTGATGCACAAGTGCAAGCAGTTTTAGCATTCACTTCCTCAACTCTTTGAGGTGCTATCCCTTTTGATAGGTCAGTACCAAATCTCAAGGGAAGGAAGCCTTTCTTGGAATTTCCAAGAATGGAATATGTCCAAGGTATACTACAAATGTGACAGTCCCAATATCCTCTTTTCTTTGCTTCTGAACAACTTCAGAATTAAGATCTAAGAGGTATTCTTGAGATCATATCTCAAGGTATGGGATAGCCAGTCTATAAAACACTTATTATCATCCTTATATCATTCCAAATGATTAGGATATTATCTACATTTAGCACGATGAACACAATGGCACTCCCACTAAGCTTCACATGGTACATCAAGATTCTATTTGAAATCATAACATTTATAATTTCATCAAATCTTATGTTGCAACAACAAGAAGCTTATTTGAGTCCATAGATGGATTTATTTAGCTTTTACACCTTACTTTCCCCAATCATGAAGCCCTGAGGCTACTTCATGTGAATATCCTCAGAGAGGTATTCTTAGAGGAATGCAATCTTGACTTACATCTTGAAGATGCAACAGTCAAGTTGTGCGGCTAGGGTTAGCAATATTCTGATGATTTCAAGCATGGTTTCCGAAGAGCAAGTCTCATTGCAAGCAATATCTTCTCTTCCGGTATGTAGCTCATGGCTACGAACCGTGCTTTGAAGGTCTCTACCTTCTCATCGGGTTCCCTCTTCTCTTGAAGATCCATTTACACCTTAATGGGTCTAACCCTTATAGGTGTATCCTTGAGGGTCCATATACAACACTTGTATATGAAGTCTACTTTAGACTTTATTGCTAATATCCATCTTTCCATGTCATGATCTTCAGGAGCTTCATCATATGAAGTCCGATCATTGTCAGACTCTGCTGACACATGGAATACATCCTCAAACTCATTTGAAGAGGTATTAATGTTTCATCTTTAATTGTCTTTTTAGTTTCCGATTTCGGGAGCCTCATTATCTTCTCAAGATTAAATGAGTTCCTTTACTTCATTTTCATCTTGATTCTCAAGAGTCTCAATCCTCCAAGAATCACATTCTCAGAGATGAGATCTTTTAAGAATCTCAAGGTCATAAAGTAGGTATCCAATACCATACTTTATTTTCCTAATGAAGTAGCACTCTCAAGTGCTAGATTCCAGCTTACATCCATGGAACCTTATTAAGGATATATATTGTAGTCTCTACTACACATATATACCTGTAAACTAAGGGATAATTATGCTAAAATTCATCATTGAACAAATCATGTCACACATGATCCAATTGTATCTCCCTACAACTCTATTGAGTTCAGGTTTATCAGGAGGAGTGAGATAGAAATGATATTCATATCTCCATAAGGTATTATTTGAATTTTATCTAATAGGTATAAGCTACCTAGGTTAGATCAAATTCATTTCATCTTTCTTCAAACTTTGGTTCTAAACCAAAATTGTGAAATCTTTGAACATTTCAAAGGTTTCTCAGAAATCTCATATCATACGTAATCATCAATAGATATCACATATCCATAATGTTTACTATGATATAGGTGATCCACATACATCAATATGTATGAGATCCCGAATACCTCGACATCTAACACCATTCCCAGAGAAGGGTGTATTGGACATTTTACTTTAAATACAATATTCATAAGTATGTAAGATTTGAAGCTTTTGACATTCTAAAATTCCATCTCTTACTAGTTTATTGATCATATCAATAGACAAATGTCCAAGGCTTGATGCCAGATCATTGTCAAATGATCTTTCATCCTCCTATTGATCTTATAAGGTTTGATTTTCAGTATTAGAAATCTTAATGAACCATTCATTAATTTTCTAATTTTATGGAGTCCACTAGATGTTAGATTACTATCTGAAATATTTCCATCATAACTCTTTATGATAGTTCTATCTCGGAATTCATGTTTATTTCCAACATTTAGAAACAAACAATGAGTGTACTCTACTATCTAGGTCATAGAGACATTCTCCAAGACTGAGGGCTCTCCCGCTGAGAATATGAAGTCCATCTATTCAACAGAGATTGCTGCAATAATTACACCAATATCCATGTAGATGACTATTAAACCTTAAGATCAAATTTCTAATCTTCTAATATATACATGCAACCAATTGCAAATGTTATTAGAAGATTGGGATACAATTGTTAGACTCTATCTTATGAAATAAGAAAGTCAGAGTCAATGATTATATGTAGATTATTCTGATGCTCTATCTGAGTCCTTCACTAAGGATTTTAGATAGACTTGATAGTCATACTATCAACACATCAACTTATTGCAGTATTGGCATTCATCCAACTCTTGGGATGTCATATGGAAGTCACAGAAGTAGGTCAACTCTTTGACTTTCCTTCTTACTTGGGTCCGACCCATGCTTCCACTGCACTCTCTTAATCTATAAACAACCATTGCTTAAGACTAAGGATCTCTTATGTTGAATTCTAAGGATTTCAATACAAGAGCATTTCAACATTTATACATGCTTCATTAAATTCATTCAAAATGATTATTATGAAGCTTCATGAATGACTTGAGTATAGATAGTAGAATGATGACACTCATCATATCTACATACATCTTAACTCTTAGAGACTTAGGTTCAGGTAGGTATTCAAACATTTTGAATACATCATCTCTTTCGAGCCACCATTCTGCATAATGCAGAGAACCATGTCATTCATAATTAAATGTCTAGAGCACATACGTATGCCAAAATATCTTCATTTCTTTTATAAGGATTATTCGACAATTACGATCACCATCGACATGTCACTTCCAAAGTACACTCGATGAAATATCAAGACTATAGAGACATACAAACCCTAAGGCGATGTCTTATTGTCTTATTTAATTGCCCTTCCTCATTATGTTGAGGGAACTTGCACACTACAACCACATACATTATGTATCCAATTGCAAGTACAATATCTGGATCATAAGTCCAATCCAAGATATTTTTACTGGTTATTATTGAGTATAACGTTGAGTGGGTTTAATGAAGGATTATCTGAAATAAGAAATTTGCATAAGGGTATATACATATTTTACTTTTATTTAGGAATTTTTATATCAAAGTTGTCTTGCCTTGTCAACACTGAAAGTTCATTCCCTTAATCACTTTCAATGTAAGAGATATTCTTACCATTATATCTCAAGCAAGATCTGGGATCTCCTTTCCTATCTTTGTCGCATCCCAATAATATGAGAACTTACGACTCCGATAAAAAGAAGCGGGAACTCATTCCGCCTTGCAAGTCCAACTTGCATTCTCAATTCGGTCTTTAACACCCGGGCCCACCACCCCTAAGATGATGTTGACCCGTTGCTAATTGAACCAACCGTCAACATGATTAGAACTCGCTATGCGCAATCCAATATCGCCCCAATAATATGAGGACTCGATATTGGGGTCACTACGCATACGGCCTTACTCTTTCGAGAAGCAAAGAGCCCGATCCAGATGCGCTTGCATATAGGATCTGTCACTTCGGACAGGCGTCTCCTACATACAATCCCTGGCGACGGAACCCTTCGCCTTGACGGGAGACCATGGATGTCACTTATGTGATCCTCCACCTCATATTCAAATTGTAATTAATTATCGTGAATCATATTCACATAATTAATTCTTCCAAGGGAAATACACATCTATCCATAATAGAGTGTTCATTGGATATAATTAATTTAATCATATTAAATTAATCATTAATCCAATCATCAATCAACAAACATGTCTTTTACTTGAATAGTAGGTATTATCTCAAAATACGTATTATTCGAATTTTAATAATTAGAAAAATACACATTGTCTGTCTCCGGTATTATACAGTCCCTACCCGCTGTCATGGCCAGTATCGACGAGAGTGGGACGGACCACATACGTTGCAACCCGCTACCCCAATGCTCTCCGACTAGGCACCACATCCGCCTCGGGAAAGGATAATACCAGATAGACCATCATGTACTTCGAGATGTTCATCGGTTTTTCAACCGAAATTATACCATATAATATAAATCAAAACATTTTTGATTATAAGGAGATTTGCTAGACAAATCCCCAATCCTATTCAAGCAAAAGGGTTTTTCATGTAAAAGTTGTCCGACAACTATTGTAGGATAAACTATAGTTTTCATGAAGGCAATGTTTGTTGATGAACCAATAATCAAGATCTAATATCTCATCATTGTGGTTTAGGCAAGTGTCATTCAATGAAATAATTATCTCTTTAAATATTTCACAAATATTTATCACTAATTATTCCAAAAATATAACAATTAATTTTCATCATGATAATTGAATGACATATCACAAGGTCAAGATCAAAATTGTTAATTTCCAGCAGTGACCCCCAATCACTGAAATTAACTTATCTTGATCAATTTAAATCCAAAAAATGCAAACTCAGTTTCCAAAGATTGCCTATTTGATTTATTACAGAACTCAAGTGATAATTCACGCATTTCAAGGCGGATTAAAACCGTAATTATCTCATTAATCACGTTCAAATCCGCAGTTCCCGCAACAGTGAATATAGTCATATTCAAAAAGCCATATCTTGAGCAAATAAAGTCCAAATTTAGTAAACTCAAGTCCTATGGTTTTCTTAATTAATGGGGAACAAAATCCAATTGAACATTTCGTGTTTAAACATTTTAAACAGTGCCGAAAAATTCAATTAGACAGAGGAGCGAAAATTGAAATGCAGTAAAAATTTCGCAACCCTTTCAAGAACCAAATCGTCTAAGGTCTATGGATCATATCCAAAACCTTATTCGACCTATGGCTCTGATACCACTTGAAGGATATTGAGAATCTTCAAGCGCATCACGGAAGCGTGTCGATCGCATCGTATGCAATCGGAGCAACTAGTCGCACTAGTCGCTAGATGCAGCGGAAATTAAAATTTTAACTTTAAAGATGAAACCACATGATCACGAGAACACTTCTCGGATCGTTTCATCAAACCACAAAGTATTAGGAATACCTCTTGAAGCGTGGTTGTGATCGCGAGATCCCAAAGTAGAGATCCTCCTATCTTAAGTCTGATCCACGAAGAACGCACTTGCGGGCGCGATGATGAGTCACGTTCCTTCCCGCAATCCTCGATGAAGATCCAAGCGATGGCTCCCCCGATTTCGTCAAACGAAATCCGTCGTCTTCCTTTAGAGTAAGAGACTCCAAAGAAGATGGAGATCCACGAGTCGTCGAAGAAGAAGCCGAGAGTCTCTCCTTTCTCAACACAAAGTGGACGGCCACTTAATGGAGAAGAGAAAGAGAGAGAGGGCGAGAATGAGAAAGAGAGAGAGAGTTGTCACCTTGTACAACTCTTAATGATGTACCATGGAAGGCTACCCTAGCCCTCTATTTATATTAGTTTAGGATCCAATGGATCTCAATCCATGGGACACATGGATCCAAGGGCTATGCTTGGTCCATGCTAAATCAATGGCTATGATTGTTGTTGGTTAAAACCAACAACATTAATTTAAATTAAAATATGTTGCAACATTATCAACATAATTTAATTTAACAAATTAAGAGATAATGTGACAACAAAAAGGGAGTCAACCAACCACCCTAAATTATAGGGGGTTATTTTGTCTCCTTTTTATTTATCTTATTATTTCTTAATTAAATTGCAATAACTATTATTGCAATAATATCCACCAAATTAATTCCAAATTAATTTGTGAATATTTCAATCATGCCATCGAAGATATGTGAATCACATTCACATCCCAAACTAATTTGTAAATTACATTTCCAATTAATTAATTAATGTGAATTCAATCCACACTATTAATTAACAAATGCTATTTACATAAATTTTCTCTCTTCAATATATATGTATTATAAATCATATTTATAATACACATATATCATGGATAGTATTATCCATATTCTCTAATCCATGATAATTAAATCCCGTTTAATTATCTTGGATAATCATTCTCACAATATGAATCATATTCATATTA
Organism: Ottelia alismoides; assembly: GCA_037367405.1. Taxonomy (NCBI): domain Eukaryota; kingdom Viridiplantae; phylum Streptophyta; class Magnoliopsida; order Alismatales; family Hydrocharitaceae; genus Ottelia; species Ottelia alismoides. Next base: position 500,708 of record JAZKJV010003141.1, on the reverse strand, counting down.
AGCTTGATAATTAAATCTCATTTAATCATCAAGTTCTTCTTGCTTGGATATGGAATTCATCAAATGAATTATTCTTGAACTCCTTCAAGAATAATGTGCTTTCTCCGCAGATACTTGGAGATAAGGACAGGGCGATTGTATTGTTCCACGTATAGTGACTTGGATATTGAGATATTATCTCAAATCCAGATCTTACGAACCTCCCATAGATGCTTGATTAAATCAAGACCGCAAATCTAATCTTCTCATTACATTTGAATCTCATTCAGACCAATGTCCAACACTTGGACTAAGATCAGATTGCTTCTCTACTGGAAGGAGTCACTAAAATCCATACCTGTTTCATCACTCCCTCGGAATGGAAGCGTCATGGATATACAATCGTTTATGATCACATCACCCTCAGGTATTCCCAATACCTGTACATCCTGCATACTGGAAGACCCATGGTCAACCCGAAGATCAAGATCTATTTTACACTGTCTTCTTCAGGGTTTGATCACTAAGTTTCTCATTTGATCATTGGGATTTGGTATCGATCATATACTTTCCAAAAGCATATATCATACCTAGGTCTTGATTATATACTTTCCAAAAGTATATATCAAACCTACAAATTCAGTCAAGCTTCCAAAGCAAGACGACCGTGCACGGAATTTGATTCTTCCCAATATCTCATGAGTGAGCTCATGTCTTCCGGTTCAGTAGTGAACCTGTATGATCCCTTTGAGAGATCGTATTACTCATATGCCCTTATATGCACACCAACGCGCCGGTGTATAGACCTTGGTTAGGTCATCAACCTATTGGTCTGTCAAATGTACATACTCAGACATATAGCAATACATCTGTCTCCGGTCAGAGGATGCGTGCCTATGCTGTGACAGCATTCAACATAGGACTTAGGTTATCTCGATCTCGTTAAGTCAACTCTTTGACCTAACTATTCTGACACCTCCGAATCTCTATTCCTATGCAGAGGACCTGCATCAAGAGGTCGGTCAGATATCAACCTATGTGAGAAAGGATTGCCATCTCCTACTGAGGCTGGAGATCACATCTTAATAATCATTTGACGGTGCTTGATGAGTCCTCAATCTAACCCTTTAGATATTCATGCAAGCACCAGCCTCTATGATTCAATAATTGAATCAACAGCTGTATGATCATTAAGATAGCCATGGTACATAACCCTAATTGTACAGAGGGACCTATTATGCAAATTATTTATTCTTCATTTCAGATCAGGGAATGATATTCGCAATAACATTTATTGCATAATGGCTCGCCGTGGGCTCACATGTCCAACAATCTCCCACTAGCCCAAAGAGCCATTAATGGGCTAATCATTTAAACCCACACTCATGTGACAATCATAGGCTATTTAGAAATAGCTAGGTAAGCTGATCAGTCACTCTGTTCCCAAAAGACTATGCCAAGTCCTTTTACGACACTTGCATATCCTTAGGTAACAGTGCTCGCATCCAATGCGAATGTTGCATCTAATGCAACCTATACTCAATCTAATCAAAGCAGTTATAGTGTCCTTGACACTATTGCTCAATTATTATAACCAGTATTTCCATAATCCTTATCATAATACCCTTATTCCAGGAGATCACTATCTCTCAAGGTATCCACAGTTAAGACCTTTTAGATCTCTATCTATAAAGTCTTAAGCTTTTGAAGTTATGACTTTGAGATCACTATCTCAAAAATCTTATCATCTGTGAAGATTTTGTTATTACTGCAATCAAGTGTTCTTTCTCCATAGTAGGATTAGTAACAGTTTACTACTCCCACTGCATGGCAGATATCTGGCTTTTGTACACATCTAGTATACACTTAGCTTCTCGTAACTGATGCACAAGTGCAAGCAGTTTTAGCATTCACTTCCTCAACTCTTTGAGGTGCTATCCCTTTTGATAGGTCAGTACCAAATCTCAAGGGAAGGAAGCCTTTCTTGGAATTTCCAAGAATGGAATATGTCCAAGGTATACTACAAATGTGACAGTCCCAATATCCTCTTTTCTTTGCTTCTGAACAACTTCAGAATTAAGATCTAAGAGGTATTCTTGAGATCATATCTCAAGGTATGGGATAGCCAGTCTATAAAACACTTATTATCATCCTTATATCATTCCAAATGATTAGGATATTATCTACATTTAGCACGATGAACACAATGGCACTCCCACTAAGCTTCACATGGTACATCAAGATTCTATTTGAAATCATAACATTTATAATTTCATCAAATCTTATGTTGCAACAACAAGAAGCTTATTTGAGTCCATAGATGGATTTATTTAGCTTTTACACCTTACTTTCCCCAATCATGAAGCCCTGAGGCTACTTCATGTGAATATCCTCAGAGAGGTATTCTTAGAGGAATGCAATCTTGACTTACATCTTGAAGATGCAACAGTCAAGTTGTGCGGCTAGGGTTAGCAATATTCTGATGATTTCAAGCATGGTTTCCGAAGAGCAAGTCTCATTGCAAGCAATATCTTCTCTTCCGGTATGTAGCTCATGGCTACGAACCGTGCTTTGAAGGTCTCTACCTTCTCATCGGGTTCCCTCTTCTCTTGAAGATCCATTTACACCTTAATGGGTCTAACCCTTATAGGTGTATCCTTGAGGGTCCATATACAACACTTGTATATGAAGTCTACTTTAGACTTTATTGCTAATATCCATCTTTCCATGTCATGATCTCCAGGAGCTTCATCATATGAAGTCCGATCATTGTCAGACTCTGCTGACACATGGAATACATCCTCAAACTCATTTGAAGAGGTATTAATGTTTCATCTTTAATTGTCTTTTTAGTTTCCGATTTCGGGAGCCTCATTATCTTCTCAAGATTAAATGAGTTCCTTTACTTCATTTTCATCTTGATTCTCAAGAGTCTCAATCCTCCAAGAATCACATTCTCAGAGATGAGATCTTTTAAGAATCTCAAGGTCATAAAGTAGGTATCCAATACCATACTTTATTTTCCTAATGAAGTAGCACTCTCAAGTGCTAGATTCCAGCTTACATCCATGGAACCTTATTAAGGATATATATTGTAGTCTCTACTACACATATATACCTGTAAACTAAGGGATAATTATGCTAAAATTCATCATTGAACAAATCATGTCACACATGATCCAATTGTATCTCCCTACAACTCTATTGAGTTCAGGTTTATCAGGAGGAGTGAGATAGAAATGATATTCATATCTCCATAAGGTATTATTTGAATTTTATCTAATAGGTATAAGCTACCTAGGTTAGATCAAATTCATTTCATCTTTCTTCAAACTTTGGTTCTAAACCAAAATTGTGAAATCTTTGAACATTTCAAAGGTTTCTCAGAAATCTCATATCATACGTAATCATCAATAGATATCACATATCCATAATGTTTACTATGATATAGGTGATCCACATACATCAATATGTATGAGATCCCGAATACCTCGACATCTAACACCATTCCCAGAGAAGGGTGTATTGGACATTTTACTTTAAATACAATATTCATAAGTATGTAAGATTTGAAGCTTTTGACATTCTAAAATTCCATCTCTTACTAGTTTATTGATCATATCAATAGACAAATGTCCAAGGCTTGATGCCAGATCATTGTCAAATGATCTTTCATCCTCCTATTGATCTTATAAGGTTTGATTTTCAGTATTAGAAATCTTAATGAACCATTCATTAATTTTCTAATTTTATGGAGTCCACTAGATGTTAGATTACTATCTGAAATATTTCCATCATAACTCTTTATGATAGTTCTATCTCGGAATTCATGTTTATTTCCAACATTTAGAAACAAACAATGAGTGTACTCTACTATCTAGGTCATAGAGACATTCTCCAAGACTGAGGGCTCTCCCGCTGAGAATATGAAGTCCATCTATTCAACAGAGATTGCTGCAATAATTACACCAATATCCATGTAGATGACTATTAAACCTTAAGATCAAATTTCTAATCTTCTAATATATACATGCAACCAATTGCAAATGTTATTAGAAGATTGGGATACAATTGTTAGACTCTATCTTATGAAATAAGAAAGTCAGAGTCAATGATTATATGTAGATTATTCTGATGCTCTATCTGAGTCCTTCACTAAGGATTTTAGACAGACTTGATAGTCATACTATCAACACATCAACTTATTGCAGTATTGGCATTCATCCAACTCTTGGGATGTCATATGGAAGTCACAGAAGTAGGTCAACTCTTTGACTTTCCTTCTTACTTGGGTCCGACCCATGCTTCCACTGCACTCTCTTAATCTATAAACAACCATTGCTTAAGACTAAGGATCTCTTATGTTGAATTCTAAGGATTTCAATACAAGAGCATTTCAACATTTATACATGCTTCATTAAATTCATTCAAAATGATTATTATGAAGCTTCATGAATGACTTGAGTATAGATAGTAGAATGATGACACTCATCATATCTACATACATCTTAACTCTTAGAGACTTAGGTTCAGGTAGGTATTCAAACATTTTGAATACATCATCTCTTTCGAGCCACCATTCTGCATAATGCAGAGAACCATGTCATTCATAATTAAATGTCTAGAGCACATACGTATGCCAAAATATCTTCATTTCTTTTATAAGGATTATTCGACAATTACGATCACCATCGACATGTCACTTCCAAAGTACACTCGATGAAATATCAAGACTATAGAGACATACAAACCCTAAGGCGATGTCTTATTGTCTTATTTAATTGCCCTTCCTCATTATGTTGAGGGAACTTGCACACTACAACCACATACATTATGTATCCAATTGCAAGTACAATATCTGGATCATAAGTCCAATCCAAGATATTTTTACTGGTTATTATTGAGTATAACGTTGAGTGGGTTTAATGAAGGATTATCTGAAATAAGAAATTTGCATAAGGGTATATACATATTTTACTTTGATTTAGGAATTTTTATATCAAAGTTGTCTTGCCTTGTCAACACTGAAAGTTCATTCCCTTAATCACTTTCAATGTAAGAGATATTCTTACCATTATATCTCAAGCAAGATCTGGGATCTCCTTTCCTATCTTTGTCGCATCCCAATAATATGAGAACTTACGACTCCGATAAAAAGAAGCGGGAACTCATTCCGCCTTGCAAGTCCAACTTGCATTCCCAATTCGGTCTTTAACACCCGGGCCCACCACCCCTAAGATGATGTTGACCCGTTGCTAATTGAACCAACCGTCAACAGGATTAGAACTCGCTATGCGCAATCCAATATCGTCCCAATAATATGAGGACTCGATATTGGGGTCACTACGCATACGGCCTTACTCTTTCGAGAAGCAAAGAGCCCGATCCAGATGCGCTTGCATATAGGATCTGTCACTTCAGACAGGCGTCTCCTACATACAATCCCTGGCGACGGAACCCTTCGCCTTGACGGGAGACCATGGATGTCACTTATGTGATCCTCCACCTCATATTCAAATTGTAATTAATTATCGTGAATCATATTCACATAATTAATTCTTCCAAGGGAAATACACATCTATCCATAATAGAGTGTTCATTGGATATAATTAATTTAATCATATTAAATTAATCATTAATCCAATCATCAATCAACAAACATGTCTTTTACTTGAATAGTAGGTATTATCTCAAAATACGTATTATTCGAATTTTAATAATTAGAAAAATACACATTGTCTGTCTCCGGTATTATACAGTCCCTACCCGTTGTCATGGCCAGTACCGACGAGAGTGGGACGGACCACATACGTTGCAACCCGCTACCCCAATGCTCTCCGACTAGGCACCACATCCGCCTCGGGAAAGGATAATACCAGATAGACCATCATGTACTTCGAGATGTTCATCGGTTTTTCAACCGAAATTATACCATATAATATAAATCAAAACATTTTTGATTATAAGGAGATTTGCTAGACAAATCCCCAATCCTATTCAAGCAAAAGGGTTTTTCATGTAAAAGTTGTCCGACAACTATTGTAGGATAAACTATAGTTTTCATGAAGGCAATGTTTATTGATGAACCAATGATCAAGATCTAATATCTCATCATTGTGGTTTAGGCAAGTGTCATTCAATGAAATAATTATCTCTTTAAATAATTCACAAATATTTATCACTAATTATTCCAAAAAATTAACAATTAATTTTCATCATTATAATTGAATGACATATCACAAGGTTCAAGATCAAAATTGTTAATTTTCAGCAGTGACCCCCAATCACTAAAATTAACTTATCTTGATCAATTTAAATCCAAAAAATGCAAACTCAGTTTCCAAAGATTGCCTATTTGATTTATTACAGAACTCAAGTGATAATTCACGCATTTCAAGGTGGATTAAAACCGTAATTATCTTATTAATCATGTTCAAATCCGCAGTTCCCGCAACAGTGAATATAGTCATATTCAAAAAGACATATCTTGAGCAAATAAAGTCCAAATTTAGTAAACTCAAGTCCTATGGTTTTCTTAATTAATGGGGAACAAAATCCAATTAAAAATTTCGTGTTTAAACATTTTAAACAGTGCCGAAAAATTCAATTAGACAGAGGTGCGAAAATTGAAATGCAGTAAAAATTTCGCAACCCTTTCAAGAACCAAATCGTCTAAGGTCTATGGATCATATCCAAAACCTTATTTGACCTATGGCTCTGATACCACTTGAAGGATATTGAGAATCCTCAAGCGCATCACGGAAGCGTGTCGATCGCATCGTATGCAATCGGAGCAACTAGTCGCACTAGTCGCTAGATGCAACGGAAATTAAAATTTTAACTTTAAAGATGAAACCACATGATCACGAGAACACTTCTCGGATCGTTTCATCAAACCACAAAGTATTAGGAATACCTCTTGAAGCGTGGTTGTGATCGCGAGATCCCAAAGTAGAGATCCTCCTATCTTAAGTCCGATCCACGAAGAACGCACTTGCGGGCGCGATGATGAGTCACGTTCCTTCCCGCAATCCTCGATGAAGATCCAAGCGATGGCTCCCCCGATTTCGTCAAACGAAATCCGTCGTCTTCCTTTAGAGTAAGAGACTCCAAAGAAGATGGAGATCCACGAGTCGTCGAAGAAGAAGCCGAGAGTCTCTCCTTTCTCAACACAAAGTGGACGGCCACTTAATGGAGAAGAGAAAGAGAGAGAGGCGAGAATGAGAAAGAGAGAGAGAGAGAGTTGTCACCTTGTACAACTCTTAATGATGTACCATGGAAGGCTACCCTAGCCCTCTATTTATATTAGTTTAGGATCCAATGGATCTCAATCCATGGGACACATGGATCCAAGGGCTATGCTTGGTCCATGCTAAATCAATGGCTATGATTGTTGTTGGTTAAAACCAACGACATTAATTTAAATTAAAATATGTTGCAACATTATCAACATAATTTAATTTAACAAATTAAGAGATAATGTGACAACAAAAAGGGAGTCAACCAACCACCCTAAATTATAGGGGGTTATTTTGTCTCCTTTTTATTTATCTTATTATTTCTTAATTAAATTGCAATAACTATTATTGCAATAATATCCACCAAATTAATTCCAAATTAATTTGTGAATATTTCAATCATGCCATCGAAGATATGTGAATCACATTCACATCCCAAACTAATTTGTAAATTACATTTCCAATTAATTAATTAATGTGAATTCAATCCACACTATTAATTAACAAATGCTATTTACATAAATTTTCTCTCTTTAATATATGTATTATAAATCATATTTATAATACACATATATCATGGATAGTATTATCCATATTCTCTAATCCATGATAATTAAATCTCATTTAATTATCTTGGATAATCATTCTCACAATATGAATCATATTCATATTAAGCTTGATAATTAAATCTCATTTAATCATCAAGTTCTTCTTGCTTGGATATGGAATTCATCAAATGAATTATTCTTGAACTCCTTCAAGAATAATGTGCTTTCTCCGCAGATACTTGGAGATAAGGACAGGGCGATTGTATTGTTCCACGTATAGTGACTTGGATATTGAGATATTATCTCAAATCCAGATCTTACGAACCTCCCATAGATGCTTGATTAAATCAAGACCGCAAATCTAATCTTCTCATTACATTTGAATCTCATTCAAACCAATGTCCAACACTTGGACTAAGATCAGATTGCTTCTCTACTGGAAGGAGTCACTAAAATCCATACATGTTTCATCACTCCCTCGGAATGGAAGCGTCATGGATATACAATCGTTTATGATCACATCACCCTCAGGTATTCCCAATACCTGTACATCCTGTATACTGGAAGACCCATGGTCAACCCGAAGATCAAGATCTATTTTACACTGTCTTCTTCAGGGTTTGATCACTAAGTTTCTCATTTGATCATTGGGATTTGGTATCGATCATATACTTTCCAAAAGCATATATCATACCTAGGTCTTGATTATATACTTTCCAAAAGTATATATCAAACCTACAAATTCAGTCAAGCTTCCAAAGCAAGACGACCGTGCACGGAATTTGATTCTTCCCAATATCTCATGAGTGAGCTCATGTCTTCCGGTTCAGTAGTGAACCTGTATGATCCCTTTGAGAGATTGTATTACTCATATGCCCTTATATGCACACCAACGCGCCGGTGTATAGACCTTGGTTAGGTCATCAACCTATTGGTCTGTCAAATGTACATACTCAGACATATAGCAATACATCTGTCTCCGGTCAGAGGATGCGTGCCTATGCTGTGACAGCATTCAACATAGGACTTAGGTTATCTCGATCTCGTTAAGTCAACTCTTTGACCTAACTATTCTGACACCTCCGAATCTCTATTCCTATGCAGAGGACCTGCATCAAGAGGTCGGTCAGATATCAACCTATGTGAGAAAGGATTGCCATCTCCTACTGAGGCTGGAGATCACATCTTAATAATCATTTGACGGTGCTTGATGAGTCCTCAATCTAACCCTTTAGATATTCATCCAAGCACCAGCCTCTATGATTCAATAATTGAATCAACAGCTGTATGATCATTAAGATAGCCATGGTACATAACCCTAATTGTACAGAGGGACCTATTATGCAAATTATTTATTCTTCATTTCAGATCAGAGAATGATATTTGCAATAACATTTATTGCATAATGGTTCGCCGTGGGCTCACATGTCCAACAACAACGTCTGTAGAATTTAATACAATTAAGTTCACCTAATTTCTAGAGTGGTGCTTAATTTACGAAATTGGGATGATATTTTAATCCGTCTTTTCATGAACCTAAACCCAATTGAAACCGTCCTCCACAATTTCCTTACGTTAAAATTTTCTGTTGTAATGCTGTGTAAGATTGGTAAAACCGCACGGAGCTATTACTTAGCGTCGCATATCTAACAACCGGTGATTACGTGTAAGATTAGTTAAGACAAGCAAAATTTTGATTAAAGAAATTATATTCCCTAACATTATTTGCATCTAATTAAACATAATTAGATATTTGATATGGCTTCCTATAATCTCAACGATGGCCGTTACATCGTTATCTCCACAGGGGATGTCCAGGCAACATGAAGCATTTCAACTAATAATTAAGCCATTAATATCCACTATCTCATAATAATACTTCCTCTCAGCCCCAGGGAAATTTTATGCAATATCCAGGTCGAATCTTGCTTGCTTTAATATATAACCTTGTTTACAAAGAAACACCTTTAATTTATTCGGCATAGTGGACCAAAAATGAGGCCTATTCATCTACATGTGAAAGGAATTAGGTATATATATTGAGAGTGGATGAGAACAATTATTTGTACATCAATCTCATTTATAAGGATACAAACATAACTACACTCAATCACATGTACAAAACACCCCAAGGATCTCATGACTAATCATTTCAATGGAATCGATTAATCATATGAAGCAACCAATTAGTAGGGAAGGCGATATCACTACCATCAAATATTTAAGGTGTAACAATTCCTAAGGTTCTAAAAATGTCCCAACATATTCGCAAAAAAAATCATGTGAAATCAACAACAAGAGAGGGGTATTAATCGTTACGAATTAAGATTCATGGTATACAGATATCTAAGGCTCTAAAAATACTCAAGCACATAAGAATGAGAATCGTGTGAAACCAACAGCAAGAGGAGTGTATAACATTGTTACCTCCGAGGATGTTCCCTCGGGATCTCCTTTCACACGGAAGTGATATCCATCTCTCGATTATAGAAGAAGAGGTGAAAATGGGTGCAATTTCAGATCTGGTTCGGATCCATATATGGGTCCCAACTATTATACTTAAAATATCGATAACTTGAGCTAGGAATGTCGGAATTGGCTGTTCTTGGGCTCGTTGGAAAGATCTCGACGAGATCTACGTAATAGAATGATTATTTGATTTTTTGGATGTAAAAAATACTTCAGATTTTAGGAAAAGAAATTACGGGATTTCACAAGTTGGTTTGGAGTCACAAATAGTGATAAATTGTTAACCGTTTGCGACTATATTGCTAATACTCTGCAACCATGAAGGAACTAATAACATATGAGGAAACATCAATCATATGACATGTACTTACGTCTACAACAATTGTTTGTCATCATGTTGGCACTAATTTGTTATCACGTTTCCACTATTTTCTATTACAGTGGTAGCAACATGATGCCAACACATTTGCAAAATCTAATAAGAGAGGAAAAATACAATCCAAACCTATAACCTTGAACATGTTTCTCTTTCGGATTTATAGCCTATATGCATTAAAAAAAGAGATTTTTACCCGCCAGACCCTATAAACTTCGCCACTTACCTCCACGACCTTTGAAATAACATAATTCTCCCCTCGACCTCATAAACTTACCAACTCTTACCCCATGAACCCTTCTGGTAGTCTGTTTGAAGCCCGTGAGGGTTCGTGGGGTAATTTACAGGGTCGATGGGGTAATTACAATGTGCAAAAAGGTCGTAGAGGTAATTTAAAAAGTTTACAGTGTCCGTCGGGTAAAAATCCCTTAAAAAATATAATATTATACATCGCAACTATTTATACTATCCAAGAAAACATTTCACATTAGAAACACACATTAGATAGAGTTATACATCCAAAATTATAATTTACAATACTTCATGCAAAGCTCTATTGGTCATACATATTGCAACACCAAGAAGGCAAGACTTGAAATGTAAAAAAAATTATAATTTTCAATATATACCTAACTAATATAATCAAATATTTGGAAAGTACAAAGTTTTAATGTACAACATAACCGATATCAGGATTTGTTTCCCTCCACTTGATAAAAACACTATCTTTCTTGGTCTTGCCCTCGTCCTTCAAGTTTTCCTTTTCCTCGTTGATATGCTCCCTACGACAAAAGACCACTTGTAATGGGAAAATTGTGGTAGCAAATTATGTTTCTTGTAGTGAAACCCATATCCAACCCAACCCTACCTGAGTCGTAAATTTGAAATCCCAAACCCATCCAAAAGTAAATGGGACATGCTTTCAGATCCTTAAATGAGGCGAGTTCAGATCGGGTATTCCATGGATATTCTTGTTGTCCAACAAGATGATACCGATGAATAATTACAATAACTACACTATCAAAACAATATTATCCACTAGAGCGCATCAATCGAGGCCCATGTAAAGGGACAACTAGTGATAGTCGACCAATTGCATTAAGTAGTTGTTGCTAATTGACCAGCACTCACATGGGGTGATCCCAATCAACACTCCATCCACATCGACCACCTTATCGAAATAATATCATCCACAAAAAAGCAAGCCCCATATAGAAAATACAAGCGACCTACCCGAAAGAATGCGTAATCAGATGAAAAATGGATAACCAACAAGACTAGACTAGACTGATTATCAAGATCAAAACATCCAGTCTGCATAAACTATGTGATATGCAATCACATTCATAATTATCGAGGGGCAACTATATATATTCGAAAAGTTCCAAAATCTCACATGGATATATATAGAAGCTCCTTCTAATATGATGCATCCTTCCTGAGTTCATGAAGACCACCCTTTTTTTGTAGAAAACAGAAACACTTAGTAGAATACATATACAATATGTATTATAGATGTACGTTATAAATACAACACCACATACGAAACTGCACATTATAATATAAACATTAATACTGTATATTATAATACAAATTGTATACTTATTCTACTAAAGTCATCGTCCTTTTTTTTACAAAAAAGGGGCCAGTCTTCCTGAATTCACAAAGGACTGTGTCCTATTGGAAGGAAATCCTGTATATATATGTATGTATGTATGTATGGTAATCCTAATCTACAATATCGACTAGTCCAAATGAATGGATACGACTAACCAGTCTCTTGTTAAAGCAACATGCCTGCAGAGTGATGACAAAAACAAGAGATAAAACAAACCAAAGTATAACCCAAGTTAAACAACCAACTATCACCATTGAGACCATGACTAAAGGAATTGGAGCAGAAAAACACCCCCAGTGCAGTGACCGAGCACCCACACTCATGAAAACCAGGCATCTACTTCGAGAGTCAAAACTTGGTACCGAGCAAGGCCAGAGTCCCTTTGGATACTGATGCTGAAAAGTAGAAAGAAAGCTCAGTTGTAAGTATTGAAACATGTGAAATAGATAAAAACCATCCAGCGAGGTATAGGTTATTGACTGACGTGCTGACTTCTCACCTACCACACTGCATGGAATAGTCTCAATAAGATAGTAAGGACCTCCTTTATCGTGAATAAGATTAGTGATCAAGGGAGTAGCTGACAAAGTTAGCCCTGGTAGTGATCTCTAGCATTTATAACTAACAAATAATTATAGATCACTTGATCAACATCACTAAAGAATGTTGTAGTCAATATTGAAATAACAAGTATTGGATTTCTCAGTATAATACAAGATCCTCCAAAAATCAACTGCAACCGATTATAAGATCTGAAGTTTGCTTGGCCACATCGATAATCTCCTCCTATGCCTACAATAAGAACTTGAATAAAAAGAGGAGATGCCACCCAACCCACACGTATAGTGTGGGATCCCTCGTAATGGGGTCTGAACTTCTTCTTAAAAACTGCTCTTATCTTCCAAAAAAATTGAATGAGAACTCTATCGTATAGTGCTGACCTATCCAATGAGTCCATGAACGTTAAAAACCAAGTTCGGGAGCCTGGGTTATAACCATTTTAGCAAGATCGAGTTCGGGTCAAATTCAGATCTGAACAAAGATCCAGATTCGAATTTTCCCCCACCTAAAAATACCTAAAACCCACTTTACCTCTCTCGAAAATCAAAACCAAAGAGCATTCCCCCTTTCCACCTCCCTCCCCCCGTTGGAGCATCGTCGTACTTCGTTGGAGTGTGTTGGATCGACGATCTGAAGCCACCATCACATAGAGGAGGTCAAGATCACCCTCGTCCATGGGTCCCTGTCGTCAACAGAGCGCAGAGTGTGTCATTTCTCCGCGGACAGAGAAATCGAGGTGGGAATTTTTTGAGGTACCGATGTTCCCCTTCCTCCTTGCTACGGATTCCATGCATTTTCTTGAACCTACATGCTTGAACGTCTTTAAAATCTTCAAGATATTTGTGGATGGTTGGAAGATACACGAGTGGTTGATGGCACTTCTCCCATTTCCCAACTGAGGATCTTATTTTTTGCAAAGAATTTTGAATTTCCAAAGATAAATAAGGAACTGAAATGAGGAACTTTTAGTAAATTTTCTGCATGCTATAGATTGTTCTTAGTTGACATATGTAGAGTATGTTCCCATTTGTGTCATAGGTTTTTTTAATCAGACTGACATTTACAAGATGACGATGTGCTCTTATGCATATACTATATTGCTTTATTATTATCACAAAACTTAGATGGTGCTTCTTGCCCTGTGCTCACTTAGTGTAAAATATTTTTATGCGACAAGTACAACTGTATTTAAAGTTGCATGCAGTAAAACCAAAGGTGGTTATGAACACAATTGGTATGCATTTTGCACATCACTGCCCCTTTGATTCTGTTGAGCTTTTCGTGAGGAGAAGTCTAAGACTATTGAATTCCAAATTCTACAGTAGGTACCGAGAGATGTAGTATTGCATTGGTGCAGTACTTCTTGATTCGGAAATAAACATGAATTGTGCTCGGCAAGTAATGGTTACCCTCTTGGATTCAGTGTTGAAAGTTTTTGGCTTCTATATGAGTCCAATAAGGAAACTCATGGAACTTTGTCAATCTTCCGAGTTTGAATTATGTTATCATCAATTGATCAAGGATAAAGGAATGTACATGGTGAAAGTTGACATAAATATGAAAGATCAAATCTTAAGCTACTCATCTTTTAATTGCAATTCAAAAACTGTCAAAAAATAGCTTCTCGGAAAATGATACCTAAATTGAAGGCCTTAAGCTTCAAACATAAGAGTAAGACATTTGAAAGAGATCCTGCTGGTTACTAGAACGAAAAGCCATAGCTCATCGATTTTAATGAGCTTATTCTGATCAAGGATGGCATTGACACGATTCAGTTGGGTAAATTGAAAATAGATGACATGTTAGATGTTTGTATGCACAAGACTGCAACTGTGAGTTCAAAAGATAGTCCCATCTGCAGCAAGAAATGTGATCTGATATGATAGTCATATTTTAGTCAGGATCAGGATGAAACCCTTGATAACTTACATATCAAATTCTGGGTCATTAATATTTTTTATATTCCCTGACAGTATTGGTGTAAGCAACTTGATTTTGATTTGCTTTGTGACATTTTTATTTGGTGAGTCAATGAAAATTATGAGAATTATCAAGCTAGTTTTCTAACTAAAAAGGTGGAGAATTTCTTGGCTTGAACATTTTTATTTATTCACATTTTATTGTGCACTTTGTATGTTGGACATCTTGGGATAGATAAAGCTTTAGAGAAATGCGAATCATAAGGTATCCTTATTTACATTGTATTTTCTAAACATATTTCAATTGCCATATTTGGTATTCTAATATACAAACTTTTTGTGACTCTTTTCCCCGATGTTATGCAATTTGGGATGCAGAGAGGAACCCTATATGCTGGTTACTTCAATTGTGGAAATGAAATTCCCTATGGACATAAACATTCTTAGTTCATTGGTTATAAAATATAGTTGGTATTTAATGTCCATTAGCCATAAATGTATAATTGGAAGGAGTCACATGTAGAGGATAGTGATTTTTGTCTAAGCAGAAAAGAAATATGTGTCGAGTTCATGGTAATTATTATCATATGTGCGAATTTTCATGATGAACGGACATATAGAGTTAGGTGCCTCAAGGGATTGAACATGCACCCTTGGGGCCTGTTTGGTTGCAGGGTTGGGCAGGGTTGGCCCAACCCTGGTTACTATTCACAAGGGTACTTCCTCCTCACAGATTACTATTCACCCACCCCAACCCAGCCCAACCCAACCCTGCCCAACCCTGCAACCAAACAGGTATCACAGATCAAACAACTACGTTGGTTGAGAGACATGTTACTTGGTATATCAAGGAGTCACCACATGATTTCCAACCTTGGTACTTGTGTGTCTTTAGTCTAGTGCTTCGAGAATGAGCCAAGTAGTCATGTTTGGTAGTCTAGTGTTTCGCTTGTTCACTTAGAGTCAACACTCATGTATTGGTTGGTGTAGGTTACATTGATTGATATTTCAAGTAGGAGCATTAAGAGGGGAGTTCCGGAAAATGTGGTTAATGAATTTGAGAATGGAATACAAGTCTCTTCTGCATAAGGAGGATTGTGATGGTCGAGGTGATTTTGAGTATGATACAAATGATCTTAGTAATCGGTGTCCTAACTCGTATCCTATGCTATTGTGGATCCTTACACGTGGATAGTGGACTTGGGTGGTTTGTGATGATTCACGGGTTGGAATTTGATTTGAGAAATGGGGCTACAGTTTGATAAGTGAAGCTAAGTAATTGTGTTAATAACTTAATTAAGATGCATTGTACTCCATCGCATGCCTGCGGAGACACATCAACCTTAAAGTTTTCTCAATACGTTAGAATCATAGTGTGAGGTCTCACGAAGCTTGAGATATTAATATCTAACGGAAATGATTAGAAATTATTCCTTGTGAGGATGATTTGCCCAGTTGTCCATTTTGCACATTTCTTTAGTACCTCACTTGTTATAATTTTTATATCGTACTGGGTAACTTTGCTCATAACAAACACTTGCGTTGGATTCCATAGTTTTTCGGAAGCAACCACAATAGTAAGCGGTTTGGAGTTACTTCTTTTTGTGCAACTATATGATCTACTTGTGATACAATACTTGTAACTAGTTTTACCTGTATCTTTTACTGTTCTTACTTTACTTGTAGTATTTTGAGAGACATGTGATGTACCATGTATGTATGGACCATTTGTTGAATGTATACAGATGATATGTTTTTTGAACATGGATTGGATTGTAATGTAATGAATGATGGATGAAGCGAATGGACATAAATTTTTTATTCCATTTTTTGCTATTTTCTCGTACTTACAGTTATATTGTGTATTTCGAATGTGGAATTATATGTACTTGGAATCGGTTGCCAGATCCGAGGGGGATTTTTTTAGACTTCGCCTTCCTACAAGGGTTAAGATGCTTTTGACAGTTTGTATTCTCGCTCTTTTACTAATCTCTCTTTTAATACTATGGTATCTATTACACTGCGATTCCCTTCTCCATCCACAATCTCCTTCGTAGAGCATTATCAACAGATTAGGATACTTATAATCAAGAGTAGATTCTAGCCCTTTCTATAATTTTAGAAACTTGCGGAAGACACCCACTTTCAATTGTTAAAGTGGATGATTTATTGGTACGTGAATCGCCAAGACATTGATATAGGTGAGTGCTACAATGACTACAATTTGCTTTAAAAAATAAATAACCCATAGTTATCGTTACGACTAATCTGATACAATTCACATATTAATAATTTTGAAAAAAATCAATCTAAACCACCTAAAGAGTTGTTTGTTTGAGGAATATGATGGGATATTCATCCTTATTCCTCTCCCTCCATAGATGATAAATGTTTTGGTCCTGGAGTCAAAATGAGGAATAAATTCCCATCACTACCTCTATCATAAGCTTCTCATGTAAAATAAAATAAAATAAATAACTACTACTTACCCTTCCTCATCCCCCTCCCACTGAGTGTAAAATAGTAAATAATCGTCACTCATCCATCTTTATTCTTCCTTATCACCCCTTCAACTAAATAGAAACAATATCTTATCATTGTATTTTCCTTTTTTCCTATAAGGCATGTTCATTTGGGGGGTTACCCTCCACTTTGAGAGGGTTACCCAACAAAACACATTTCTCTACCTCTCTTGTGTGGTCCACTCTCTCCATAAAAAATATATTATATCATAATATCATCTAAAAATTATAAAATACTCAACTTTTATTTATATTCCGAACTTCAATACAATTATATCACACCAACTGCTCACTTTTTCAAGATAATCACATCACAATTACTCCTTTTCAGATTTCAATACAATCGCATCGTATAATCCCTTTCACTCAAAATTTACCAATCAAACACCAAAACACAGGAAAACTCTAGATAAGCCAGGGCGTTCTAGGCCGTGCACCTACCCAGTCACACAACTTAGCCAAAATCGACTCTCCAAGCTGGGTCACATCACATCAGGGTTTAAGTTCCCCTCCTCCGACGAGCAATGGTGGAGGATGAGATGGTGTTCCCGTCACCACAAGGAGGGCAAGATTGGCGAGAGGAAGGGGAGGAGGGCGTCCTTCTCTACTACAAGTACGCGCCCGTTCCAGACGTACCCGCGCTCGTCCACCTTTACGAGTCAAACTGCAAGTCCCTCGGCCTTCTCGGACGCGTCCGTGTCGCCCCCGACGGCGTCAATGTCACCGTGAGCACCGTTCTCAAAATCCGTCTTTGAACCAAAAAGGGAGGAAATTTGGCTGGAATGATTCTATATCGGCGATAAAAATCGAATCTTTTCTGGATAGGTTGGGGGTAAGATGTCGGCACTGGAGAAGCACATCGCAGTGATGAGATCGGACAGTTTGTTCGAAGGGACGGACTTCAAGCTCGCTCCTTGCAGTGGCCCTCGTGACGAGAGGATCGCCAGAGAATGTGGGTTCACTTCTCTTGCAATCCGAGTGGTCAAGGTGTGCTTTTTGATCTCTTTCGGTTACTGCGCGATGCTGTATTGTATGGTCGCAGTGTACTTGCTTCTACTTTTCCTTTGAGTAGGAATGTTGGGTGATCCTAAGTCAAACAACTTGACATCGAGATCCAAATCACAGATTACACCATGCAGTGCTATTCGTCCAGTCTTCAAACGCATCTTTTTGAAGAAGAACGAGAATGTGCTTGATTTACACTTTTTTATAAATATCAGATGGATTAATGCAGTAACGTTATGTATGTCTCTGATTAAGAGTGGGGCTAACCGTTGACATGTTAATCGATATATGATTTGGACTGCCTTGACCAGTCACCACACATCTAACAACTGCGAGTTTATCGTGCAAGAAAGAGACAACATGATTCAAGGTCAACGAAATATAGGGATCCCGGATCAAGACCCCTTGATCACAAGGCCAATCCATCGCCAGAGGAGTGATGTCGAAATCACCCCCGATTATACATGGGATTCCTGAACACCTCATGCAAACATCATGCAACTCATCCCATAATGCCTAGCCTGAGGGTGAGAGGGTAGGGTCATAGACCACATAAAGCTAGATCAACCATCTGCCTTGCGGGGCAACAACACCGATAAAGAGAACCTGGTCTCCACCACCTCCATTGCCTCCAACAAATCACCGCACCAACCAAACAAGATCCCCTAGACACCCCTAAACTGCTTTAAACTTAGAGGGTCTGACCCCATATTTCGACCTCCATAGAAATACGTCCCAAATCTCAAATTTCATCTCCTTAAGAACCACCACATCGGCCCTCCATACATCCAATAGAGAACAACTTGAACCCCTTCTTCTCAGCCTGTCCGAAACCTCTAACGTTCCATGAGACAATCTTTATGAGGCACTGACGGGGTCCGCATTAGCTGGCGTCTCCTCCACAGTCCACACAATGGGAAACTATGGCATGAAATTCCCTCATGTCTACTTGTCCTTCCACTAACGTGGCATGCTCCATAGAACTTAGCCAGCTATCTTTCCCCTCAAACCCGTCATGTTGATCTACTATAGTCAAAACATTGCTCTAACTAACCATAACCTTGGATGATTTTGGCTCTGACTGCAGGGACCACCCCACATGTTCACTCGCTTAGATCTCCATCACACTTCCTTTCATCGCCATCGCCCAACCGCAATCGGGTAGATGATGCCGATTCCGCGAGAAAACGACCACCAAGTCCAAAGAGGTCACCTCCAGTAGCCAAAGATCACAATCCTTCATCCCATCTGCCTCCACCCTTCCATCTACACCTTCGTTTTCTTCTTAGGCAACCATGCCTTACCTTTGGAGCACTTTTTAATGCAAAGGTCCATTAACCTCCATAGGACCTACCGCATGCAGTCCCATCATTAAGGGGGTGTATCTCCATTGAGAGGGCATGGAGAGGTCCATTGCCACTTTATTGCTTAGTTGACACTACAATGAAGCGTATTGGATCTAAGCCTGAGAATGACTCAAGATAGATCTGAATGGAGGCGAAAAATCCATGTAGCTGATCCTACGTAATGTGAGAAAAGGTTTTGTTGTTGTTGACATGACAATGAAGGCAAAAAAGTCATGAATTCTGCTCCCATTGGATCCATCGACAACCCGTCATCCAACGAAGATCGAGATCCACTGATCACCTTCAAACTAACATGAACCTGAACCTGAATGACAAAAAAGATGCCGACTCAAACCCGTATGAGAAATAAGATGCATATCATAACCTGCTTGCTACATAATCCCCCTAGAGTGCAGGGCCCGAACCCAAACCCACCACAAGGTTTTTTCCACCCATCCCCTCATTAAGACCTATAAGAGGAAAGGTCGGGGGCCCTTGAACCAACTCCTCTACCTACCTCGACACCGGAGACCCCTTTCCAATGCCTAGAAACTCTCATGCAATGACTCCTCGATCTTTGGGAACACCTCTGCTGCCATTGTTGTTGCACACAACATTGCCATGGCATTAGCAACGCTACCACAACAATTCGACTACGCACATCATCATTAAGACCTAGAAGAGTAAAGGTTAATGACCCTCAAATAGAGCCCCTGACTAACCTCGACATCTATGGACCCTTTCCAATGCCTTGAAATTCGCATGTAACGACTTCCCGATCTTTGGAAATGCCTCAACTACCATTACCATTGTGCACAACTTTGCCACGAAAGTCGCGACTAGCTCTGATCGCTCAAATGCTGGACCCTCTGCTTGCATTGACCTCATCACATCCGTAAACCCCTCCGCCTGCAATGTCTCCTCACATGCTTTGCATCGTCCGCCTTCGTACCTCCAAATGGGGAGGTTGTTGAAGGGGAGCAACCTTTGCCACTGATACGCCAATGTAGAACATTGCCCACCTGATTATAAGAGTAAGGTTACTAGGAATCACTCTTAAAGTGCCGACGATCTCCACCAACATCTCTAGACTTGAACCCGTGCTTGGACCACCGCTGATGACCACAATTAGCTCCCCCCTTGGCTTTAGCATGCCTCTGATAATTCCAAACTTTCGGCATCTAGGAGGAACACTAGCAAGCAATAGGACCCTATGAACCACTGTCGAAGCGATGTCATCCCAGAAGATGGGCCTACGCCAAGGTCACTAATGTAATGGACCTACCTCCTCCTTCAACAAATGGTCCTCCATTTGCATTGAAATCCCACATGCACAAGCCAACTTTGTATCAAATTATACTATGTCACCTTCAAACTTCGATCCAAGTAGCTTCCATATGTATTACCTCTTAGATATCGAGTAATGGTCCTGCACCTCATTCTTCTTTTGTCTCCAAACACACTCTTGTGCATTCTCAACGACGGTGCCTAGATGATTTGCACCAGATGCAAACCACCTCATGCACACACACATAATCAAACCCTATTCCCAACGATGATAGCACCTTACCAACAAATGTTGGCATTTTCAATGCCTATGCTGCACCATAGATGATAATAAAGGATGGAGTGTGTCCACTTCCACCCCACCTCTTCCCTCTTTGGAGCAATGCCCTAAATGTCGATTTCGGTCACCATTTCGGTATCGACCAAAACAGAATTTCGGTGGAATTTCGATCGGAATTTGGGTCATCGGTCATTTGTATTAGGACCCCCATATTTCGGTCATTTTGGTCGAATTTTGATTTCGACTGGATATCAATATTCGACAGAAATTCGATCGAATTTCGCTGAAATTTGAGGCCATGTTTTGGAGACAAGAAGCAGTTTGACAGAGTCATCTAGATCCTTTGGTTGCCTTGTTGATGGCCATTCAGGTCACTTTAGGTTTCTTATTATCAGTTGTGGGACATGGGGAGGTTACAACTATTTCCACCTTCAATCTTTCCGGACATTGTTGGTTCCAAGTTTTTCGATGAACCTGCTATGTGTCATCTATATTTGCATGTTAATGTCTAATAGAGCAATTTTTGATGCTATGTCATTGACTTTCAAGATATTATGATAAGAAAGACGATTAATCATGGGATTCGAGAGTGTAAGGAGGAAGGGAAAACCTTCTTCTCCAGTCTCTGTTTACCGTGTGTGCTATCATTATCAGCCTCATTGCTTCGGCTTCTCTGCAGCAATAGAGTCTAATCATTCATCTATTAGTGGACCTTGATGCCATCTAATTTAGTTCACTCCTACCATATCGGAATGCGAAGCTTGTCAGGTTATGTTTTGTATTGCCTATATTCTTCCTCAATGTTGGATCTAGTCCATATGGAACTATTTTGTGATTGTGGATGATAGTTATCTAATTTTCATGAATATTTTTGATGAAGAATAAGTCCTCAAAGAACATTCAGTATATTAATGAAATAATGATGCAATTTAGCATCACTGTTAAGATTTTTTCGATTTGATAATATCTTGGTGGTGGGCATGATTTTGTTTTGTCTAGGGAACAATATGCACAGCTACTGGGGGAATCAACTTCTTTTATTTTGGGAATAATGAAGCTTAATATTTCAGAGTCCCAAGGTGATCCAGATCTGGGGGGGGGGCAGATTGACTTGGTTATGCGGGTTGGATATGGCCTCTTTCTGCGACTCGATGATTGCTAACAAGAACAGATCTCGGAGGGAGCTCGTCTATCCAGTCGCCATTTTATGGGCCTTTTGGCTGGGAAGAAATGCCTTCCTCTTCTCTGGGCAACGCTTCTACGAGGAAAACGTGGGGATTCATGCCGCGAGATTGGTGGAGGAGTGGGAACTGTAATGGGTTAATTTTTGTTCCTTTCACTGTTTTCTATCCTCTTTATTTTCGTTATTTAATCAATCTTTGGGGTGAACACCATTGAGTGTCTCCCCCTGTTTTTGGCTTCAAAAAAAAATATTTCAGAGTCCAATTGCAAAGGTGTTGATTAAAGAGGGGTGAGCGGAGAAGATGGCATGACGGCTCTTGCGAGATGAGAGAGGAAAGAGGATGGAGGAGAGAAAACCTAGAAAGTAGAGGGGAGGGGGAAGAAAATGGTGGATGATATCTCTAAAACCAAAAATCAATTCATAACATAAATTACTTCATGACTTATATTAGCCAATTCACCCCTTTATACATGGATGAGTTTGATTATAAATAGAAAAAGACAAGAAAAACAAATCAAACCTAATTGACCTCTAAAACAACTCTAATTTAATTAACCAAATATCCCTCCAAGAAAAAACTAACCAAATAAAAAAGACCTTATCAATTTTGAGATCCTAATTTGATCTTAATTTATTTAGCGAAGATAAAATCTGAGATTGACAAGAAACCCTAATTTCACAATCCATGATCGAAACAGATGTCCTTGAAAAATTATATGTATGTATTTATACACTCTAACAATGAATATTCTTGTTTGGATTTTTAAAATTTGAATATTCGTTTTCATATCTATATTTGTTAAATTTAAGGATAATAATTTTTTATTAATATTATCCACATATACCAGATGTTGAGTTTCAATATTCATATTCACAATCATATTTGTCAGATATAAGAAAATGACATATGTATCCTCTATTTAATGAGTGTGGATACGGACGAATGTGAATATATTCAAATTCATTGACACCCCTACCTATAATTCCTTAATGCCGACCTCAAAAGAGACAACGTCTTCTGAAGATGAGCAAAAGGAACAGACTGATTTGTCTTGGTTGACCCTCAGCCCCGTAAGTTTTCCCAAAAATATCTAGAACCAACAAGCCCCTTGGCTTTACAAGCTGCCTCTCCACAAAAAAATAACGTCATTTGCATACAGAAGAACTGACATTGGAATCTCTCTAGTGAAATTGACATAAAACTTGCCATAAAGTTCTTATTCCACCATCACAGATAGGGTCCACCATCATAGATTGGGTCAACCACCAACAGAAATAACAAATGAGCAAGTAGACAATCTTACCCTGATCCCCCTCCGCGGCTAAAAGAAACCCCTCTTATGGATGGCCATTTACCTTACATACCGAACACAATGTTACATGAATTCATCTTCTCGTCAACATGATCTAAATCTCAAGAAACCAATAGTGGTAAGGCGATGCCCAAATCAATCTCCAATCCACTCAATCGTAAGTTTTAGATAAGTCAACGCTCTAAATCATCTCCTTGACATTATGCTTTTTCCTATCTGCGATGATTTTGATCACCATAACCATTTGTTAATTACATATTGTCTTAGAACAAAGGTTGATAGTGTCTGAGCTATGATTGACCCCATAATATCACGAAGTTGTTTAGCCAACAATTGTGCCACGATAAGGTAGGCATCAATTGATGGGGAAATTAGTCCAAGTCCTCAACCGTCATTGTTGCCCCCTTCTTATGCAACATAAAAATGAGGGGTCAACTTAGCTACTTAAATCCATGATTCCCAACAAAAACCTCCTCCAACATAAACATGAATTTATTGTTCACCACCTTCCATAATTCTTGATTGAAAAAATGTGAGGCCCATTAGGTAGTGGGCATCCATTCACATGCAAAAACTGCCCTAACTTCTTATAGCCCAATCTCATGCATTTGACACTCTGCCTAATCGTGCAACAACCTAGGAATCCCAAACCTCAACCACCGCGCCCCACTTGATCCTACCAACCTACTTAATTTTTTTAAAGTGATCACCACCGCAACACTGATCTTTAGGTCTCCGTAAAATAACTTCCCCTTATCGAGGAGCGTCTCTAATTCCTGTGATGTTTTCCGCTTGTTACCGTGTGAAAGAATTTCATATTGGCATCCACCTTCGTAACCAATTTTGTCGCAACCTCTGATGCAACTCCACCTTACATTTCTTATCCTCTTTGATTACCAACCATTGTCGATATCTAAGTTGTCTCTTTAGCTAATAAACCATTGCTACCCTATGGAGTAGTGATATCTGCTTGGGCAGATTTCCTCTGTTCATGATGTAAATGAGCCTCCCTATTGAAAGATTTGAGCTTCCCTAGAGTCGAGATCTTCAAAGCCAAATATAGCGATTCATACCTCACCACTCACCGCCTTGTTTAAAACTCATTCATTATCTTGAGATATCGTCCTCTAGAAACGAGGACGCTTAAAACGGAAGAAAGAGAGAGGGTGATTGGCCTCTTTGGTGTCCCAACATAGGGTAGTGTGATCAAAATTAGATATGTACCTAGCACAAACGAAGGACAATTGAAACAAATCCATCAATTTAGTAGGGATGAAAAAATGCCGGATCCGAGATCTCAACAATGAATTCCACTAGGTATTTATAATCGGGTGCTTCTATTACCTTAAAACACAAATCAATAAGAAAAGTATATACACTCATTAGAGCTAGGGTCATGTCCCCCGTGGATCTAAACCAACTATCAACAACTATTTCTATTCTTTTTTATTAGATTTTATTTTAAATTTTCCTTTATTTAAAAATCACAAAGAAAAAAATGGTAGAACATAAAAATTTGGTGTTTTATTGACATAGAATACCATCCAAGAATCCCACTTTGTACATATGATCATGATGTCCTTTGATTTTTGGTCTCTTCATGAAATTTGTAGATCTCATCGAGATAAACAACTTTCATGGGGGACACTTTTTTATTTGGCATCGTTTTCTATTTATTTAGAATTTTCTTTTTGAATTTTTTGAAAGCGACACGTGACAGCTCCTGAATCCACCACACATCACCCCCACTTACTCTCTTAGTCGCCCCTTTTGTGGGTCATTGGATGAATCCATGAAACTAACATGAATTTTGATATGGGTCGACCTCAAATCATCCCAAAGCTCTGCCCCTTTTTGATGCGTTCACGAGACTACACATTCGAAACCTTCAACAACAAACCTCAACAAACCCCCTTATGTTTGCCCATCCACCAAAACACCGAACGCATTATTGTGGGAATTCATCTTCTCAACAACGGGATTTGAACCTCAAGAAAACTATGGTGGTAAGGTGATGCACAAATACATCGTCAATCCACTCAATTGTAAGCTTTAAATAAGTCAACGTTGTAAATTATCTCCTTGACATTATGTCCCTTCCAATCTGTGATGATTTTGATCGTCATAACCGTTTGCCAAATATATGATGGCTCAGAAAAAAGGATGATAGTGTGTAGGCGATGATTGACCCCATAGCACCATGAAGCTGATTAGACAACATTTTTGATAACAAGGTAGGCATCAATCAAAAGGCAATTAGCCTCAAGTCCTCAACCTTCAATGCCAGCTCCTTATGCAATATAAAAATGAAGGAGCGAACCTCCTCTAGTATAAACGTTGAATTATCCTTCACCATGCTTTAGCAATCTTGATAGAAAACGAGACTCATCAGGTAGTGGGCATCCATTCTCATTCAGATCAAAAACCACATTACAAATTTCCTATGGCTAAAATTCATGCATTTGACATTGTGCTTGATCATGCAATAACCAAGGAATCCTCAACCTCAACCATCACACCCCACTTGATCTTACCGCCGACTTAATGTCTTGAAGTGATCACCACCACGTTACTGATCTTTAGAATCCTGTGGAATAACTCTCCCTTAGGCAACTTCTCATAATGCTTCTTATCCTCCTCTTGGATGATTGACCGTTCTAATATGTGTCTCCTTAGCCAATAAATCATGTCTACCTTCCGTAGCATCACACGTAACGATCAGATTCCTTTTGCTCCTCTTAACGTAAACCTCCCTCTTTTTTTTTTGAAAACTACGTAAACCTCCCTCTTGAAACTTGAAAGATTTGAGCTTCTTCC
This sequence comes from Ottelia alismoides, assembly GCA_037367405.1. Taxonomy (NCBI): domain Eukaryota; kingdom Viridiplantae; phylum Streptophyta; class Magnoliopsida; order Alismatales; family Hydrocharitaceae; genus Ottelia; species Ottelia alismoides. The sequence goes on along the minus strand of JAZKJV010003141.1, from coordinate 474,247 downwards.
TTAGAGTCAAGAGCTTGAAAGCCAAACATTGTGATTCAATCCCTAACACATCCTCCAGAAACACGGATCGCTCAAAGCAGAAGAAAGAGCGAGGGCAACTTGCCTCCCTTGTGTCCCAACACGAGGGAGCATATAGCATGGAATGAGATATGGGCCTAGCATGACCAAAGGCATACTGAAACCGCTCCATCAACTCAATTGAGACGAGAAAATGATCCATCCGAGATCCCGGCGACGGATTTCACCAAGTATATCCACAATTGGGCTCATCCATACCTTTAAACATAAATTAATAAGAAACGCAAATAAACTCACCAGAGCCAATGTTGTGTCCCCCACTTGATGTAGGCTGATTTTCAACTAATACTGTAACACTGCAACACAGAAACCATCATCAACAATCTACGAAATTGGTGCCCATCTTCATGCAGTTAATGTAAACACCTTTTTGATTAATGACAGCGGTTACCCGAACCGCACAATTTCGAGTTTATTAGTAAAAAAAATCTGCAAAACTGACAATAATATGATGCGACCAACCTCAAATCATCCCAAACATGGCCTCAAATTTCAACAAAATTCGGTCGAATTTCTGTCGAATATCGATATCCAGTCGAAATCGAAATTCGACCGAAATGACCGAAATGACCGAAATATGGGGGTCCTAATAAAAAAAATGACCGAAATGACCGAAATTTCGGTCGAAATTCCATCGAAATTCCACCGAAATTCCATCGAAATTCTGTTTTGGTCGATACCGAAATGGTAACCGAAACCGACATTTAGGGCCTTGATCCCAAAGCTATGCCCCTTGTGATGCGTTTGCTTGACTACACATTTGAAACCATCAACAATGAATTGTTTACATCCCGCTTAAGAATGACTGATATCACATGGCTACCCACACCCTCATCAACAAGATGGAAATATCTCATCTCGACATGTGAACTGCAAAAACTCCTCATAGAATGAAAAGTCCAGGAAGACACTAACTGTAAATGAAAATCCACTAGGTAGTATTCCGTCTTTCAGTCTTCTTTTCCTTGAAACATACCACGTCAACTTGCCATGATCCAAGAAACACGGTAATTCCTGCCTATTTCTCGAGCTTCTTAATCATACGGTGTTTCAAGTGACACACTTTATCGAAAGATCGCGAGGGTTCCCCTTGCTAAAAAGACACCTGCACAATTAACCACCCTTCTGCGTAGAGGAGCCTCCGCATTTCGTTTCTTAAAGACCACTAGATCCTTTTCCACGTACATCTCAACAACAAACATAGAATTTCCATCGCAACCCCCATACCACCTTCTAGTCATGAATTTCCAACCAGATTCCTCCTCTTACATTCACTTGCGAGTGAAAACTTGTACATCCTTAAATCGACGTCTTCATGTAGAACAATCTCATCCTCAATCTTTACCTCGTATAGGACATTCTTGCGATGGTGATACAGAACAACCATTTCCTTAACATGGAACTCCATGCCCATAATGTCAGAATACATTATAGGTCCGTAGTCTCACCTGAAGCTTTATTTATGATTGACTGGGACAACCATAACTTGGATTTTCTTTTGTAGCTGGGGTCAAGAAAGTTTGGGGATGTAGAGGACGAAAACCCAAAACCAGGCCCTAGAAACCCAATCAAAACTTCTTTATGGGTATGGTGGACCCAAAAGTGGACAAGTACGAGCCGATAACCAATTGCCAAATTCACAATGACGGCACATTCAAGCTCTCAATTATAGCCATATTCATACCTCCTTGCCTTAACTTCTCTCCTAAATCATGAAATGACCCTACCTTTCCACTATAAGCATAATTCTTGGAATCACCATCATTGCTGCAAAGTACAATGCACCATATTAGCATCCCCCAAGATGAAGAGACACACCTCATGGGATTGACTGACCATCCTAAGAAGTGATCGTCGAGGGCAGTAAACTAGTAGGACCCTTAATCTCTATCTCAAGTTCCATAAAATCACCAAGACTCAGGCCTTCGTGAATGGTTGTGACCACCTTGTCAACATTGGAAAGCACCGCCTCACAAATGAGATGTCTTAACACCAAAGATGAAGTTTTTATAACAAAACTTCCCATCCTAGAAACAAGATTGACACCATTTCATCGCTTTAAGGAGTTGTTCTCCTTCGACCTTTGTCCAATAGCAGGCCATTCACTTATGAATTGGGAAAACCCCTTGTGTTTATAAGAGGCCATTTTCTAAGCAAACCACCACCTTCACCAACCCTATTACCATCAAGAGACGTGAAGGAATCACCCCTCACAACTGCTCTAGAGATTCTTCCACAACAAGCGCTCCTTGCAACACCGATCCAGAAGTCTTATCCACCTTCATCGAAGGCGCACATGCTTAGCACTACTATGGGGTAGAGAGCTTGACGAGTCCTGTTGCCTTTATCCCCTCGTTGCATATTGAAAGTCATAAAATAGAAACAAACCACCTCACTCACGCAAGACATTTCCATATGCTTAGCACTACTATGGGGTAGAGAGCTCGATGAGTCCTATTGCCTTTATCCCCCCGTTGCATATTGAAAGCCATAAAATAGAAACAAACCACCTTACGTAATACATTTCTATATGGCCTTCTTTCTCGCATCAAAAGTACTACAAGGCCAATTCCATGAACTCCACGAGCGAGGGGGTCGGGACTTTCTATTTCGAATTGTAAATCACGAGCCAATCCCTTCTCTTAAGAAGAGCCTCCATCACCATTCATTTCAGTCTCTCCATCAACATCCTCCTTCCTCACATCTTTACCCTTCTTCTTTGCCATTGATGATTCTCCAAGGTCAACATACCTCTTTTCCCTTTCTCCTCTCTCCCTTTCTCCTTTTTTGTTACTCTTTCAATCTAACATACGTCTAGATGAAGTTGCTGTTTCAATTGCTATTTGAAAGATGAAGTTGCTATTTCAATTGCTATTTGAAAGAAGCCCGATATGTGCATATTACACCATTTTCAAGGCCGCCCTTGGTTTTTAGTGATAGCTACATACAGTTTGTAGAGGGCTTATTTGTTGTACAGATACTACCACATGTTCATGCTTTATTTCAACCTTAGTAAAAGGGGAATGCGGAAGAGACGACCGTTTTGCTATCTAGGAGTACATGGACCTTGGTGGATCCACCTGTGGGTTGCAGGGTGGTTGATTCTAAATACGTATTCAACCTATATGGAATGGTTTTGCGATACAAAGCATGACTAATTGCCATAGGTTTCACTTAGACTTGTGTGATGTTTTTCTTTTTACATCCTTTTATGTGTCTTTTGACTTTTCAAAATTTTTTTCAATTGTTGCATATAGCCGTGGATGTGAAAAATATTTTCCTTTATGGAGATTTTAACGAGGTTGTCTATATGCAATATCCACAAAGATTTGAGCTTTAGGAGCAGAGTCAGAAGATTTGCGTACTAAAGAAGGCCATTTATGGTTTAAAGCATATTCACAGGGCATCATTCTAGAAACCTTTAGAGGTGTTAGAGAGTAATATGATTATGCTAGATTGTCCCAAATCATTCATTGTTTACGTGAAGGACATGTAGAAGTAATATAGCCATGCTGGTCTATGTGGAATGATGGTAGTCATGATTGATGATGACAAGCATGTGATTAAAGAAGTAAAATGCGTATTAGTAGGTTCCTTTGTAATCAAGAATATGTGCCTGTTGAGATATTTCATCGGGCTAGAAGGTAGCTCGATACTATTGGACCTTGTTCTATAGTAGATGTAATATGTTGTTGATTTTGTGCAGGAGACTAGCATGTTAGGTGCCAATCTACCTAGATTTACATAGATTCTAAGGATTGTTTATACAAGGAGGACAAACCTGTAGATGCGGGGAAATATCGTCAATAAGTGGGAAAGCTTCTCTATCTCACGATCAGTAGACATGACATTTCTCTTGCGGTAGGGAAACTTAGGTTATCAGCGTGCCCATACATTTTTACTAGGATCTAGTTTTGAGGTATATCGATGTCGTCTATGGAAAAGAGCTATTCTTCACAATATGGATCACTTGATTTTATAGTATGTTGCAATGCAGATTATTCATGGCGTCTTGTAGACAGGAAGTCTGTTGATGGCTTATGTACTTACCTCGGGGAAAGCTTGTAAATTAAAGAGCAATAAACAAGTAGCGGTATCTTGTTTGATTGTAGAGAGTGAATACATGGTGTTGACCTGGACATCATCTAAGATGTAGTGGATTCCGATTATGCTTGCACACCTTTATCTTCCTTCAGATATAATGCTGGAATTGTGATGTGACAACACTGTTGCCATGCATATACTTAATAATCTCATGTTTCTTGAGAGAATAGAACATCTAAAGGTTAAGTACCATTTCATCGGGGAGCTCCAATGAGAACTTTTACGGATTTCTAGTGTTTCTTTTACAGACCAAACTATGATTATGTATACTAAGGCACTCTTCAGAGAATCATAGCCTCAATGATGTTGTCATAAGCTGAGCATGCTAGATATATATGCTCTAGCTTGATGGGGAGTGCTAGATGGGGAGTGCTAGAGTACATGAGAGTTGTAATTCTTCAAGGGTATTCTTCTAATTTTTCCTATTCCTATATACTCTCCCTAAACCTAACCTCCTATATATAGAGAGATATAGATCATTATCGATATTTATTCTCTTGGTGCCTTTCCTCCATATGTTTTTCCATTATTCTGTCAACATGTTTAGAAGGCGGTGAGAATACATTCAGTAAGGTTTATAGAGAGATGGACTTGTTATATCCTATTGATTGTTTCCTTGAAAAAATCCTATCTATTGGGAGTACAGAAGATACTTCTTGTGGCTATGCCTTGGACACTATGGCTGCTGCTTCATAGCTATACGGATTTTAGGACGTCTTATTTGTAGCTCCTTTGGGAGTTTTTCAGCCTTGTTGACAAATATTTGGAGTTCTCCTCTAGCTGTTGAGCTCGCAAACTTGCTGACATCTTAATGAAATTTTGCATGACCACTAACAGATGATGTTCATCCACATTCTTTTCGAGAAAAGTATTTGAAATATAAAGATAACTTGTTAATTTATACTATTGATAATTACAAAGAACGAGCCAAGCCATACTTTAAAAGGTATGTGATAATGACCATATAGTCTTTGTAAAATGACTTGACCGTATATGAACACCCTAAATGTCCGAGACCTGAGTATGTAATGTTTAAGTTTGATAGACGTGCCTACCGTGCCTTGCAAAATTACAGAAGAGGGGGAACTGAACTTTCATCTCAGTAGTATTGAGTGAATTGTGATGGTGATTTACACGAAAGAAAAGATGCAGTCATAAATTGTAATCTGTAACGTATATAAAAAAAATCAAACCTATATGAACCACACGAGCATGGAGTTACGGATCACTAGAATTTTAGATTTGCATGTGACCTCTGGTCCAAGGTGTCGCTAGGTCTGAGGTGACAACCTTGAGGCAGTGCAAAACAACATTGCTGGAGTTGTGCTGGTCTTTTGGTCCCAGGTGGCAACCCAATGTGTCTCAGGGCCTGAGGCAGCACTGCTCTAGGGTGATGCTGGTGGGCTGTGGTGGGTCGAGCGGCACTGCCAGCTGGAGAGAGATTGCTGGCTGTGATGCTAGAGTGAGGTGACTGGTGGGCGATGGTGTGGGGAGCTGTGGTGTACTAGTGGTCGGTTTTGGTCTAGGTCAAGAGGGTATAAAATACCAGTCCAGAATGTCTGTTGTGATGCCACGTAAAGGGATGGGAAAATGACTTGTATTATTAGGGATCCCTGGGTCCTCTTACACAGATGAGGGAAAACCTGTCTATAACAGTCCTCAAGAAAAGATTAACAACAAGCAGAAAATAAAATGCTGAATTTGAAGGCTTACACTAACACACACTCAATGTATGGATGTCTGTTTGCCTCTAGAGCTTTGAATATTTTTGAAAGAGATCAAGCCATGCACATCAGTCATACAATTAACAATTTTGTGAAAAGGCTATTGAAGACTGCACATTGAACATAAGATAAGCATGGAAGGCCATATCGATGTCGGTATCGGTACTGTGTCGATACGATATATCATCGATATATCGATGATATATCGACGCCATATCGCCGATATCAAACCAATTTCGTGAAGAAAATGACCTTCCAAGGCCAAATATCGGCCATATCGGCGATAGGTCACCTATCGATATCGATATATCGTCGATATATCACCAATATATCGTGATATGGCCTTCCATGAAGAAAAGTTAGTCAGGAGATTCACAAATGGAAGCAAAAAAATGAGAATAAAAAAAATCGAGATGGTTGATGAATGAATTGTAAGATTTATACCTGCAAGGGATTTGCCAGTTGGCCGACAAGTTGGTTAAAAATCTAGCTAGTTGCTCTGGCCAGCTAGACATGCCAATTATTATTTTCATCTAGACAACTACTGAACTGCACATTAGAACTAAGTAATTGGCATAGTTGGCCGATTTTTTATACTTGTTAAACACTTTTAACAGATAGTTTTTCTCCATGCCATCACATTTGTAATTCTCACTCCCATCTCCATTTTAGTAGAGATGTAAACTACGTCATTGCAGCACCAACTTTATCTTGACGGAATTAGAGGCCAGGTTCCTCTTGTGGATAATATAGCTGGAACTCTAAAATTTTCTTCTTTTATGTGGAATTCTACCCCCTTTTTTGTCTATTTATACAGATCTTTTTAATAGAATTTCGTCTCTATCTAGATGGCCTTGTTCTTATATTAGGGCCCGTTCAGTACTGAGGTATAAGGGATAAGGGGGGTTATCTCTCATTTCTGTTGGGTTGGAAAGGATATGATTTAGAGGGATAGGAGTGTTAAATGGTAGTTATTTGCTGTTCTCTGTTCTGTTGAAAAAGAAAGGACAATGGAGAGAAGTTATATGTGTTAGAGGGTTAAGTTGTAGTGATATATATTTTTTGGCAGGAGAGGCCAGTGATGGAGGACCAAATCCCCATCGGCAAAATATTGACCGTCTATCGAAGGACAACATATTTGAGAGATAATTTGTATAAGATTTTTTGAAATGCACATTATATTCATGCTTTCGCTGTTCTTTACTTTCTTTTGAGAAGCCGTTCTTTACATTTTTTATTGCCACGGTGAACATTTGTGAACATCTATTAAATGGTTCTTTATTATTATTATTTCAGGAATTGGTTACTTTTAGCCCCCACCCTTTGCTAATGTCACCAAGTATATCAAACGCTGGAAAACATCTTTCCCCGCTTGAATTCCACAGTGTCCTCAATGGTGCCGGTTTTACACTTTTCTGCTTTTTTGTTGTTGGAATCTTATTATTCAAATAAACAATGAATGGTCTGAACGAGACATGTAATGAATCTGGATTATTTAATATCATGGAGCAGCTATGATGGATCATCTGTGAAAGTTGATTACACTTTCCTAATAGAATAATAATGCTGCTTCCAGGAAACAAGTTGGAGTGCAGTCGTCCGTTTCAGCATGAGAAGCTTGTTTTGTTGGATGCGAGGAATCTCTATGAGACGAGGATTGGGATGTTTCACAGATCACATGTAGAAACTCTGAACCCTGAAATACGGCAATACAGTGACCTACCCACCTGGATAGATGCGCATTCTGACCAATTGAAAGGAAATCACGTCCTCATGTAATTTACTGTCTTTCTTATTCTATTATAAGATACGTATGTCCATTGTTATCTATATGTAGTTGTGGTTTAATATAAGTTCTATACCTCTTAAGATAACTCCTATGCATCTTTGTGAAGTGGAATAAGCTTGTAGGTTAAATATAGGGATTTGTATTATTCACGATTGTAGAGATATTTCTATGTAACTATGTATCTTTTTAGCTATTTTATTTTCTTATGTTTATCTTATGTAATTTACCCATAGGTCTCTCCTCTATATAAGAGAGCCTTGGATTTCTGGAATAAATATCTCTTGGAGACATAGTATATGAATCTTCCTTCTTTCCATCGTATCTACTATCTTCATCAATTTGCCAGTCAAAATTCTAATATTCTAGCTATCCATCCACAACTACCTTTGTAACCTCTTTTGGAATAACTTCTTTACTCGCATGCGTCCATCATGCGAAAATCCTTGTCCTTGCAAATTTTGGACTGCATCCGAGTGGCGATGCAACATAACTAACTTATTTACCACACGCGTTCGTCATGTGAGAACCCTTGCAAATTTTGAACTACACTCGGACAATGGTGTGGCGATCCTTGCCAACTTCTCATTGCATTCTAGTGATGCAACACGTCGCTAGTAGGGAACATCCCAACGAAATCTAAATGTTTGCTTAAATCCATGTTGAAAAGATTCAAACTGTTTTGAAACAAATTCTTAAATAGTGTTCTTAAAAGAATATTATTTAGGAATTTGTCTTTCTTGCGCTGGTTGTCATCTACCGAACGCGCAACCCTCTTCATTTACCCGAGCTTGGGATTGGCCATGGCTGACTTAATCATTTTCACTATGCCTTACGTAAAAAGTGAGGGATGCAAAGGTAGCCTTCCATGCTTTGTTAAATCTGAAGTTTTGTCAGTAGCAGTCAAAGCGCATGTTCTCTAAAAGGTCATCCCTATGCTCGAACAATCTTAGTCCCCATTCAAGAGGAGGCATGATTCCAAATTCCCATACTCTTCAATCTCGACCTCCCTATTCTACATTATGCACACAAGCCTTCCTTTGTTATACATCCATTTTTTTATACGCTGCCCATCTTTTAGGAATACCACAGCGCTTAATAGATAACCAGATAAAGGGCTTTATTTGAATATCATAGGCTTTGCTACAATCGCAACTTAACTGTCCATAAAAATTCGAACCCTGAATGACAGAGCTTGATTGGAGAAATAGTCTTAGCAATAACCACACAATATTAATTTGCCATGAGCTTGGCAATTATTGAATAAGTAGAGATAGACTGAGTTATAAGTCAAAAGTCCACATGGTCTGCAGTCGCCTTCTTAGGCAGAAGGAACTTTTTTTTTGACGCTCTAAGGCAGAAGGAACATGCAAAAGCAGTTAATCTTTAATGCTTGAATTGCTCTTCAAGAGTTTTCTAATAACCGTGACCATATCCCATTGACTAAGTTTCGGACTTCTCTGTAGAATAGAACATGGAAATAATCATGACTCAGAGACCCTCCTGCTTCCAGGGATTCGAAGTAGGTAGGATCTCCTCCCTTGAGATGTCCCTCACCAAACAATCTGAGCTCATGGAAGTCATCTCCACGTCCTCTCCACCTCCAGTAACCAGTAACCTGATCCTCATGAACTGTCTAAAATGAGCTACACAACCTCACGTTGCCCTTCGACCTCCTCAGACCCGGCCATCAAGCAATTGATCTAGTTCTGCTGCATCTTTTTTACCAGCAGAAAGATGAAAAAAACCTCATGCAAGCGTCCACCGTGCGAACCTAAGTCTGTCTAGACCATTGCCTTTGTTCCAACTCAATTTGGAGTCCTTTCTCACAGTCCCATGTTCCCTTATTTGTGTAGCAATCTTTTGTACAACAAAGGCCTTAAATGTCGGTTTCGGTCACCATTTCAGTATCGACCAAAACAGAATTTCAATGGAATTTCGGTGGAATTTCGACCGAAATTTCGGTCATTTCGATCATTTCGGTCGAATTTTGATTTTGATTGGATATCGATATTCGACAGAAATTCGACCGAATTTCGCTGAAATTTGAGGCTATGTGTACAACGAGACCTTGAATGTGTTCACCTCTGACAGAGTGGCGGTCATCTTTATGCAGTTCATTTATATTATTCGTCAAAGATCACATATTAAGTAGTTATTAATTGATTGATATTCAAATGTGTGACATATAAAGCAGCATGTTGCAGAAATGTGTCATAAATATGCTTTAGACATTGGATTATCTTTGTTACAGCTGGAGTTTTTTTTAAAGGAAAAGATCCCCCACCATATAGGTGTATGCATAAAAACTTCACCATTAATCACCAAAAATTAAGTACAATATGGTTACAAGGTAGCCGTAAGGCAGATCTTACATACACTAGTTCTCAGCTAACAATTTAGCATGAGCTACCACATTCTCACAATAGAACCGCTCCTGATGGAACAACACACCATTCCTGGCCAACCAGATAGCCCAGACCATCGCCATATAATTCACACGTCCCAACTCCGATCCCCTCCAATCCTCACCAATGTAGTTCCAGAACCCAAAAACACCACTCATGGAGGCTATGTTGTCTCCGAACAACTCACATGCCTCCACCGAGCTCCTGCATCCAAAAAATAAGTGGTCCGCGCCCTCAATCACCTTACGACACTGACAACAGGCTAGGTCAACCGTCTGGACAAACCATGCGAATCTGTCCGCTGTCAGCAATCTACCCCTTCGAAAGAATCATAAGAACACCTTTATGCGCGCCGGGATCTTCTATTTCCAGATTCTCCAACCGTCAACACGTATCTCTCCGGATTGAACACCATTGGGCCCTTTATAGAACCATAAGCATTTCCCCACCGAGAAAACTCTATCATACCAGATCCAACCGCCCTGACCCTCCATGGGCCCCTCAACATCTTCAATAATCTGCAGCATCGCCAAAAGCTCGCCCAATCTCTGATCCAAGAGCTCCGACCGAAACTTAGGAAAAAATGAGTTGCCATCCCACATGTCGATCACAGAGCTATTTTGGTCAACCGCAAGCGCTATCAGCCGTGGAAACCGAGCATCAAGAGCTCCCCTCTCGCTCCAATCATCCGTCAAAATCTAAAACCTCTACCATCACCCAACACCGACCTCATGAAATGGCAAATCTCCTGAGCCACTCCACAAATACCCTCGAGTAATATGACAGGCTCCGATCAAACTCCCTTGCCGTCGGAAATGAATGAGCACATCACCCCATACAATATTTTGAGCATAACACAAACCATGCTGTCACGATGCCTCCATATCCTAGTGAACCACTTACTGAGAAACACCTTGTTCATCTCCTCCAAACTAGACACCCCCAGCCCCCCATCCTCCTTAGAACACGCCGTCTCCCAATCCACCGGAGGCATTCCACACGAACGTCAAGAAGAGGACAAGAAAAAACGTCTAATGATGGCCTCAAGCTTCTTCCGCATCCCCTATTGGGAGAAGCCTTGCTGATAGGAAAAAGATGAAGATTATAGATAATACCGATCTTAATGACACCCGTTTACCTCCCCGAGATAGGTAGACAGATCTCCAGCTCTCCAACTTTTGCTCCATCTTCTCAATCATCGATAACCATTCCGCCGCACGCATCCTCCCAACAACCAACGCCATCTAAAAAGGGCAGTTCCCTCCGAGGGGAACCCAACCAAGCCACACACTTGCCAATTTCCTGCTCTTCCAAGCCAAAGGGAACAAACTCTGATTTAATCTCTATTAAGCCTTGACCCAGAAACCTCTCCAAAATGGCAAGGACCACGGACATACCCCTACAACTTTTCGATCCCCCCTCTGCAAATAGCATCGTCATCTGCATATTGGAGAATAGGGATAGAAATCTCCTCCCTGCTGAAGCCGTTGCATATCCCACCTGTCGCTGCACGGTCAATCATGACATCCAAACCATTTACCGCAATTGCAAAGAGCAAGTGTGCAAGCAGGCACCCTGTTGAACTCCACACTAAGGTAGGAAGAAACCCCTATTAGGGTGCCCATTCACCAACATCGCACATGATGCAGTCGTCACACACCTCTTCATCCACGCTGTCCAACGATCCGGGAAGGCTCTCCTGTAAAAGGATGCCCACATGAAGCGCCGATCAACACTATCATAGACTTTCGAGAAATCATCCTTCCAAACCACACCCATTGTTCTTCTTCTCTTCCAATCAGCCATAATCTCTGAAGCAAGAACAACGCTATCCATTAACTGCCTACCAGGTAAAAAGACACTCTGTGTTGGAGATATGAGATCATTCAACACACCCTGCAGACGGTTAGCCAAAACCTTAGCCATAATAAGGTATATCGCATTAGAAAGAGCAATTGGCTGAAAGTCCTCCTTGATGGCCACATCTTTCTTCGGGCAGAAGAAACATCAATGAGTGGTTAAGACGATCAAAACCCAAGCCGCAAACTCAACCATCGGATCCATCACCTCCACCGCAATCAGGTCCCAGAACTCACGGAAGAAAAACACTAGCCGTCTGGGCCCGGACAACCATCCGAGTTCAACCCAAAAACCGTCACATGAACCTCCAACAACCTGAACAACCTAGTCAGTAACTTCTCATCCAATTACAAAATGCGCTTCACCCCAAACCCAACCATCTTGACCCGTAAAAGGGAGCACGCCTGCTAATGCCCTTGAAGTACCCCGTCACCACCCTTGCGTTCTCCTCTTCTCTGTTGAAAGTAGTTCCTCCCACATTAATCGACTGTATGAGATTCCTCCTGCTGCTAGCCACTGCATGGAAATATCTGGTGTTCACATCCCCTTCTTCAGCCTTTCTGGCGAGATCGTTGCCTCCATTCCATCTCCCGCTTCCCGTCTTCCTCCTCCATAATCTTCTGCATCACTCCACGACACACGAATTCCTTCACTTCCAACTCTCTTAGGCCCTCCATCAGGTTTAGCCTAACCAACTCTTCCCGCACGTTATTTCTTCGCATCTCCCGCGCAACCCGACACTCCTTGTACCCGATCAACATCTGCCTCAAAGCCTTCATCTTTAGAAATAGCCTCACCGTGGCAGAGCTACTCACCTCCAGGATAGACCAAAATGCCACCACCATATCACGAAAGCCATCCTTAAGCATCCAACTCCGCTCAAATCTAAACTAGGAAGAGAATCCTCTCCTACTACATGTATCTAAGCACAAGGAGTGTGGTCTGACCGTGATCTAGGAAAGTGCGCTTGTATCTAAGTACAAAGGAGCATGGTGCATCATGAAGTTGAACAAGGTTCTTAAGAGATAATTTGCATGTGATGACTTCGCAGTAGGGTAACATCAAACTATTTTTTAGAGGACTCTTGTCATCACCATGTGATTTATTTACATCACAGGACATTTACATGTATACTAATGTCAAAAAGTTTAATTACAATTTAGCCTTCTTTGCTATATATTTATGTCGTGACCTTGTAAAGTTTCTCCCTCTTACACCTATACACGGTTATCTTTATTCGACTCCACCTAACAATATATGAGTTAATTTAACCATATAAAAAATCTAATGGTGGAAAGAGTGGTTCTCTCTATTCTCTTCTCGGTGGTACAATCTCTTTCACTGTCGAAGGAAGGTCATGGGAAGTTAGCAACACAGTAACTGAAAACTTTGTGATCTCTCTATGTAGGAGGAGAGGGCTCAAACTTATGGTATGCAGGAGGACTCATCTAGGTAGATCAATGCAAGGCAAAGCATTGAAGGTTGGCAGTTATGGAGGTTGGCGATTCACAGATTTAGGCATCGTAGATGTGTGGTAATGGTGGAGCTCATCATCTATACAAACTCCCATGTAAAATTGTAGACAACCTCACTCACCTCCATGTGCACTCTCTCTTCCTTACACGAACCCACATGTGCAGTGCAACACACATCATCTTACAGATGACACGTGCTTCACCCGTTTGTGTGAACACCCATAGAGTATATATCACACCTATAGTAAAATACGAGGAGTTAATCCATCATGATTGTCTATATGATACCATTGGACTCTATTTAAAATTTTTTAGTCAAAAAAGGGAGGAACATGATGGAAGTCAATGAGCCGATGAGTTTTGATTGAAGTCAATGGAAAATGCTAAGGTGGATTTGTGATCATACACGAGAAGGAAAATTGGTGTACCTCCGATAGAGGATAAGATGAGAGAAAATCACTTAAAATGGTTTCTCCATTTGCAAAGGAGATCAGTTCATGCACCCATTAGAAGATGTGAGATTTGTGATGTTGAGCCGGTTAAGAGGGATGAGGAAGGCCCAAGAAGTGTTGGAATGAAACTATTCGAATGGATCTTAGTTATTTGGATTTAAGCTCGAGAACGACCCAAAATAGATATGTACGCTTGGTGTCCTGTGTCTTGCGGGGATAAGCATGAGGGAGGGGGGGGGTTTGGGGGTGCTTACGCTTTGTCTGTAGAGAGGAAGGAAATCGAGCGAGGTCAGTCGAAGTAGGGTCGAGGTTTTCCAGAGTTGGGTGCAATCAATAGAGAGACTGCGCCCTTGGAGCGAAGGTTCAGGGCTAGGTAGGGTGGAGCATGGGTCCGGGTCAGCCCGTCCCAGCCCGTTGCCCGGCTCGCTCAAGCCCGACCCAAGCCCGAGCCCACTATCTAAATGTGCGGGCTTGGGCTGCCATTTTAGCCCATTTATCAAATCGGGCCGGGTTCGGGCTTGAGCGTGCCCGAACCCAAAGCCCACGGCCGACCCGATTTAGTGCCCAAACCCAATGCCCCCTCCAACCCCCGCACCATTGTACCTCTCCTTCCTCTCGCTCAACGCCTCCGGCCTCCCACCTGCCCATCACCACCTCGTCCTCCCTCTCCCTCCCTCCCTCTCTCACCATCCAGGGGTCGGCACCATTGTACCACCTCCTCCGCTCCTCGTGCTCCCTCACCCTCCAGGATTCGCGGGCCGGCCCGACCCAGGCCCGACCCATCATGAATCGGGTTGGGCTCGGGCTTGGGCCCAGTTGTTGGAAAATGAGCGGGCATGGGCTAGGTTGGGCCTGACCCGAGCCCGGTCCATGCTCTCCACCCTAGGGCTAGGTCTAGGGGGTTCATTGAGGAATACATCATGCATCAGAGGGTGGTACCCTTTTCTTGCATAAAAGTGGTTTCGGACACAACATGTTTTACTGGGAAGTGGATGCCAGCTAAATCATTCTCTTCCTCGTCTGTCAATTTACAGGTCAAAGGGAGCAGGTGCGGCTGCTTCTGAGACTTTTGATGGAGGCAAAAAATCCATGTAATCGACCCTACTTAGTTGTGGGAAAAGGCTTTGTTATTGTTGAAAAGGAGGGGAACGCAGTGAGTGATCTGGACTCCATTTATGGGATCTGAGACGAGTGATCTGGACTTTGGATTCATGCACGTGTATGCTGGCGAAGCTAAGCAATCATTGGCTGAAATCAACAGAGATGAGACTGCAAGTGTAGGACCAGCAGGCAGATCTGGAAGCTGGAGGGGAAAGCTTGGGGTTGATGGAACTGGGCATTAGGGACATGGATTGGGCATACAAGGGCTCGTCTGTGGTAGGAATGTGGATGGGGTATGTCTTGGCGGAGCTGATGTGCATAGTCTGTGGTAGGAATATGGGTGGGGTATGTTTGCGGAGCTAATGTGCACGTGGCATGGGACATGGGTGTAGGATGTGCAAGTGTGAAGTGCTGCTTGAGGTGGAGACATGAATGCGTGATGCTGCTCGAGGAAACTACAAGTGACTGTGAGGAACTTGATCACTAGGGCCGCAAGAAATTTGTCATGGGCTGTAGAGAGGTCACATGAGAGTGGGGGAGTTGCATGAAACTCCTGCTAGACTTGCGTTCATTAATGAGGAACTAGGTTGTGGATCTCACAGTGGAGACGAGTGATTGCATTAGATTTTTGGAGGAGAAGAGAGGATATAATTTGTAAATTTGATATACTTTCAATGATAAACTTGGGACTTGAAGTGATTTTGTCGGAAGTATGTCTGAATGGATCGAAGTTACCTGTACGGAACTCAGTGTAATAGTTAATGATTTTATCCTTTATTAAATATGAAATATATAAGGGCTATAGCGTAATTACACAATAGTACAAAGGTACATATGTAAATGTCCCTTATATTATTTGTTATTTAAACCTTCCTTTTATTATGTTATAGATCGTGCTGGCAAGTTTAGTTCTTGTCAGTATTTCTTATCAATTGGTTGGTATGCGTGTAAAGTCTTAAAGAAGCATGTTTCTGAAAGTTGTCATGAATAGGTTACAGTCCCTGTATCAAGCTAGCACACCATGAATTTGAAAAAAGTATTCGTTGTACGATTATAAGAGATTTATGCATTTGATTTCTGTTAGAAACTACGAACGTAGAAGCAGTAATCAGAGAAATAGAATAAAACATTGAATAATATCGGGAATTAATGTGGAACCCTACTCCCTAAGAAGCAGGATGAAACTACGGGAGAACACCTCAAAGGACCATATGTGTCTATTGAATTGCTTAATTGAGACAGGAGGGTGAGGGGCTTCTTATATAACCCTCACCAAGTCTTCACATCCCACAGACAATCGATGTGGAACTAAACAAGTCGATGTGGTAAATAGATCCTCGAGTGATCCATTTACCCATCTACAACATAAGTGACGCATAACATATATACTCCAACACTCCCCCTCAAACTGGATCATATAATGCTCAGCTTGGACAAACAGAATGAAATCTCAAACTCACGCTACATGATACTATGGATAATATCGACTTAATGGAAACACAACTGTTAGATGCTGTCGAGGACGTTGCTTCTCATGCCATGCAGGTGAGGAGGAACAAATGGGTTGGAGTGAATCAAACTGAGTGTGCTCTGTACTGCGCCTGTTAGAGCCACTGAAACTGAAATGGATTTCCACTTGGAGAACTTTGGCCTGCCAGATCATGTGGACAATTGCTCCATCTCTGAAAGGGTCGAACTGAAAACACCGTGGAGACATCCTCGTCAGAGTTCACATTCACTAGAGAATGGAATCTGAAAAAGTTTCCTCGTCGGAGAACTGTGTCTCTCCCATACTGGCTCACAGAATGGGATCTCTGGAGTCCCTATAAAACAACATGAAAACCCCCCAACCCACATGGCATAGGGAATGTGATCTCTACTTTGGAGTCCCTATGGAACAGATGAAAATTGTGAGACCGACAATAAAAGATGGAGACTGCACAAATAATGATCGCGCACATGTGCATCTGAAACTGAAGACTCAGAACCAATCCGACGTCGAGTCTGAATCTGAATTGTAGATTCTGAAAATTTGACTGGCATGGAATCTGGCATCTGAATCTGGAGGAACTGACAATCTGGCCTGTAACTCTACACAATACTCAATACTCCCCCTTTCTCCCATACTTGTCAAAAAATAATGGCATCGACACAATTCAGAGAAGATAAGAGAATGGAGAAAACGTGAATCACATAAGCCGTCTACATTTTTTTCCGGCTTTTCTTTTCCAAATCATTTTTCTCAATCATCATTTTTTTCAGCTATTTCATTCATTTTTTAATAACTGTCATATCCTTTTTTAAAGGGTTTTTATTAGTTGTGCCCCTCTGAGATATTGCAATTTCAGTTATGCCCCTCCCTTTTTGGGAACATCCCCGACTTCTTGTTGTTCTATCACTTGTGCTCCTCGGGTTAGTTGTCGTCCATGTCCAATGCAAACGGATGTTAACTTTGAGGACAAAATGGCAATTAGTTTTAAAAATGGACTGAAATGTCCCGTCTCTTCTTCTTCATCCTCTCCTATCCTCTTACTCTTCCTCCCCCTTCTCTTCCTCCTCTCTGTCTTCTGCTCCTCCACCGGCTCCTCCCAACTGCCCCCAACCCCTCCCTCCTCCCCTCACGCCTCCCCTGTCGCCCCCGAGCTCCTCCCCCTTTGCCCCTAGTGCTTCCCTCTGCCCCAAGCTCCTCCCCCCGCACCTGTGCCTCCCCCTCTACGTCCGAGCTCCTCCCCAGCCCTCGCATCTTCTCCCTCGCTCCTCCTCGGCCTCCTCCATAGCTCCTCCCACCCGACCTCGCTCCTCCTCAGCCCCCCATCTATCTTCAGATCCTCCCCTTGTCCTCACGCCTTCTCTCCCATGCCTTCCCCTCAACCCCCGCTCCTCCCTCTGTACTCGTGCCTCAGCCCCCGCTCCTCTTCCACGACCCCTCCCCCTCCTGGCCCCCGTCTCTTTCACCGCTCCTGCACCTCCCATCCGCCCCTGCGCCTCCCTCTCCCCCCAGCTCGTCCCCCGCGTAATAGGCCACCTCCGTCCCGGGGTCCTCCCCCTGCACCCTCCTCCACCAAGAGCTCCTTCCTCCGTGCCTCCTCATGTCCCGCCCCTCCTTTCCTCCCCCCCATCGTGCCTCCCCTTCCACCCTTCTCCGTACCGTGCCTCCCTCCCGCTTCGAGCTCACCCCCTCTGTTGCAATTGCTAAGAAACTAGAGGAGAAGAGGATGAAGGAGGAGGTGGCCGGCCCTGTTGTCGAGAACCCGCGGCCTCGTCTTGGACATGCTGCTGTTGATGGTGAACGACGGAGGAGAAGGGGATGGAGGATGAGGTGGTCGAAGGAGCAAGGGTTGGAGGGTGAGGAGGGAGGAAGAATGAGAGTGAGACGCAGGCTTTTTTTTTCAAATATGCCCATCTTAACTATAACATGGTTTGAGGAAACCATGGTTAAGTTCAAATTATTGACGACTAAAGTAACGGAGGGGCACACATGATAGAACGACAAGAAGTCGGGGGTACAAGTGATATTCTCAAAAATGCAGGGTCATGACTGAAATTGCAATATCTCAGAGGGGCACAACATATAAAACCCCTTTTTTAAATGTCGTTCATCATTTTATTTTTTTCCTTTTCATTTTTTACGTACGATCTTTCTTTTGTATGTGCCTTTTTTTAAAAAAACACACATTTTTTTAAAACGAGCTCAAATTTGGGCCCAAAAACACAACCCCCTCCTTTTTTCTTTTAAACGTTGCAGCCCAAATTGAGCTTCCTCTCTTTTTTTCCTCAAAAATCATGGCCCACTTGGGCTCCTTTTCTCCCATATTTAGGGTTCCCACTTGGGAACCCCTATCTCAAAGTCGTCACCGATGGGGGCCCTTGATCTCGTGCACTGCCTCCCAATGGGGCTTCTTCTCTTGCTGTCTAGGAGCGTGATCGAAGGGGCAACACGATGGGGCTCTGTCGCCTGGAGCAGCGCTGCGATCACACATGAGGAGATGGGAGCGCACCCCGAGGGGCGCCCCCACCGTCGAACTGGAGAGGTGCAGCTCCACCTGAAAGTAGCGCTGCCTAGGGCTTGAAGGTGCACCGCCCTCATCGACTAGAGGGAGGCGGAACCCTAGGCTTCGTTGTTGTTTCATGGAGATGAAATCGGGGATGAGAGGAGAGGAGTTGGGGGAGGTGGTGCTCCACCTGGAACTACAACCCATCGTGGAACCGATCCATCCACGACGAGCACTTGATGTCGAGGGTTCCCTGTATGAAACCACTTGATCTGGAGCAGCAGGCGATGCTGCCGCCTGCAGTTAGGGCTGTCAGGAAAGCTCGAGCTCGATGAGCTCAACTCGGGCTCGGCTCGTTAAGGGCTCACGAGCCGGACTCGAAACCTTAACGAGCCCGAGCTGGGTTTCAAGGCTCGTTAGCTTATCGAGTCAAGTCCGAGTTGGGCATTGTTTAACTCGGAAACTTGACTAGATACCTCGTTTCCCCTCTTAATAAAAAGTTGAAAACATATATACCGAAACTTCCACATTGAGTTCGATATAAAATAGAGGTTAACATTTTGCTTGCCTAAAAAGCTACAGAAAAGAGTATAAAAAATCAAAGTTACAAATGGCATTTGCATAATTTAATGTATAAAATGGAACAATGACTCATTAAGAGGTTCATAAGCCTGTTCATTTTGAGTCTCGTGAGCCAGCTCAGAAACTCATGACTCGATAAGAGGCTTGTGAGCCAACTCATTTTGAGGCTCATGAGCCAACTCAGAAACTCGTGGCTCGATAAGAGGCTCGTGAGTCAGCTCGAACTCGACGAGTTCGAGTTGATGATCCAGGGCTCGACCCTTATCGAGTCCTAGTTCGAGCCTTAGGTTTCTTATCGAGTTCGAGTTCGAGTTGAGACCAACTCGGCTCGTTGAACTCGATAGACACCCCTACCTGCAGCTTGAGTATGGAAGTTGATGATGAGGGTGGAGAGGCCGAAGGGCCTGACGCCTGGGAGATGCTCGGAAGGGGGGATACCCTAGATAAGGTTCCGTCGCTGCCTCTTGGGTTCCATCATCGCTGCCTAGAGCGGAGGATGTGAGGAGATGTTGTTGTCGCCGCCGATGTTGGACCTGCTTCGCAATAGGATGGGGTGTATCCCCTTTGCGGCTGTTGGCGGCGCCGCCTATGGATGAAGATGCGGCCGCCTGGGATGCTGAGGTAGCGTGGGCATGATGAAACATAAGTAATTGTTGATCAGTGTGCACCAACTTTAGGAGGGGGTAGATCTAAGACGACTTTCGAATTGAACATGTACAATGACTTGTAGGACTTAGAGATTGTTGATTTTACAATCCTAATTCTCACTGGGGTTTCGCCAGCTATTAGTCCAAAGGTCGGGTCGAGCTCCATCTTTACCTGTTAGTCATGATCTTGGTATGGAACCTGGTCTCATTTCACTGCTTCATTCTTTAGTTACTCGAGGACGAGCAAGGTTTAAGTATAGGGGGATTGACGAATATGTGAATCATCACTCTAATTAGCTGAAAATAGGGCTTTGTCCTGAGTAATTAGATGCATTCATGTATTTATAACTCATCATTAACATTCACACACTTGTAAATAATTTTCACAAGTTAGCAGTTCATTTGACATTCACATTAACTTGTAAATATTCACCTATCTTCACTCAATTTTTATTATTTCACATTGACATAAAACCAACTCTATTATGTACATATCACCAATATTAATCAATGAAAAATCTTATAAAATACTAACTTGTATGTATGTGAAATAAACCCAAACCTTACTTTCGGGACATAAAGTCGTAAAAGCTGACATCTCTCGCAGTCTCGCATACAATGATCAATCTCACTCTACTCACTTTTGAATTAATGTACACTCACTTATCTAGAAATCAAGACCATATTCAAAACAATCGGAGTTCATTTGCGAAACTAAGATTTTAGGATCGAACCATGTAGTGCATACATTTACTCATTTTTGATTTGTTATTTCATGTACATATCTAAATTCTTTTGATTTATTTATTTCATCTTATTTTCTAACTACTTACATAAAAGTAAAAATATAAAAAACAAAATAAACTAAAAAAAGACCAATTCTGATATGAGCACACTAACCAATTCATCAGTATATACTCACATTTTCCACTTATCTCTCACTCATAAAAATAAAAAATACATTTATATCCATTTTATTATTTTACACCATGTTTGATTTTTACATGTATTTATTGTTTGGAGGAATCAAATATAAAAAATACAAAATAAAAAATCGATATTTTAGTCTACAAAATATAATAAAAATCACATCTCCAGTGCATTTGAGTCCTTCATGAATATTGTAGATCTCTTTAATATCTATAATTTGTATTTTTTATTATTTTTACGTTTGTGACCATTTTCTATGTATTACTCATTTTCTTTGCATTTTCTTGCATTGGTCAACTCTGTCCTAATCAACTTGCATTGGTCCATGTTAGATGCATGGTCAACTGGCCTAGCCTTGGTCAACCCCGCCTCGTCCTCTAGCTCCCTCATCTTAAACCGTTGGATATTGGATGATCCAAGGACCCGTATACATTCTTCCCTTTCACCCGGGTCCATCCTA
This sequence comes from Ottelia alismoides, assembly GCA_037367405.1. NCBI lineage: Eukaryota > Viridiplantae > Streptophyta > Magnoliopsida > Alismatales > Hydrocharitaceae > Ottelia > Ottelia alismoides. The sequence goes on along the minus strand of JAZKJV010003141.1, from coordinate 452,648 downwards.
GATCATTGTATTTTAGATGATCCAACGACCCTCATCAGAAGACAATTTTCACCCCTTGATCCCATCCGGACCATTGGATCTGGGAAGATCCATCAGTCCTCCTTTCGTCTTCTTTCTCCAGCCCTCCCCAATCCTTCCCCAATGGTCGAAACTATGGCCGATCATCCTCCTACCTCTGACGAAAGTACCACTGCCTATGACTTGGAGAACCAACTTCGTCGCTGAGATTAGGGTTCTTGTTCGGGAACCCTCATTTCCTTCGTATTAAATGATCTCGAGAAATAAAAACAATCTTCAATACAGAAATTCCTTGAACAATTTTCTCGTAACATGAACACTAATCTTCAAGACTACAAGACCAAAAATTTGAATCTCTAACAAATGATGAACGGAAATAAAATCCTCGAAAATTAAACTCCTCTGATACCATATTAGAACTACGAATGCGGAAGTGGTAATCAAAGAAGTAGAATAAAACATTGAAGAACACCGGGATTAACGTGGAACCCTACTCTCTAAAGAACATGATGAAACCACGGGAAAATGCCTCAAAGGGCCATATGTGTCTATTGACTTTCTCAACTGATACAGGAGGGTGAGGGGCTTCTTTTATAACCATCACCGAGTCTCCACATCCCACAGATGGTCGATGTGAGACTAAACAACTGTATGTTATAAATGGATCATGGAGTGATCCATTTACCCATCTACAACATAAGTGACACATAACACATACTCCAACAATTTCTTTATAGTATGAATAAAATAACCGAGAATCCAAGTTTTACCTTGGACACTTGTTCTGGGAGAATCTTGAGTGCAGTTGGCTTAATTCGTGATCAATTTCTTGGATTATTGCACACTATTTTATACCAAGGGTTTAAATATCAGTTTCGAATATCGTATCGATACCCAATCAATACGATATTTCATCGAAATTTCGACGACATTTCGCCCAAATCGTCCACAATTTGTGAAGAAATGACCGAAAACTGCCCTCATACCACCATTTCGCTCGAGATTTCGGTTTCTTGTTGAAACCGAAATTTCGCCGACATTTCGTCGAAATTTCGCGAAATCTGAAACCAATTTATACTCAAGCATTCTGTACACGTGAATGAATGTGTTTGGGCATGCATGTGTGTTGGGTGGAGGGTGAGTTTTTGCATAAGGAAGCAATAGAAACAAACATGATATGGTCATTTAATGTCAACTGATTGATAGTGGAATAGGCATCTTTATCTGCTCAGCTGCCTAATGATTTCATGATTACCGGGACAGCTTATCGTTCAATGAAATGCAATCATTATTCTCTCTTTCTGATTTCTTTAATAATGTGATTTAGGTATTGCACTGGAGGTATTCGTTGTGAAATGGCTTCTGCTTATATTCGATCAAAAGGCCCCGGATTTGAGAATGTCTTCCAGGTGCAATAATATTCTGCATTACCTGTAAATCCTTGAGATTGGAAAATTTGATTTTAAGAATATTTTTTAAGAATATTGTATGCACCTTAGCTATAACTTTTTTAGGAAAAAAGGGCGGGCACCCACAATGGTGCATACCGTAGCCAGTTCTTGTGCTGGCTTTCCTTTTAAATATTTATTAATTGAGAATGTGAATATGCCATGGTCAGATGAGCGGCGGTGCTTGGGGAATTCGGGATTCATTTGGTAGTTTTTAAGAAAAATAAAGACTGTCTAAATTAATCTTTAATGAAATTCCATTCAAAATTACGTTTTATCGACAGTTGAATACATTAATTGTGCTGTCAAAAACTCCTTTGAACAGCCTCTACTGGTTTACTCCATGCCATTTGGTTTTAAGAAAGGAAAAAAATCCCAATTAAAGGCTTTTGTTTTTTTACTGATATTGAGTGCTTAGTTCGTGCATGAGATGCCTTTGGTACTCCTGAAGCTAAAATATCAATTAAAGCTAGCACAGTCTCTGCCAGTATTCTTTCTTTTATTTCAATGCTTGCATTTACTTGGTTGCACTTAGAACCGTTCATATTCCATGCAATCTGTTGCAGTTGTATGGTGGGATCCAAAGGTACTTGGAGCAATTTCCTGATGGTGGTTTCTTTAAAGGGAAGAACTTTGTTTTTGATCACAGGTAAGTGCTATTTATTCAACTACCTAGCATGCTTTTCCCACCTATGTTTTATGCATAGTGGGAAATTCAACAATTCCAGATTTTACTCCTAGTACATCCCATTCGTTTACTTAGTTTCATTCGCTTTTTAACTGCCAGCGTATATGACGGCTTATGTTATTTGGCTTCAAGTTTTCAACTTACATTGTGTCTGGCTTTTTTTGTTTTTTTAAGATCTTGAACATCATGTATTTCTCCATGTGGACTGTGCATCATAACTTAGTGCTTCCATGGATCATGTGTAAAATTAGGAACAGTGTATGTGAAAAGTATTACGTGGAAGTGTGTGTAGCCTAGGTCTATTAACTTTAAATTGTTTTGTTGCTCACACTTTTGTATTGTTTCTTCTTACATCTCCACTAAGTTGTATGCATTTGTGAATTTTGCAAATGCTCCGAGCAAATATTTGTTTAGAGAATCTACTTATCGCTATTTTGATATGTTTGTTTATAGAGCACGTGTTCACACCTTCCTGTACAGTATCAGGATAAGTTTGTGTTTGTCCTTGTAATATAATGCGAGATAAATTGTACACTAATGTTTTTTTGATCAGACATGAACTGTGAAATCTAAAATTTAAGGACTCTATTAATTAATTAATATATTCTGAATTTCCACATCATCATGTGATATTGTCTGATTGGGTTTCTGGACAATTCTACTGCAAGGCTGACAGATCCATGTAGACAACCCCATTAACATGTGAAAAGGCTTGATTTTGTGACGAGTTTTGAAATGCATGATTTACAGGATTTCTGTGGGGAGCAAGAATACAGATATTGTTGGAAAATGCATACTTTGTGCTTCACCATTTGATGACTATTCGCCACGTTGCCGATGCACTCACTGTCGCATGTTGGTCTTAGTATGCAACGGCTGTCAGGTGAGGTGCACACTGATTCTCGAATTAGTTGAAAAGGCTGCAGGCATTTCAGTTGTATTTACTCGTCCTTTATATTAACTGCTTCAGCTCACACATGGGGTTTTATTCTATCAATAGCCTTATATTGTCTGTCAGGAGTTGTTCATCTGCAGACAATTCATATATTAAGATGCGTTGCTTAAAGATTTTTTTGCTGTATTTGTTGCAGGAAAATTCTAGGGAAGAGTATGCATGTGAGCTCTGCCAGAGAAATGAAAAGACAGCTATTAATTCTCTTATATTTCTTTCACCAGATGAAGGTTTGGATTCCTCCAATATTCCCGGAACTGTTCAAGCTGTGGCTGATTCTTCTGCGAACTTCATGCAGATTCCTCCTATGAATGATATTTTGGGAAAAAATGGTAAGGCAATAGGCAACTGTTTTTTCTGGATGCGCTCCCTTAATTTTCTTTGTTTTTTCTTCTTTCTTTTGTTGTGCGATAGTGATTGGTCAATTTTTGATACATGCATGCATGCGATAGTGAGCTTTAAAAGGTTTTTTTTCAAAAAATACGGATGCTTTTCAAATAGGCACATGAAACATAATGAACCTTCCAAAATATTTGTTCTGAATTTACTTGGGAAGAATTGTTCAACATGGCAGATATCTTCATTCACCATAATTTCCCACCTTTATAAATTGTCTATCTATTGTGCTTACTGCTTACTAAATTTCAGTTCATTACCCAGTTTCACGTAACATATGTTCAAGGAAGCTGCGGATTTTATGCTTGCATGGATTCCGTCAGAATGCCTCCAGTTTCAAGGGAAGAATGTCATCGGTTGCGAAGAAATTAAAGAACGTAGCCGAGCTCATCTTCATTGATGCTCCACATGAATTGCCATTTATCTATCAGCAATGCCAAAAAGAAATAAATCCCATTTCCCTTGGGCATCCATCATCACCACCGCCACTTGATTGCAAGAGAAGATTTGCATGGCTAGTAGCTGCTCAGTCGACTGACCAAGCAGGCCAGGACTGGAAAATGGCTGCTGGACCATTCGATCCTTTCCAATATCAACAACAAACCGATGGGTTTGAAGAATCATATGCATATTTGAAGGGCAAAATTGCGGAGATGGGAACATTTGATGGGATCTTGGGGTTCTCGCAGGGTGCTGCAATGGTTGCCTTGGTCTGTGAACAACAGAAACTTGACAACTCTCCGGACTTCAGATTTGCGGTCCTCTGCTCTGGGTTTTCATTATTTTCCAAGGAGAAAAAGACAGGGAGCATAAACTTTCCATCGCTTCATATTTTTGGCAGCACCATAGGTGGGGACAGGCAGATTGACGCTAAAGCGAGCAAGGAGCTTGCTGAGTTGTTCGACTCGAGTTGCTCGAAGATAATAGAGCATGAAATGGGTCATATAATTCCAGCTAAATCACCATACATTGGCCAGATGCAAGAGTTTCTAGAGCAATTTCTGTAGACCTTGGAATTTCTGATTTTTATTCACAACATAATTAATCTTTGTACCATAGACCAGAGTAAACCGGATACTCTGCATCATCTTTCGTTGCAGCAGCTGTAATGTTGTATTATGGAGTTTTAAATGTTTTTGAATAAACAATCCAATTAACCCCTCCATTTTGTATTCCATTATTTTTGTTTTCGGGTTCTTCACATTTATGCCCATTCTGGGCTCATTTCTAAAATTTGCCTCTTGGGTGATCATTTATGTATATGCCCTTGGATTTTCATATTATGTAGTGAGAACTGGGGCGATTCACCGTAAGGTTCTGTTCGTTTGGAGAATAAGCACTAGAATAATTAGTCAATTCCTCATCAGCACGGTTTCCAAGAGTACGCCTATTTACATCCACTTCCCATTATTTCACCTTACTCGACCCTTATTCCCATCTTTATTTTACCTTACCCTTATTCCACCTTATTTTCTTTAGGGATATTTACATCCATAACCCTGAGTAGTTTCATAATTACCTCAGGAACCTTTGATAAATCATAATTACATGAGTAACCCCCAATAAGTGCTCCATCCTACATCCATAACCCTCTGTTATTTTAGTCAGTTAACTCAACCAGATCTAAAGTTAATCTAACCAATCCTATATCCAATGGTTATAAATAAAAGTGAAAAAAGGGAAAATATTCCTCTTCTTCCTCCCCCTCCCCCAAACTTCCATCTCCAGTTCCCCCACCCACCTTGTCGATCACCATCCATCCCCCTTCCTCCTCCAGCCCCCTCCCCCTCGGCCTCCGCCTCTCGAAGCCCCCCACCTCTCCCAACCGCTTGCAGGAGCTCCTGTAACCCCCACCCCATCCCACCGCCTACAAGCCCGGCCCCTCTACCTCCCGCCTCGTCCCACCAGCTTCAAGAGCTCCCACGTGAACAACGAGATCGGCAAGGGGGAATGGCTTCATGTCATCTGCTCATCTCCTGTCGAGAGAGGTCGGAGGAGCTCAGGTCTTGGACTAGCGGGGGGGGGGGGGGGGGGGGAGCTTGGGGATGACCTGGGCTGGAGGGAGACCTCAGGTCGGTGGGCGGGGGGTACCTTGGGGCCGACCTGACCTGAAAGGTGGGCGGGGATCGGAGGCGGGTTGGGAGGGTGGGTTGAGGGGGAGCTCGGAGTCGACTTGGGTTAGAGGGTGGGCAGAGGGTCGAGGGAGCTCGGGTCGATGGGCGGGGGTCGGAGGTGCGGGGGGTGGGGGGCATTGAGGTCAGGGCCAACCTGGAGGTGGGCGACTCCTTGTAAATAAGGAGCATTAGGGGAAATTTTGTCTTTTTCTCACAGAAACCGTCAAATATAACGGTCATACCAAACTGAACATAACACATAGTTATGTCATGTAAGAGTTAAGGATTATTCAGGATTACTCATGTAGTTATTATTTATCGTGTGTTCCTGGGGTAATTACGAAACTACTCAAGGTTATGGGTATAAATATCCCTTTTCTTTATTCCTATTTTTCCAACCGAAAATAGAATAGATCTTTGTTCTTTTTATTCTCCATCCTTATTCGTGCTTATTCCTAAACGAATGTTCCCTTTTTTATCAGCTCTTATTATGCCATGCTAAAATTGCCTACTCTTATTGTAGCGCAGAATGCTTGTATATGAGATGAAGATGCATTCCTGGATGAGAAGACGAGGAAAAAAACTCGTTTAGGTTGGTTTGAACATGAGCCAAGGAGGCCATCTTGCACTTCACTTCGAAGACAAGGGAAGTTGATAGAAGAGACCATGTGTTTTAGCGCAAGATTATTTCGGTATATCGTGGGATATTTACACTTATAATCTTGATTAGTACTTTTGTATTTATATACATAACATTCGATAATCATGAATCACACGAGAAACTTCAAATTATCACTTCGTCTCACATTCATAACTCACGAATTACACGAGAAACTTTTAATAGTCACTTCGTCTCCCCCATAACCTAACCTTGATTGTTATTTACATAAATACGAAACTACTCAAAATTAAATTATTGTTATAAATATTATGTATTATTAAAAAGAAGATTTTAGCTATATGTGAACCTGGCATAATATATATAACATTGACCATCCTCTACTCTTAGCTCAGACAAGGATGAAGAAAATCATTTGTATTTGACTTGAAAAATGAGTGCCTACTCATTCTGATTAACTCCATCAATACTCATGCCCTCCTCCTCCACATGAAAGGCGGCTGCGGGAAATACACGGCGGATGCCGGCAATGGCCGCCATACATGTGAGCTTTCCCGTGTCCGGGGGACCGTCGATCACGATATCGTCCACCGACGCCCACAGAAAGAGCTCCTAGGCCTTGATCCCTGTAACGATCCGCACGTGTCCCTTCTCGACGTACGCGACGACGAGGGGTGCGAAGGAGACGGTGCGGTGGACCTTGTGGAACCTGTGCTCCACCCCGTGCTTGAGCTTCATCCAGACCAGGCCGGTGTTGGCGACGTAGCCGCACTCGAGGATGCCTTTGGCGGGGAGGAGGCCGTTGGGGAGGCCCAGCTCTCGGAGGAGAAGTGCGGTCTTCTCCCTCCCCAGCTGCTCTCCATGGTAGATCTCCGCCTTTGATCTCTGCTCTTCCGTGATCGTTACTATGCCCATCTTGATCTCGTCTTTCTTCCTTTGTTTGATTAGTAGTATGTGTTCTACAGATGTGGAGAGAGGGTATTTATAGGCAGCCTTTGCGTTGAGATCTGCGCGCGCATTTGTAGGAGTTGCGTGCCCTAATAGTGTGGTCTCTGCATGCATCGGTCACCAATTTGCAGGAAGAAAAACTATAAAATCTCAGAGGAGGACATCGTTTATTCAGTTGGTTTAGATCTCTTTCGTATCATCGTATTATTATCATCTCCAACTAATTTGGAGCACAAGAAATGAATCTTATGTTGGGGGTCAGAGAGAAACACCACTTGAATGCAATGACAAATGACAGCTACATGTATTGATTGCGTGTCGTCGACCACCACAAGACAAGAGGGATACCGGTTGATTTGGATACGAACAATCCCTTGAAAAGGCAAAGAGAGCTGAAGAGGGGAAGAGTGGTTTATTCAATCCAATCCATGCCGAATGGGCAGTATCTCACCTTCCTATGCTTCGTGACTCCCCATGCCTTGTTTTATCGTTATGTATAATTAGAGAGGATTGTCTCGTGTGGGACGAAATGCAGCAGATTCTGCACTAGCCGTGTATGTCGTTCGATCACGATCGAGTGGCTCATACGATTTTGTACTTTTTGTATGTCCGTACCGTGCAAAACTATGTGAATCGCTCAATCAAGATCAAGTAACTTACGCCATCACAGCAGGGACAACACCACAGCAGACGATCCACCTCCATGTATAATGACCAAATATAGTGAATAGTAATGCATGAAAACTAATCTAGGGGTCGCTTTACATTGTATACCTTATATGCAGGGAAGTAGCCATGAATTTTTGCTTGGGGGGGGGGGAATTATTGAGACTATATATATAATTCATCTTTGTTACTATTTCTCACTGTAATTATTAAAATGTATTTACAAGTGTATTTCACAAAGATACCCTTGTAAACTTACAGTTTCATATAAATATCCCAACAATTATTGTATTGTCAAAAAGATCGTTACAAAATTCTTCAAATCAAAATATACTTTTATTAACACAATGTTAAGTTATACCATGAAAAGTAAGATTTTTAGAAAGTAATATTATACCGCTCTTAATTTAGGAATGTAAGGATGTGTTTCGTTGACGGGTTATCCCTTGGTAAATTGAGGGAGTGTAGCCTGTTGTTGAATTTTGGTGTTTAGATAGATGGTTTTGGGTTGAGAGGGTTTTTTTGTTATGTGATTGTATTGAAGTTTAGAAAATTGAGTAGTTATTAAGATGTGATTGTATTGAAGTTTGAAAAAGTGGATAGAAGTTGAGTATTTTATAATTTTAAGATGATAATGATGATATAATATATATATATATATGTACTAATTTCATGCCGAACGACCTCTAAAGGAATATATATGTACTAATTTCATGTAATATTGCATATTAGGGTGCACATGCATCGGATTGGATTAGATTTTGGTTTAATCCATGTCCAATCCAACCTTAACGGATTTTAACTTTCTCCAATCCAACCCAATCCAAATATTTGAATTCAGACCAATCCAATCCATTGGATTACAGATTGGTCAGAGTGGTTTGGATTTTTTTTAATATTTATGTATTCCATCTCAATTGGTTAACCTCTCATATTTGTACTTTATCACACACTAGCTCTCAATATTTAAATTATAGCTCAAGAAAGATCATTTCATAAGGAAATAATGCATGTTATTAACACTTTAAAAAGGAACGTTATGGTGATAAATTAAAAAAGATCAATATATAGTTATTTTGTTCTTGAGGTTACGTGTAACATGTAGTTACGCAAAACCTATAATTGTTAATAATTAGATTATTGCATCCATGTCATATTATCATTTTTTATTGGGAGATGGAAGTGATTAGGGATGCAAACATGCATATACTGATATGGATATATGTGTTCACATATCCTTATCTATTTTTAAATATGAATGCGATGTATATAAAGATATTGAAAAATATTATACCATATTCATAAAAATTGGATATCAATATAAAATAGATAGCAATCACATATGAATAATAATATAAATAATTTGTATATTAGCTTAAATATACATGTATTGGATGGGATACAAATGATATAAATACTCTAAATGTTCTTATATCATAACAATTATACTAAATATGATAAAAGAAGGTATACAATTTTGTTATATGAAGTTAAAAATAAATTTACAACTATATTTGTATATAAAAATGAATATACAGATACGAATATAGATTTTTGTTGATATAAATTTGATATCAGTATATATATCCATTTGAAAATCGATGCGGATACGGATGTCAAAATCGGTATGATATAGATACGATGATGGATCAAATACATATATATCTATATCTATACAACTTGTAAACAGGAGAGGAGAGGGAGACCATTATATTCATATTATTATTGTTTGTAGTTAACTATTTTACGTATAAATCACATACTATTATAATAATATAATATAAGCAAAGAATTAATTGGATGGGGGCTAAGCCCCCTCCCGCCTCCCCTTGTTTCTGTCCCTGCTTATATGGATTCGTGTCCATCCTCATTTAGTTGACGATCCACGTTAATCAACTGAGAGAAAGATACCTTACACGACATTACGTGTTGAACTTACGACAATAAAGTTAAACATCATATATTGGAAAGTTATCTTTGGTTCTTATTTATTGGAAATTAATTCTTATTTATTCACAAAGTTTGTTGTAATGTGATTGTATTGAAGTTTAGAAAAATAACAACGAGTCAGAAAGAATATACGAAAATTTGACATATGAACTCCCAGGGAAAGGTAATCGAACAAACATCTCAATTTGCATGAATTTTCATGGTATGATCCACAAAAACAGGAAATTCGTGCGAACTGCTCGATCAAGATCGAACGGTTCGAGCGACTGTAGTAGATTCTGCTGTACTGCAGAGGATCCACTCTACTCCCGACATGCTGCTTCTTAGATCTAAACGATGAGATTTGCAGTGGTCTTCGTTAAGTACCATCTCTTGAGATGGAATAACAATCTATCTGAACATCTCCAAGAGAAGAAAACTTGAGATCGTGAGAGTGAGAAAGGAGAGTACGTTCATGTCTTGTGTGTAACTGAGGGTTCTAACTGGTTAGAAATCACGTGGAGAAACGAATGGGGGCAATCATCTTGATCTTCAAACAAATTTGTCCTTCTTATTTCCTACTTTTCAAGCATGTGATCATCAAAGAAATCATCTACGCATCGTATGCACACATGCACGTCGCACCAAACACCGAGCATGTAGATGCACATACGTTTGCAGCCGTCACATAAAAAAAATGAGTTGTAGCTACAGAATGTGGCTACGGAAACTTGTGGCCATGATAATTCCGTGACCACTAGTTTTTCGTAGCTACAATCCGTGGCAAAAGTCTTTATACAAGAATTGTGACCACGACAAGTTCTATGGTCACTTGTAGTGGCAACGATATATTCGTGATTAGAAAACTCTCACGACGAGATTTGTAACTACGGCTACTGACCACGACGTGTTGTGGCCAAAGTGGAATTCCGTGACCACAAACCCCACATCTGTGAGAATAGTTCTGTAGTTACAACTTATTTTCCTTGTATCTGCACTCAGTTTTCCAATACAAACAAGATCAAATCACGTTTTTCATTGTTCCGCGATGTGAGATTAGATCTACATGGACTACGTACAATTCAAAGATCACAACATCGATCGAATTCCCCCATATTGATATCCATATAATTTGAATCCTCCAACTATATAAATTATAGAGTTGTACCCAATTCAATAGATGAAGAAAGATGTCGCCACCGACTTGCAGCTGCCCCCACCCCCTGTCCGGTCAAGAGAGAGGGAGATAGAGAGAGAAGATTGTTAGGGAAATCATTTAGGAGATACTTATTGTATTTTAAATATAAAATATGTCAAAATGATCATATTGAGTTTTTCAATATTTAAAAAGTACAGATACCAAGCCATTAATCGTAACCATCGAATTGATTACGAATGGATAAGATGGTTGACTTTCCACACATGCAGTAAACACCCACTTCATCTGAAATTTTCCCTACACACATAGGAAAAAATGGGACTGCCCCCGCCCTTATTTCTCGTATTTTTTATTATATATATATCCCTCTTACATATATGTCATTCGAATTTCGTCAGAATCAGCGACTCTTATACCCTCCATCTAGAATATGTAATTTCGACGCTCTAAACATTGATGTAATCGACATGATCTAGATGGAGGGCATATGAGTTTATGTTTCTGACGAAATTCTAATGGAATATAGGAGGGATATATAAATGAATATACATGATGATACTTTTCAAAAAAAATAAAAAAACACTGAAAATGAAATGTGGGCAACCTCATTGAACCTATATATGAAACCTATTGTATTTTAGATCACAATATGTCACCATGATGTCATATAAAATTCGACTTCATTCGATACTTCTATCCCCTCCATCAAGACTGTCGAATTTTAACGATCTCAGAATTGCTGAAAATGTCCCCCTTCAGAAGGAGGGCATATGAGTATCTGTTTCTGACGAAATTTGAATGACATGTTAGAGGGATATAATGATGAATATACATATGTTTATTTTTCAAAAAAATAACAAAATTGGGGGGGGGGGGAGATGGGAGTAGCTAATTGGCTACACCCTGGGTGTAGCCTCATTTAACCCTGTATATATGAAAAAACGAGGCTGCTCCCACCCTATATTTCGCAATTTTTTTATTTTTTTAGAAAAATATCATGTATATTCATCCTTATATCCCTACTATATGCCATTCCAATTTCGTCAGAAATAGACACTCTTACGACCTCCATCCAGACAGTCATTTTTTTAACGGTCGTATGATTTTTTAAATAGATCCTATCAGGATGGAGGCCGTAAGAGTCTCTGTTTCTAATGAAATTCAAATGACATATAGGAGAGATACATGTATGAATATACATGACGATATTTAAAAAAAAATAAAAAAAATTGATAAAAAAATGGGATGGGGCTCCCATCAACCCCTATATATATGAAAAAATGGGGCTCTCCCCACCCCATTTTTAGTAATTTTTTTTGAAAAAATATCACAATATATTCATCTCTATATCCCTCTTATAAATCACTCGAATTTCATCAGAAACAGAGACTCCTACGGTCTCTATCCAGACAGTCATTTTTTTAACGCTCACAGGATTTTTTAAATCGACCCTATCTCGAATCTCGATGGAGGCTGTAGGAGTCTCTGTTTCTGACAAAATTCGAATGACATATAGAAGAGATATATGGATGAATATATATGGTGCTATTTTTTCAAAGAAATAAAAAATTGACAAAAAATAGGACGGGGCAGCCATGTTGGCTGCCTCCATGGAGCAGCCCCATCAACCCTAAATATATTATATATAGGGAAATTATCCAATGGGTTCTGTGTCCATTAGAGTTGTAATGAGCACATTCAGTTTTTACTAATATTTTTCTATCATTTTGAGCATAATAGTTATTTGTTTACAAGTGTTACATCATAACCTTACTAGTAATAACTATTTCCAGAGAAAACATTAAATTCATACAAAATTATTATATTATTATTCGTACTACTAATGCCATTTTTATTCTTACTAATGATCATTTCCTGCGAATGTAAGGTTTTCTTTATATGAAAATAGTTATTAATAGTAAAAATATGATATAACAATTGTAAATAAATAAGCATTGAACTCAAAATGATAGAAAATATTGATAAAAAATGAATATGTTCATTAAAACTCTAATGAACATCAAGCTCATTGGATAATTTCCCTGCACACACGCACGCACGCGTGCGCGCACAGACACACACGAAGAATAGAGGTTTGGGTTTCGGCCTGCTAGGGGCCATATTTCTCATTAAAAAAGAAGAATGGATTATACATTTATGCCTAGCCTATTTAGCTACATACTTGTAGTAGTCTTTATTCTCGTTAGATGAAGTTAATGGTTAGGTAACTAGCTAGATGACCGACCATATCTTACGTGCAATTGTTTTGCAGCAAATTAAGGTGTCGGTATATGAAAGTAGGAATGAAGAAGAGGAAGCTACTAATTAACATAGGCGTAAGTAAGGAGGGGTTGGGCAACGTATATGCATCAAGTTCGGCAAGCAATATCTTTGCTTAATATTTGACTGGATGGCCTACGATATATACGTGAATGCGAGGAAGCAAAAGGGAAAGAAGTCGAATCCACTAAGGCTAAAAATAATATATAGACGTCGCATGATAGTCGACCAACTAAATCTATTTGTGATGGTTCTCAGCTAGGGATGTAAACGGACGGGCACGGATACTGATACGGATATATGTATTACCATATCTTTATCTGTTTCAAAATATAGATACGGATATGGGTATGGATATCAAAAATTGAATACCATATCCTTAAATACGGATACGGATTCGGAATCGGATAATCATGATTCGGATACGGATATTTAAGAAACAGATACGGATTATCCTATAAATATTAAGTGTCTCCTCATATTTTTAATTAAAAATGATGTCTGCACGAACTTGTAATTGATGGACGACTAACCCTAAATTCAATAAACTTACAATGCTAGATAATAAATAAGAAAATAAATTAAAATATTGAATGAAATAAATTGAAGAGCATATAATAAAATTCTATGATGACGTACCTCTATCTTCCTTTATTTGAAATGTTTTCAAAATATAGGTAATACTGTAACATTGTAACCAACTAATAAGATAAAGGTGATATGGTATATTTCATGAAACGACATTATGATAAATTATAAAAGTTTATTATTTTTTTTTGACATTTCATGATGAGATACAATTTCGTGTCAGAGCTACATTCAGGCATGCAAAATATTTGTGAAGCTGAAATATTACTGAAAATATGGATAATGCGGATATCCGTATCCGTATCCGCGAAAAATATATATCCGTATCCGGAAAAAATCTATAATGGTATCCGTATCCGAATCCGTATCCGCAAAAAATTTAAAACTAGTATCCGTATCCGCTAAAATCCAAAAATGTATATCCGTATCCGCTTAAAAGCGGATATGGTAGCGGACGGATACAGATATATCAGTATCCGGTTGCATCAATGAATCTCAGCTCATATGAATGCATGGGGACGAGACCCTATGGTTCGCAATAAAGCTTTCCTGATTTTCGCATTAAAAAGTTTTCTATTTTGTGCCGTACATTAAAAAAATCCACGTATCATCAAGGAGTGAATCTCATTTCGGCACGTTATTAAAAAAAATTAAAATTATGAACAAACAAAGAGTGATTATTGATGGAATCACGTAAGTAAAATTAACGGTAAAATTTTGCCACCAACTCGAATTAAATGGTCGTAAGAACCTTAAGGATCAACATTTTCCGAGGATATATGGTTCACCGAACCAATTGATGCAAAAGATAAATCCTTAGCAATGCCTGTCAAGTTATGCTGTGTCAGTGGTTAAGCCATAAGAGCCACCTAAGATTTGTGAAAGAATTAAAATCTTAATATGATATAAATTAATAGCATATGTGAAATCATAATATATTATGGATAAATACGAGATGCGCATAATTCTATTTATGAATAGATTGCATGATGAAATTGATATGTCAACAAGACAAATCTCATTACGTAAAAAGGTGTATATGTGAAATTTACAAATAATTGGTGTATGTGTGTGACATTAAATTTTTATCTACGTAATTATGTTTATTTAGCTGCTCATACCATAAAATTTACAAAAGATTTTAAAAAGAATAACATGCATGCAGTTTATTTTCATGGTCAATTGCATGTGTTAGAAATTGTACCCATTGATAATGTATGATTGCGAACATCATTCCACTAAGGTAAATAAGAAAAATTATAGGGATTTTTACCCGGCAGACTCTATAATATTTGTCAATTACCTCTACGACCTTTGAAATATCTTAATTCCTCTCTCGACCATGTAAACTTGCTCCTTCTTACCCTACAGACCATACCGTCATATTTAACTTTATTGGAGTCAACTACTTGAGTTAAACTTGAGTTAATCAAATCAAAGAAAATCGACGAAAATCGACGGTTGGATCTTCAATCTCCCTCTCTCCTTACTTCTTTTCCTCCTCCTTCATCCTCTTCTTCTACCGAACTAGAAGGGAAGCTGCAGTGAACTTGGAGGGCGGCGAACCTGGCTCCTGGCACTTCACCCTCTGCAGTGCCACACGCTCGAACTCTGCTTCTATGTCACTCTCGACGGTCTCGCCTCTGGTTTCGACTCGTCTGAGCCGCCCATTAATAACGTGCTAATAGTGGCGATGAAGCCCGTGCAGGTGAACCAGAGGAGGGGCTGTCCCGAGCAGATCCAGCAACCGCTCCTCGTCATCATGGTCAAGCTCCCACAACTCGTGCTTTCGATCCTCAATGACCCCTCCGTGAGTCGGGTCATGCGAGAGGCTAGCTTCTCCAGCGTTACCGTCAAGGCAACTGTCTATACGGACGGTGGATTTGCGGAATCGAGCTCGAAGGTCCCCTCTACGACCATCTTAGCCACTTCCCTGCCGATTGGTCGGGACCTCTATGTGAACCCACGTCTCTGACAGACCCAAGGGGAGAGACCAAACGGGAAATTGGGGCTTGAGGAGGAGGTGAGGAATATCATGGAGGTGTTCAAGAAGAAGCAGACCCCAATTCTCGTGGGAGATTTGAGACTGGAGTCGGTCTTGGAGGAGGTGATCTGAAGGATCCAACAGAGCCGAACAGAGGATCTGCTTCTCAAGAACGTCAAGGTTCTTTGACGGAGGAGATACCTAAAAAGATACCTAAACTGAGCAATTTGATTGAGGATCCGTGCGGTCAAGGAGGTAGTGGTATGGTCGTAGACATAGGCGACCTCAAGTACCTCATTGATAACGACGATCAGGACAAGCAGATGCTCGTTGCAGAAGCAAGCCGTGATGGGGAGTTTGATCTAGGGGAGAGATGGAGTGTGGCTGATCGGCATGGCCAACTACGCAACATACCTACGGTGCCAAGTCTATCATCCGATGATGGAAGGAGACTGGAGCTTGCAGGCTGTACCCATTAAGGCGCAGCTGCAACCTCATCCAAGGTTCTCATTGTTTGATCATGTTGTTAATAATCATTCTATCAATAGTGGTCAAGTTGCGATTAAACTTTACTTGCTTTCAAGAATTGACAACCGTTTGTGTTTGAATTGTAGAGGTGAGTGCAATGGAATCCTCACAAGCTCCAGTCGCAGCAGCCTACAACACCAACGATCCAGATCGAGACAGATCTTGTCCTTGGCCGATCGGAAGTTGTGCGCACTGTCGAGCTTTTGGCCACCAGTGAGGAGAAGGGCAAATTGGGTGGCATTGCGTATGTCATCCCATTCAGAAGCTCCATAAGTCCCCCGCAGAGGCGATGTGGGGTAGAGGGGAGGTCGGGCGGAGGGGAGGGGATGTCTTGGAGGAGGCCTGAAGACATGGGGGAGAAGGGATGCCCTTTTTTGTAATTTAGAGAAACAAAATGAGTATTACGAAAAAGAAATTCACGGATTCCGGTTAGTTTTAACGGTCAAATGGATGGGGGTTAACCACATGGTCTGTGTGGTAAGGGTTAGCGAGTTTACGAGGTCGAGAGAGGAATTAGGATGTTTCAAAGGTCGTAGAGGTAATTGGCAAAGATTATAAGGTCTGTCGGGTAAAAATCCCTTATTTTTAAAGACCCACTTGGTTCCTAAAACTGTATGGTTCTAAGGTATGCGTACAAGTTACCATACTTGATTCCTTTCAAACTGGAGAGGCTCCTCTTACATTGCCATTAACCAAGATTTATTATTGCAAGCCTTCTCAATAGACTTTATCACAACCAGGGATATGAAAGCAGAAATAACAAATGTATTAAAGTACGAGCTGGTTTGAATTCCTTTCAAGTATCTCCCATCACTAATCCTTTGGGACGGACTCTAGCAAAACTAAAGTCCTTTGGTAAATCACGAGAATTCTCTTTCATAGGTATACTTGAAAGATCATCTACTTGATGAATCTCAGATTCAACATGCTAAAATTGGTCAATTAAGCTCTATTCCCCAAAATCCATATACATTTAATCATCAATATAACATCATTAACATTCATATATATGTAAATAATATTCGCATTTCATCATGCATAATTTCATAAGATAAAGAATCAAATTCCAAGTATAAATTGACCTAAAAAATAGCTAACTTCCCATATTTTTAATTCATCTCCGATTGACCTGAAACCACTTCCATTATGTAGATATTACTAACAAAAATAAATAAAAAAATACAAAAAATGCTAACTCAAAATTAGTAACAAATAAACCTAAAATCTAATTTCACATCAGACAGACTAAAACATACATATCTTCCTCATACAACGTCCGATTTTGGTTTACTCACTTTAAAATATGTCATTTTCAAATAACTTGAAAACAATATCAATTTCATAAATTTCAGAGCTCATATATGAAAGTTGGATTTTGAGCATCTTTTGCGCATTTTATCTTTTTACGATTTTAACTTGAGTTTTTATATAAAATTTAACCAATTTTATTGTATTTCTTTTTATTTGTGTTCTTCGTTGAAAGTTTTATCAAGCGGCATAAAAATTCAAATCAAAATCAAGACTGAAAATCAAAAAAATTGACTGTGTCTGAGTGACCTTTATGCGTCTATACAAAAATCTCTTATTTCATACTTCTATTTTATTTATCTATTTTCTTATTTATTAAAAATACAAAAAATAGATTAATGTGTAATTAAGTATCTTTTATTTTATCATATTCGTTTAGATTTTTATCCTTTTTTAAAATAAAAAAAATTACAAAACCCTAAAAAGTCAGTTTTCTATACACATTGAGAACCACTAAAAATAACACTTTGTACAGATAACTTCTTTTGCTCCCAGTTCTTTATGAAATTATAGATCTCGCTGAGACGAACAAACTTTTGTGAAAGAAAATTTTCGATCAGAGACCTCCTTCTATTTCTTTTCCATTTTATTTTCTCTTTTTATTTTTGATTTTTTTGGTGACATGTAGCAGCCCCTGGAAGTGCCACGTGTCACCCATCCACAACCCTCTCGAAGTCACGTGCAGAAAATGTGACATGTCACCCCCACCTCGGTCACGTGCTCCGCACATGACCCTCTCCTCCCTTTCCCAGCTCCTGCGACCGACTCTCCTCCGCCTCCATATAACCGTCACCACCCACGGCCGTTACAACCACTTCCTGTTACCCTCTGTGTAACGCTCTCCCCCTACCTCCTCCTATATAGCCGCGCCTCCATTTCCTTCGCTTTCCGTCTGCCATTTTTCCCACCAAAAGCTTGAGCTCCTAGCCCTTGGGAGGCGAACTCCAAGGATTGCCTAGGCATCCATGAGTAGGAGGTCGACATGATCCAAGGAGCTCGAGCTCCTTGTCCGCGGTGGATTCATCAGTCGCTCATGCTCCATCCTCATTGATTATCGAGCGAAGACCGACCAAGGTCGATCGACCATCAGGCCACCTCCCCAAACGACTTCCATTGTTATTCCTTGATCCCTTCACATCACCAGGTAACACAATTTTTCTTCTTCTTCTCCGATCGCCTCTTCCTTTTTGTTCTCCTTGTGCCTCCGCCTCCTCTCCTCACTCGCACATCCATGCTTGACCACAACCTACTCCTCCGCCCTCACATGTAGGCCATTGTTAGCGGAGACCGAGCTACGCTCACACCTTCGCCTTTGTCTAACCCAACTTTATCGTAGACATCCATCATCTCCCTCGGCCTTCGCGCCTTCGTCCCCCTAACTCCACCACATCTCCGCACCCACTTCACCCCTCCATGCGCTCCACCCTCGACCGTACGCAACTCACCTTGACAACCGCTTCCTAACGGATCCCTAGCCCCGTACTTTGCCTGACGCATCACGTCATCGTCTTCTGCATCGACCTTCACCAACGACTGCAGCTCCGCCACCAACTACACTCTGTTGCCTTCTGCAGTCATCGCCCTTCGAGCTCCGCCGCCCTTACCCCACTCGAGCAGTCGTTAGATCAGGGGGTCCTACGTCTCCTCGCACTTCACACGGACCTACCCGAGCCTCCCTCCATGCCTCAAGGTTCAGGTCGACCCGAGCCTCACTAGCCCGCCACGTAGGCTCGGTGACCGAGCCTCAGCTCATCCTACCCGAACCTCCTGTGGCACATGATCCACACGTGTTGTGGGGAATTTTTACAACTAGACCCCCTCTAGTTCCAGAAGTTGCAGAAAAACCCCACCAGCTCAGCCACGTGCACGACACACGACACACGGGTAATATGTAGGAAGGACCTCACTATTGTCCAACATTACAAGGGAGTCCAAACCTTTGATAGCGTCAGTAACACATGCTACTGTGGAAAAGTTGCACAGAGCCCCTCCAGATTTTGCTTATTATAGATAAGTCCCTTTGGGAACCATTTTGGTAAGAAAAATTTCATTTTTCTTGCATTTCAGTCCCTGCTACTTCATTTTTTATATCTTTTGCATTTGAACTCTAATTTTAGCTCCAATATGTCGATTTGAAGCTTATTCCATGCTCTTCCATTCTACATAACTTGTGGACATATTCGAAGACATTTATTATTGATTAATTTGTCTATCTTTGTTAACATATGCATGTTCAATTATCGATATATTTATGCAATCACTTATTGAGAAGACCATTGGCTTAATTTGTAGGACTCCGATTGAGCATATTTTGAGAAAATAATTCTATTACATTAGTCGATAATCATGAAGTAATTAATCTGCATAGGGGCCCGATTAATCAGATTTATCTTTGCAAGATACCACAAAAGAGGAGTTAATTTCTTGTTGAAGAATATTTCATTAATCCTCTCATAATTCATTTTGAGTATTATTGAGGAATTTGATCTATTGTAGAAGCTTATTCCATGATATTAAAATCTTGATCTCTCTTTGAGGATTTAATATTTGCAAGTTAATCTATTCCCTTGAATTAATTGATTATAAATTCGAGGATTAAATCATAGGGAATTTCGAGGTCAAAATATTCTTCGATAAAATCTTTGTATGATCACATTGATATCTTATTTTATCCCACAAGCCTGGAGCTAAACAGACAAATATTTCTTGAAATTATAGCCTTTAACATGTGATTAAATGTCGAGGATATTGATTAATATTATTTGGATTTAAAGGTCATAAGTCACAAATCCCGAACTTCATCTTCTCTGCTCGCATTTGCATCATTGTATTTCTTTTCTTCGGTTTTATTTTGTCCCTGACACAGAGATTAACATAGCACTTAATTGATTATTTAAATTAATTTAAAACCACACAACTAAAAAACACTATTACATGTGTTCGACCTTGGTATACTTACCAAGTTAAAATATCCCACAAGATTCAAAGATTGTGGTTTTTGATCGACTGAATTTGTCTCCTATACTACAACTATGGATAATTAAAGAGGTGATATTCAAGACCATCACTACTTGAGCCTCTTCCTCATCTGCTTCTTTCTAGAAAAAGGTTCAAGTTCATTCATCAGAGTAGAAAATGCAAATGCAACCTCAAGGGATAAGGCGCCCGTATAGACACGAAGCACAACACTATGAACAAGAAACATGAATTTTTCAAAAACATATAAAAAAAACCCGAAAAGTAGACACACTGGCATATTTTTTAATTTTCTATTTCATGTAGTTTAGGAGATCTTCAAGTTCGACAGAGTTTCCCTAATTCACAGGTTGAACACATGTGCCCACCTTTTTGTAGGATAACTTAGGTAATTCTTTAACTAAGTCTTGTTTGTTGAGCCTTTTGATTAGTTTCATGTGAGTGCGACCTATTATGCCAGAGTAAGGGTTCTTCTTGTGATGTCATCAAGCATTATAATAATGAATGATTATCGAACCTTAGTGTATGTGTGTACTTTTTTGTATATCTCCCATAAGAAAAACGTCTAAAGTGTCATCTATTACAACTTTCAAACGCTATTTTGAAAATAAAACTTCAAAGCCTTTGTCATAGATCTAAGAAACACTCTAAATGTTGTGTTTTTGACTTTCCACAATACTAACATGATTAATAGAAGTGAGAACATTCCCAATCATGCATTTGTCAATTATCATACCTTTGTGGTCATTCTCGAATGTAACTATTTCACCGGCCTTCCCTTTGATACAGAGGAAGAGGTCTTTATTTCTAGTCATGCGCTTGGAGCATTGAAAGATCTTCAAACCTCCTTGTTAATTTGTCATTTTTTATTTAATATGGAATCCAACGATGAATCAAAAACCTCATAAATAATTATATAATTAATTATTATGATCACTTTATTTATTTTATTTGGGCAATTCTAAAGTCAAACTCATTTAATATGAGGATCAAGAAACAATTTTCAAATAACTTAGGGTTAGATTTTTAAGAGATTATTTTTAGGATATTGGATTTTCATAATTTTTTATAGGTTTTTAAATAAAATATGAAATTAATTGAAGAAGATTTTTTATAATTTGTATGAAAGAAAATAATGCAATGTAATGTGTGAGAGAAAAATAAATAATGCTATTATTTATAAATGCAAAGAGACTCCATGGATGTTGTAAGAACCAAAATATTAAGCATGCCAATTACTATTTGTGGCTCAATTTAATTCCCAAATTTATTCTCAAGAAAGCCCCCAATTTTCTATGATTTTATGAGGAATGAAAATCAATAATATAGAATGAACGGCTCATAATTAACAGATGAATTCTCAATTCATTGACGTTCAAAAAATCTAAATGAATAATGCATTGTTTCATATGATAGATAAAGTCATGTGGTCAAAACAACTCCAAGTTCAAAAAAATCAGACTCTAAATGCTCAAGATATATATAAAAGAATACATTGTCATATATGTAATAAAAATAATAAACATTCCTAAAAAAACCTCCACAGGGTATATTTGAAATTGTTGAAATTGGACATGGGTATATGAAATTTCTCCAATAGGCACATTATATGTGAAAATTCCATGAGCATGGAGGGCATGGGCATAAAATTAACCAATCAAGTGCTTGATGCACGTGACTGGTTGCAGGTGCAGAAGGTGACCTGCTTCCGAGCCTCCATGTGGCACTAACCTGTTGTAGTGGTTCCACCCGAAATTGGGAGGCTCGGGTGACTACCAAATGGTGGATATGTGCACAGTTCTAAGATGGATGACAACTACTTTTCAGAATTGATGGTCGTTTAATAGATCTGTTGATCGAGATCAAGGGTTGGCCCTTCGAGTTTTGCGTACAATTGAGATGGAAGGAAGGGGATTCAATCATCACCTG
Organism: Ottelia alismoides; assembly: GCA_037367405.1. Taxonomy (NCBI): domain Eukaryota; kingdom Viridiplantae; phylum Streptophyta; class Magnoliopsida; order Alismatales; family Hydrocharitaceae; genus Ottelia; species Ottelia alismoides. Next base: position 430,118 of record JAZKJV010003141.1, on the reverse strand, counting down.
TCTGTTGCCCCTTCATCCCCTCCTCTCGATCGATGAAAAATGGTGAACTCCTCTAGTTGGGACCAACGACACCCTCTACTCTAGTGGTGGACACATGAGTGATCCACTCCAGTGGACCAATTGCTAACACACGACCATCGATGTGAACAACAGAGGTCTGACGATGAATGGAATCACGTACCTGCGAAGGAAGATGGGACTCAAGTCGTAGTGACTCAATCATTGCATCACATCTCTAAGAAGAAGAGTGGACAAAGAGCTCTTGCAATGTAAATGGGGGAAAGGAGAGGGTCTCTTACCGTGGACACGATTGTAGATGGAAGGTTGCATGAGATAGAAGATGACAACATAGAGTATATGAAGGTGGGGATGTGTTGTGTGATTCCGTATTTGGGTTAAATGTGAAGAAGAACGAGTTTTGGGGTAAAGGAAACTGGGAGAAGAAGAGGATGATGAAGAGAGGAGGGTATACCTAGAACTCGCCAATGGGATGGAAGTTTTCTTGAAAAGTTTGCCTGGAACGTTGAAATGTTGAATCAGAAGGACACCAAGGAGGCAGTCGTGAGGTCACACAAAGCGGATTTCAATCACTGAAGTGACCAGTCTTGAGCACCGACTGAGTCAGACAACAATCAACCTACACAATAATATTCAACCAATCAAAAGCAGGCGTGAATCAAAATTTATTATAATCCTACAACAAAATGTGTGTATAGTGACAAGCAGAGTATGAAGTCGAACTCAGGAAACAATTCAGTGTAGCATGGATTATTATTTATAAATAAATAATAAATAAATAATAATGTAGGTTTGTACACTATTTACTCACTAAATTAATCAATATTGTGTGGTTTTTTATATTTTATATTTTTTATTTTATTTTTATATATTTTTAAATTTTATACTGTATATTTTGATTTTTTATTTACTTCTATATTAATTATATATTAAAGATATATATAAATATATAAATATATAAATGTAATATGTAAAATAATATAGGATATGTATGTATAATATATAAAAATATATATAAAAATAAAAAATACCAAAAATCACAATCATTTTTATTTTTTAAAGGTGGAGTCTTGTTTCTGCTCCTATTGATACATCAGTTGTGGGATGCAAATGGGCGTTTACTGTGAAACACGTGCGGATGGCAATGTGAATCACTATAAGGCAAGACTTGTAGCACGAGGATTTACCCATACATATGGGGTGGATTATCACGATGCTTTCTCCCCAGTTGCTAGACATTCTACTCTATGCATTCTCTATGTTGTTGTTATGACACGAGATTGGCCTCTTTATCAGCATGCATTTCTCTATGGTGACCTACAGGAGGAGGTTTACATGCAGCAGCCACCTAGGTTTGCTGCTGAGGAGGAGTGCCAGAAGGTTTGCAGGTTACACAAGGCTATCCATGGCCTCAAGCAAAGTCCAAGAGCATGGTTCCAAAAGCTCTCGGACTTGATAGAGCAGCAGGGGGTTGTAAGATCAACTGTTGATCACTCCTTGTTCATATAGAAGACCCGGAGAGGTATTACAGTTATTCTTGTTTATGTTGATGACATAATTATTACAGGAGATGACGAGCAGGGTATCCAGGATGCTAAGAACTTCCTAGGTCAACAGTTCGTGACCAAGGACCTTGGACATTTACGTTACTTCCTCGGAATATAGTTTGACAGGAATCAATGGGGTCTTGTAATGCCCAGAGAAAGTATGTTATAGATCTTCTTTCAGAGACTGGCATGACAGATTGTAAACATGCCACTACTCTGCTTGACCCAAGCATGAAGTTCTATGATGATAATATTGAGGAAGTCGACAAGAGAAGATACAGAGAGCTGGTTGGCACGCTATTATATGTAACTATTACCAGGCCCGACATAGCATTTGCAGTGAGCAAAGTGAGTCTGTTTATGGAGTAGCCCATACATGCACATATGGATGCAGTCCATATGATTCTGAGATACTTGAAGACTTCACTTGGTACTGGACTTCTTTTCAGCAGAGGCACATCTCTCTCAGTGACAACATACGCAGACGCAGACTATGCTGGGTGTCCAAAGGATAGAAAGTCCACGTATGGATTTGCTGTGTTCATAGGAAATTCTCCGGTTTCATGGAAGAGTAAGAAGCAGACCGTGGTTGCTAGATCAAGTGCTGAATCAGAATACATGGCCATGGCACATGCTAGTACATAGATGATGTGGGTCAGATCCGTTCTTACTGACCTGACCATAGAAGTACCTCTTCCCATGCACCTCCAATGTGATAATCAAGCTGCTCTCTTCATTGCAAATAATCCAGCCTTTCATGAAAGGACGAAACACATAGAGGTAGATTGCCACTACACTCGTGACATGATACGGAAAGGTATTATCACTACTACTCATGTCAGCTCCGGAGATCAGACAATAGATATACTTACAAAGGCTCTAGCAAGAGAATCTTATCAGAGATGTTGTTCCAAACTGAGTCTCATTGATATCTACGCTCCAGCTTGAGAGGGAGTGTTGAGATAATTACTATTTTTAGTATGGTCCTTTATGTAATTTTCTATTTTCTGTATCATCCTTTTCTAATTTGTCCAACGATTCTTCTCCTATATAAGGAACCCTTACATCTGATAATGTTACTATTACAGAACGCGTACCATAATTACGCGTGGTGGACTGGGTGTTGACAGAGGTGCCGGGAAGAGGTATGCGGTGTATTTCGCCGGGACGGAGGAGGGGATCGAGTTCGAGGAAGGGGAGGTGAGGGCGCATCGGGAGTGGGTCGACGGGGAGTGGGTTGATCCTCCCATAGCCAAGGTAAGTGGATGATACGTTCGACTTTTTTTTGCTTATCCGTTGCTTTGTGTTTGGATCTTTGAGGTTTGGTGAAGTGGGTTTTGCTAAAGTTTGATTCTTGCTTGGGGCAATGTAGTTCGGGCGATAAAATAATGGGAAAGGTGTTTGCATTTTTGTGTGTGTGGAATGGGGGCTTCCCGTGATGACTCATTTTTCTGATAGATGGAAATCTGTTTAGGGTTTTAGCTGTTTGCAGATTTTCCTGCATCCCGTTATCTGTTTAGTTTATCTATTGATTAGTTCTGTTTAGAATGCCTTATTAGCTGATTCCAACGGTTGTTGATAAGATATGTTACCTAATGCATGCCTGAAAATGGCTCTCTTCTTATTGTGGTTAAAATTCGTCGGAAGCTGTGCCCCCTCAGTGTCATTTTGCAAGTTTCTTCTTTAGGCTTATGTCTTCAGTTGTGATATAGCTGGAAGTGGTCTTTGGGATTACTGCATTTTTGCTCTTCCTGGTCTTTGAAAGTTCAAGGAACATGCTGGGGGAGATATATCAATAGCATTTGTTGCATCTGAAGTTAATCCACCAATGAGCATAATATTGAAACCTAAAAAATAATCCTATAGGTTTATAGAGAACCACATTTTTATACATTTTCATCTTCTGTTATCCAGTTAATTCAGCTTCTTCTTGTTGTAAGCGCTCTCAGAGATTTGTTAGCTTGTGTGTGATAAAAACCAAAATGCATAAATTCCGTGTTGCTCCATGGGTACTAATTTGTGAAAACAGAAACCAAGATTATCTTTGGTGCCAACGTAAGACGTGTGTAATTTTCTGGTAGAGGTAAAAAGGTAGGAGTCAAACTTGATGGGGGAAGACATGGATACTGTTTGAATTAATATGAAGAAAATGTTGATTATTTCTTCGAAAAACTTGATAAGTGTCAAAGGAATTCTTTGAAGAAAAATGGCTTGCTTTGATGCCATCTATATCGAACATGGAAGAAATGATTCTTTGGGATGTAGAAGTTTATAAATATGGTAGTAGGAAACAATTTGGTTGTCTTTGTGAAGATTTAATATTTTGTTTTGAACCCCTTGAAATCATTGTTGGTCACATTTTAAGAAAGAATCTAGGAGCTGATCGTCTGGCTAGAAGTAATTAAAATTGATTGTGTTGCGAAAATCTCAAAAGCCATGTCTAGAGAAAATGTAATCTCTCGTAGTTATGTAACCTTGCATATGTGGTTGTGAGGAATATATAAGATGTGCAAACGGAGAAAATGATATATGGTAATACAAAGTCTAAATGATGGGATGGAAATCAAACAAAAGCAGGTAAGTTCCAATAATTTACTTTTGTATGTCATATATGATAGCATTGAACTATAGATATGTGCAGAGAATGACTGTAGCAAAAATGAAAATGTTGAGGTGGATGTGTGGGACACACACACACACACCCACGTAAAGATCGGATTCATAATGATGAATCAGAAAGAAAGTTTGTGTAGCTCCGATCAAGGATAAGATATAAGAAAATCGCTTAAGATGGTTTGGTCATTTGCAAAGAAGGTCAGCTGATGCACCGATTAGGAAATGCGAGTTTTGGGATGTTGAGCCGGCTAAGAGAGGGCGAGGACATCCCAAGAAGTGTTGGAATGAAAAATATGGTTTTTTGGATATAAGCCCGAGACTGATCCAAGATAGATTTGAATAGCCAAAAAATTCATGTAGTCGTCCGTACTTAATCGTAGGAAAAGGCTTTGTTGTTGTATGTCATATATGATAGATCATAGTGGAATGTGAGATATGTGGAGACGGTTGTAGAAGTCGACAATCGGTACTCGGTCAGCCTGGTCACTAAGGATTAGTCGGCAATCGTGCAACCAATCGGATTTATTCAAGAATTAGTCGATTTTGAATTTTTTTATTATTTTAGATATATAATTTTTTTATACATATACCCAATCATAAATTTGCATAGATTTAGCAATTTTCAATTTGATAAGATCTAGAAAAAGAAGCAATTGAAGGAAAAAGTAGCTTAAGAGCAAATGTTGGCTACATAATATTAGCTAATGTTCGCAAACATATATAACATGTCAAAACATAAATAATTCAAGCAGCAAGTAAAAAGTCATTCGTCTCCATCAAGGTCATCATTCAAATCAATCTCTTCTTCTTCTTCATCATCTTCTTCATCTATATCGTCAGGTAGAAATTCCTCTTTATTTATAGGTGCAACGTTTGAGCTCGAAGATATAGCTTCCTTGCAACGTTCACCTCTTTGGCTTCTTCTCAGCTTCGAATTCTCTTTAGCACCACTTGCATGATCCATTGCACCCCGAGTCAATCCGGAACCTGAAAAGACCTCCTCATCTTGTGCTTGTACATTGACTTCTCCAATCCATTCACCTGATGCAGCGTGAATCGGATAAATAGGGCTATATTTATTTAATTTTGTCTGATAAATTAGAGTCTCATTTTATTATGTCGTCGCATTTTTATTATAAAGAGATCGCGTGTGATCTCAACTAATTAGTTAGAAATTTGAATTTCAATTTAGTTAGTCAGAATCAATTAAAGATTTGAATTTATTTCAAATCAATTAGTTAGTCGGTTAGAGTCAAATTAGGATAAGTAGTTTTGAATTTGAATTTGAATTTCTATTTTTGTAATCTCATCCCTCCTATATAAAGGGATGATAGGCTATTGTTTTAGACATGTCAGATGATATAAAAAATTGAGATTTATCTTTCTCTCTTGTCTCTCTCCTTCTTCCCCCACGTGGTCTTCACGATTCTCTCCTCCAACATCCCTCGTTTTTCCGACGAGTTTCTCTTCTCAACCCCTCCATTTTCTTCTACCAAACAAAATCCACCGATCAAAATTATTTTTCGCTGCCGTCGAATTTCTTATTTGCATCAATTCACCTAAATATGCATTGTTGAGATATTTATGTTTCTTTATATTTATTTCTTATTTCTCTTTCTTTCATGTGCCTCTCGTGTAATTTACCTAGGGCTTTTCTCATATATAAGAGAGCTCTAGGGTCTCAATAATGGCGTCTCATTTCATTTTTCTTCCTACATGGTATCGCAACAACGGTCCTAGATCGGGGTTCCCATATCTCACTAAACCCTAACCTCCCCTGGCCCTGCCGTCGGTAGGCCTCTCTAGTTGCCCTTGCCGCCACAATAGCCCCGCAACCGCTGGCCAATAGTCGCTCCGGTCACCTCTGCCACTCCAGCGGCACCTCCGGCTGGCCTTCCAACGCTAGCAGGCCACCCCAAGCGCCCCATCCGTCGTCGGCCACCCCAACCAGCTGCCCCTCGTCGGTCGTCCCATCCAACCGCACGCCCATCTTTTGTAGTTCGAACGTTCTTGCAGGGTTATACGGTATGTTCTTGACCATGATACTTGATTTCAGACATATAAATCATGTTTTCCGGCCCTAGACTACAAGGATTGGAGAGGATGGTTGTATGAGTTTACACGTACAACCATTCCTTCATATAATTGTGTAGACCTGCTCAAATAAGTCTACTCCCCATATTCAGTCCGGATTTTTGACGATTAATCCATCATGTCAGAGAACAAGGGTGACGTTTTTTCGTTGTCCGGTGCCTTCAAGGGTTCGGCTCCTATCATGAAGATGGATAGGACCAACTACGAGTTGCGGTCCATGCGGTTTCACACCCTTATGCAGTGCCATAACAAGGAGCGCATTTTGACTGATTTTGAGCCAACGGATAAAACTGGGACTAATGCTTCGTGGAAGCAAGATGATGCCTATGTACGGATTTGGCTCTCCGGGACGCTCACCACAAAGATTGCCAACGACATCGTCAATCAACCCACGATCAAGTCTATGTGGGATATCCTAGCCGACACTTATGGGCAAGGGAAGAATGAGAGCAAAATACTCCAGTTGCAGTATGACATTTTCTCGATCAAGAAGAATGGTCGGTTTCTTCATGCCCACTTCTCGCATCTCCGAGGCATGTTTGACTTTGAGCGTCTTCATAGTTTTATGCCCATTACTACTAGGACTGAGCAACAACATGCATATATGAATGTCACTATGACAGGAGTCTTTCTGTCATCTTTTGACTCAGAGTATGGTGCAACATGTACTCAACTACTTATAGGAGAGACGATACCACCAATGAAGGAGGTCTACAAGAGATTGAGCATGATCACTACTCCTACTACCATTCCTCAAACTCCTCTGCGATGACTGCTTCTCATGGCAGAGGGGGTACTTCATAGTCTCACAGACGTAGACCCTGTGGTCGAGGAAGAGGACGTCAGCGTGGCCCATGCTCACATTGCCACCGTCCAGGGCATTCAGAGGAGACATGCTATTTGAAGCATGGATATTCAGTGTCTGTCCGTGTAGCTGAGCAGACAAAGACTACTCTTGCTCCTTCTCATGATGGGAGGCTTGATGATATCGTCTCTAGATTGAGAGAGATGATGACTACACTGCCCTCCCTAACAACAATATCTTCTGATGTTACAGCTGCTGTCAGAGCCTTTACGAGTTTGTCAGGTATTGCTTATGCTCTTACCAGTTGTAGCAGTTCAGATTTGACTGATTGGATTATGAACTCTAGAGCTTTTCATCATATGCGTGGAGATCGGGCTCGATTTACTTACAGATCTATCCGTCCTGGTAGATCAATGGTGATTGCTAATAGAGTTCATCTACCCATTGTCAGTCAGGGGAAGATTATTCTAGCCCCATCGATGCGCCTACAAAATGTCTTACATGCTCCATCATTTCATATGAATCTTTTGTATATTCGTCATATTACAAAAGATTTACATCGCCATACCATTTTTGTTCCCTTCTCTTGTGTTTCAGGACATACTCACGTGCAGGGTGATTGGATGTGGCCATGAACAGAGAGGGCTTTATAGACTGGTCCAACCTCCATGTTCTAATGCAGATACTATTCCGTCTGGATCTGTTCCTCCTTTCATGTGGCATCTTTGCTTTGGACACATTCCTCTGCAGAAGTTGTACCATATTCTCCTTCAGATCTCTACTCATAATACCTTGAATTGTGAGGCATGCCAGCTTGGGAAGCACCATCTTTTTTCATTTCTAAGTCGTCAGAGTCGTCATAGTATGATAGTAGTCAGTTGTTTGAGTTGGTTCATTTTGATATCTGGGATCCCAGTCGTGTTCCCGCTCATTAGGGATATCGGTTCTATATGATTGTTGTTAATGATTTCTCTAGATTATTTTGGATTTTCTTGTTAAAGAATAAGTCATAAGCTGGTCCTCTTATTAAGTCATTTCTTATTGAGATTAATAACATTTTTTCTGCTAATGTGTGATCTTTTGGTATTGTTCATCAGACTTCTTGTCCTTATACTTCACAGCAGAATGATGTTGCTGAACACAAACACCATCATCTTTTGGATGTCACGAGGATTCCTTTGATTTCGAGTCGAGCTCCTCATTCATTTTGGGGTGATGCGGTTCTCACTGCATGTTACTTGGTGAACCGCATGCCTTCTACTATCCTTGGAGAAAAGGTTCCCTTCTTGATTGCGTTTCCCTAGAAGGACATATTCTCCCTTACTCTCAGGGTCTTTGGGTCTGTGGCATTTGTCCATAATTTTACTCATGATCGCGACAAGCTCTCTCCTAGAGCTGTTAAATGTGTGTTTGTTGGTTATTCTCGTACCCACAAAGGGTATAGATGTTTTGATCTTGTAGGGAGAAAATATTATGTGAGTGTTGGTGTCACATTTTTTGAGTCTATTATGTGTTTTCTCTGACAAGTGACATGGTGTCTAATTTTGACTCTGGCGAGGATGTCTTTTTTTCCACCACATCCGTTATCTCCACCAACAACTCCCCATGTTGAGTCACCTCTATATCTACCTCCACCTCCACCTCCTCCACTACCTCCACCTCCACCTCCATCTACCATGACATAGTTTCTACCATGGTTCTATATTTGTAGGTCCTCTACTCGCCCCTCTGCTCATGCGCCTTCCCCGTCATCCATCATGCCTCATGTATGGAATGAAGACATTGTTTCTACTGATGGTAATGATGATATGCTTGTTCCACAGGATACTATACATGAGGATCTGATACCAGAGAATAGAGAGTCTGATGACCTTGATGTACCCATTGCCTTGAGGAAGCTGCATCGTAACTGTGCCACTTACCCTCTTACTGCACATGTTTCCTTGGACCATCTATCAGAGGAGTAAATGAGGTTTGTTATGGGACTCTTAATGGTTACTATCCCGCGAACATATCATGAGGGCATACAGGACAATAGTTGGCGACTTGCCATGGAGGAGATGGTCGCTTTGCAGTCTCGTAGTACTTGGACTGCTGTTTCCGCTCCTCCAGGTGCCTCTGTTGTGGGGTGCAATTGGATTTGTACGGTGAAGCAACATGCATATGGCAGTGTGGATCGGTAGAAGGCAAGGCTTGTAGCACGTGGGTACACTTAGACTTAGGGGGTGAACTATTAGGATACCTTCTCTCTGGTGGCCAGACATTCAACATTGCACATTCTTCTATCAATTGCTGTTTCACGGGGCTGGCCTCTTTACCAATTTGATGTGAAGAATGCGTTTCTATATGGAGATCTTCATGAGGAGGTATATATGCAACATACACCAGGGTTTGCTGCTGAGGGGGAGTCCCGGAAGGTATGTAGGCTTCAGAAGGCAATTTACGGTCTAAAATAGAGTCTGAGAGCTTGATACTTGAAGCTTTCAGAATTGATAGAGCATCAGGGGTTTGCACGGTCCACTGCGGATCACTTATTTTTTGTTCAAAGGACACATAGAGGTACTGTTGCTATTCTTGTCTATGTTGATGATATTATCATGGGTGATGATGAGCAGGGCATTCGGGCTGTCAAGGAGTTCCCAAGTCAGCAATTTGTGGCCAAGGACGTGGCAATCTTCGATACTTCCTTGGATTAGAGTTCACCGGGAACCATCATGGTCTTGTGATGACCCAGAGAAAGTTTGTGACTGATCTTCTACAAGAGACATGATGCAGCGTGGGACCCAAATATAGGGCCAAATATTTAGTTATTTTTAATTGTCAATTTTGTTTACGTTTTTAAGTTGTTGTAAATGTTAATTAAATAATTGAGATCGCATGTGATCTCAACGTTTATTTCGTAGATTTTAATTTGAATTTGGGTCAATTAATTAGTAGAGTCAGTTTAGGCAAGTTGGTTGTCAATTTAAATGAGTTTACTATTTTTGTAAACCCATCTCTCCTATATAAAGAGAGGGTAGTCCATTGTTTTTAGGCAGTCAAGTATTGATAATCAATTGAGATTTTTATCTCTCTCCTCTCTATTTTCTCTTCTCCCTCCACGCGATCTCCGCGGTTTTCCTCCTTCAACCTCACGTATTCCCAGCTAGTTCTTTTCTCAACCCTTCCAATTTCTCTTCTCAACCCATCTCGTTCTTCTACCAAAAATCCACCATAAAAATCTATCATTTATCGACGCCGCGAAAGCTGATTTGCATCATTTGCTATCAGAGCGGTTATGGAGTCGTTCTCACGAGTCCACGATCCTGTCGCATATTGGCGTGTGCAATTTGATTTGAGTTGCCTATCTCCGGATTCGCGTACACGCGCACGACGACACAAGTTCAAGCGACGTTTTGTCTCAAGCATTAAAGTTCAAGAATGGCTGGATGCGCAAAACGATGAAGATTCGCCGGTCGACGACCAAAATCAGAACGTTGTACCTGCGGTTCAAAGCGATTTCAGCCAAACAAATGAAGGTATTTTCGTTCAAGATGAATATTTTATTGATGCAACTCCTGTGCTACGAAACTATGAAGATATAGGGCCGATCTTTGATGAAAGTGCGGACGAAGAATCTGATTTCGAAGTCAAAGTTGCTGTTCAAGAAGTAAAATATAAAGAAAACGAAGGTTCGGGGCCCATATTCGATGAAGATCTCGCAGATGGAAAAACTGAACTCCTCGACGAGTTCGCGGTTGATGTTACGGTACAAGCGGATTCCCATCTTCCGTTCTCGCCTACTGCTGGGCACTCCCTCTTCCCCAACCAGGCCTCGCCGCCAACACCCCCCCTTCCTCACGCGTGCCGCACCAACCCTCCCTCGCAACCCCCGCCTTCCCTGAGCGCCGCCCAGCGCCCCCCTGTCAGCCCGACGCCGCTGCCACCCCCTTTTCCCATCCGACGCCGCCTCCCCCCAGGAGCCCCCTTCTCCTCCCGCTCGCTCTGGCCTCCCCACCCTTCCCCGCATCGCCTTTCCTCCGCCTCGCACACCTGCCCTCGCCCTCTCGCTGCGTCACCGAGACCCCTCAGCGCCGCGCCGGCCCAGCCCCGCCATCAAGAACCCCCTGGCCACCTCCGCCTCCCCGCAGAGCCGCTCCGGTCCCGCCCGCCAACGAAAGGCCGCCGCCCCAGCCTGCGATAAATGCAAAGGAGACGGGCAATCCCTAGGGGTCCCGAGAGTTTCGGATTCGAATTCCATGGACAGTGGGATTGGAAATCCCTTGAGAACTTAAGTGGGAGAAATTACGCAGAACCCCCTCCAGAGAAAATTTTTTATTCAAAGGGAAGGTTCAAAGGCTCCTCTAACGATATGAGTGGTAATGAAGGGATACGAAAATTGCAGGGACGCCCTCCAATTAAAGAAAACTACAAACGTAACGTTGAAAAGGATCTAATTGGAGGAAATTGAAGATACAACTCGAGGATGAAATCTCCAACATCGCACCTACATCAAGCAATTCGTCGGGAGACGAATTTTTTTAAAGCGGCGGAGAGTTGATGCAGCGTGGGACCCAAATATAGAGCCAAATATTTAGTTATTTTTAATTGTTAATTTTGTTTACGTTTTTAAGTTGTCGTAAATGTTAATTAAATAATTGAGATCGCATGTGATCTCAACGTTTATTTCGGTGATTTTAATTTGAATTTGGGTCAATTAATTAGTAGAGTCAGTTTAGGCAAGTTGGTTGTCAATTTAAATGAGTTTACTATTTTTGTAAACCCATCTCTCCTATATAAAGAGAGGGTAGTCCATTGTTTTTAGGCAGTCAAGTATTGATAATCAATTGAGATTTTTATCTCTCTCCTCTCTATTTTCTCTTCTCCCTCCACGCGATCTCCGCGGTTCTCCTCCTTCAACCTCTCGTATTCCCAGCGAGTTCTTTTCTCAACCCTTCCAATTTCTCTTCTCAACCCATCTCGTTCTTCTACCAAAAATCCACCATAACAATTTATCATTTATCGACGCCGCGAAAGCCGATTTGCATCAAGACAAGTACGACAGGGTGCAATCCTGTAACTAGCCCTATGGATCCAAGTATGAGATTATATGATGATGACACTGAGGAGGTAGATAAGAGGAGATAGAAGGAGCTTGTTGGAAAGCTCCTATATGTTACCATCACCAGACCAGACATATCCTTTGCTATGAGCAAGGTAAGCCAGTTCATGGAGAAGTCCAAGAATGTTCATATGGATGCAATCTATATGATTTTGAGATAGTTGAGGACTTCACCTGGTACTGGTCTTATATTCAGCAGAAGTACATCTCTTGAGGTGACAGCTTGTGCAGATGTAGACTATGCAGGATGCCCTAAAGACAAGAAGTTTATTTCTGGCTTTGTTATTTTTTGGGAGCTCTCTCGTATCATGGAAAAGCAAGAAACAAACAGTGGTTGCTAGATCCAGTGTAGAATATGAGTACAAGGCCATGGCTCAGGGGAGCATAGAGATGATGCAGGTTAGATCAGTTTTGACTGATCTTGCTGTTGAGGTTCCTCTTACCATGCAACTTTTTTGTGACAATCAAGCATATCTATTTATTGCCAATAATCATGCATTTCATGAACATACCAAGCATATAGAGGTGGATTGCCGTTATGCCAGGGACATGATCCAGAAGGGTCTCATATCTACATCTCATATTTCTATAGGAGTTCAGACAACTGATATTTTTACCAAGGCCCCTGTTAGATGTCCTTTTCAATGATGTTGTTCCAAACTGAGCATGATAGACATATATGCTCTAGCTTGAGGGGAGGGGGGTGTTGAGATATTTATATTTCGTTATATTTATTTCGTATTTCTCTTTCTTTCATGTACCTCTCGTGTAATTTATCAATGGATTTTACCCTATATAAAAGAGCTATAAGGTCTCAATAATGACGTCTCATTTCATTTTTCTTCCAACATGCACGATCACGGGAGGAAAGAGGATCTTTTCCTTTCTCAAGCAGACGTTTCATCATGTTGAAATTGAAATGAACATACACAAGATCATTTAGTCTCTTTGTCTCCAACTTGCCTCTCTTCTTGATATGGATTTATAAGAAACATTACAAAAATTGTGACTATATCAATAATTAATTTACTACTAGTATTTTTATTTGGTGTGATGCAGCGTGACCCCAGATTATAGAGCCGCATTTATTTAATTAGTTAATTGTCAATTTTATTTACGTTTTTTAGGTTGTCGAAATTGATTAATTAAATAATTGAGATCGCATGTGATCTCAACGTTTATTTTGTAGATTTTAATTGCAATTTTGGTCAATTAATTAGTTAGAGTCCAATTAGAGTAATTAGAGGTCAATTGGAAGTTGTCAGAGTCAAATTAGGATAAAGTTGGTTGTCGATTTCAATTTGTTTACTATTTTTGTAAACCATCTCTCCTATATAAAGAGATGGTAGTCCAGCATTTTTATTGAGTCCAGTATTAATGAGAAATTGAGTTTATCTCAGTATCTCCCTCTTTCTCTTCTCCCTCCACGCGATCTCCGCGGTTCTCCTCCTTCAATCCCTTGTTACCGACGAGTTTTCTCCTTTTCAACCCCTCCATCTTCTTCTCCACTGAAATTCCACCGTACAAAAATTATTTTATCGACGCGCCAAAATCTTGTTTGCATCATTTGGTATCAGAGCATGGATATTGAGTCGTTCCTACGATTCAACGATCCCGTGGCATATTGGCGTCTCAAGCTCGATCTCAACCGTGTATCTTATGGGCCGCATGCGCGTTCGCGTCAACGGAAGTACAAAAAGCGTCTTGCGGCATCCTTGAAGGTCCAAGCATGGTTGGACACAACCTTAGATGAAGATTCATCCGTCGACGACGAAAATCAGATCGTGGCAGCCGCTGTCCAACCCGATTTCGAAGCAAAAAATGAAGGTATTCTCATTCACACCGAAGGTTTATTTGATACAATTAATGAACAAGGAGAAGAGAAGGACCAAGGGCCCATCTTCGACGAAGACCCCGCGGACGAGGAATACGAAAATCGCGAATGTGCCGTCGATGTTGCTATCCAGGAGGATCAACCACCTGCGCCCCTTCTTCCCGCGACTTCTCCTGTCGCCACCAGCCCTCTTCCCAGGCCTCCCCTCCTCCTCCGGCTACCTCCCAACCCCCCTCGTCCCACCTGCGCCTCCGCCGTTGCCATCTCGCCCGCCACCTCCTTTCCCCAGCCCCGCGCACCCTCAACCCTTCTCCTGCACCGCCGCACCTCGGCCCCACCTCCGCGAAACCCTCCCTCATCACGCCCCGCCACCTCTCCCTCGAACTCGCACCCTTCCCCATCTCGCCAGCAGCCCCAGCATCCCCCCTAGCGACGCGCGCCTGCAAGCGCACCCCCGTGGGGCCCCCTCCTCTCCAGCGCTGCCGCCCCCCGCGCCGCCGCATCGTCCGAGATCTTCCCCATCCCGCGCCCCGCCGCCTTGGGTTGCGGAAGAGAGCAACCCTATCGGGGTTTTCAAGACCCGAATCCCTGAGATTAAGGGATTGGGAAATTCATTGGAAAAATTACAAAATAAACTCCCATAAATCCCATATTCCGATCTCAGCCCCTAACAGGGATTTTAGTTGGGGTGAGATATTTTGGAACCTTTTCAGGCCGTCCCCTCCTCACAAGACAATTTACCAAAAGGCCCAATTGCAAATCAAACTATATTGTGGCCATCTTTTGGATGAAGGGGTAGAACAATTGCAGTCATACCCCTCGGTGGAAAAGAATTACAAACGTAACATTGAGAAGGGTCGAATTGGAGGAAATTAAAGCCACAACTCAAGAAGGATTTCTCCGACGACGCACCTACATCAAGCAATTCGTCAGGAGACGAATTTTTTAAAGCGGCAGAGAGTTGATGCAGCGTGACCCCAGATTATAGAGCCGCATTTATTTAATTAGTTAATTGTCAATTTTATTTACGTTTTTTAGGTTGTCGAAATTGATTAATTAAATAATTGAGATCGCCTGTGATCTCAACGTTTATTTCGTAGATTTTAATTGCAATTTTGGTCAATTAATTAGTTAGAGTCCAATTAGAGTAATTAGAGGTCAATTGGAAGTTGTCAGAGTCAAATTAGGATAAAGTTGGTTGTCGATTTCAATTTGTTTACTATTTTTGTAAACCATCTCTCCTATATAAAGAGATGGTAGTCCATCATTTTTATTGAGTCCAATATTAATGAAAAATTGAGTTTATCTCAGTATCTCCTCTTTCTCTTCTCCCTCCACGCGATCTCCGCGGTTCTCCTCCTTCAATCCCTCGTTACCGACGAGTTTTCTCCTTCTCAACCCCTCCATCTTCTTCTCCACTGAAATTCCACCGTACAAAAATTATTTTATCGACGCGCCAAAATCTTGTTTGCATCATGGTGAGTCAGTAGAGTCATTACCGAGTCAAACGCACTCCAGCTGCGTTCACATCTAGAGGATGCCTAAGTCAAGATCTATATCTTGATGTTGATGGTCATGTCTTTCAAATGTGGTGTGTCATCAACATAATTATACCACCAATTAGCTAATAAAATAGAGAATTGGTTAAGTCAATGAAATCAAAGAAGATCCAACTGGCATTAATTGAAAGTAATGCTGAAATATCTAGATCGAAATCTTCATCATTTCTCATCCTCTGTCTCACGGCTAATGAGTTTGCCAAATGCCCACTACCATATCTGTAATCAGGAAGCTCCTTTGTGGTGATGGCATTGTGTATATCCAAATTTGGATAAAATTTTTCCATGCAATCCATAAAACCTCTCTTCACTAGAATATCTGCATCACTCATGGCCTCAAATTTCAACGAATTTTGATCGAATTTCTGTCGAACATCAATATCCAATCGAAGTCGAAATTGACCGAAATGGTCGAAATGGCTGAAATATGGGGGCCCTAATACAAAAAATGATTGAAATGATCGAATTTTCAGTCAAAATTCAGCCTAAATTCGATCGAAATTCCGTTTCGGTCGGTCACCGAAATGGTGATCGAAACCGACATTTAGGGCCTTGGCATCACCACCACACTCTGTATAGAAAAAAGTATGAGTTTAAAAAGTAAGCCACTAGATGCAATGGAGCGTCAAGCCTGCCCTTGGTCTTGTAGATAATAGCGTCCACAAAAAACTTGTAAGATGAGTCCACAATACTAAAAGCTATAATTATCTCTCTCTCTCTTTGCCTTTTCAAGCCCTTCATAAACAAAACCCATGGATGGACGTCGATCCACATCAACCACACGCAATAGACGAACCAAATGTGTAAAAATTTTGATTGCATATGCGATGTGGTTTCAAAAAGTTGCGCTGAAGAGTGAAGACTATGGAGTCGCTTGTTCTCCCTTTTCGGTCTTGTACCATTTGCAGGTCCTCCACTCATCTGACGAAAACATCAATCTAAGCTTGTCTATTTTCTCTAGAATGCTTTCAAGAGTGAGAAAAGTAATAACAAACCTCGTTTGCCTTGGTCTAGCGATATCTCTCTTGTTTGTAAACTTCCGCATCAAACTCAAAGTTTTAGTGTGAGTATAAATAAAAATTGTGAGTGTCATGTCCTACCCTTTTTAATTGCGCTCTTCACTTTCGAATCTTTGTTGATCTCCTCCAAGACAAGATCAACGGAATGAGCATCACATAAAGTCCACCATATATGGGGATATTTTGTGAGCAACAATCTCGCGGCTGCTACATTTGCCGAAGCATTAGTCGCCATGCCAATTTTAGTTATGCACTCATCCACCAGTTGAAAGATGTACTCGATGATGTGTGTCTCGTCAGAAGCATCTATGGATTTCAAAAATGATGCCCCAATGAGCAACACAGAAGTTCATGATGCTCCTTCCTCGCATGTCCATCCATGCATCAATCATTATAGAACATCATGTCTTCTTTCATGTAATTCTATGACATTGCAAGTCATCAGATATTTTCTTGATCGTTTTCTTCAGAAATAGACCGCTAATCTCATACCTTGTTGGAGTCTTGAGATCGGGACCATACATCCCAATTGCTTCCACCATTTGCTTGAACTGTTTCGTGGTCAATGCATTGAAACTGAAAGGGATCATCGATGTATATGCCCAGTTGCATATATAGGAGACAACCCTTTCACGATGATCCTTGGATAAAACATCTTTTATGCTCATCTTACACAAGGCCCTAAATGTCGGTTTTGGTCACCATTCCGGTGCCCGACCAAAACAGGATTTCGATCGAATTTCGGTCGAAATTCGACCGAAATTTCAATCATTTCTGTCATTTTTTGTACTAGGGGCACCGTATTTCGGTCGAATTTCGATTTCGACAGGATATTGATATTCGACAGAAATTCAACCGAATTTCGTTGAAATTTGAGACCATGATATGACATGATCCTTGAACGGCGATGGTCTGTTCCGGAGATTCGGAAGATCGATGCATTGTCGCAAATCTAGCATCTCCAGCGATGCCGATATCAATCTCATCTCTCATCTCAGCAGCCTCAACAGCTTTCTGACTCTTCTTTTTAGCAACATCATCCAAGTATGATATCATCATCTTCTTTGTCTCTTCATCCACCTTAGGACATGCAACTACGTTGTCTTTACAGCGCGTAAGATGTTGTTTGAACCTAAAAACCCCTCCTTTCTCCACCTTCTTGCACAACTTACATGTAACCATGTTTGGATTCGCACGGTTTTAAATGGTATCTAAATTGCCATGCATGATCACTTGATCTCGGCGGCACATAGAAAGACGAGTCGCTATTAGAAGCGACAATAATGTGGGGTTTGGCCATCTACATTGTCAGAAACTCACAAGTTAAAAATTGACATAAACAAGTTAGCAAGGCTCCGGAAAGCGGTATACGTATGCGTTCGGACATGTCACTGAATAACGATTAAGCGGTATGCGGGGGCATATACGAGGTATATGCGGTTCTATGCAGTTTTCTATTTCTTATTTAAAAACAAATAAATATCTACAAAAATGACTACAACTGAACTGAATTTATTAATAAACACGCTCCAATAGAAGATCTAAGAAAAATGACTTTCATGTAGAACTTAAAATAGTACAACTAAATATCAAAATCATCAAAGATAGTATTACATGATCTAATTTAATATATAAAATCAAAACAATACAACTAAAATTTAAAATCAAAGAAAAATAAAATAAAACTAAACAATACAAACAATTTAAACCTCCACAGTAAAAAGATCAAATTCAAAATTAATTTAAAGTACAAAACAAAAGTAAACAAAATAATAATATAGACAATACAAGTTAAAATTCAGACCTATTCATATCAAACTAAACAGATGAAGAAAATGAAAATGAAAACAATTGAAATTGATACCTCAATAGTAAATAAAATAAATAGACGTCAAACCTCAGTAGTAAAAAAATCATCGCAGATATTTTCTCAAACAATTCAGACCAACTGGACCTTAAACGTGTGTACAAAGCGCATATACGGCCGCACAACCCATATATGCGACCCATATATGCGCGAAAGGACACATAAAAGGGGGCTTCATTTTATCGGTGCGCTGAGGAGGTCAATTAGGCATATGCGGTCGCACATGCTGCTTTTATGAACACTGCAAGTTAGTAAAGCTACTAATTACTATTCTATTAGTAAGTTATAAACTTTATACTGAAAATAAGACAAACAAAACCAAGATACAACTTCACATAAGAATATACAATTGCATTTAAATAAGAACAAAGATTAAAAAAAACATTTAGTTCTATTTCATGTTAAAAGAACCAAATGGAGGGATTAGTTTAAAATATTTGAATACATGAAGTATTTGAACAAAACTCTTAAAATATAGAGCTTTTAGTTTACGAAATGGACAAAAGTTAAAATGTTTGAATCCATAAATTTCAGATGATGACTGCAACCAACTATCCACTTTTATTGTCTATCTTATATCATTTATTTCTCCATAATCATTCGTAAAAATGCTTAGAAATTAGAATAACCATTCCGAAAGCTTAAGATAAATTACTTTATTTCTATTAGCTAAAAATCATGATTTATACCAAAGATAAGATAGAAACTCTACTATGCATGGTTGGTGTAGCATTGATAGAAGATATATCTGATAAAATTCGATAGGTACATGATAAATCCGATATAAATCCAGATGGTGAGCCCAAAACTTCAAAAAACCCGATATTATAAAAACTTCAAACAAAGAAATCCTAATCTTTTAGGTCGGCGACGTTGGCTGGAACAGGAAGAGAGGAACACTGAGGTGGCTGAAGTGAGAGGAGAGGATTGCGATGCTGGCTGGAGTGATCGGAGGAGGTTCGACAACAACCGGAGGAGGTGATGATCAGAGGAGCAGCGATCGCCTGTCGCATGGAGAGGGTTTTGAACTTTCGAAATGTGTATCGAGGTTCAGAGAGAGAGGGAGAGGGTTTTGAAGCGTCGGGCATTAACATAAATCCTAAATAATCGGGTATTCGGATCCTCTTATAAAAATCAACTGCTTTAATCGGTCGACTAGTCGCTCTACCCGACTAAGGGTTGATTACCCTTATCCGAGTCAACCAGGCCGTCGAGTCGATAAATTGACTAGTCGGTCTAGTTGGCTGATTTTTACAAGCTTGCGGGGAGAAGAATGGATGATAATATTATGAGAGCCCTAGTGTTCTTGTTGAGATGATTCTACATTCCTATGTATCTTTTTAGTTATTTTATTTCTTCATGTCAATCTTATGTAATTTACCTATAGGTCTCTTCTTTATATAAGAGAGCCCTGGGTTAAGGAATAAATCACCTCTTTTATTTTTCTCAACATGGTATCAGAGCGACGGTCCGATACCGGAGCTCTCATACCGAAAACCTAACCCTAACCCCACCTCCCACCCCATCTCCGCGTGCCGCTCACCTCTACGCGCAACTGGACCAGCGCTGCCTCGTGCCGCCACACGCAACCCCGCGTGGCCCTGCGCGTCCTTGCGCGCCATACCGCATTGTCTCGCATGCGGCTTGTCTTCTAGCCGTTCGTTTTTCGTCGGCGTTGTTTCCTCAGTTTATTTGATGGATTTGGGTGGATAAGTCTACATATGCATTCAAATCCACGTATGTTTGTGTAGACGTTCATACTTTGGTCTACAAACCCTAGTCTTCTTCATCCGGCACTGTCTGAGAAAAAGGTCGATGTACCCACTACAAGCGCTTTCAGTGGTCCAACGCATATAGTCAAAATGGACAAATTATGAGCTCTGGACTATGCGGTTCATGAGTCTTATGAAGTCAAATGGTAAGAAACATATTCTTATAGAGGAGGAGCCGATGGAGAAGACTAGGGTAAATGCCTCGTGGGAGGCGGATGATGCTTATGCCAAAGTTTGGCTCTCTGGTAAATTGATGATTGAGATCGTCAATGACGTGTTACATCAGCCTACTGCTAAGGCGATGTGGGATATCCTCGCAGCAACATACTCTCAGGCGAGAAATGAGACGAAGATTCTCCAACTTCAGCACGATATATTCACTATCAAGCAGAACAAACGACCACTGCATTCGTTGTATACATCCTTGAGAGGGGTGTTTGAGAAACTGCACAGTTTCATGCATCTTACTGCTACTCCTGAGCAACAAAAGACATATAGGAATGCTACCATGGTTGGTGTATTCCTAGCTGCTCTTGATCCTGAATATGATGCTGCCCGCTCCCAGATCCTCGCAGATGCTGCAATCCTTCCCATGGAAGAAGCTTTCCGCAGGATTACTGTTTCGTCTACTACTAGTGGCCATACTTCTTCGGCGATGGCGGCCTCCCGAGGAAGAGGAGGCTCGTCTACTTTCCGCGGCATGGACCTTGTGGTTGAGGGGGTTGAATCCGTCAGCCTTGTATGTTTTGTCATTGTCCCGATCATTCTGAGGATATATGCTATTCCAAGCATGGTGCCCCCATCCTCCGCAGCACAAGCATTTCCCTTGGAATGACGCCCCCTTCCCTCTGACCCCTCTACACGGGAGTCGGTGGCTTTCTCGAGCGCCGCCGACGACTCTCCACCCGCCTCCTCCCACTCGTACTTTTTTCGAGAATCCCTGTCAATAAATGATGAGTGTTCCAAGATGGTTTGGGTGTTCATGATGAAGCATAAGAACGATATATTTCAGACTTTCAAATAATGGATGGTCATGGTAGATAATCATACGATATATTTCAGACTTTCAAACAATGGAAGGTCTTGCTAGAGAACCATACTTCTAAGAAGGTCAAATGTATATGTACTGATAATGCATTGTAGTTCTATTCGTCAAGTCTAATGAGATCTGCTAGGAGGAGGGTGTTGCAAAACACCATACTGTCAGGATACACCACACCATAATGGAGCTACTAATCGAATGAACATGACGTTTCTGAAGAGAGCAAGATGCATTTTCTCAAATGATGATCTTTGTAGAGCATTCTATGCTAAAACTGTGAATACAATTTGTTACTTGGTGGTGTATCAAAGTCACATTTGCCATTGACCGTAAGACACTCATGGAGGTATGGTCTAATAATCATGCTGATTATTCTGTTTTACGTATCTTTTGTTGTACCCACTTAAATAGTCTGGTGGTAGTGCAGTGTATCTACCACCCAAAAGACCAGGGTTCAAATCCCCTCATTGTGGGGGTTGCGTTAGTAGTCAACATCCAGTGTAAAAAATAGTCGGATCTTTCAACATGAATTTGAGCATGAATCCATATAGCCGACGCTACTTATAGTGGGAGAAGGCTTCGCCATTTTTTACGTATCTTTTGTTGTGTTGCATATTATTATGTTAGTGAAGAAACCAACGACAAAGAGAGGGGTGTCGGAGTAAATGCATATATAATCTGGTCCTCCTTATGAGAACAAAATTATTACGAGAAGATATGTTTCATTTGATGGGAATTCTATGCTTAACACGAGGAAGGAGTCTGTTGATGAAGGGACATGTGATAATATCCACGAACACGTGGAGTTCGAACTAGCACCAAGTAGTGATCAAATAATTTATCACACTACTTCTGATCAGGATGATACTGAGCAACCTGAAGCTAAGTAACCAGAGGAGTGGCACCACATTTTTTCAATAGAATGGCCTCGTAGAGAGATACACCTACCTAAGAGATATGGTTGCATTTATAATACAAGTAGCTGAGGAGGCAGAGTCTTTAGAGCTGTCCACTTACATAGGAGATATAGTAGGGGCAGAATTCACACAGTGGATTGTTGGTATGTGTAAGGAGATGGAGTCTTCACACAAATCAAACATGGGAGCTTATCAAATTGCCAAAGGGAGGAAAGTTGTTGGTTGCGAATGGGTCTTCAAGAAGAAGATCAGAAACTTACCTAGCGAAGGCATCCGATACCGAGCACATCTAGTTGTGACGAGATACATTTAAAAGTAAGACACGGGCTATAACTCTCTTTTGTTGTAAGACATGCATCCATTAAGGTGCTACTCGCTCTTGTAGTACATCAAGACTTGAAGTTGGAGTAGTATGATGTGACGACAACTTTCTTACATGGCGAATTCAAAGAGCACATTCTTATGAGTCAAGTAGAGGGATTCATATTTCAAGGCACTGAAGGTCATGCATGCATATTAAAGAAGTCCTCGTATGGGCTTAAACAGTCTCCATACAATAGTACAAAAGTTTCGACAGTTTCATGATTGGTCTTGGGTTCAACAGGAGCCCGTATGATTTTTGTGTTTACCAAAACAAGGTAGAGGACATGTCCATCTAACGGTTGCGCTACATTTACAATATGCTATTTGCTGCCAGTGAGAAAAATATCATAGATGATTTGAGGAAACTTCAGTTCCAAGTTTGACATAAAAGACCTCGGTGCAATAAAGAAGATTTTGAGGATGGAAATCATCAGGGACCATGCAGAGGGAAAGCTTTTCTTCCCTCGGAAAAATTATATCGATAAAGTTATAAAGAGGTTTAGCATATCTACAACAAAGTCTTTGTACTCCATCCGTTGCAAATATACACCTTTTAGTTTCTTTTGGACCTCAGGTGAATGCAAAAAGGAGCTCATGTCACGAATTCTCTATGCCAGTGCAGTTGGGAGCCTTATGTAACCGATGGTATGCACATATAATCAGATATTGGTAATACTGTAAGCATGGTTAGTAGATTCATGGGGAATCTATGGTAGAAACATTGGCGCAATCAAACGGATTTTTCGCTATCTATAGGAACGTTTGACATTGGACTCACGAATTCTCTATGCCAGTGCAGTTGGGAGCCTTATGTAACCGATGGTATGCACATATAATCAGATATTGGTAATACTGTAAGCATGGTTATGTAGATTCATGGGGAATCTATGGTAGAAACATTGGCGCAATCAAACGGATTTTTCGCTATCTATAGGAACATTTGACATTGGACTCACGAATTCTCTATGCCAGTGCAGTTGGGAGCCTTATGTAACCGATGGTATGCACATATAATCAGATATTGGTAATACTGTAAGCATTGGAGCTCATGTTACGAATTCTCTATGCCAGTGCAGTTGGGAGCCTTATGTAACCGATGGTATGCACATATAATCAGATATTGGTAATACTGTAAGCATTGGAGCTCATGTCACGAATTCTCTATGCCAGTGCAGTTGGGAGCCTTATGTAACCGATGGTATGCATATATAATCAGATATTGGTAATACTGTAAGCATGGTTAGTAGATTCATGGGGAATCTATGGTAGAAACATTGGCGCAATCAAACGGATTTTTCGCTATCTATAGGAACGTTTGACATTGGACTCATCTATAGAAGTGATTCAGAATGTTTGGTTATCAGATATTCAGATTCGAACTATGCTATAGATGTTGATGGGAGGAGATCAGTAACATGCTGTCTTTACTTCGATGAATTGCCATTAGTTAGAAGCCTACTTTACAATCATCAATCACTTTGTTTCACATAAAGGAAGAATATTTGGCTTTAACATGGGCAACAAAGGAAGGCATTTGGTTGAAAGGTTTAGTTGAAGATCTTGGTCTACAATGGTATCAAGCTATCGTATTTTGTGGCAGTTTCGATGCAATATTTCCAGTCAATGATCATGTGCATCGAGAGGACAAAGCGCATTGATGCCAAATATCACTTTATTCGTTCTGAGAAGAGGATTAAGGTGAAGAAGGTTGGTACGACATACAATCTACTCTATGTTCATAAAGACAGTTCTTGGTTGTACACCAACACCAACATTCTTTTTCCCACGTTAAGTAGGGTTGACTACATGGATTCTTTGCCTACATTCAGATCTATTGGGTCATTCTTGGGCTTAGTTCCAAATAACTAAGATCCTTTTTCGATAGTCTCATTCTGACACTTCTTATGCCTTTTTCGCCCTCTTTTATCTGGCAAGCTCGACATCCCGAATCTTGCATATTTTAACTGGTGCATCGATCGATCTCCTTTGCGAATGGCCAAACCATCTTGAGCGGTTTTATCTCATCTTATTCTCTATCGAGCTACACCAACTTTCCTTCTGATGGCATTATTCTAAATCCGATCTTTTCGTGTAAGACCACACATTCACCTTAGCATTTTATTTCTGCTACTATCATTTTCTACACATGTCTATGGTTCACATGCCAATATTTAAATCCGTAAGGCATATCAGGTCTCACAGTTGTTTTGTAATACTTGATTTTTAAAGGAATTTTCTTATCACATAGAACAGTAGAGGCATCTCTCCAGTTTAGCCAACTTGTTTAAATTTATGAGTAACATCTCCATTGATTTTCTCATCATCTTGCAAAATAGATCCTAAGTATCTAAAAGAATATGTTTTCTGAATGTTATCATCTTTAATCTTCATATCTATTCCCTCATCACTGCTTCAATCAAATATGCTCTCCATATATTCAGTCTTAACCCTACTTATACTAAATCCTTTAGTCTCTGAGACATGATTCTAAACCTCAAGCTTCTCATTTATTCCATCTCTAGTCTCATCAATAAACATAATATCATCGGTGAACAACATACACCAAGGTATCTCATCTTGAATATGACTAGTCAATATGTTCATAATCAAAGTAAAAAGGAATGGACTCCCCGCAACGGTTGGACGACTACTTGCGTCTTCTTTCCGAGTTGCCTTCTGCTTCGGACACCCTCGTTGTTGGGAGTCCGGACAACAGTGACCACTTTACGTGGGTTGGGGATAAGCTTTCTACCAAGAGCATCTATAATCACCTTCGTAACCTTACGGCGGCGCCGAGCAAAGAAATGGTACAGGATTTGCGCCTTATCTGGGCCGCTAAGATTCCTCTTAGGGTCAAAATATTTTTGTGGTGCCTTCGAAGGAACCGGATCTGCGACAAGATGAGAAGGGCCCACATCTTTGGCTCTCAAGATATAATTTGTGATCAATGCCATGAACATCACGAGGATGTCGAGCACATCTTTTTCTCTTGCCGATATTCTGCGGAGGTTTGGCAGGCTATGAATATGCCTTGGTTGCGGCACGAGAGCACACCGCTATTTTGGCAGTCCATTAGGAGGATCGGATTAGGTTCCACAGACGACATCTCTATAGTTTTTGTTGCGGTATGGGCGATTTGGCAAGGGAGAAATGATTGTATCTTTAAGAGCGTTAGATTCTATCCCGAAAATATTTTGATTCACTGTAACACCCTTTACAATTCCTGGGCCTCGAGCTAACTTGTACTACCCCTATTCAATATATAGCGGTAGCTCCCGCCTTGGGAGTTCACCCAACTTATCATTCAAAAAAAAAGAATGGACTTAAAGCTGAACCTTAATGTAGACTGATGTTGATATTAAAATAGTCAATCTCCTCAGACTGGATCCTTACACAAAATGAAGCCCCATCATACATATCCTTTATGAAGTTAATGTATAAGACATGTACTTGTCTCTTTTCCAAAACTCTCCACAATATCTACCACGAGATTGAAATATAAGCTTTCTTCGGATAAATAAAAATCTTATGGAAGTTCTTTTTTAGCTTTATAAACCTCCATTGTTCTCAACAAGTGGACCGCTTCAATAGTTGAGCGACTTGATATAAATTCGAATTGATTTTCTGATACTTTGGAAACATGCTTCGACATTCTTTCGATCTCATGTTCCCAAATTTTCATAGTATGACACATCAGTTTAATACCTCTATAATTCGAACAGTTTTGTATGTCTCCTTTATTCTTATAAAGAGGCACCACGATGCTTCTTCTCCATTCTTCATGCATTTTCTGATAAAGGCAATTCCTGGGAGTAAGATCAAAAATTGTTTGAACTTGTTTAATGTCTAAAGTTGACAATAGCCCCAAGGAGGGGCTGAAGATGGTAAAACATGGCAAAGCTTCTCATAAGATTCAATTCAAAGTGGAGATTATTGATATGATTTGAATTCTAATTGATTGGAAACCTTCTATATTCTAATTGATACGATGATTCTTCCAGATTTTGATTGATTAGAGAATCCGTCTAGATTTAGATTATGGAATCTATGTCAATAATTGATTGAAGAGTCCATTTGGATTCTGATTGTTTCGTAACCCGTCCATTTCTTTCCATTACGAGAGATTTTGGAGATCTTCCTGGTTAAGAAGATTTGAAAAATTTGCGTGATTAGAAAGATTTTAGAATCTGTCTATCTGCGGAGAATTATGCTATATGGGGTACACTATATAAACCCCCTCGAGGTAGTGTTTTTAACCATTCTATGTATTTCCCCTTTCTCTGCAAATAATAAAACAGATCACCATCACCCAACTATGTAGCCCAGTTACTGGTGAAACTTGCATGGTTTGCTTGTTCAGTTTGTATTTGTTTGCTTCCGCTACTCGCAACACTTGTAAATCCTTGTGTTTGTGATTTGCTTGTCTGTGTTTGTGCTTGTTTGCTTCCGCTAGCAACAGGAGTGGTACGCTAGCATGCCTTATGCTTCAAGAATGGTGTTCGATATATCTTCTTGGAGACAAGAAGAATATGAAATTTTGTGAAGTATAATTGATAGGCTGGCAATGTAGTTGCATGGTTGAAGGTATTGCGTTATGATAGTTTCCACTTGAGTCTTGTTCATGGTGTTTAGATTGCACATGTTCTGGAATGTGTCTCATAAGGTTAAATTTGCCAAAAAGGGTGACTTACAGTTCAACCGTTAAATCAGGAAAGATTTGGAAATTGCGGATATTTGATGTTTTGTTGGTCTGAAAATAAAACAATTGACGACAAAGGGCATGCCACTGCTTGCTAAATTAGTGGTTGCAACAATTATCTGTCCCAGTGTCTTCTATCTGATCCGTTTTTGCAGGAAAATGAGCAAATAGAATCAGGAAACAGCACAGGAGCAAGGAAAAATGAGCAAAAGGAAATAGGACTTAGCAAGGGGTTACTTGTTGAAGTTAGCAGTGACGACAAAGGATTCCGGGGTTCATGGTTTACTGCAACTATAATTGGACCAAGGGGCAACGATATGTTCTTTCTGGAGTACTCCGATCTGAAAGCAGATGATTGCGACGAGCTGCTAAGAGAAGCTGTACACTGTCCACATTAGACCTGCACCTCCGGGCACTAGGGTCGCAAAATTTAATCTGTTTGAGGAAGTGGATGCTTGGCATAATGATGGTTGGTGGGTGGGTATTATACCCAAAGTGCTTCCTGGATCCAGGTACTTGGTGTACTTTAAACAATCTGCTGAGGAACTAGAGTTTGCACATTATGACTTGAGGCTTCATTTCGACTGGATTAGGGGCAAGTGGTTCCGGGCCTCTGAGGTATTTAGCATGAAAATTCACTTTCGTGTAGCATATGGGATCATAAGCATTCTCTCCTATTTTGTTCCATAGTTTTTGCTGTTTATTCCAACTTCAAGGTATTCCCTTTCATGCAGGTACTGGGAATCTGATCATTCTTCCAGATAAAAGAATGGTAACGCCTCTGAAACATTCTATTTAATATGCTAACATGAAAGTAATTGTAAATATCAACTGAACTCATGGGGCAGAATAAAATCCAACTGAACTTGTGATTAATAACGACTGACATCACTAATCACTTATATATGTTGTGACTTGGTTTATAATGCATCCATCCTACATATGATGAATGCGACACGTTCTTGCCTTCGATCTCCTTTTTTATTGTTGGGTCACTCAGGGATTATCACTAAATTCGTTACAGTTCTGGAAGATTACACTGGAGTAATCCTGCCACAGGTATGCCATGAGTTTTGACAGTTCAAGTTATGCCCTTACTTTTTTGTAAACACTTGTGCCACTAATAAAACTGCTGAGTAACACTTATGCCCCTCCCATCCCTTCTCTCGAACGGATGAAAGTAGGGGTATAGAAGTACTTGACTCATTTGTCTCCCTACTGCTAAGACCCACTTCATCTTCCTCATGCGATCCCCCTTCTCCGCAACCCTCCACCCTCGGCCGTCCATTGCCCTCGAGCCCTTGCACCCACCCAACCCTCCATCAGAGTCCTTGGACTCTGTATCCTTGAACACCCTTTTTTGGCTTCCATCCCTCATGGCTCCTTTGGCCCCAACTCTCTTCCGCCTCCAACCACCCCAAAGCAAAATAGCATTTTACTTGTTCGAAGGCAACCATCAAATGGCAAATTAAATATTATTGCACTATTTACTTAATATAGAAAGTACTTAAGCTACCGCCCATCACATGATAATTTAATTGTTTATGGCATTAATATGACATCAAGATTTACTCTAGAACTCTTGCTTTTACTATTTTACTAGCAGACAAAATTCCTGGGGTTAACTCATGATTTTCACTATTCGAAACACCTTTTAATTTTCTTGATTCTAGTGTACTTGAGCCTTGTTCTTCTAGGCAGTTGAGCTCATGCAACAAATTCTATGGAAGGATCCATTGAAACAATGCGACGGGAAGTTGAGGTTACAAGTGAGACACAGTTTTGCATAGTTTTGCATTTCCACTCTTTCCTTTCACTATCTTCCCATTATAATTCCTCACCGCTACATTCCTTGATCGGTGTGCCTCCATTTCATATTTATCTATCATGCTTTTGGGCAACATGCTCCCAGTCTCTATCCCTCTAAGGTCAGATAACACTTAGTAGTCGAGCATGAGCAAGCATTGGGGCAAGGACTAGCATGGATGATAGTCAGTGTAGGTAATACAATTGTCGTCACGATGGAAGCACAAGGGGCACCGGGGTTTGCCCTAGAGATTGGGTACGTGTATAAACCAGGGCATAACATGACCTAAAAGTCTTATGCAAAAGGATCTACGGTTTAGAATCATATTTGTAGATTATCCTAATTAACTAAATAAACAAAACCGAACAAAAGTTTATGAATGTGTGACGATCCAAGTTTAATGTTCATTTGACTAGTTCATTATAAAATGCTATATGTGTATTCGAAAAGTGCAATTTATGGTGATATGAGACAACTGAGTGGTTTATTCTCAAATGAGTAGGATTGTAAGTATTGTCTTGTGGTTGAAGTTTCTGATGCAAATCAAGTGGCTATGCAAATCGTATCAAGTTCACTGGGAGTGGATGTATCCAACTTAGTGGCATTTATTTGACACTTGAAAGAGGTGATTTGGACGGTGTTTCAAGTGGATGTGTGTACATGTGCATTCATTAAGGAACCATTGATGATGTTAAAGGTGGGATTTTGATGCATTAGGATAGTAGAAAATGAAGTGATAGTTTAAGAAAGCAAACGGATGTCCACACACTTTATGATGATCTTCCATGACTTCTACTCTACTTTCCATATTCGCTTTCTAACCAGTACCTTTGAAATCCTATTGTTTAACATCTAGGGTTATGGTTTATAGAATGTGTTATACCCCACTGTAAGGCAATTCCGTTTAGGGTTTATTATCTAGGGTTACGTTTGGATTATCGTAATGTAAAGCCATTTCATGGAATCCTTCTCTTAGGGCCCGTTCGGTAGGGGAATAAGGTGGAATAAGGGGGGTGTAATAAGTTGGAATAGTGTACTGTTTCTATTCGGATGTAGGATAGGAATACGGTGAAATAAGCTGGAATAAGGTAGAATAAGGGTTATTCTTCGTTCGGTATGGAATGAAGTTTGAAAGTTGGTTAAAGCTGCTGGTTGTATTTATTTGTTCATGTTAAATAAGTTTAATTGCAAGCTCATGTATCATAGCCCGGAACTCGTTTTATAAAATCCGATTTGCCAATTGATTTGAACATCATATATCCATCACTATTTACGTAAATGAGGTGGCCTTACATTCTTGCACTGTAATGCATGTTGAGTAGTCAGCCCAATTCTAGTGAAAAGCTGGGATTGAACTGTCGTTAACCTGCCTACCCTAAGTCTACCTATGGCCTTATATAAATGAGGCTTCTTGCTTAAGTCAACTGCTTCTCCATCTTCCCCGTTGATGAGCGTCTCGACCACTAGGGAATAAGGTGCTAAACGAACTTCCCCAAGTGCTTCAGCCAGGTGGCTGCTCTGTCTGCTAAGGAAAAGGGGAAGGCAATCATCCTGATCGTATCCTGGTCCACCTGACGATCGTGGACAGTGCTGCATATCATCTCAAACTCCTGCAGGTGGAGATGAGGCTCCTCTGTGGCCAAACCGTGGAAACGGGGAAGAAGCTGCAAGGTGTTCGGGGGGAACTTAAAGTCCCCCACGATCGCTGGAAGTAACACCCAGCGGTGTGTCAAGGTCGACCCGGGATTGTGGTTCTCCCGCATCGATCTAAGTGGTGGTGGTGCTCCTCCTCCTCCTCCTGCTGCTGCTGCGGCAGCTGCCGCATCGTCGGGTCCTCCTCCTCCGCGGTTCTCACGGTCGGCTCTCATCTGCTCAAACTCTCGCCTCATGTCCATCATGAATGCTCCCTGATCCCTCAGCTGCTACTGCACTGACTCGAGGGAGGCGATCGGGGTGGAGTTGATCGCACCCTGGTCCAGAACAAAGTGCTGCTCTCCACGTGGACCTCCGGGGTGATCACCAGAACTGCTGGCCATCGTCTCTGAAAAATCAAAACAACCGAACTCAGGTGCCGATAAATCATCTGTCTGTCTCTCCTCTGGCACTGGTATCTCTGAATAAGAAGAAGAGTGGTCGAGGGGGAACAGGGCGGAGTCATACTCGGGTTCGGAGAGCGGGTCTGAGCTCCCACGAACCGACCTAGATGAATGGTCAGGAGTGCTGAAAAGCGGTGCAGCCAGAGGCTGCCTAAGAGACCTCCTGCCCATCATCGTGATCTGGTGAGTAAGGCGGATGAGATCTGGAAAATCTATGATCGGCAACCAAACCCTCTGTTTACCAACACAACACGAGCTGAAGACCGTAAAGGCTCGGTCAAATTATCTTGTCAAATTTTATTAGGTGAACAAACAATCTATCAGAGCGCTTACGTGACCTGTTGGGATTCCCGATGCTACCCCAACCGACTGGCCCGCACGGAAGAGTCGGTAGTCAGTCAGAAATAGCACCGGAGGGCTCTACCTAGTGGACGGGTCACTCTCTCGCGCAAGCAAACCAAACAATGAGGGGGTTGCTCTCCCCAAGACAAAATTTTCAGTCAAGTGTCTTTTAGGGTCAATAGCTTAAACAATCCCAATTTTATGGTTTTTCTTTTTAATATTTTTCAACAAAAACAAAGGCCTAACGAATTTTTCGGTTCTCCTGGTTATTTAGTCCAAAACAGGGGGGAGAAGACGAAAAAGCCGATGCGCGAGAAATCAATGATGCACGCAGAGATAGAAATGCGTACCTGACTCCAGCAGTCTACATGCAAGATGATCCGCGCAGAATTTAAAGACAGGAAATAAACTACCTAAATGGTGCAGCGGTGAAAACTGAGTCCTAAACAGGCAATTTCTACTCGATAGAACCGTCTAGCCTAGTCACTCGCCCTCGATCCAAAGAGTCCGGTCTAGACCCACCCCTCCTCTTCTCGACAGGTCGAGTTCAGGAGTAGCGCTTGACGGGGCAGGCTCACGGCGCGTAGGCTCTCAGGAAAGCGACTAAACTATTTTTATTATTGATTTATTAGTAGGTCCAATTATCGGTTTATAGGAACAGGCAATCAATTAAGTGTGGGGATCCTACTAATTACGGCACAGTCAAGCAGAAAATCCTAAATCTAGGGGCTCGAGAAAAACCACGAAAAACCGTAAAAGGCAGCTAAAAAGCTAAAACCGTGAAAAAGCCGTGAAAAATCTAAAGGGTCCCCCGAGCACACCGGTGCTCGGCGAAACAGACCCGAGAGTCCAACTGTCTCTGAATGTACCTGTATTATTACAATAGTTCAAATGTTGCGAAAATAAAACCTAATCTAAACTATGCTACTCCCGCGGCTATCCCGCGGCTCCCGCACTCCTGCTCGCTCCTCGCGCTCTCCTGCGGCTCTGTAAAGAAGAGAGCCGCCTCCGGTTCCCGCGATTGCTCGGCTTCCGAAGTAAGCCGCCTCGGTCCTCGGGCCCTCGCAAGAAAACAAACAAGAATGTCAGACCAAATTATTGTAAGAAAATGTCAGAAAAATATATATACAGAAATCTATAAAAAAAGCCGCGAAAAGAAAAACCGCGAAAAAACTCGAAAACCGACTACTAAGCCATGCTCCCCGGCAACGGCGCCATTCTGATGAGCGTCTCGACCACTAGGGAATAATGTGCTAAACGGTCGTTGCGACCCGAGCGATCAAGATGGCTCAATCAAGAAAAAGAAGAGACCACCAATCAGAAATAAAATCAATCAAATAAACATGATAGCGGTCCTAGCTATTTTATTAACCTGGTATAGCGACCAGGGTCGAACTCAAGGAGCACGGATTGGCCTTGCGGCCTACGAAGTAGTCGAGAAGAGAAGAAAAGGCATTTTTGGTGGTTTTTAAGTCTTTTTATATTTTTTTTGGATTTTTAAGATTTTGAGAAAATAAGAAAAGCAACTAAACAACACACTTCAACAATTTATTAAATGCACTAAAAATCAACCAAAAATTCCAGAAAAAAATATTTTTGTGTGTTTTATAATTTTTACTGTTTTTGGTGAATTTTTAGGATTTTTCTGATTTTTATTTTATTTTCTAAAAATGAAACAATGACAGAAATAAAGGGTGTTGTCCAGTCAGGAGAAAAATGCTAATCTAAAATATAAAGAGAGGCTCCCAGCTCCTGAGGGTAATTTTCCTATAAACTAGAAAGTTTAAGGAAAATTAGAGCACTGGATTTATGATTTTTAGATTTTTAAATTATTTATTAGAATTTTTATGAGTTTTTGAGTGTTTTCATTTTTTAGGTGTTTTAGATAATGAAAAATAGCCAAAATTGGCTAGAAAATCAAGCAAGCCAAAATAAACAGTAAGTAATTTTTTTGTAATTTTTAGATAGGTTTTAATATTTTTTTTGTGATTTTCAAAGCTGAACAGTAAAGAAAATACTTGTTTTTGAATTTTAAAAATATCAAAACAAAACAAAAATGTCTCCAAAAATCCTCGAAAATTTTACACTATGGCAGGAGCCATGTATCCCATTTTCGTTGGATTTGGAGGTGATTTTATATTTTATTCAAAAATGGAAAGAGGGTACTGTGCACAGGGACCAAAGTGTAAATACCCGAAGTTCAGAGGGGTCTGGTGCAAATAACCCAGTAAAACACGTGCGTCGCACGCGCCTGAGGCACTCAGGGACCTAATTGTAAGGAAAATAAGTTCCGAGGGCTATTTGATAACAGGTACCAAAAGCCTAGGGGCTTATCTGCAAATAACCCAAATATTAGCGCACATGCACAATTACTTCTACGCACAGGGGTATAAATGCAATATTCCAAAACTTTCATTCAACTCATAACATCCAGAACTACAAGGGCATATAATGCAAATAACCCAAAAAGTCATGTGTCGATGCACGTGTCAGATCACACACAGGGGTATATCAGCAAATAAAACCAAGCGCAAGGGTCTCTATGCAAATATCCCAAAAACCAAACAACTATACTACGTAATTACAGGACTAAATACGAAACAAAATAATAGAGGGGCCTAAGGGTAATTTACCCTTTATTAATGGAGCGGCTGGATGGATGCTACGTGGAGCATCTGACGGTGGCGAACGACGGGCGCTCCACAGCTGAGCTCCTCGGGCGAATCCGACGGCGGGGGTTTCGCCACGTGGGGGGATCGAACGGTGTAGGGCGCAGGTGGCTAACCCTCGTGCATCGGACGGCTGTGATCAATCCTCCACGGATCTGACGGTAGCTGCTGCTTCTGGAATGGACGGCCCAGATGGAAACTGGAGCAGGAGGATGATCGGACGATCGGGGAGGATCGAGGAAGAACAGTTGGCCGGCGAAGTTCGCCGGCCCAAGGCGCACGCTCCCGACCTCCCCTGCTGCTCGTGAAGATCGGAGAAGCTCCACGATGACGTTCCGCAGCGGCTGGTAGTCTCCGATGACCCAGCCGAGCTCTGGAGAGCTCCGGCGAGGTCGGCGGAGATGAAGCTCCTGGACCTGATGGTCCAAGCCCTCAGATGGGCTTGGATGTACCTGCAAAAACAACCAGGAGACTCGCGAGTCGAGGGCAAACTGCCTCGACCCGGTTAGGCGGGGTGACGGTGATCGGAGGGTCGAGATGGGCGAGCTCCGGCGAAGGTGGGGACGGTGGAGCTCGAACCCCAGCTCCTGTGCGAGCTGGGTTGGATGGAGATATGGAGAAGGTGCGCGGAAGGAAGGCGATGGCTACGGCGAAGCCCGATGATCGAATGGTGGTCGGACGTGGACGGAATCGACGGTGAACGGCGGAGCAACGATTTGGGGGAAATGGAAAATCAAAGAAAAAGCAAAGCCTACGGGGCTACCGGGTGGATGGTGAGACTGGGGTTGAGCTGACGGTGCTCTGGGTCGTCGCCTCGAGGAGCGTCTCCCTCCGAGGCTCGGGCTCCTGCTGGTGGCGGAGCACGGCGGTGATACGCGCCGGATCAGTGGAATCCGCAACCTCTCCTCGCTTCAACAGCACGGGAGGCAAGCTGTCACTCTCGCTCTCACGCTGGAGCTCACTGGGGGTGGAAGCGAATAGCCAAAGATGAGAAATCAAGCGGCGGAGCTGTGGATTTATACGAGTGCAGGTACGAGAAAAGAGGGTCGGGCAGGGTTCCGCGAAGCGCGGATCCCAACGCGGATATGACGGCGAGGATCTCGGATGCAGGATGGATGATCGGAGCTAGGGGTTTGGAGATTTGGCGATTGGGTCGTGATGCGAAAAAGATGAGAAATCGGGTCGGGCGCGTCAAACCCGACTCTGATGGTCCTGGGGGGAGAGTTGACCGGAGGTCAACATCCCCCGTGGACCAATCAGAGCCCGCCAATTATTAGGATTTTGAAAATTAAATAATAAACAGAAAATGATCGAATTTCGAAAAACTCAAAAAATGAAAAATGTTTATTATATTTTAAACTATTTTTTTGTGATTTTTATTTATTTTTTTGAAATATAATTTAGGTATTTACAAAATATTATTATTTTATATAGGTATATACAATATGTATTTTTGATTTTGATTTTTAATTATTTATTTTTATACAATTTATTCCCATTTTGTATTTTATTTATTTATAGTATAATATTAGGAATAGAAGGGTATTTTTATTTTATTTTTACTATATATATATACAGGGATGAAATAAATATATATGTACATGTATGTACATGGTATATTTACAATATATTTTTGTGTTTTTAATTTTGTTCTTTTTATTTTGTTTTTGTTTTAATTGTTTTTATTTAATTTTTTTACAACATAAAAGATGGAATATTTACAAAATTTTTGGAAATTAATTTTATGTATTTATAGGGTAAAATAAATATAGGAGTGGCTATGTACATGATGAATATGCACAAGGTGAGGGTTTTTATTTTCTTTTTACTTTTTATATTTTTATTTTGATTTTATATTTAGAAATATATACAATTATCTACAAACCAATTTGAGTCTATTTTTGTGAGGAAAATACTTTTATTTTATTTACATAAATATTTACACACATGAGCCCCTATCTCCCTCTACTTTGGTTTTTATGCGGTCAGGCCCATGCTGAGCCCTCCCTTGGGATTAGGTTGCTCAATATTTATTCTAAATATTTCCCTCTTTTTCTTTTTACTCTTTATTCTTTTATTTTTGCACAAAAACATGCTAATTATTAAACTTTGTACAATGCATGCTTTTGATAATTATTTGTATTTACATGAATATACATGCATTTGCAAAGGTTTTTGTAGCTAAAATATAAGAATAAAGAGTGATGAATGGGTATTCATCACCCGTCGCTTTTGTTCATGCTGCTACTAATCACTTTTTGCATTACATAACTACATACTTGTCACACACCGGCTCATTGACGCCGTCACTTGCCGAGGTTAATTTGCCAGTTAGATGTCTTATCTGTTGCACCCTATCTTGCATCAATCCCTATGTTTCCTCCAACTTTACGCCATTGATAATTTCTGCCATGAAGAGCTTCTCCGCAACCAATGACTCCATCATCAGTCGAAATGTGGATGCCTCAGCTCTGAATCCACATGTCTTATGAAAGGTGTACATTTATAAACATTGTCAGCTAAAAGGTGATTTTATGAAAGATCGAATAAAGAACTTTACTCATGTCTCGGGGCATATGTACGAAAGGTGATCCTTTGCATCCTTGTGCTTCCGAAAGACTTCGTAAGCCAGTATTACTACAGCTGGCCAGTAACAACGACCATATCTCTTTGTTTAATCGCATCGTAAGAATGACATCTTATATATATGTTTCAAGAATCGAGGCCACAAGTTTGTAAAAATACAGTACTTGTCAACAATAGTCAATCCTGATTCAAAGGTAGGCTTCAATCAAAGAGAAGATTATCGAGAAAAAGTCAAAAAAATGCTGCTTATATTGCCAAATCATCATGCAATGACTAGAGACGCAACCGTCGGTTAAGTCGTGCCACCGTGGTAGTTGCTCATCCAAGTCCAGTTGGCGTTTTCGCACCCGTTGTCATGTGTGGGTTTTCATCATCGCGTTCGATGTGGGGATGTCATCTTGTCATGAATCCGTGCTGCAAACCAAAAAAATGATGAACCAACATCATACTCTGTCCGTTCAAAAAGAAAGGCAAACAAAGATATCGACCACACACTCAGTTAGCCTTGTATCTACCTGCAGTAGCAAGGGTTGGGCCAGCCTCGCCAATGTAGTGGCTGCTAAACCCAGTACCGCTAGCCCTTTTCTCAATTGGTTCAGTGGATGGGGCAATTGTCATCATGCAAAGGATGCAGCGTGATTTGGATAGGTTGAACCCTGCCACTTTCGTGGCTGCTCATCCCCCATCCCAACACAGTCGCTGCCAAAAAAACTAATAAATAGGGTTTTTATAAAAAAGTAATTTAATGAAATGACAGACATTATGCGTATTTAAAAATACAAGCAAGACAACCATCGCAGAAAATAATTCGGATATAGTTAACACATAACAATTACAAGAAAGGGAGGATGCACGATAAATCAACAGGATAGTTAAAGATACAAGCAATGCAAAGATTGATTCATATGAAGTTACTGAAGATTGGAGAATCAATATCTACTGCACGATTCAGTCCATGAAACAGAGCATGCACGATCACGCAACGTTCCACATATCACCAGCCAACCTGTTTCTCAGAACCTCCCCTACTCGAATGTCCTACTATGATATCTACACATCGTCTTCATTTCCTTACAGATCAAACACCTCATCACCGCCATCGTCATCACCATCATATGAAATGTCGACATCATCGTCACCTAGAGGGTGCTCTTGGGTATATGCAACGGAGATCTGATCCTCACCCTGCACCTTCCATATGAAGTTGTTTATGATACAACATGCCATCACCACCATCACTTGCTTGGGGAAGGTGTAATACGGTCGTTCTATGATTGCCTTGAAGCGCGCCTTCAATATCCCAAATGTATGCTCAACGTACAATCGTAGCTTGAAGTGTCGACGATTATATAGCTCATGAGGCCCTGCATGTGCTCGAGCCTTCTGAGCTCTGAATTGCAGAAGGTGCGCGATGACACCGCGGTAAGGTGCCAACCCCCCCGTTGAGTGCCCACCGAAGAACCTTGATGTCTGCTGCAGACCCTTCCAATATTATGCCGACGTACAAGAACTTGTATTGAAAGTCCACACAAGTTATGGCGTCTGTGAGATGAGTTGGTGTTGACTTCTAAAATTCGATGCAATGCTAGATGTTACGTTTGCAAGGATGAGAGTGCAATCTATTGCACCGATGACATCCTTGAAACGGGTAAAAGTTTTTGTTTCGACGGATGACATCACATAATGTACTATTTGCAGGTGTCATTTGTATGAAGTCGCCACGGAGTGACACAATGCGTTTGAGCACGTCGTTAAGATGTCGTGAAATCGTGTCACCAGAGTGCTGGAAGTGTTCCCAAAATACCCAGTTCTTCGCGTTGTGACCTAGATAATATAGAAGTATACATATGGTTTCGTCTACCTTCAGATGTCTAGAGTCGGTAAGACCCGCACTTTCCTTAAGGCAGGTGCAAAGTCGGGTAATGGTCTCTGAGTACATGCGAAATATTGCGTACAATCTCTCCACGTGCCCACTAAGCATGTCACAGGTCTTGATGTGCCTTGTACGGGCTACAGTGTGCTTCGACATACGTGGAATGTACCTCTCTTCTTGGTATGTCTCATCATCATCATCATCCTCATCTAGCAGTGCTCGCAGATATACCATGTTCAGCATCACCATATTGGTGCGTAGGGCTATTATGCTTTCCGTTTCTTGTACAAGTGCAAATTATAAGTAACACCATAAATGTAGTTACGCCATGTCCAAACATTACAATAAAATGGATAAATACGAGGGCAGTTGGCATGTGGCGGGTGTCCAATTACACCACAATATGAATAAACAATAAAGGGATTTTATCACTTGTGCCCCTTCGAGATATCACAATATCAGTTATACCCCTATCTTTTTGGTAATATTAGTTGTGCCCCTCACTTCTTGCTGTTTTATCAGTTGTGCCCCTTGGGTTAGTTGCCGTCCATCCACAGTACAAACCGACGTTAACTTTGAGGACATAAGCGGAATTAGTTAAAAAAAACAGATTAAAAGGTCATTCCCCCACCACCTCATCTTCCTCCCTCATCTACTTCCTCTTCCTCTCTTCTCTTCCTCCTTCCCAGCTCCTCCCTCCTCCTTGAGCTCTCCTGCAGCCTCCCCCGAAACTCCGTCTCCGCCCACGTTCCTCTCCGCCGTCCACATCCCCCCTGCGCCCCGCACCCCCTCGTCGCCGCAACCCCGCGCCGCCGCGACCCCTACGCCCCCTCCCTCCCTCCCCCGCGCCCCTGCGACCCAGGCCCCGTGACCCCTGCGCCCCTCCCTCCTTCCCCCTCGCCCCTGCGCCCTTGTCCTGCCTCCCCCCGCCCCTGCGCCCACGCCCCCGCGATCCCCCCGCCGCCGCGACCCCTGCGCCTCCTCCCTCCTCCTCCCACGCCGCCGCGACCCCTGCGCCCCCTCCCTCCTCCTCCCGCGCTGCTGTGACCCCTGCGCCCCCTCCCTCCTCCCCCCGCCCCTGCGCCCCGCGACCCCGCGACCCCTGCACACCCTACCCTGCCTCCCCCCGCGTGCCTCCTCCCGCGGCACATGCTCCTCCAGCAGACCCCCGCCCCCTGCGCCCCCTCCCTCCTCCCCCCGCCCCCGCAACCCCTGCCCTACCTCCCCCCTGCGACACCGCACCCCCTCCCTCCTCCCAGGTCACCCCACGGTCTTTCATTATTTGTTAAATTAGAGATAATTTTTTAATGAATTGATTCATGAAAATTCATCGAAAAAATCAATAAAATTCACTGTTTGATCCATAATGAATGATATATCCGTGAAAATGCAAAAATTTTAAAGATTCGATGGATGCATGAAGGTGTAACTAAGAGAGAGAAATTGTGAAGAGAAAGGAAGAAGAAGAAATGGAGGAAGAAGATGAAGAATTCTGGACAATAATACCCCTCTTAACTGCACTAAAGTTTGAAAAAACCATGGTTAAGTCAACTCATTGACGTTCAATCTGACAGAAGGGCACAACTGATGACGGAGAAAGAAGTGAGGGGCACAACTGATACGATATCTCGGAGGGGCACAAGTGATAAAATCCAAACAATAAAACATAATAGAAATGAAGGCAGGGGGCGGTGGCTTGCATGATGAAAACCATGTTGGTGAGCAATCACTAGATCTTGTTGAGCTGCAATGCAACCCA
Source organism: Ottelia alismoides (assembly GCA_037367405.1). Lineage (NCBI taxonomy): Eukaryota > Viridiplantae > Streptophyta > Magnoliopsida > Alismatales > Hydrocharitaceae > Ottelia > Ottelia alismoides. Next base: position 389,733 of record JAZKJV010003141.1, on the reverse strand, counting down.
TGCAGCAAGCTTCGCCGTGGTCATCTTCGTACGATTGAAAATTATCCGCTCGTACGGATCATGCAAGCTATGAGCAAGGTGGATGTGGGCATCCGACGAAAGTCCGAGTAACAACGCCTCAACCTCGTCTAGGAGCTCCTCCACTCCAACATGGGGATCCTTTGGCAAAAGAGCGACGATTTGCTCACGTTGCGACTCGGTCATTTGCTCGGTGAGCCTTACCAATTCTTTGCCCACAACCTGGGATGCGGTGGGGGCACTATCGTTCCTCGATCGCTTACCACATATGACTACCCCACGGAGTCTCTGTGGCGTCACCGTCTGCTCGTCGTATTGGTTTGTCCAACGTCCTCAGTCATGCTTGGAGCCTCGGCCACATTTGGTTCTCCTTGAGTAACTACTACGTGGAAGTGTCCCCTTCAAAGAATGCTGCGAATGAGCCTGGTGGCATGGTCTGCGATGAGAATGCGTACGTATCCCATGGTACTTTCTCCAATCACGTCGTCCACAAAGTTGTAACGAGATAAAGACTTCCTCTTGTACACCTTGTAAGCTTTGTCAATCTGCAACGGGTTCCATGTGTGTGATGATCGTTAGTGTTCACCATTTGAAATGTGAAATGGAATTCAAATAAGAATATCGTCGACTATGCATCATCGTCCAGGGCGACAATTGTAAGGAAACTGGGTCCCAGCCCCACCCGCTTTTCGACATCAGATAGACAAATCTGCCATATTCTTTCTTAAGGTCTTTCACCTATTGTTGAGCTTGGTCCAGTTGAAGTTCTTCCAGTTTGCATGTTGAAATGCACCGTGATGCTTTGCCAGGCAGGGGGGTGAAGGTACCACATGCCTAGTCTCCTATATCGAAGTGATGTCTAAATATGAGCAGTAGGCATTCATCCATTATCGGTGTCCAGACGAAAGGACGCTCCGAGAAATCAACATCCGAGATTTGAATCCCAGAAGTAGATCCACCATGCCTGCTCATCCTGTAAGCCCAAGCAATTTATCACGAAATCGATAAATCGGTGTGGTTGTTGCTCTCAAGTCTAACCCACACAGTCAGAAATCATTGGCAACGTAAGCTTAGGGACCCTACCTTTTTACTCATTTATCATACCATAAAACAATTGAATGTGTAGTCTGGCAAGCATATTTCATCGAAGTCAGGATTTAATTGAGAACAATATCATGAATGGGAGCGATATAAACTACTGACAGCTGCAACAATTATAAAATTACTGAATGCAGCTAACCGTAGGTGGCCATCTATAACAACCATTAGTGGCATTAACCAAGCTAAAGGACTATGGAAAACCAGTATGCAATATCATTTGTTAATTTAACAATAGCTTACTGGTAATAGTCATGGTAATCTGGCACTGACTGAAGCTAAAAAACATTAGCAGATGCAGCTGGATCTAAAGCTGAAGTAACCATACACAAGGACCAAAGGATGTTGGATTTCTAGACAAGGCAAACTAGAAGTAACCAAATGTAGTTGTATGTCAAGAAACAAAAGAAAATTGACCAACAGCAAAGCTATGCCATGAAGTGCTAGAAGAGCACCGTAATAGGGATCTAAAGCAACGTCTGAGTGATCAAGATTCTGTAATCAATATTGCAATAACCATAGCATATAAAGCATCTCCCAATTGAGCATCAACAAACACAACCAAACACAAGAGACAAATGCGACAAAGCTATGTCTATGTAAACAACTAGATATCCAATTGAGAAAAGTAGCATTGCCATATAAGGATCTCAAACACAAGATCTCAAGCAGCACCATAATACACATCACACAATTAAGGATCAAATTAAAAACCACATAACACAGCTGCATCTAAAGCAGCAGTAACCAAATACAAGAGCCGAATGTAATTAGATATCCAAATGAGAAAAGTAGCAATAACAAAATCAAAGGTAAATGAGCACCATGATAAGTTCTAAAGCAGCTTCCAAAATATAAAACCAAATAGCGCACCTGGATTTGAAGGAGCAACACTTGAACATAATAACCAAATGATGCCGGGTATCCAAATTAGCAAAGTAGCAACAACCAAATGCAGCTGGATGTAAAGAATCCAAACAACATCGAACAACAACAAGACACATGTCATAAAGTGGTACGTGAGCACCATAAAGACCTAAAGAACATCACAAATCGAAAACCAAATGTGGCAGTAAAATAGCAGTAACCAAACATAAGAACCATTTGCAACAAATCGATATGTCATGAAGTACAAGGATCTAAAGCAACTCCAAATTGAACATCAACAAACACAATTGGATCTAAAGCAGCAAGAATTAAACACAAGAGCTAAATGCAACAAAGCTATGCCATGAAGTGCTACATGAGCACCACAAGGATCTAAAGCAATGCTAGAATAAGCATCACAAAGGATCAAAACGAAAAACACTTAAACCACATTAGAGCAGCTAGAAATCCAAACGACCAAACACAAGAATCGAATGCAGCTAGAAATCCAAATTAGAAACATAGAAGTATCAAAATCAGTGGTAAATGAGTAAAGGCATTGAAAATATGCAACCGTAACATTAGAGCAACATTCAAACATTATAACACTTAAGCACAACATAATGACACTTAAACCACATTAGAGTAGCATTCAAACACTATAACAACACTTAAACATAGTTACATGGTATTTAAACAACAAAATATCAACATAGCACATTCAAGCAATAAGACAGTAACCACATTCAACAAGTGCAATATCTATTGCAAAATTGCACGTAACATAGCAACATAGCAGTTATCGAAAGAGCCATCACCTGAATGTTAAGTTGCAAACAGAATAGCAAGAGCAGCTCCAAACATTCTATCGATCATAATGGTCAAAGCTAGAGCAAATCTCAAAAAGGGATAGGAAAACCAGAGCAACCATTGATTGAACAAGCATAAAGAGATTGAAAGACTTCATCAAGAATGCATCACAAATTAAGAGCGGCTCCAACCAATAAAATAGAATCGATTGAGCATATTGGAGATATATGAAATCGAAACCAAAAGGAGAAGATCGAGAGTACCTCACACACTATAAAGTCCACAAAAACGATGAGATGCGCACACACACAACTAGGAAGAACAAGTCCCTAGGCATATCACGAGTCTGCTCATGAGGACTCCACAATGACCTCTTATAGGCTTTCTTCGGGGCAGAGACAGAAACCCTAGAACCCTCATCCGAAACCATGGTCGAGTTGTTAGCTCAAGAAAGCCAACGATGACATGCCTCTGAGACAAGGGTTTACTAGAGAGGAGGAATAAAGCCATACATTCCACATCCACCCCATTCAAAGCCCACTCGATCTATTAGAGCCGCGCATGCCAGAGATTCCAATTAACGACGATCAAAGAAGGAAGCACAACCATCGATAGCGAAGGTTATGGGCTTGGGCATCTTTCACGGGAGATGTGGATGAGGAGGAAGGTCACGAGGCAGGACGGAGAGGGCTAGGGAGTGGAGTAGCAATAGCTGGGAAGGCAAGGATCGAGGGCGTTGAGGGAGAACTTCCGTACGCATTTCTCTCTCCCAATTCCACCCTATTCCTAGGGCCTATTCCGCCAACGAACAACCCCTTATTGCTATGAAATGCACATTCTAGGGAAAATCAATACGGTGATTGATATTGTATCGAGATATTTAAGCATGATCTATTAACAAATTCGTAAAACAATTTAAGAAAAAAATACACTAGATAATATCATCAAATGACTAATTACATCAATACCCGATACTAGAAACCACTTTTCCTAAAAACAATCTCACAATGAGATTCCCCAAAAAGGTAGTTGGTTATGATGGATGAATAATACTTAATGTGCTTAAGCATTTTCAGTGGTTGTTTTTCCCTTTGTGTACTCTAAACATACAAGCTAAAAGGATAATTCAAGTTACTGCTTGATAATCTAAGCCAAGTAGTCTTGAATCCTTTGGAACAAAAGCGACATCGACCATTCTCGTCGACAAAGATCCGGTCTAAGTTTTGCACTATCTACTCCTTAACTTGGAATGCTCTAGTAGTTCATGTGAGCGGCATATGTTTGTATATTACGGAACATCCGCCAATCCTTGTATTGTACGATTGTGTGTTTCTTTCCGTCTTTGATCGTTTCTCTACTTTGTATGTTATCAATTGGACCTGTTCGTGGCATATAGCACATGCCTCAGTCTCTTCTGGACTAGGTCAAAGTCAAAGATTGCATTACTCAAGTAACATTATGTGATTTTTATATGTGCAATTTGGGGTGTTTGAATTTGAAGGCAGATCAAGTTACCAATCAATTTGTAGTAAAGATGTGGCGTAAGCATAGAATATTGCAACATTTGTGGGATTTGTTTACATTGACCATTGACATATCTGGGTATACTTCAATTAGTCCTAGCCATAAATGTTGCATATAGCACATTTCTCAGTCTCTTCTGGATTAGGTCAAAGTCAAAAATTGCATTTATTCAAGTAACATCATTTTATTTTTATATGTATAATATGTGCAACTTGGGGTGTTTGAATTTGGGGCAGATGAAGTTGCCAAGCAATTTGTAGTAAAGATGTGGCCTAAGAATAGAATATCGCAACATTTGTGGGGTTTGTTTACATTGACCATTGACATATCTGGGTATACTTCAATTAGGTATAGTCATAAATGTTGCATATAACACATTTCTCAGTCTCTTCTGGATTAGGTCAAAGTCAAAATTGCATTTATTCAAGTAACATCATTTTATTCTTATATGTATAATAGGTGCAATTTGGGGTGTTTGAATTTGGGGGCAGAGTTGCCAAGCAATTTGTAGCAAAGATATGTGACCTAAGCATAGAATATTGCAACATTTGTGGGGTTTCTTTACATTGAGAATTGACATATCTGGGTATACTTCAATTAGGCATAGCCATAATTGTTGACAGTCTCTTCTGGATTAGGTCAAAGTCAAATATTACATTTACTCAAGTAACATCATGTGATTTTTATATGTATAATATGTGCAATTTGGGGTATTTGAATTTGGGGCAGATCAAGTTGCCAAGCAATTTTAGCAAAGATATGTGGCCTAAGCATAGACTATTGCAACATTTGTGGGGTTTGTTTACATTGAGAATTGACATATCTGGGTATACTTAAATTAGGCATAGCCATAGCCCATTTAGCTACACAAAAGTCAACTTAGAGCAATGGCATTTAGGTCCCAACCTCAGCTCAATGGTGATTTATGGTCGGATCGGTCTTGGCCTATTTATGATCGAGCTAATTAAATCATAAATAGGTGTTTTTACAATAAAGATAGCACAATTATCATGAGCGTTAATTGAATTAAATCATTCAAATTCAATCAATTTTTTAACTTAAAAAGGGTGTTTTTAAAGTAAAAGTAACCGAATCTAATTTTTTCACCTGTGGATCGAGACACCAAACTCATGAAATTAGGATTTACCCAAATTTGTTAGAAAATAACTTGGCTCAACATAAACGTATACCTCAGTTACAAAGGAAGTGATAATAGAAGAAATTAACTGTTGGATATCACAGGCAATGGATGGCTATGATTTACTTCTCAGCTAACTGACTTTAATTCTTATCCAATAATTTCTTACCTATGGTGATTATCCTTAGATGGCAATCCACAAACGTGGTTGTCGAATTAAGGATGGGAAGAATATTAGTTTTATGACCTTTTCAGTAGGGAAGGTTTGGGGGATTTCCTCAATTGATAAGAACATGTTCTTATCTATATCAATGTAGTATGTGGGTCCTTCTGATAACATAGGTCAGACCAAGTGGCATCTCTTTAATCTCAAGTTAGTTGGGTCCTTAGCTATTTGAGAATTTTTTTTGATATTTTACATGAGGTTCACTAGGAAAATTTTGGGAATTAAAATAGGTAGGATTTAAAATGAGTTGGTCTTTACATGGATTCTTAAATTAGTGACTAATTTTTAGTTTGTAACAAACAGAGGATTAAAGTTTAACTTAACATTCCAGTCTCCAATGTCGTAAATGGGCAGCTCAACCATGACTAAAGTTGATGAAATTATACCAGATGAAGCGGTGAAGGTGAAGAATCGGTACATGCACCTCACGGAGGAGATACTGAAGGAGCACCCAACCTCTGCACGTGAATGAAGCCATCTCTCAACACACACTGTGAGCTCGTGGTGGAGCAGACCCCTCGCATAACCATGAGGACTGCAGAGCATGTCATTAAGAAATGGGAGCGACCCAAGTCTGACATCGCCCACCGCGTCTTTTGCACCACCTGCGACTTCGACCTGTCTGACGGCAACCTCCGACTGATCAAGCTCCTTGGCCTCCCTTCTATGGTCAAGCGGGCCATGATGTTCATGCATGGCTACTTCACAGGAGCCACGTCCCTCCGCATCGCCAAGGATATCGTCGAGAACAAATTGGGTGCCCGTGTGCTTGTTGTTTGCACTAAGATAACCATGGGTTGGTTTCGAGACTCGAACAAGAAGCACCTGGACAACCTCTTCGGACAAACGATGCTCTACGATGGTGCAGGGGTTGTAGTGATCGGAGCCAACCTCCAGTCGACGTGGAGAAGCCCGTCTTCGAGATAGTGTTGGATGGGGTGTATTCGTCAAACCTATGGCAGGAATCCTTTGTGTGGATGAGCAACCCGATGAGGTAGAACTTGTAGAGACTTGTGAGGCTGACCAACACGACGAAGCCATTGAGGACCACCTAGAGCGTGGCCACGGCTCTAGAGAGCTTGAGCCATCAACAGCAGGATCCCCTCATCTTGGTAGATCCGCCCATCGTCCTCCCAAGATTCTAGCTTTGATGGATTGGATCTTTTATGTGTTACATTATCCCCCAGTTCAACCCACCTACAGTTTCTATTTTGGTGCAAGAGAATAGTAGATTCTAGTATTGGATAGATGATGTGATTGAGCAATGTTATCACAACAATCTTGTGATTGATCACATCTCGTCCATGAATTTTTGATCATCAATCTTTTGCTAATTTGATATATTTTATTTAATTAACTGATGGGTAGTCTATGATGGTGATGTAATTGATTGTGTATCAATAAAATGCACATCTAATGTGATATGGGATGTGTATTAAGAGGTGGTGTGCTTGATCCTCTGAAGCAACATTGATGATGGTAGTGACCGGTGGTCGTATATTGATGAATAACCATTCATCTACCTTTATTCTTCCATTTTTGTAGTTAAATCTTTATCAAAACATGTAAACAAAGCTAACTTGTATAAAATAGTATTCTTTATTCATCTGTAAAACAACTCATAAATACTTGTTTGTAAATTCAAAATAAAAGAATAAAGAAAAAAAGAAAAATATGAAGTATCAAAGATATTGCATGACCCTAAATCCCGAGACCAGATCAATATTGACTTTATCAACAAGCAATAAAGTAGGGGAGATAAGGGTCTATACTAAATAAAGAAACCCTAATTTTCACTTCTCAAATAAGATATTTTAACTTGATTTTATTTTGCATTTTATATACCTCAATAATAAAATGATCAACATGAAACTTATACATAAGAATATATAGAAGATTATAAAAATAGGAAATATTTCCAATGAGGTGCACCTTTCCTGACACCAAGGAAGGCCACGAAGCATGACTGTTTGATCTGCATCTACGACCATCATAAGTTTATTATCAACCACACAAAACCACTCCATATACCACTTCTGATATTCTATATAGAGTAAATTAATTAATTTAGCGCACAATTAATTAATATAGCTCGCCTCCATTGTCAACAATTAATAGACATTATATATTTAGTTTTTGCCGTACTGGGATGTAATTTAGTTATGCTTCCCGATTTTTACGGTATGTATTTTTGTCATTCTATATCCGTTCGTTTTTTTTCACGTTATAATTTTTTCGCATTATCAAATGTTCCTTGTTATGGATGATCCGTCAACTTCAGGCGATGATGATTCTGCTTCTGAGTTCATATCAAATTATTTAGAAGAAGTCTACCATGTTATTTATGTTATACGTAATTTTTTCAATTCTGTTTTCATATTAAGGTTATTTATATATTATGTTTTTGAAGCAGGATAGTCACATTAAAGATATAACCCCTGATAATTTGGATACAGATTCTCATTACACAGGTGATATGCTTATGCTACAAAATTACCTTTTTTTCATTTAAATAATCTTGTTTGTAGGTCTTTCTAGACATTTATAGTTACATTATATTACAACATTGTTTTTTATTTTAATTTATTAACCCATATTTTACATAATCTTGTTATAAATACAATGTTTGGTTTGAATTGTATATAATAATTATATTACAATACTATTTTATATTTTTATTTGTCTCCGTATTTTACACTAGCATGCTTTTTTACAGTATTCACTTTGATTATCGATTGTAATTATACCCCATATTTTACATTATACTACTTTGTATTCTAATTTTCAATTTGATTCGTACATTAACATTATATTACAATATTTTATTCTATTTCAATTTATTAACCCGTATCTTACAATATCATGCTTTGTTTTACAATATTAAACTTGACATTGATATTAAATTTATATCACGATAATAATTTCGAATGTATTTTATAACCTCGTTTTTTACATTATCCAGCTATGTAATACAATATTCAAATTGACATGCATATAAGCATTATATTACAATAATATTTTATATGTTAATCTTTAACCCCGTATTTTACTTTATTATGCTTTGTAAGACTATATTCAATTAAACATGTATATTAACATTATATTACAATAATTTCTCAAATTTTAATTTATATCTCCATATTATAAATTATCATGATTTGTTTAACATTATTCAAAGTGACCATTATATTAAAGTTATATTTCAATAATATTTTCTATTTTAGTTTATGACCCCGTATTTTACATTATCAAGATATGGAAGACAATATTCATTTTGACATGCTAATAAACATTATATTACAATATCATTTTAGATTTTAGTTTATATTTATGTATTTTTCATTACCAGTGCTATGAAATTCAATATTCAATTTGACCTGTATGATTACATGTAATTCTCAATATTATATTTATATTATTTAGTGATCTATTCTATATTTTTAGGTCAATATTCTAGAGCACGTTATTTCAAAGCTATCTCAGAAGATATTTTTTTTCAAATTTTGAGGTAATGAGATACCATATATTGTTTTATTAATAATTATTTCTTCACAAAGTCATGTATCTTTATTTTTATATTAGGATTCTGGTATAAACAATAGATCTTCGGAGTGCGTTCAAACCGATGCATGCTTTTCAGGTAAAATTCCTTCAGATTCACTTATCTGGTTAAATTTATAAGACGTATTTTACATTCTATATAATCACTGCTCATATTTATGAATGTCGTTTGATATCTTTGAAAAAACCTTAATACTTTTAATTTTGTGGTTGAATTATATTTATATTTATGCAGTTGAACCAAGATCCCCTCCCGCTAATTGTCATATTCAACAACATATACCCACTGTTGGTATGGTTTTTGGTTCTGTTGAACATGCATATAATTTTTATGAAGCCTATGCTACGAAAGCGGGCTTCAATATACGCCAAAGCAGTACAAGACATGTATTTAAGAGTTTTGTATGTAGAGTTGATAGATTAACTAAGAACAAGACCCTTGTATTTAAGAGTTTTGTATGTTGAAAAGAAGGAAAATCAAGAGCTTCGTCTTCATCAAGAGATGTTTACTCAGTTGACAGTGATTGTAGTGATGAAATTATGTTTGAAAGAGCAGAGAGATCTGTTGGTGTTGTTCGAACTGGTTGTAAGGCCATGATGTTAGTAAAATATAGGTTTGATGAGCATGATTGGATCGTGTTTTCTTTTCAAGAGGAGCACAATCGTAACCTTGTATCCCCCAACAAACGGTTATATCTTCGCCCCAATATAAGGTTTTCTAAAGCTGCTAAAATGCTTATCAAGTCTATGACTGATGTAAATATTCCTGCCTCAAAACAATCTACATTTTTAGATAATGGGTTCATCACAAATAACAAAGTTGGTGGCATAGTGCGTGATATATACAACCTTAATAGGGATGAAAGAAGACGTCGAGATGGTTTGGACGCAAAACTTGTGTTAGATCTTTTTGATAATTGCAAAATGATGACACCTGAATTTTTTTACTCGTATCGAATTGATGAGGATAATAGGCTCACTCATTTATTCTGGGTTGACAGTGTATCCATAGAAGATTACAAGGTTTTTGGGGATACAATTTCTTTTGATACGACATACAGAACCGATGAATACAAACTTATTTTTGGTTCTTTCTGTGGAGTTAACCACCATGGTTGCACAAAATTTTTTGGTAATACATTTATCAACAAAGAAAAAACAAAAAAAAATTTACTTGGTTATTTGAGCAATTTCTTGTAGCAGTTGGAAAACACCCCATTTCTATAATTATGGATTAAGATCCTGCAATATGTACTGCAATATGTCATTCATTTCCTAACACTGTCCACAAGTTTTGTACTTAGCACATTATGATCAAGTTGAATCTTAAATTGGGCAGAATGAAGGAAATTGTCAAGGCTCTTAAAACATTCAGCAGGCTTGTTTGGCGGAGTGACTCTATTGATCATTCTGAAGTTGGTTGGACATCAACCATTTCTGAGTTTGGATTGCGTGGGAATAAATGGTTGGTAGAGAAGTACGAGATAAGACATAAATGGATAGATGTATATACGAACGATATATTCTTTGCTGGGATGCATAGCACTCAAAGGAGTGAAAGTATGAACTCCTTTTTACAAAATTCTATTACTAATAAGATGACTCTTTTAGAGTTTGTTTCCAGATTCCAGACAACCATAGAAAGATTAAGAGAATGCGAGAATGACATGGACCATGATTCAAAGACTAGAAGGCCTATGTTAAGAACCAAATGGACTTTGGAAGAAATGGTTGATGTTTATACGAAAATGATTTTTTTAAAAGTTTCAGAAAGAGTTGAAGGAGTTAATGATGTTGAATGTTTGTGTTTATGAAATTAAAGATGGTTTGTCATGTTACAATGTTTCTTGCATTGATAAGAGTGTAAGAGATAGATTGCTAACTGAACAACAACAGTCTGATTATCTTTTTTGTGAATGCAAAAAAATGAAATTTCAAGGAATACCCTGCAGGCACATAGTTGTTGCTATCAAGTTCAGAGGCGATGCATCTCTTGCAAGCTCTTTCATTCTTCCTCGATGGACCATGAACATAAAGAGGTCTGGTAATTATCCAATTTATAACCAAAATCCCCAATATGAAAGATCTGGACAGTTAAACAATATATGCTCTCAGATTGTGGCTGAAAGCAGCTTAGACTATGACGACATTTTTTTTCTTGTTAAAGCAAAGCTTGTCAAATTGTTGGAAGAAGTTCAAAGTTTAAATGCCAAAAAAAGATTATCAAATGCATTGCACGATCATCTCATTTGGAATCACATGATAATAATAATCATGTACTTGTTCCGCTTACTGCTAAGACAAAAGGAAGTGGAAGGGGAGGAAGAACTAAAGGGTCTGGCAGTCGTCGAATATCTCAACAAGAAGCAAAAAAAATAGAGGCAGACAATGCAAATCATGTTTGAAGTACAATGTTGGTCATGATTCTAGGAATTGCTCTTTAAACAAAATTTCATCAACATTAGTCTGGTATGGAGTTTTAAACACTATATCTCATTTTAATGTTATTTAGTCTTTTTATAACACTGTCAATTTTTACTACAGTGATGATTCAGGACATTCAGTTTCAGACTGATCATACAAAATTCCTTCAGCATGAGTCTAGTATGGAGTTTTTAATGTCATATTGAGTTTTTAATGTCATATTTCATTTTAATTTTATTTCAAATTTTTATAACTCTCTTAATTCTTAACACAATGATGATTTAGGGAAATCTGTTTCAGATCGACATACACAATTCATTATACATCAGACTTGTATGTTATACATCAGAATGGTATTTACATTCAATAAATTTTTATTTCTTCAAATATATTTATTTATTGTATTTTTTTATAGGCTTTCCTTGCTCGAGATGGATTATCACATAGTTGCGTTCATTCTTAAATATAGACTTAAGTTTTAACTCAATTTTTAGCTTTATTTCTTGTAAAACCAGGGTCTTGAGTTATTTTGTATTGATTGTATGTTCTGATATTACTCAAACGATAAATATTTATTATGTGTTTCTTGTAATCATCTTTTTATTATGTGTGTCTACATCTGAATTCAATATCGACGAATTTAATAGTGAAACAATGTGTGCTCTCAGATTGTGGCTGAATGCAACTTATAATATGGTAACATTTTTTTCATTGACAAAGTGAAATTTGTGTAATTGTTTGAAGCAGTTAAAAGTTTAAATTCCAAAAAAAATTATCAAATGTATTTCACGTCATGTCATTTGGAATCCTATGATACTAATGGCATGTATTTGTTCAGCTTACTGCTAAGAACAAAGAGAGTGTAAGATGAGGAACATCTAAAGCATCTGGCGGTCGTCAAATATCACAACACGAATCAAGAAAAAAATAGAGGCAGATAGTTCAAAAGCATGTATGAAGATCAAAGTTGATCATGACTATAGGAACTGGTGATGAATTTGTGATTCATCATCTCAATATCTTGATCTTAGCAAAATCCCTGAGTAAATTCTCAATTAAAGATATATAAAATCAATAAATTAATAAAATGACTCTTGTAAATAAAACACACCAATTATTGTATATTAGATTGTACAAAATAAATTAACAATAAAAACCACAAAAATTAGAGGAGTTTTTCACCTGTAAATAGCCCAAAACTTCATGTATTTTTAGTAATTTTATTTCAACTCTTTATTGGCTACTTCTTTCGCTAACTTGTTCATAAAAATGTAAATAAAAATACAAAAATATAAAATAAAATTTACCTCAAATAAATGCTCCTAGATCCCAAAGAAAAAGCCATAAAGACCAACGTCTAAACCAAATTCCCGCTTCATATGAACTCCAAATTCACCAAACTCACATTTAAAGTTCAAGTTAGAAAATTATCTATCCAACGGAAGTGGTTTCAATAAAATCGGAGCTCATTTGCAAAAGTTGGGTTTTGGGACCTAGATGTACATTGTATATTATGTATATATTCATTCTTTATTCATTTTATTTTATCTTTATTAATTAGTAAAAATACAAAAAAAATCATGCTTGTGTTGTATTTTGATTATACTATGTTATTGTATTTTTTCGTTGTAAATATCTTTTATTAAAAAGACAAAAAATACATAGTAGTAAAGCAAACAAAAAATTGTACATTTTGTGTGTATTCCTTTGTAAATTCTCCACTATTTTTCCTTCTTTATATTTTTGTTGTATTTAAAGTAGCCTACTTTATATCATTATTTATTTTATTATTTAATTTTCATTCTCTACAATAACTTCTCTTCTACCTCCAACCTCCATTCAACTCCATTTTTTAATAACCTCCCATTTAACTCCATTAATAATACAACCTCCCATTCAACTCCACCACTTTAATAACTTCTCATGTATTCTCTTTATATACATCCCATTCTCCTCATTTTGCACTTGATCCATCTTTATGTGAGGAGAGCATAGTTCCCAGAGTTGAATCGGTGACAACGACGCAACCACGGTCAAGCGACGACAACCCTCTCTCCGGTGAGATCCGTTGGCTTTTTGGCCAACATCGCAGCCGCAACTGCGCGTTGCTCGAGCTCATCGCGCGTAGGGGATTCGAGCGAAGACCGTACTCTCGTGAGCACATCATAGGCGGTCCGTCTCCATCGTAGGTAAGTTTATTTTCATCTTGTCATTTTTTTTAACTTTGCATTTTTTTAGCACACCACATTTCATATCATCCCCACTTCATCATACCATCATCATCTCCACCCCCTTCATTTTCTTCATCATTTCACTCTATTTCCCCCCTTTTTTGTATATATTTACATCTGCTTCCTGTTTAAAAAATAAAAACAACAAAATATCATAGCAAAAAAAATTCAAAAAAAAAAAAATAAAAAAGGAGGAGGAGCACCAGGCAGCCACCCGTCGCCCCCTCCTCCACGGGCGGCGCCGCCACCGGCCCCTCTGCCCCAGCCGGCCGCAGCTCCCCGCTGCTCCCGCACGTGACCGCGGGCCACACCACGTCGCCGCCAGCACGTGCGGTGCCGTCGACCAGCTACAACCCAACCCCACCGTCGTCCAAGAGGACCCGCGCTGCCCCAGCTCCGCGACCCTCCTCCCCCGCGCCTCTCCGCTACCGCCACTACCCAAGGCGGCACCGCCGTTCTTCGTCCCTCGCGTGCGGCGCAACCGCCCGCCGTCGCCGCCATCACCCATTTTTGGGTTCCTGATGAATACCCATTCATCACTCTTTATTCTTATATTTTAGCTACAAAAACCTTTGCAAATGCATGTATATTCATGTAAATACAAACAATTATCAAAAGCATGCATTGTATAAAGTTTAATAATTAGCATGTTTTTGTGTAAAAATAAAAGAATAAAGAGTAAAAAGAAAAAGAGGGAAATATTTGGAATAAATATTGAGCAACCTAATCCCAAGGGAGGGCTCAGCATGTGCCTGACCGCATAAAAACCAAAGTAGAGGGAGATAGGGACTCATGTGTGTAGATATTTATGTAAATAAAATAAAAATATTTTCCTCCCAAAAATAGATTAAAAGAGGTTTGTAAATATTTGTATATATTTAAAAATAAAAAAAGATAAAAATAGAAAAATTAAAAAGAAAACAAAAACATCACTCATGTACATAGTCACCTTGTATATAGTACACTCATCCCTATTTATTTAGCTTTATAAATAAATAAAATTAATTTCCAAAAATCTTGTATATATTCTATCCTTTATGATGTAAATAAATAAAATAAAAACAATTAAAACAAAAACAAAATAAAAACAACAAAAATTAAAAATCCAAAAATACTTTGTATATATACCATGCATATATATATTTACATTTCACCTATGTATATAAATAATAAAAATAAAATAAAAATATATTTTTATTCCTAATTTTATGATATAAATAAATAAAATATAAAATGAGAATAAAATTGTATAAAAATAACAAATTAAAAATCAAAATTAAAATCCTATATATTGTATATATACCTATATATAACCCTACTATGTACATACCTTATTTTTACTTTGAAAAATTAATTAAAAATTACTAAAAAATAGAAAAAATTAAAAAAAATTTCATGTTTCGACTTTTCCATAATTCGGCCATTTGTTATTTTTAATTGAATTTTTAATCTTTTCCACGTGGCCTGTTCCTATTGGCTCAGGGGAGTGTTGACCACCCGGTCAACTCCCCCCCAGGACCACCCCGTCCCGGATCCGTGCCCGCAACCCGATTTCTCGCTATTTCGCACACTTGATCCGACTCCTGAATCCGTTAACCCCGGGCTCTAATCCGAGCTTGAGCATCCCTGATCCACGTCCGGGGTGGATTTTGGGGATCCGCGTACTGAGCTGCTTGCCCGACCTCCCGATAGCCGGACCCCTAGACATATAAAGTCCCAGCTCCGCCACCTTCATTCTCATCTTTGGCTTGTCGTTCCTCCTTCTAGTGACATCCACCTTCATCGCGAGAGTGACATCTTGCCCCGGAGGTGTTGCAGCGAGGCTGAGGACGCTCAGACCACTGATCCGGCGAGATACACCGCCGTGCTCCGCCCAGAGCCGGAGCTCGAGCCTCGGAGACCGACACTCCTTGAGGCAAGGACCAGGAGCTGCGCAAGCTCGCCCACAGTCGCTTCGTTCACCCAGGTAGACCCTTCTCCCTCTCTATTTCTTTAATTTTCGATTTCCCCCAAATCTCGCCGTTCCCGTTCATCATCGATTCCGACCACCTCCTCGTTCCGTTCGATCATCGGAATCCACCTTCGCCTCCGCCTTCCTCCCGCGCATGTTCTGCACCCATCCACTCAACCCAGCTTGCACAGGAGCTGGGGTTCGAGCTCCTCCGTCCACACCCTCGCCGGAGCTCGCCCATATCGACTCTCCGACCACCTTCACCTCGCCTAACCGAGTCGAGGCAGTTTTCCCTCGACCCGCGAGTCTTCTGGACCCATTTTGCAGGTACATCGAGGGCCATCTGAGGTCCTTTGACTCAGGTCCAGTAGCTCCTCCTCCGCCGACCTCGCCGGAGCTCTCCAGAGCTCGGTTGGGCCATCGGAGGGCACCATCAGCTGCGGAGCTTCATCGCGGAGCTTTTCCGATCTTCAGGAGCAGCAGGGGAGGATCTCAGCGCGTGTGTCGGGCCGGCGAAGCTCGCCGGCCAACTGTTCTTCCAGCATCTTCCCCGACCGTCCGATCAGCCTCAGAGCTCCAGATCAGATCATGACCATTCATTCGCGGAGCTGCAGATAGCGTCAGATCAGTGGAGGACTGATCCCAGCCGTCCGATGGCCGAGGTTTAGCCGCGACTCATCCCCACCGTCAGATCGACACGTGGCGAGGCCCAGACCGTCGGATTCGCCCGAGGAGCCTAGCTTTGGAGAGCCATCTGATCCTGACCGTCCATCTACCACGTGGCATCCTTCCAGCGCCTCCATTGATAAAGGGTAATTTACCCTTAGGCCCTTATTTTTATCTTATTTAGCATTTAGTCCTGTAAATACATAGTGTAGTTATTTAGTTTTGGTACATCTGCATTGTGGACCCCGCACTTTACTTTCTTTTTCTTTTATGCCCCTGTGTATGGTGTAGCACGTGCTTCGACACGTGGTTTTCTGGGCTATTTGCATTTTATACCTTGTAGTTCTGATATGTTATGAATTGAATGGAAACTTTCGGATTATTGCATTTATACCCCTGTGCGTAATTTAATAGTGCATGTGCGTTTATTGTTTGGTATTTTGCAGACAAGCCCTTGAGCTTTTGGTACCTGTTACCAAATAGCCCTCGGAACTTGTTTTCCTTACATTTGGGTCCCTGAGTGCCTCAGGCACGCGCCACGCGCGTGATCTCCTGGGTATTTTGCACCGGACCCCCCAGGACTCTTGGTATTTGCACTTAGGTCTTTGTGTACAGTACCTCCTCTTTATTTTTGAATAAAATAGCAAACCTACTCCAAATCCAATGAAAATTAGACACATGGCTCCTGCCATTGTGTAAAATTTTCTGGGATTTTTGGAGACATTTTTATTTTGATTTGATATTTTTAAAAATTCAAAAACATCTATTTTCGTTACTGTTTAACTTTGAAAATCACAAAAAAATATTAAAACCTATCTAAAAATTACAAAAAATTACCACTGTTTGTTTTGGCTTGCTTGATTTTCTAGCCAATTTTGGCTATTTTTCATCATATAAAACTCATAAAAATTGAAAAACACCTGAAAACTCATAAAAATTCTAATAATTAATCTAAAAATCTAAAAACAATAAATAACGTGCTCAAATTTTCCTTGTTTCTTTCTCTATATAGGAAAATTACCTCCAGGCTTATAGGGGATTTCTAGATATTTTAGTTAGGTCCCTTAAGCTCGGCTGGACAGTCCCTTTATTTTCTTGCACTGTTTGATTTTTAGAAAATAAAATAAAAATCAGAAAATCCCAAAAATTCACCAAAAACAGTAAAAACATAAAACACACAAAAATATTTTTATTAGAATTTTTGATTGATTTTTGATGCATTAAATAAATTGTTGAATTGCCTTGCTTATTAGTTTTCTTTATTTTCTTAAATCTCTAAAAATCCAAAAAAATATAAAAAGAATTAAAAACCACCAAAAACACTTGTCTTATATTGTATCCATTCTTTTTGACTACTTCGTAGGCTGCGAGGTCATTACGTGCTCCCTGAGTTCGATCCTAGTCGCTATACCAGGTTAAAATAATAGCAAGACCGCTATATTGATTTTGACTTGATTTTATCTATTATTGGTGGTCTCATTTTTTCTTGATTGATCGAGCCTGATTTCTTGGGTGCAATGACCATTTAGCACCTTATACCCTAGTGGTCAGGACGGTTGTCAGAATGGCGCCGTTGCCGGGGAGCACGGCTTAGTAGTCGGTTTTCGATTTTTCCCGCGGTTTTCTTTTCCGCGGCTTTTTGTGCATATTTTGTATAGATCATTTAATTGCATAATTGTTTAAACAATCTGGTCTGATGTTCTGTTTGTTTTCTTGCGAGGGCCCGAGGATCGAGGCGGCTTCTTTGGAAGCCGACGCAACCGCGAGAGTCAGAGGCGGCTCTTTTCTTTACAGAGCCGCAGGAGAGCGCGAGGAACGAGCAAGAGTGCGGGAGCCGCGGGATAGCCGCGAGAGTAGTGTAGCGTAGATTAGTTTTATTTCTCGCATTTTTGAACTGTTATTGTAATAATACAGGGACAGACAGAGACTTGAACTTTCGGGGTCTGTTTCGCCGAGCACCGGTGTGCTCAGGGGATCCCTTAGCTAGTTCGGTTTTTCGCAGTTTTTACGCGATTTTCCTTTACTGCCTTTTCCGGTTTCACGCGGATTTTCGAGCCCCTAGCCGTAGGATTTTCTGCTTCATTGTGACGTAATTCATAGGATCCAAACACCCTAATATAATTGCCTGTTCCTATAGTTCGGTAATTGGACCTATAATAAAAAAATAATAAAATAGCCGTCCCATCACCTCCGAGCCTACGCGCCGCGAGCCCGCCCCGTCAAGCGCTACTCCTGAACTCGACCTGTCGAGAAGAGGAGGGGTGGGTCTAGACCGGACTCTTTGGATTGGAGGCTGGTGGTCGGCTATCCGTTCTTTCGAGTAGCACTGCTGTTTAGGGATTCGGTTTTCCGTCTGCACCATTTAGGTAGTTTATTTCCTGTCTTTTAAATTCTGCGCGGATCATATTGCATGTAGAGTGCTGGAGCCAGGTACACATTTCTATCTCTGCATGCATCATTGATTTATCGCGCATCGGCTTTTTCGTCTTCTCCCCCCTGTTTTTGACTTAATAACCAGGAGAACCGAAAAATTCGTTAGGCATTTTTGCTTGTATTAAAAATATCTAAAAAACAAAAACAATAAAATCGGGACTGCTAATCATACTTGACCTAAAAGACACTTCACTGAAAATCTGTCTTGGGGAGAGTAACCCCCTCCTTGTTTGGTTTGGATGAGCGAGAGAGTGACCCGCACATTAGGATAGAGCCTCCGATCTTTCTTGACTGATTATCGGCTTTCAGTACGGGACAGTCGGTTGAGAAATATCTGGATACCTATTTACCTCACGTAATCGCTCTGATAGACTGAATGATCACCTAAAATAAAATCGACAAGATAATTGACCGATCCCTTTCGGTCTTCAGCTTTGTGTGCGTAGGTGAATTGGGGGTTTGCTTGTTCATCTTGTGTGATTGCCAGATCCCTTCGATCTTTCCCCATCTTCCTCCATCTATTTCCCACCCTCCCTTCCTTCAGTCTTCCTCTTCTTCTCCTTTACCCCTGGATGATGGATCTCCCTCACTTCGAGCCGACTCTTACGGCTTCTTCTCCATCTCTTGACCATCACTCCAGTCCACCTTCTAGGGAGGTCGGATCTCCGACCAACCTCCCGCTCCCTCCCTTTCATCTCACTACTCTGGGCATGCTGTGCTAGACGTCCGAGGATTCCAGATAGAGCAGATGCGAGATCCGGACGATGCTATTGCTGAGTTGAGAGCGCACTCCGTTAGTGATCAGAGAGAGCAGTGGAGATCAGCAGACATATCCTATTCCAGAAGGATAGAGGAGCATATAGCACAGGGAGCTGAGTCAGATTCTACATTACGACCATTCGTTTTGGAGTTGGATTACATTCAGCGACTGCCGACATTTTCAGGAGAGGCACACGAGGAGCCTTATCTTCACCTGTCCGCATTCGAGGAGTTTTGTAGAGCTCAGAGATATTCAGATATCACTGCAGAGGAGCTGATGACCAGGACCTTCCCATTCACACTTCACGACAGAGTCATGAGATGGCACCGCCGATTGGGGAGGACATTCGATATGTGGGGAGATCTACGTCGAGAGTTTCTACAGAGATACTTCCCTCCATGTAGAGCAGATTTCATGCGGTCTTTGATCACAGAGTTTTCAGTTGACCCCCAGGAGCCATTGCACGAGGCATGGCCGAGGTTTCTTGACCTCTTGAGGAGATTTCCTGAGCACGGACTTCCATTGACAGACTTGATAGAGATCTCCATGCGGGGATGACCGCAGAGCAGATAGCACTAGTGATTACCACATGTGGCGGTTCACACCGCAATTCGGACATTCACTTACTGGACACCATCTCGAGTTTACTTTCACAGAGATCTTCTTCACGAGATGCCGTAGTCAGGACAACACATGTGGATGATGCTGTACCAGTGAGGTGTGTTACTTTACATGATGAGTCAGCGTCTACACACCAGCCCGAGGACTTGGAGAAGACAACACCACTGACAGAGATGACTGCGATAGCAGAGGTTCGTACCCAGAGTTTTCTCGAGTTCCCGTTGTTGTTATAGCTGGAGTTCGAGGTAGCCCCAGAGTTTCCAGTCGACGAGTCTTGGATATTAGATCTTCTGATATACCAGGAACCGGAGGAGCCCCCGCTACTACAGCCATTGTCTCAGACACTTCAGATTCCAATCCCGGAGGACTCAGCGTCCTTTCTACAGAGATACTTCTTGGATACAGACAACTACCAGGACTCAGCCCAGCAGCCACAACTCGATGAGGGACACCACTTTGAGAGTATAGACACAGAGAGTCCCGCCTTCGAGCCTTTTGTCCTCCACTTTGTTGAGAGAGATACACTTCCTGAGGACCAGATGACAGCCAGCATAGCCGCAGAGCGAGGATCAGCCGCAGACACTTTGCCGGCTTCCGCGGTGTTGACTAGTACCTTCTCCTGCTTCCAGATTGTCGAGAGCTACACTTCCGATGATGATGCAACCTGGTGCACTGAGTGGATACTTGATAGCACTACAGATGTCCATCTAGATCCTAATCCTCTTCTTGTCACTCCTGATCTCGCATCTCTCCCCGAGGGTTATCTGCGGGAGGATGCCGCACTAGATGAGTACTCGATTTCACCTTCTGAGAGTGTTTCCGATCTGGCGGATGATGAATACCCATTCATCACTCTTTATTCTTCTATTTTAGCTACAAAAACCTTTGCAAATACATGTAGATATGTGTAAATACAAATAATTACCAAAAGCATGCATTGTGTAAAAACCTATAATTAGCATGTTTTTGTGCACAAAATAAAAGAATAAAGAGCAAAAAGAAAAAGAGGGAAATATTTAGAATAAATATTGAGCAACCTAACCCAAGGGAGGGCTCAGCATGGGCCTGACCGCATAAAAGCCAAAGTAGAGGGAGATAGGGCTCACATGTGTATATACTTCTGTAAATACATTAAAACTATATATTTTCCTCACCCAAAAATATGTTGTAAATAGTTGTACATATTGTGTGTATATTTTACTAAAAACAAAATAAAAAGATGAAAAGCAAAAAGATCAAAAATCCCCTTTCACCATGTGCATAAACCACACCATTGTATTTATTTAACCTTGTAAATAAATAAAATTATTTTCTAAACTTTTTGTAAATATTCTATGTTACATATTGTAAATACATAAAATAACAAGAAACAAAACAAAAATCAAATAAAAATCACAAAATTAAAAATACAAAAATACATTGTATAAATACCATGTATATAAATATATACAATCATTTATTTCACCCTTGTATATAAGTGATAAAAATAAAATAAAAATATTCTTTTATTCCATATTTTATGATGTAAATAAATAAAATACAAAATGAGCATAAAATACATAAAAATAACAAATAAAAAAAAATCAAAAATAAAAATCCATATAGTGTACATATACCTATATATATAGCTACCCTATTTTTACTTCCAAAAATTAATTAAAAATCACCAAAAAATAGAAAAAAATAAAAGAAAAATATTTCATGTTTTGAGTTTTCTTTAATTCGGCCTATTTCTACCTTAAAATAAATAAACAAAAATCAATTGCACGTGGCAGCTTCTGATTGGTCCACGGGGGACTGTTGACCCCGGTCAACTCCCCCGCGGACTCCTTCCTTTTCTGGAAGAAGCGCGCCACCCCATCTTCTCCGATTTTCCCACGCGTCTCCAGGCTGTCTCCCACGCAAATCTCATGCCCGGATCCTTCGCCTATCATCCATCTTCCTCGCCCGATCTTCCGCCACGAAATCAACACCTTCCTTAGCCGTCGACCCTCAACCCTAAACGCCCCTGTCACCTTATATATTCTTCCCTCCGCCGCCTCCGCGCCCCATCTTTGGCCCTTCTCCTCCTTCCCAGTGACCTCCATAGGCTTCGCGAGAGTGACAGCAAGCGTCTGCCCTTGTTGCAGTGAGGCGAGGAAGCGAATCCATTGATCCGGCGATTCTCGCCGTCCTTGCTCCGCCGCCGGCGTTGAGCATCGAGCTTCAGGCCTTGACGCCCTTCGAAGCTACGACCCGGAGTTAGCCACGCTCCAGCACAGTCTTCCGCTCCATCCAGGTAGTTGATTAGCTCTTTTATTCCGATTAATTTTAGATTTCGCCCAATTTGTATCTCCGACGCATTCCTCCGATTCCGTCCATCTCGCGTAAAATCTCGACCATCCGACCCGACCATCATCTTCGCCATTCCCTCACGCACCTTCTACGCCCTTTCACTCAACCCAGATCGCACCGGATCTGGGAGTCGAGCTCCACCGTCCTCCGCTCGCCGGAGCTCGTTCGCCCCACAGCACAGACCATCTTCACCCCGCGTTCTTGGGTCGAGGCATTTTGCCCTCGACCCGCGAAGCTTCTTGACTACTTTGCAGGTCCAAAGGGGGTGTCTGAGCCTCCTTCACAGTTCAAGCCGGAGCTTCGCGCCGCTAGGCCTCGCCGGAGCCCCTCCAGGGCTTGGCTGGGGCATCGGCCATCATCATCAGCTGCGGGACAGTGCAGCGGAGCTTCTCCGATCAATTGCAGCAGCTGAGGAGGGGTGTAGCGCACGCAGGAGGCCGGCGAAGTTCGCCGGCCATCAGTTCTTTCACCATCCTCCAGAGCCGTCCGATGAGGCCTCCGCTCCAGTTCTAATCCCAGCCGTCGATCTATAGAGGAGCAGTAGCCGTCGATCCATCTGAGGATCTCATCTGGACCGTTGCAGCCGAGGAGAGAGGCACCCGAGCCCAGCATCGTCAGATCTTCCACGTGGACCTCTCCCAGCCGTTGATCGAGCCGAAGGGACGAAGAGAGAAGAGGCGCAGCACATCCGGACCGTCCAGCCTACACGTGGCGCCTATCCGACCGTCGGCTAATAAAGGGGTAAATATCGTAGGGCCCCCTCGTAGTTTGTCATTTCCTTTTTAGTCCTGTAATTATTTTTAAAACTTTATTCACGTAGGGTTATTTGCATTTTGGACCTCTAGCTTATTTTGAATTACATGTATGCCCCTGTGTGTGCTTGACCACGTGCTTCGTCACGTGTGTATCTGGGCTTTTTATAGTTTTAGTCCTGTAGATCTGGAATGTTATGCAATGAATGAATCTTTTTGTGAAATTGCAATTATACCCCTGTGAGCATTGTTTATGCGCATGTGCGTTATTTCGTGGGCTTTTTACATCCATGCCCCTGGGCTTTTGATACGAGTTATCAAATAGCCCTCGGACTTGGTTTTAATTGCAATTTAGTCCCTGTGTGCCCCAGCCACGCGCCACGCGCGTGACTTGCTGGGTATTTTGCACCAGAGCCCCCAGGTCTTTGGGTATTTGCACTTAGGTCCCTGTGCACAGTGCCCCACCTTTATTTTTGAATAAAATATCAAACGACCTCCAAATCCAATGAGATTTTGACACATGGCTCCTGCCATGGTGTAGGAATTTCTATGATTTTGGAGGACATTTTTGATTTCATTTATTATTTTTAAAAATTCAAAAACACTCTTTTTTGCCACTGTTTGACTTTAAAAATACCAAAAAAATATAAAAACTCCACTAAAAATTCTAAAAAAATTAGATACTGTTTCTTGCTTATTTTTTGATTTTCTAGCCAATTTTGGCTATTTTCCATCACTTAAAAACCCTAAAAATTGAAAAACCCCTAAAAACTCATAAAAATTATAATAATTAAATCAAAAATCCAAAAACAATAATTAGGGTGCCTAAATTTTCCTTATTCTTTCTAGATTATAGGAAAATTACCTTTAGGGCTTTTTGAGATCCAAGAGCATTTTATTTTTGGGTCTTAAGCCTTGCTGGACAGTACCCTCTGTTTTTCGCATTGTTTGATTTTTAATAAATAATTTACCCATTAGAAAAATTCCAAAAATTCACCAAAAACAGTAAAAAACTTAAAAAACATAAAAACCATTTTTCCTTAATTTTTGCATTATTTTTGGAGTGTTTTATAAATTGTTGAAGTTGTCTTGCATTCATTTTATTTCATTTTCTCATCATTTAAAAAAATCTAAAAATTACAAAAACAAATAAAAACACTAAAAAAAGACTCCCTTGGATTTCTGACTACATCGTAGGCTTCTTAAGCCAATCTGTGCTCCTTGTGTTCGACCCTGGGAGCTATACCAGGTTAATCCTATAGCAGGACCACTTCTCTGTGTTTCATTGATTTATTTTCATTTGTGGTTCATTTTCTTGATTGACTCAGCCCGAGTGATTGAGGTCGCAACGACCTACATTTTTCTACACCTTTACCTCTGTCATTCGGGCGGTCATCAGAATGGCGCCGTTGCCGGGGAGCACGGCTTTGTAGTCATTTTTCCATATTGTCTCTCTACATTATAACTGTTTTCTGACACTCTCTCTTTCTAATTTTTGTGCGAGGTACTGCGTGGAGAACTTGGAGTACACTTTTTGAGGGCCCGCACGGGAAGAAGAGCAGGAGGAAGAGAGAGAAGAAGGAGTTTTCATTTCTGAGAGAGAGAGAGAACAATACTGTTGTAATAATTTAAGACCTTGGACAATTGTGGACATTTGTAACTTAGCGGGTCTGTTTCGCCGAGCACCGGTGTGCTCGGGGGACCCATTTGGATTTTCGCGGCTTTTATCGTGGTTTTCATAGCTAGCTGCCTTTTCCGGTGTTTCTCGCGGTTTTAGCCCCTAGACACAGGAATTTTGATTGATTGTGACGTAGATTTCTAAGGCCCAACCCCTAATAGAATATCTGTTCCTATAGAACGTAATTGGACCTTAATAAAATTCACTGAAAAAGTTAGTTTAATTGGATTTGAGACCACGTGCCGTGAGGAGTCACATACAGCGCTGGCAGGACCCGTTGTGGCGGGCACCGAGTGACTCCCAAGATCGGACTCCGGACTCGATTCGGTTAGCTAACTATTGTTCTTCACGATCAATAGAAATTGCTTGTCTAAGGCCGGTTTTTCCCGTTGCACCATTTAGGTAGTTTTATTTCTGTCTTTAAATTCTGCGCGGATCACTTGCATGTAGAGTGCTGGAGACAAGGTACGCATTTCTTTCTCTGCATGCATCATTGATTTCTTCGCGCATCGGCTTTTTCGTCTTCTCCCTCTGTTTTTGGCTTAATCATCAGGAGAATCGGAAAAATCGTTAGGCCGCTTGTATTTATTTTGAAAAAAATTAAAAAGAAAAACAAAAAAATTGGGACTGGATAACATTATTGACCCTAAAAGACACTCACATTAAAAATTTGTCTTGGGGAGAGCAACCCCCTCCTTGTATGGTTTGGATGCGCGAGAGAGTGACCCGAACACTAGGTAAAGCCCTCCGGTGCTCATCTCGACTGATTACCGACTCTTCTGTGCGGGACAGTCGGTTGAGAGAGTATCGGGTATCCCAGCAGGTCACGTAATCGCTCTGATATCTTGTGTGTTCACCAAATAAAATTGACAAGATAAATTGACCGAGCTTTCACGGTCTTCAGATTGTGTTGAGTTGGTGAACAAGGGGTTTGCTTTGCAATCATATTTTCTCCAGATCCCATCCGCCTTACTCGCCAGATCAAGATGATGGGTAGACGATCTCTTAGGCAGCCTCTGGCTGCACCGCTTTCAGGCGCGGCTACTTCATCATCTAGGTTGGCCTGCGAGAGTCAAGACCAATTCTCCGGGCCCGAGTACGATTCCACCCTGTTCCCCCTCGATCCCCTTTCTTCTGCTACTGAGAGACATGAGCCCGAGGAGAGACGAATTAATTTGACAGAACCTGAGTTAGGCTCATCTGATTTTGCAGACGTCCCTATGGCTGGAGCCGGCAGTTCAGATGATCGCCAGCCCGAACATTTTGTCTTAGACCAGGGAGCGATTAACTCCACCCTGATCGCGTCATTAGAGACAGTTCAGCAACAGTTACGCGATCAGGGGGCATTCATGATAGAGATGAGGAGGGAGTTGGAGAGACTCCGAAGAGAGCGAGACGAGCCAAGCGAGCCGGAGGACATTCCTGACGCTGATGCAGAGGCAGCAGCCGCAGCAGCAGCTGCCGCAGCAGCGGCAGCCGCCGCCGCAGCAAGACCGATGCGGGAGCTACACAACCCCGGATCTACACTGATGCACCAGTGGGTGGTGATACCTGCTATCGTGGGGGATTTCAAGTTCCCTCCGAACACCCTGCAGATGCTTCCTCATTTTCACGGACTCGCCACTGAGGAACCCCACCTCCATCTCCAGGAGTTTTTGATGATCTGTAGCACTGTCCACGAACGTCGTGTGGACTAAGATACGATTCGGATGATGGCCTTCCCTTTTTCACTGGCAGATAGAGCAGCCGCCTGGCTGAAACATTTAGGGAAGTTTGTCTACACCTGGGAGCAACTCCGCACCGAGTACTTGAACAAGTACTATCCACTCGGGCGGACGAATGCAGCGAGGGCCCTGATCAACAACTTCTCCATGCTCCCTAACGAGCAATTTCATGAAGCATGGGAGAGGTTCAGAGAGCTTCTGGATAGATGCCCACATCACGACATCTCGAAACCGAACCTAGTTCAGAGCTTCTTTAGTGGGATGACACCAGAGCTTCAGGGTCTGGTGAATGCTTCTTGCGGCGGGTCCTACTTTGCCAAGGACCACAACCAAGTCTGGGCCATCTACGAAGAGATGGCAGAAAATTACATGGTGATGTCCCAGACTCGGTTGTACACACAGAGATCTCAGCAGCCGCCAGGACCCGTGCAGTATCAGCGGATAGCACAGGTTGATGCAGGTCCATCCAGTTCGTCCACAGTTGCAGCCGCACAGGCAGAGTCGGCCGCTGCGGACATGGGGATTATTAGCGAGAAGTTGGACCGCATGGAAATCATAGAGAAGAAGCAGTGCCAGGGCATAACTCAGATGGAGCAAATGGCACAAACTCTGAGCGACATGAAGACCCAGCTCTTGTGTCTTCAGGAGGCACATACGGCTCCTCAGCCCCGTCTTCAGTCGCGAGGCGATTCCGGTGGCAGCCGCAGCTCGTCCCAGCGCTCCAGCTCCTTGCAGCAGCCTAGACAAGTTCACCTTGTACAGGCGGAGCCGTACCAGCAGCAGCAGCCCTCTTACCAGTCACCACCATCTCCAGACTTACAGATGGTGGTATATCAGCCGGATCAGCCTCTGGATGTACTCCCACCAGCCCCTTACGATTCGGAACCGTTGATGGATGTCAACGGGATTTGGTATGACCGCCCTCAACCTGGAATCCGACGAGACCATCCCGGATTCAGGTGGGGGAATGGGGGTAACCAGTCCCAACAGCAGCCAGCCGGTCAGGGAGGGCAGTACTCTCAGCAGAGAGATCACCAGCAGCCCCCAGCATACCATCCACACCAGCCATCATCCTTCGTACCTCGTCCCTATCAGCAGCAGGGACAGAATTGGAGACGTGAGCATCAGGCTCACCAGCAGCAGCATCCTTCCTCTTACCCCTCTCAGTCGCAGCAGCACCAGGTCCAGCAGCCTCATTACCAGAGAGGCAACCCGTCGGGCTCCCATGAGAGCCCCGCCATGGATGATCTAGCCCGCCTCTTCACAGAGCAGCAGGCTACATTTAGACGGGAGATGGACGAGTTCCGCCAGGAGATGCGGGACCTGATGAGAGGGAAGGCCGCTATCCCTGCACAGATCGAGCCTAATCCGAATAGCTTGAAGAGGAAATCTGAGCAGGTAGTTCACACTGAGCCTACCACTCCTAGTAACTCATTTGATGATATGTCATCAGATATATTTGATGCTGATTTTGTTACACTTAGGAGCGGTAGAAGACCAGCAGGCGGCGCCTCATCTGAGCGACAACACGAGGATCCATCTAGAGCGCCAGATGAGGAAGAGGAGAGCGGTACTGAAGCCGTACATCATGATGACGGTGGTACTGATGCCACCCGAGATGCTGATCACACCGGCGGTACTGAGGCCGCCATTTCACCACATCGAGGAGGTGGTACTGACGCCACCAGCAGAGCCGAGCCAGCCCGCGGTACTGAGGCCGCAAGACGTCTAGTTGTAGAGCCAGCTAGAGGTGGTACTGAGGCCACCAACATTTATTCTGATAGAAATGTTGTCTTTCCTCGCATGAATGTATCTCAGAACTCTAATTTGAATAAAGGAAAAGGTTTAGTTTCTTCTGATCCCACTGTGGTGAATGATGTTTGTGAGGATCCGGTCATCGAACCGTCTAGGCCTATTCCTAGTCCTTCATCTGAGAAGGACCCTGTGATCCCCTTTCCTAGAGCCCTTGAGTTGGGGAAGGGGAAGAAAAAAGAAAAAGATCCAAAAAAGAGAGAGCAGGAGGAGTTCAGCCAGGGCATGATAGACCGATTTCACATCCAGCTGACCCTCAATGAGGCTTTGCAGCACATTCCTCTTCTTCAGCGATCCCTAAGAGATAGGACCACAGTCAGGAGGAAGAAGAGGAACAAGACCGCAGAAATTCATGTGCTAACAAAAGCCACGTGTTACGCGATCCAGAACCATCTGCCGACTAAGAGGCCAGATTTAGGGGCCCCGTATGTCAGATGTCAGATTAGTGAGCAGAGGTTCGACCGTACTCTCTTAGATAGCGGATCGTCGATCAACCTTCTTCCGGCAGCCCTTCTCGACCACTTAGAGTTGGGCACTCTTGTACAGAGCAGGACATACCTTCAGTTTGCTGATCGATCTGTCAAGAGGCCAAAGGGGTTGTTGCGAGACGTTGTCGTCACGATTCAGGGTTTGCAATTCCCCGTGGACTTCGTAGTGCTGGATATGGAGACCCCTGACTCGTTGACCGATTCCCCCATCATCCTCGGTCGCCCGTTCTTGGCCACAGCCAAGGCAGTGACTGACCATGACAGTGGGAAGGTATTCTTTCGCGTCCAGGGCGAGAGTATACAAATAGAGACGGTTAAGGACCACAGAGCCAGAGATAGATCCCGCTCCCATGGCAGTACAGATTCAGAGCAGCTGACAGATGCAGAGCCAGACATCCACCAGGACTGTGATTTTGTGATCACAGATGATGAGGCAATTTGGGCAGATCCTGCAGCACAGACCATCCTCTCATATTCAGATACAGCTGATGCAGAGATGATAGCAGTGGATAGTCTGGAGAGCACAACCCTGGTTCAGGATACTATTGAGTCAGCAGAGTCGAACCTTGATCGCGACACGATTTCCAGTGATGGTGGTACTGAGGCCACCCTGCTCTATGGTGGTGCTGATGCCACCCTGTTCTCCGGTGGTACTGATGCCACTGAGTCTGATATAGATCCCTCGGATTCAGAATCTGATTGGGCAGATTGTGATGATCAGATGCCAGGTCTGGATCCACCTGAGCCTACAGATGAGGAGGAGGTAGAGGCAGAGCAGACCAGAGACAATGTAGAGGACCCGCCTTCTCCAGATCCAGTTTGTGAGAGTTCGTTATCATTTTCCCAGGCAGATTTGGTAGAATTGTCAGCATACACACATCTTCTTCAGAAGCCAGATTTGCCAGCACCCAGCTGTCCAGAACTAAAGCCGCTCCCTACTTCGTTGAAGTATAGATTCCTTGCAGGAGAGTCTGAGATGTACCCAGTCATCATCTCTGCCGATCTGACTGGAGAGCAAGAATCCCGTCTGATGGAGGTTCTTGAAAAGAACCGCAAGGCAATTGGATGGAGCGTAGCAGATCTCCATGGGATTAGTCCCTCGTTGTGCTCCCACCATATCTATCTCGAGGAAGGGGCAAAGCCGTCGCGTGAGTTCCAGCGGCGACTGAACCCCAACCTAAGAGAGGTTGTTATGAAGGAAATATCAAAATGGTGGAGTGCAGATTTTATTTATCCCATTTCCAACTCCAAGTGGGTTAGCCCCTTGCATGTGGTGCCCAAGAAGACGGGCATCACGACTGTGATCAGTGAGTCGGGAGAGGAGATTGCTACACGAGTACCCACCTCTTGGCGGGTCTGTGTTGACTACAGGAGACTCAACCAGGCCACCAAGAAGGACCATTTCCCCCTGCCTTTTATTGATCAGATCATAGAGAGACTGGCAGGGAAGAGCCATTATTGCTTCCTAGATGGGTACTCGGGCTACAATCAAGTGGCCATCGCTCCTGAGGATCAGGAGAAGACCACCTTTACCTGTCCCTTCGGTACATACGCTTTTCGCCGCATGCCATTTGGGCTATGTAACGCCCCTGCGACGTTTCAGAGATGCATGCTGTCGATATTTTCGGACATGGTAGGGGAGTGTTTGGAGGTCTTCATGGACGACTTCTCGGTTTACGGCGACGGATTCGATTCCTGTCTTGACTGCCTAGACCGAGTGCTCCAGCGATGTATTGCTACCCGCTTGGTTCTGTCTTGGGAGAAGAGTCACTTCATGGTGACTCAAGGGACGGTGCTTGGCCACATCATCTCCAACAGAGGCATGGAGGTTGATCCGGCCAAGGTCGATGTCATTAGGAAACTCACACCACCGTCCAATCTGAAGCAGTTACGGTCATTTCTGGGGCACGTTGGTTTTTATAGGAGATTCATTCATGATTTCAGCAAGATTGCCCGACCGTTGACTGACCTCTTGACGAAAGACACCGAGTTCCTTGTCGATGACAAGTGTCTTTCGTCCTTTGAGACTCTCCAGCAGTGTGTAATTGAGGCTCCTGTCCTTCAGCCACCCGATTGGTCTCTCCCATTCGAGATCATGACGGACGCCTCTGATTTTGCCGTAGGGGCAGTGCTGGGACAGAGGAGGGATGGAGTACCATTTGCGATACACTATGCTAGCCGCACATTGGATTCCGCCCAGCGGAATTATACAGTCACAGAGAAGGAGATGCTAGCAGTAGTGTTTGCTCTCGATAAATTCAGATCATATATCATTGGATCCCGAGTGACCTTGTACACAGATCACACCGCCATCAGGTACCTCATGGCAAAGAAGGATGCCAAGGCCAGACTTACTAGATGGATCCTTCTACTCCAGGAGTTCGACATTGAGATCAAGGATAAGCCTGGAGTCAAGAATGTGGTGGCGGACCATTTATCCCGACTAGAGCAGCCTGAGGATTCAGAGCAGATTGATCCGATCAGAGATACCTTCCCAGATGAGGCGATCCTTGCTATCGCCTCACTCCCATGGTACGCCGATATTGTGAACTTTCTCGTTGCTGGGAAAGTCCCACAAGACTGGCCCAAGCAGAGGCTTGAGACCTTCCTTGCGAAGGCCAAGTCCTACCACTGGGAGGATCCCATCCTTTACCACGAAGGAGGGGATAGCATCTGGCGTCGGTGTATTCCTCAGGAGGAACACCATAGTGTCCTCACTTACTGCCACAAGCTTGAGGCAGGAGGACATCATTCTGGGAGGAGAACGGCACAGAAAGTGCTCCAATCCGGCTTGTGGTGGCCTACACTCTTCAAGGACTCTGATGAGTTCGTAAAGAGGTGTACTGACTGTCAGAGGATGGGCACTTGTGGACAACGTGATATGATGCCGATGCAGCCCATTCACTTCTGTGAGGTTTTTGACGCATGGGGCATCGATTTCATGGGTCCATTCCCTAAGAGTCAGGGATTCGAGTACATTCTGTTGGCCGTAGATTATGTGAGTCGTTGGGTTGAGGCTATCCCCGCCCGAGCCGCAGATGCGAAGACAGTTTGCAGATTTTTGAAGAAGCACATCATCATGCGGTTTGGGGTTCCACGAGTTCTGATTTCTGATGGGGGATCTCATTTCATCAACGACCAGGTGAAGGCCCTTGCTAGCGAGTTCAGTATAGACCATCGTGTTGCCACACCTTACCACCCACAGACGAATGGTCTAGCTGAGGTGTCGAATAGGGAGATCAAGAATATTTTGCAGAAAGTCGTCCGCCCTGACCGAAAGAATTGGTCACAGCTTTTGGACTCGGTCTTATGGGCATATCGGACGTCTTTCAAGACTCCATTGGGTACATCTCCCTTTCGCCTCGTGTATGGCAAGCCCTGTCACCTACCAGTTGAGCTGAGGCACAAGTCACTATGGGCAGTTACAGACATATTGATGGATCCAGATGGTATAGGAGACCAGAGGAGGGCAGAGCTAGCCGCCTTGGAAGAGCTTAGAGATGCAGCTTTCTCAAACAGCCTACATTATAAGGAGAAAGTCAAAGAGTGGCATGATTCTCATATCAGCCACAAGCATTTTGAGATTGGGCAGAAAGTATGGCTGTTTGATGCGAGGCTTAGATTATTTCCAGGGAAGCTACAGAGCAAATGGAAAGGACCCTATTTGGTCAGAAAGGTACACGATAACGGTAGCATTGATATATCTGAGTTATCTTCTGAGAGTACCTTCCGAGTGAACGGCCAGCGGCTCAAACCATTTCTAGATCATGAGCCGCGGGACGTTATTATTGCCGCTATTCATTTTGCGTGAGATGTGGTCTTTTGACTCACATCTTTTACATCTCACGCCTGATTTTCACTGTTCCTCCGCCTGTATAGATCCAGTTGTCCATATCATTCTATTCTTTAGTCCCACATCCCGTCTCTCATCTTATGATTATGCTATACTTAGGGTGTACTTTACCCTAAGTATAGGGGGGATGTCGGACCTGTGAGTATTCTTTTCAGTCTTTCTGCTCTTGTTTTTGCTGCCTATACTTAGGGATATTTTACCCTAAGTATAGGGGGGGCAGATTCTGTATATTCTTCACTCGGCTTTCCCTTCATGTACAGCTTTCTATACTTAGGATTAGTTAATCCTAAGTATAGGGGGAGATCACCGAGTTCCTCTCATTTTATTCATTTATTCGTTCCTGTACTTAGCCATCCCTTTTCACTTCCCTTTTACTAAGCACGAGTTATGTCTTCTTCATCGCTCTTGATCACTCTGAGGACATCGTTCGAGCTAAGTATAGGGGGGGTGTGTATATATTTCATATATACTTTAGCCATAACTCGTACTTTGTGTGAGTGTGTTAATAAATAAAATGGCTAAAAATCACAAAATTTTTAAAATTTTTTTCATGTTCATAAACCTCTTTTATTCTTGCACATACATAGCTAGTGTATAAAGTATTTTTGTAAAAATGATTTCAAAAATCTTTTGTGTAAAGCTTGTGTAAATATTTTGTATCAAAATTATGTATATAGTACAAAATTTTTCTTTTCCAAAATGTTTTGAAAATCAAAAGTTTGCAAAAATCTTGTGTAAAAGATTGTAAATATCTTTTTTGCAAAACTTGCACTTCATGCATCATTCATTCATGATTTCAAAACATTATTTTTCGAAAATTTTGCATGATTGTAAAATATTTGTAAATAGCATCTTGTGTACATATATGTATATAGTTTTTCCTGAATGAGAGTTGACGTTTAAACTAAGCCTGGAATTAAATTGAGAAATGGAGCTTGAATAAGATCTTAATCCACTTAACTTCAAGAGGAACCTTATAGGACTTAGGGTTAAGACTTTTCAGGTCCATAAGGACTTAATTCTTTGAGTCCACTAGGCTATGAGCATATGTCATCTTGATGAGCCTAAGTAGAGCACTTAACAACACACGCATGACTCTCAGAGACAATGGCTTCACTTGCACCTGCACTTTACACATGGCTCTCCACGGATGAGGTGGTGAGGAGGCAGTTTCCTTTGGCTTGGGGTAGCATATGAGGGTAGTACTTCTAGGCGGAACCTCTCTTCTTCTTATAGTAAAGGAAGTGCACCTCAACTTGGTCTAGTGGTGTTGAAAGCTAAAGACAGAAGCTGTGGGTTGCAATAAAGCTTCAAAAGAGGGATAGTCTACTGGCTCAAGGGGAAATTTCTTATATGCTGCACCATGTAGATATGTTGTACAGAAGTTCTTGAAAAAAAAAAAATGCAAAAAGAACTCCAAAAAAGTGGTGGGTCGGATTGAAAATTTAATAACCCCACCGGAGTATAAAGCAAAAGCTTATGGTATCCATGTTACATCTCATGAAGCTTGCAGCGGGAGACTTAGCTACACTGGCTAAGCTTCCAAAACTCTATACTTCTACCCCCTCTTCTTGAGCCGGTTGCACTTGAACTTAGAAGGGAATACCCCGCTTCTCGAGGAAAGAGTTGCTAGACTGAGGCATTAGAGTTACCAGGCTGAGGGAGGTTGTTTCTTTGTTACTTCTGAGGTGGGGAGCCACATATCACTTACACCGCAAGGAAAAGATTCATGGTCATTAGAGTTTGTGTATGTAGACTTGTTCTGATCTGGTTTATTAAGGAGTCTTGCCCATCGACTGGTGGAACTCGGAGGCTGTTGAGTTTTAAGCTTAAGTCCAAATAAGGTTCCGACACATTAATAATCCAAAGATCTGATCAAGCTCCATATTTCAATTTAATGAAGGAAAATTTAATAAGTCAACCTTGATCCATGTACATCCTCTTTTTCTTTTTCTTTCTTTTTCACTTCTTTTTCAAATAAGTGTTTGCTAAGGGACTAGCAAAGTTAAGCATAGGGGGGTGATGAATACCCATTCATCACTCTTTATTCTTCTATTTTAGCTACAAAAACCTTTGCAAATACATGTAGATATGTGTAAATACAAATAATTACCAAAAGCATGCATTGTGTAAAAACCTATAATTAGCATGTTTTTGTGCACAAAATAAAAGAATAAAGAGCAAAAAGAAAAAGAGGGAAATATTTAGAATAAATATTGAGCAACCTAACCCAAGGGAGGGCTCAGCATGGGCCTGACCGCATAAAAGCCAAAGTAGAGGGAGATAGGGCTCACATGTGTATATACTTCTGTAAATACATTAAAACTATATATTTTCCTCACCCAAAAATATGTTGTAAATAGTTGTACATATTGTGTGTATATTTTACTAAAAACAAAATAAAAAGATGAAAAGCAAAAAGATCAAAAATCCCCTTTCACCATGTGCATAAACCACACCATTGTATTTATTTAACCTTGTAAATAAATAAAATTATTTTCTAAACTTTTTGTAAATATTCTATGTTACATATTGTAAATACATAAAATAACAAGAAACAAAACAAAAATCAAATAAAAATCACAAAATTAAAAATACAAAAATACATTGTATAAATACCATGTATATAAATATATACAATCATTTATTTCACCCTTGTATATAAGTGATAAAAAATAAAATAAAAATATTCTTTTATTCCATATTTTATGATGTAAATAAATAAAATACAAAATGAGCATAAAATACATAAAAATAACAAATAAAAAAAAATCAAAAATAAAATCCATATAGTGTACATATACCTATATATATAGCTACCCTATTTTTACTTCCAAAAATTAATTAAAAATCACCAAAAAATAGAAAAAAATAAAAGAAAAATATTTCATGTTTTGAGTTTTCTTTAATTCGGCCTATTTCTACCTTAAAATAAATAAACAAAAATCAATTGCACGTGGCAGCTTCTGATTGGTCCACGGGGGACTGTTGACCCCGGTCAACTCCCCCGCGGACTCCTTCCTTTTCTGGAAGAAGCGCGCCACCCCATCTTCTCCCGATTTTCCCACGCGTCTCCAGGCTGTCTCCCACGCAAATCTCATGCCCGGATCCTTCGCCTATCATCCATCTTCCTCGCCCGATCTTCCGCCACGAAATCAACACCTTCCTTAGCCGTCGACCCTCAACCCTAAACGCCCCTGTCACCTTATATATTCTTCCCTCCGCCGCCTCCGCGCCCCATCTTTGGCCCTTCTCCTCCTTCCCAGTGACCTCCATAGGCTTCGCGAGAGTGACAGCAAGCGTCTGCCCTTGTTGCAGTGAGGCGAGGAAGCGAATCCATTGATCCGGCGATTCTCGCCGTCCTTGCTCCGCCGCCGGCGTTGAGCATCGAGCTTCAGGCCTTGAGCCCTTCGAAGCTACGACCCGGAGTTAGCCACGCTCCAGCACAGTCTTCCGCTCCATCCAGGTAGTTGATTAGCTCTTTTATTCCGATTAATTTTAGATTTCGCCCAATTTGTATCTCCGACGCATTCCTCCGATTCCGTCCATCTCGCGTAAAATCTCGACCATCCGACCCGACCATCATCTTCGCCATTCCCTCACGCACCTTCTACGCCCTTTCACTCAACCCAGATCGCACCGGATCTGGGAGTCGAGCTCCACCGTCCTCCGCTCGCCGGAGCTCGTTCGCCCCACAACACAGACCATCTTCACCCCGCGTTCTTGGGTCGAGGCATTTTGCCCTCGACCCGCGAAGCTTCTTGACTACTTTGCAGGTCCAAAGGGGGTGTCTGAGCCTCCTTCACAGTTCAAGCCGGAGCTTCGCGCCGCTAGGCCTCGCCGGAGCCCCTCCAGGGCTTGGCTGGGGCATCGGCCATCATCATCAGCTGCGGGACAGTGCAGCGGAGCTTCTCCGATCAATTGCAGCAGCTGAGGAGGGGTGTAGCGCACGCAGGAGGCCGGCGAAGTTCGCCGGCCATCAGTTCTTTCACCATCCTCCAGAGCCGTCCGATGAGGCCTCCGCTCCAGTTCTAATCCCAGCCGTCGATCTATAGAGGAGCAGTAGCCGTCGATCCATCTGAGGATCTCATCTGGACCGTTGCAGCCGAGGAGAGAGGCACCCGAGCCCAGCATCGTCAGATCTTCCACGTGGACCTCTCCCAGCCGTTGATCGAGCCGAAGGGACGAAGAGAGAAGAGGCGCAGCACATCCGGACCGTCCAGCCTACACGTGGCGCCTATCCGACCGTCGGCTAATAAAGGGGTAAATATCGTAGGGCCCCCTCGTAGTTTGTCATTTCCTTTTTAGTCCTGTAATTATTTTTAAAACTTTATTCACGTAGGGTTATTTGCATTTTGGACCTCTAGCTTATTTTGAATTACATGTATGCCCCTGTGTGTGCTTGACCACGTGCTTCGTCACGTGTGTATCTGAGCTTTTTATAGTTTTAGTCCTGTAGATCTGGAATGTTATGCAATGAATGAATCTTTTTGTGAAATTGCAATTATACCCCTGTGAGCATTGTTTATGCGCATGTGCGTTATTTCGTGGGCTTTTTACATCCATGCCCCTGGGCTTTTGATACGAGTTATCAAATAGCCCTCGGACTTGGTTTTAATTGCAATTTAGTCCCTGTGTGCCCCAGCCACGCGCCACGCGCGTGACTTGCTGGGTATTTTGCACCAGAGCCCCCAGGTCTTTGGGTATTTGCACTTAGGTCCCTGTGCACAGTGCCCCACCTTTATTTTTGAATAAAATATCAAACGACCTCCAAATCCAATGAGATTTTGACACATGGCTCCTGCCATGGTGTAGGAATTTCTATGATTTTGGAGGACATTTTTGATTTCATTTATTATTTTTAAAAATTCAAAAACACTCTTTTTTGCCACTGTTTGACTTTAAAAATACCAAAAAAATATAAAAACTCCACTAAAAATTCTAAAAAAATTAGATACTGTTTCTTGCTTATTTTTTGATTTTCTAGCCAATTTTGGCTATTTTCCATCACTTAAAAACCCTAAAAATTGAAAAACCCCTAAAAACTCATAAAAATTATAATAATTAAATCAAAAATCCAAAAACAATAATTAGGGTGCCTAAATTTTCCTTATTCTTTCTAGATTATAGGAAAATTACTTTTAGGGCTTTTTGAGATCCAAGAGCATTTTATTTTTGGGTCTTAAGCCTTGCTGGACAGTACCCTCTGTTTTTCGCATTGTTTGATTTTTAATAAATAATTTACCCATTAGAAAAATTCCAAAAATTCACCAAAAACAGTAAAAAACTTAAAAAACATAAAAACCATTTTTCCTTAATTTTTGCATTATTTTTGGAGTGTTTTATAAATTGTTGAAGTTGTCTTGCATTCATTTTATTTCATTTTCTCATCATTTAAAAAAATCTAAAAATTACAAAAACAAATAAAAACACTAAAAAAAGACTCCCTTGGATTTCTGACTACATTGTAGGCTTCTTAAGCCAATCTGTGCTCCTTGTGTTCGACCCTGGGAGCTATACCAGGTTAATCCTATAGCAGGACCACTTCTCTGTGTTTCATTGATTTATTTTCATTTGTGGTTCATTTTCTTGATTGACTCAGCCCGAGTGATTGAGGTCGCAACGACCTACATTTTTCTACACCTTTACCTCTGTCATTCGGGCGGTCATCAGAATGGCGCCGTTGCCGGGGAGCACGGCTTTGTAGTCATTTTTCCATATTGTCTCTCTACATTATAACTGTTTTCTGACACTCTCTCTTTCTAATTTTTGTGCGAGGTACTGCGTGGAGAACTTGGAGTACACTTTTTGAGGGCCCGCACGGGAAGAAGAGCAGGAGGAAGAGAGAGAAGAAGGAGTTTTCATTTCTGAGAGAGAGAGAGAACAATACTGTTGTAATAATTTAAGACCTTGGACAATTGTGGACATTTGTAACTTAGCGGGTCTGTTTCGCCGAGCACCGGTGTGCTCGGGGGACCCATTTGGATTTTCGCGGCTTTTATCGTGGTTTTCATAGCTAGCTGCCTTTTCCGGTGTTTCTCGCGGTTTTAGCCCCTAGACACAGGAATTTTGATTGATTGTGACGTAGATTTCTAAGGCCCAACCCCTAATAGAATATCTGTTCCTATAGAACGTAATTGGA
This sequence comes from Ottelia alismoides, assembly GCA_037367405.1. Lineage (NCBI taxonomy): Eukaryota > Viridiplantae > Streptophyta > Magnoliopsida > Alismatales > Hydrocharitaceae > Ottelia > Ottelia alismoides. The sequence goes on along the minus strand of JAZKJV010003141.1, from coordinate 350,622 downwards.
CCTTAATAAAATGGCGTTTTTTATAGAACGTATTTCATATATACTTTAGCCATAACTCGTACTTTGTGTGAGTGTGTTAATAAATAAAATGGCTAAAAACTTTAAAAATCACAAAAATTAAAAATTTTTCCTGTAAATAATCATTCTTTTATTTGCACATACATAGCTAGTGTACAAATTATTTTTGTAAAAATATTTTCAAAAATCTTTTGTGTAAAGCTTGTGTAAATATTTTCTTATAAAAATTATGTATATAGTATAAAATTTTTCCAAAATGTTTTGAAAATCAAAAGTTTGCAAAAATCTTGTGTAAATGTTTGTAAATACTTTTGCAAAACTTGCACTTCATGCATTCATCCATTCATGATTTCAAAACATTTTTCAAAAATTTTGCACGATTGTAAAATACTTGTAAATAGCATTTTTGTGTATATATGTATATAGTTTTTCCCTGGATGATAGTTGCCATTTAAACTAAGCCTGAAATTAAATTGGGAAATGGAGCTTGATTAAGATCTTAATCCACCTAATTCTAAGAGGAACCTTATAGGGCTTAGGGTTAAGGCTTTTCAGGTCCATAAGGACTTAATTCTTTGAGTCCACTAGGCTATGAGCATATGTCATCTTGATGAGCCTAAGTAGAACACTTAACAACTCACGCATGACTCTTAGAGACAATGGCTTGACTTGCACCAACACTTTACACATGGCTCTCCACGGATGAGGTGGTGAGGAGGCAATTTCCTTTGGCTTGGGGTAGCATATGAGGGTAGTACTTCTAGGCGGAACCTCTCTTCTTCTTCTTCTAGTGAAGGAAGTGCGTCTCAACTTGGTCTAGTGGTGATGAAGGCTAAAGACAGAAGCCGTGGGTTGCAATAAAGCTTCAAAAGAGGGATAGTCTACTGGCTCAAGAGGAAAATTTCTTGTATATATGCTGCACCATGTAGATATGTTGTACAGAGGCACTTAAAAAAAATTAAATGCAAAATGCAAAAAAAAACTCCAAAAAAGTGGTGGGTCGGATTGAAAATTTAATAACCCCACCGGAGTGTATATAGTCAAATAAAGCAAAAGCTTATGGTATCCATGTTACATCTCATGAAGCTTGCAGCGGGAGACTTAGCTACACTGGCTGAGCTCCCAAAAGTCTATACTTCTTCCCCCTCTTCTTGAGCCAGTTGCACTTGAACTTAGAAGGGAATACCCCGCTTCTCTAGGAAAGAGTTGCTAGACCGAGGCATTAGAGTTACCAGGTTGAGGGAGGTTGTTTCTTTGTTACTTCTACATATCACTTACACTGCATGGAAAGATTCATGGTCATTAGAGTTTGTGTATGTAGACTTGTTCTGATCTGGTTTATTGAGGAGTCTTGTCCATAGATTGGTGGAACTTAGAGGCTGTTGAGTTTTGAGCTTAAGTCTAAATAAGGTTCCGACACATTAATAATCCAAAGATTTGATCGAGCTCCATAATTCAATTTAATGAAGGAAAGTTTAATATTCAACCTTGATCCATGTATATTCCTCTCTTTTTCTTTTTCTTTCTTTCTTTTTCACTTCTTTTTCAAATAAGTGTTTGCTAAGGGACTAGCAAAAGTTAAGTATAGGGGGGTGATGAATACCCATTCATCACTCTTTATTCTTATATTTTAGCTACAAAAACCTTTGCAAATGCATGTATATTCATGTAAATACAAATAATTATCAAAAGCATGCATTGTATAAAGTTTAATAATTAGCATGTTTTTGTGCAAAAATAAAAGAATAAAGAGTAAAAAGAAAAAGAGGGAAATATTTGGAATAAATATTGAGCAACCTAATCCCAAGGGAGGGCTTAGCATGGGCCTGACCACATAAAAACCAAAGTAGAGGGAGATAGGGACTCATGTGTGTAGATATTTATGTAAATAAAATAAAAATATTTTCCTCCCAAAAATAGATTAAAAGAGGTTTGTAAATATTTGTATATATTTAAATATAAAAAAAGATAAAAATAGAAAAATTAAAAAGAAAACAAAAACATCACTCATGTACATAGTCACCTTGTATATAGTCCACTCATCCCTATTTATTTAGCTTTATAAATAAATAAAATTAATTTCCAAAAATCTTGTATATATTCTATCCTTTATGATGTATATAAATAAAATAAAAACAATTAAAATAAAAAGAACAAAAATTAAAAATCCAAAAATACGTTGCATATATACCATGTATATATATGTACATTTCACCTATGTATATAAATAATAAAAATAAAATAAAAATATCTTTTTATTCCTAATTTTATGATATAAATAAATAAAATATAAAATGGGAATAAAATTGTATAAAAATAACAAATTAAAAATCAAAATTAAAATCCTATATATTGTATATAAACCTATATATAACCCTGCTATGTACATACCTTATTTTTACTTTGAAAAATTAATTAAAAATTACTAACAAATAGAAAAAATTAAAACAAAAATATTTCATGTTTTGACTTTTCCATAATTCAGCCATTTGTTATTTTTAATTGAATTTTTAATCTTTTCCACGTGGCCTGTTCCTATTGGCTCAGGGGAGTGTTGATCGCCCGGTCAACTCCCCCCCAGGACCACCCCGTCCCGGATCCGTGCCCGCAACCTGATTTCTCGCTATTTCGCACACTTGATCCGACTCCTGAATCCGTTAACCTCGGGCTCTAATCCGAGCTTGAGCATCCCTGATCCACGCCCGGGGTGGATTTTGGGGATCCGCGTACTGAGCTGCTTGCCCGACCTCCCGATAGCCGGACCCCTAGACATATAAAGTCCCAGCTCCGCCACCTTCATTCTCATCTTGGGCTTGTCGTTCCTCCTTCCAGTGACCTCCACCTTCATCGCGAGAGTGACAGCTTGCCCCGGAGGTGTTGCAGCGAGGCTGAGGACGCTCAGACCACTGATCCGGCGAGATACACCGCCGTGCTCCGCCCAGAGCCGGAGCTCGAGCCTCGGAGACCGACGCTCCTTGAGGCAAGGACCAGGAGCTGCGCAAGCTCGCCCACAGTCGCTTCGTCCACCCAGGTAGACCCTTCTCCCTTTCCATTTCTTTAATTTTCGATTTCCCCCAAATTTCGCCGTTCCCGTTCATCATCGATTCCGACCACCTCCTCGTTCCGTTCGATCATCGGAATCCACCTTCGCCTCCGCCTTCCTCCCGCGCACGTTCTGCACCCATCCACTCAACCCAGCTTGCACAGGAGCTGGGGTTCGAGCTCCTCCATCCACACCCTCGTCGGAGCTCGCGAATTTCGACCCACCGACCACCTTCACCTCGCCTAACCAGGTCGAGGCAGTTTGCCCTCGACCCGCGAGTCTTCTGGACCCATTTTGCAGGTACATCGAGGGCCATCTGAGGTCCTTTGACTCAGGTCCAGTAGCTCCACCTCCGCCGACCTCGCCGGAGCTCTCTAGAGCTCGGTTGGGTCATCGGAGGGCACCATCAGCTGCGGAGCTTCATCGCAAAGCTTTTCCGATCTTCAGGAGCAACAGGGGAGGATCTCAGCGCGTGTGTCGGGCCGACGAAGCTCGCCGGCCAACTGTTCTTCCAGCATCTTCCCCGACCGTCCGATCAGCCTCAGAGCTCCAGATCAGATCATGACCATTCATTCGCGGAGCTACAGATAGCGTCAGATCAGTGGAGGACTGATCCCAGCCGTCCGATGGCCGAGGTTTAACCGCGACTCATCCCCACCGTCAGATCTACACATGGCGAGGCCCAGACCGTCGGATTCGCCCGAGGAGCCTAGCTTTGGAGAGCCATCTGATCCAGACCATCCATCTACCACGTGGCATCCATCCAGCACCTCCATTAATAAAGGGCAATTTACCCTTAGGCCCTTATTTTTATCTTATTTAGCATTTAGTCCTGTAAATACATAGTGTAGTTATTTAGTTTTGGTACATCTGTATTGTGGACCCCGCACTTTACTTTCTTTGCTTTTATACCCCTGTGTATGGTGTAGCACGTGCTTCGACACGTGGTTTTCTGGGCTATTTGCATTTTATACCTTGTAGTTCTGATATGTTATGAATTGAATGGAAACTTTTGGATTATTGCATTTATACCCCTGTGCGTAATTTAATAGTGCATGTGCGTTTATTGTTGGGTATTTTGCAGACAAGCCCTTGGGCTTTTGGTACCTGTTACCAAATAGCCCTCGGAACTTGTTTTCCTTACATTTGGGTCCCTGAGTGCCTCAGGCACGCGCCACGCGCGTGATCTCCTGGGTATTTTGCACCGGACCCCCCAGGACTCTTGGTATTTGCACTTAGGTCCCTGTACACAGTACCTCCTCTTTATTTTTGAATAAAATAGCAAACCTACTCCAAATCCAATGAAAATTGGACACATGGCTCCTGCCATTGTGTAAAATTTTCTGGAAGTTTTGGAGACATTTTTATTTTGATTTGATATTTTTAAAAATTCAAAAACATCTATTTTCGTTACTGTTTAACTTTGAAAATCACAAAAAAATATTAAAACCTATCTAAAAATTACAAAAAAATTACGTACTGTTTGTTTTGGCTTGCTTGATTTTCTAGCCAATTTTGGCTATTTTTCATCATATAAAACTCATAAAAATGGAAAAACACCTGAAAACTCATAAAAATTCTAATAATTAATCTAAAAATCCAAAAAACAATAATTAGGTGCTCAAATTTTCCTTGTTTCTTTCTCTATACAGGAGAAGTACCTCCAGGCTTATAGGGGATTTCTAGATATTTTATTTTGGTCCTTTAAGCTCGGCTGGACAGTCCCTTAATTTTCTTGCACTGTTTGATATTTAGAAAATAAAATAAAAATCAGAAAAATCCCAAAAATTCACCAAAAACAGTAAAAAACATAAAACACACAAAAATAGTTTTATTAGAATTTTTTATTGATTTTTGATGCATTAAATAAATTGTTGAATTGCCTTGCTTATTAGTTTTCTTTATTTTCTTAAATCTCTAAAAATCCAAAAAAAATATAAAAAGAATTAAAAACCACCAAAAACACTTGTCTTATATTGTATCCATTCTTTTTGACTACTTCGTAGGCCGCGAGGCCATTACGTGCTCCCTGAGTTCGACCCTGGTCGCTATACCAGGTTAAAATAATAGCAAGACCGCTATATTGATTTTGACTTGATTTTATCTATTATTGGTGGTCTCATTTTTTCTTGATTGATCGAGCCTGATTGCTTGGGTCGCAACGACCATTTAGCACCTTATACCCTAGTGGTCAGGACGGTCGTCAGTTCCTCCACTTGCGCCCTAACGAAGAAGAAGAAGAAGGTCTACTTTCTTTTTCTAATTTTTTAATGTAAAAATTGCATTGTGTATATTTCATGTTTCTGTTATTGCAAAAAGGTCCCTGTACATAGTTGTTTGTAAGTTTTCAATTTTGAAATTGCATGCATACCCATGTGTTCATCTTTTAATTTGGACTTTATTTTCGCATCTTTTATTTAAATGAAAAATGTCATTGTCTTGAGAACTAATTTTTTTCATCCTGGATACTTAATTATATTTTTCTGATATTTGGGTAATTAATTAAAATTGTCTAACTGAAATTCTGCATATTTTACCCATTCTGTGCTCTTAAATTGATATCTACCTCACGGTTGCTATAAAAATTCTTAAAAAATTAGACGTGATGCCTTGAAATGTGGCTGAGATACTGTTCAAATTTCATACAAAGTAGAGTTGCTCTGTGCTTGAAATAAATTGTGGAGTGATTTTCGTATTTTATTTTTAATTAAATCTTCATACATCTTTTTCACAAAATTTCAACTCTCCTGAATTGAGCATCGAAATTTCTTTTTGAGATAATTCGCACTCTGATTAATTTGACATTGTGGATTTATTAGGAATTATTTACTCATTGTCACTCTGTTTTCACTAAAAATCCATAAAAAAATAATATTTTGTCAAAAAAGAATTGAGCATCATGTTTACATTCCAGTAAATTTCTCATAATGTTTGCTTACTGTTAGTGTGAAAAATTGTGAAAATACCCACAAAAGTGTGCATTTTCCATTGTTGCATTTTAACTCTGAAAATTCCAAAAAAATATGTTGCATTCATTATTGGATTAAGTTTGCTGGAAAAATATAATTTGGTTAAATTGTATTATTTTCTTACTAAAATTAATTCAGCCTAATTGTGTGCTTTCTTAGTATCTTAATTCAGCCACATTTTCATTTGCATTTGTTTCTGCATTAAAAAATTTTAAAAAATACCGTGTGGAATCCTAGAACTAAATTTTCAAATTAACCCGAAGTTGTTCTTTTGCCTCCCTGTATTCGACCCCGGACTTGCCCGGGATATAAATTAAAGTCGAGACACTCTTCACGGATATCTTCTCTCGGTTCTGATTGAATCGATAAGTACACACACTACAACGTACCCGAATTAATCATCGTATTTAGCGACTCGTCAACTGCCCATCAAATAAAACTCCTTCTACATCAGACTCGTATTGAGTATTTCCGTCGTTATGTTGGAGCTTCTGCTATTTTATTTATACTCGATAATGTTAATATATAGTAACCAGCAATGATCGCTATCTCATATAAAAGTTTTTTTAATATTTTCTTCAATTAAAAATTCAACCACTAATGCATATATTCTTACTATACATACCTAAAAAATATAGGATAGATCACTGAATAATGTTAATATAAGAGTGACAATTACTTGAATCATAAACGCTCAATTGAATATTCTCTTACATAGCATGCTAATGTAAAATTCTTAGATATATATTAAAATATAAAATATTATTGTAATATAATGTTTATAATCATGTCAAATTGAATATTGCATTCATTAGGTAGATAATGTAAAATACATAGTTATTTACTAAAATATAAAATATTATTGTAATATAACTGTAACAATTGTCAAGTTTAGTATTGTCATATAAAGCAGGATAATGTAAAATACAGATATATAAATTAAAAACCTAACAATTATTGTAATATAATGTTAATATACTCTTCAGAATTGTTATAATATATACCAATTGTCTGTTAACACAACCTTCTCACTTACTGATGTAATTTCTATAGAGAAAACTATAGTATGTTCCAACCTTTACCTCATTCAAATTATGTTAATTTTAAATCTGAATATCTTGACATCCGCATATTGAATTATTTTAGGATTTATCCCAATATAGTGCAATCAAAAGATATTACATAAATTCATAACATGTCTGAAATATGAAAATTAAATAACATAAGCTAACTAACAAAAGGCAATGTTCCATGAGTTGTTTCTAATTACAATCGTCTAAATAATGTTTCAAAAATCAAACATCAATACTCTTCATCTCCTACCAAATGTTTCAAAGTATTTTAATCAAAACAACAAGGAGCAACCACTAGACTTAAATTACTTTCCAGCTGCATTATCCACGTGGCCACATGTTAATAGAGTACATGCTATCTCTGCCCTGAATCTTGGAATGTCTTCGTAGTTGAAGTCCAAAGCTCTTCCTTCACACAAGTACTCCATTGTCTTAATCACGTAAACCCCGCAATCCAAACTATGAGGAGGTTGTTGCGGGCTGTCAACAACATATACTATCTCTCAGTCATTCATTATTTCATCCACCAAATTCATCCCGAAGCATTCACACATCCAACCATGCTAAAATAAATATATAGCTTGTTAAAATTTATTATAACTATAAAATGTTTTCAATAACTCCATAGTTTAATGACACCTACCCATTTTTGAGCATCTTTCTTGTGAAGTTTCGATCCTCATTGAATTGTAGGCATAAAATTTCCTCGCGGTGAAGTCTGTAACCAAAAGATGCCAGTAATTTTTCGTATGAATCACTGTGAAAATCTTTGTCAATCCCAACAACCTTTCATCTTCTATTTCATAAAGGTTGTCCAGCTAATTAATCTCTCTTTCTGTAGCTCGATCAACCGTATTTATGAAATATTGTTGTATTTAGAAGACGTTAATTTTCTGATATATATGGAGAATCTTATGTGATATTGTTGGCTAACCATCTTGTAAATAGGCGTGAATAGGAATAGAATTGTGTCACCGATACAATATCTGTGCCGTAGAACATCTATGAACATTTCCAAAATATGCAATTCAAGTAATTATAACATTAATATGCTTCCTGATTTATCTAAAAATTTGATGGAAATGATAACATTATGCAGTCTTCTATCATTCTTTTCATATAAAAAATGGTGGATCTCTTTTCCTTTGCAAAAAATACCAAAAGGTGTAAAGTATGTTGCATTAAATCTGCAGTTTTGATCAAGATAACATTGTATTTTGTTATTACATATTTCAATAAAACACATGTCTCTAACTTAAATATTTACTTACTTGTCAGCCAGGTCTCTTAGAAAATCTTGAATCAATAACCTTTGATCCTCGTTTATGTAATCATACCTGAAGAAATAAGTCGCAGGATCACATGGATACTGAAATTTATATTTACAAGTCCAATTTCCATAAATTAACTTTAACAGTATGTATTTATCATATATATATATATATATTAAAGAACGTGTATCATTTATTGTATGTTTACAAAACTATTTCAAATGTGGTCGGTTTCATTGGCAACAATTACTTTCGTCTCCTTTGCATCTCTTTTAGCTGCATTTCTCTCTTTCACTCATCTTGTCAAAGAGCTAGGATTCACTGCAGATCTTTCCTTCGTTTTTTCCTTAGTGTGTTCTTATTTTTCTCGGTAACATTTGATTCATGCTCTTCAATTCCAAGATCAAAACATGGAACAAAAATTTCTTCAGTGATTTTACTTGCACTTTCTTTTTTCGTCTCAAACTTGGCAACAATTTCAGAATTATTTTCCTCCACATTTGAATTATTTTGCTCAATAACATCAAACTCATTTTTTCTCCTTCCATTCTTACCTTTTCATTGCTTTCTTTCTCCACTTCATATGCTTTTTGTTTATTCAGTTTGCATTTCAGATCCTCATTCTCCCTTTCTAACCTTTTTGTCAGAATTTCATAAGAAGATATTCTTGCATCCTTTTCTTCTTGTATATCATGCATCTCTTTCAATAGTTGCTGCAACTTGTCAATTTCTTTGGAGAATTCTTCACACATGCATTGCTTTTCATTTTCTTTTCCAGCACGAATATTTGTTTCTGAATTTTCATATTTTATAATATGGAATTCACCCCTCTTGTATCTCCCTCTTCTAGCAGGTCCATCTTTAGGTACTTTAATTTGTGCACGGATGTTTATTTGTGGTCTTCTTACTATGAACCTGTACAAAATGAAACGTTCATATGGAAAAACATATTCGTCTGCTCCGATTTTAAAGATCTCATGTTTCGGTGGTTGTAGTCCTCCTACTATCTGTCAGCATTTTAATCGACAAATATAAGTTATACATTGTTTCATTTACCACGATTATAAAACAATTTTTGTAATAGATAGTCTTAATTTTAGGTATATACAAATGCAGTTTATAAATTATACATACCTGTTCATTTGTGAGTGAAGCAAGACGCCTTGATAAACCTTTTATTGACCCTGCCCATTTCCTTATCCTTGGACGTAGATCTCTGCTTACTACAAGATCTTTGCAACAATATTCCAACATCAAAACCTGTTATAATTAAAAAAAGTATCAATTAGTGACATTTTATATAAATAACTGAATAATAGAGTATTTTGCTTACGTATAGACATCCTACACATCCAGTAAAATATCCAAGCGTTGTTCTTGACGATCCCTTTCTCCTTTGATGTATTCTATGCAATACATCTTCAATGTTAAACAATATCATTTTTGCAACAGCATATGACCAATTAAAAAATCTGGTATCCTCTAAAGACTCAACATAATGGAGTAAATCTTTGGGAAAAGAGTATCCACAATCTGGGAACAAGAATGTTGAAAACATGAACAATATTAAGGATGTCACGTACAAAGCCACTGAGTCATCATCGTCTCTTTCGTAGAAGTCCACTAAAATGCTGACTAATTTCTTCCTATTGAAAACCATTCCAGAATCAAATATTTCTTTCGAAATGAAGCTCTTCCATTGGAGGTGTTGGTCTCTTACAGTTACAACAAAACCTGTGCTTGGTATTCCCAATATAGCTCCTATGTCTTCGTCAGTTAAGTTCAGAACCCTATTTCCAAATTTAAATTGTCGTCCTCCTTGATAGTGTTCCAGGAGCCATTGCAGATTTATCCTATGTATATCCACCTTTCCAATGTTAATTAATTTGAAAAGGGATTTTTACCCGGCAGACCCTATAATCTTTTGCAATTACCGCTACGACCTCTGAAACATCCTAATTCCTCCTCCGACCCTGTAAAGTTGCTAACTCTTACCCTACAGACCCTGCGGTTAAGGCCCGTTAATTGACCCGTTAAAATTAACCAGATTCCGTTATATTCATTTATATTATACCCATTTTGTTTGTTGAATTTACATTAATTGCCACTCTCTCTCCCTCCTCCTTTTCCCCACCGTCCAACACCCAGCACCTCCTCCCGCCACCGCCCTCCTCCCCCACCTCGACCTCGTCGTTCCCGACCTCCGCCCTCGCCCTTCACCTCCAGATCCCCCGCCTCCCACCGCTCGAGCGCTCCCCTCCGGCCCCCGCGGCGCAAAGGACCTCGCACCCGCAGCCCCTGGCTCCCGACGCTCGAGCCCCCTGGCTCCTGTCGTTGGAGGCCGGGCCTCCGCTGCTGGAGCCCCCCGCAGCCCCTGCCTCCTGCCGCGTCGAGCCCTCGGCCGCTGGAGCCGCCCGCAAATTGAGCAATTGACTCGAGTACAAGCTCGGTCCAATGTCATCGGAAATGGCAAATGAGAATAATGCACATCAATGATAGATTGATGTTCAGGCTCTTATTCAACCGTGATCAGAGGTGCAAAAATTTGTGAGGTAGAAAGAGAAAATGACAGGATTGGAAGATGCTATGGAATTGGTAGCAATTTGACTCAAAATCGAATAAGGATGAAAAGATTAATCGAGAGAAGAGAATAGATGGGTTGAGAAGAGAGTAGAATGGGTTAGAGGAGGAGTTAAAGAGGAAGAGAAGGATAGAGGAAAGTCTAACCTGTAAAGTAGAGACTGGATGCAGAAGTTGTCGATTTGTATACATGAGATGATCGGAGCCCAAATTCTGATCTGGTGAACAGTGGAGGTTATAGCCTCGATGCAACTGTGGAAGGTTGCAGAGGCTATGCACTGTGAGGCATCAACGTCGATGATCGGACACAGTTGTCACTCTCGCGTGGACCCTCTCTCGGAGCTCACTGGAGGAAGGTGTTGCTAATGGAAGATGGAAGCTCGAGGGGGTCGTCAGGTCCTTATATAGAGGGCGGGAAGTCAGTTTACCGTCGGCGGTGAGGACAGTGTGGGTCGTTTGCAATTACCGCCCGCCACCCCTCCCCACGTGCCTCCGCCACGCAAAGCCCCCATGGCTCCCGCCGCTCAAGCCCCCTGCCTCCTGAGCCCCATGGCTCCCGCCGCACGACCCCCTCCCCTCCCATCGCTGGAGTCGTAAACCCACCCCCCGCTCCCCCAGCCGCCTCCCACCCCTCTCGATCCCCCTACGCGCACGCACCCGGCCGCCTCCCTCCAGCCCAGGTCGGTGCCAACCTCCTCCCCTCCATGCACCTCCTCCAGCCCAGCTCCCCCTCTCCAGCTCAGGTCGCCGCAGCGTCACGCCCATGGCGCACACCTCCAACCAGGCTAATGCCCTCATTGAGGGAGGAGAGATGGGAGAGGTTCTTGGTTAATTCTAGCCGTCTGATCGCAAATTGGTTAGATTAACTCATTTTTAACCCAAAGAAGTTAACTCAAGATGTGTTAATTTAACGGTAGGGTTCGTGGGGTAAGACGGAGCAAGTTTACAGGGTTGAGGGAAGAATTACGATGTTTCAAAGGTCGTAGCGGTAATTGCAAAAGATTACAGGGTCTGCCGGGTAAAAATCCCATTTGAAAAATGCTGTCTTATTAATAAGTGTTTGTTGCTTCGGTGTTGGCATGTGTGCATCGATGAATTGCACAAAATGCTCTATAAAACATCTATGCTGGATGTATCCCTTACCTTTAAAAGTTTAACAGCTTGCTTGAATAAAATTTATATAAAAAACGCAAAACATAACTATTAATAAGTACCTAAAAATTCAAGAAAAAAGATATCTTCAACTCACTCCCATAGTTCTCAGTTATGAATTCATCAGTAGCCTCTTCTGCCATTTTACTTTTTGTTCTTTGGCCTTTACCCTTTACTGCAATTTTCAGTTAATTAAGAGAATATATTTTTAAAAGACATGTAAAAAATGAGTTTTATCTTATAATCAGGTACCTTTCATCACAAATGAATTTGATTTGTTGGATGCAACAACTTCATCCAGTCTATCATCCTCAGAAGAATTTCCTGATAAATCTTCAATCATTTTATCTTTTCCCCTTATTTCATCAAAGTCCGAATCGCTACAACTCATGTCTTCTAAACTTTGCTTCAACAAAAAATTGATCTATTTCATCATTATAAATGGAAGTGGTCTATTATTCTAATGATAAGGATTTGCATCATAAATTATAAGTCTCTTCATTACATAACAAAGTTGTTCTTCATATTTTACCCTATTTTAATTGTCTTCACGCATAATTATACTTATGTTATATAAGTTTCAAGACTATGTTACACTGTATTATTGTTCCATAATTCTTTGTAACAAACACAAAAAAGGTGATGATGTAAAAATCCATCATGTATATTTATCAAAGAGTAACAAAGAGTAAAAATCTCTACAGTATTGTTATACATGATCGAAGTCGACGACAATTTCTTGTGAAACCAAAGAGTAACAAATATAAACAAGATTTTAATCGTGATGTATGTATGACCTGGTTGTATTCTTATCAGAAACTCGCACTATTGTCGTCGTCACATCGCCCCTTTGCTGTCAATGTTCACATAAGATAAACCCTCTAGGATTTTTGAATCGCAATCGTCTTCAGCGTAGGGGGTTCAGAACTCTGCTTTTTTCTTTCCTATGTAACCACAGGCGGAAGTCACAGAGTTATAGTCCTTTTAATACTTTAAGTAATTTTCATCAATATACTTATTTAGCTGTCAAGTCAACATTTAAAACCAACATTTATTAGCTAAAAATAGAAACATTTTATTCCTAGATATCCCTATAATCTTAAATTTCAAATTTTTTGTCGTTCTTCTTTCGTCAATGCCTGAAGCAGCCTCCCATCTTCAGGTTCGATAGTTTCATCATTCTTATAATATTTCATTTCAAATTTAATTTAAATTATTATAGATCTTTCATATTATACATTGTTTGTAACATTGTATAACAATTTTATTGTTGGTATTTTATGAGAAGTAGAAAAAAAAATCCTTTTTAACTTTCGATAAGTCATTTAGTGGTATTTTTTCTCATTCTCTTCATATAATACAGATCACTTTCTTCAAAGTTTTTTTTATAATTTCATTCTCATTATGAAAATATGTATTGTATCACTCTAATTGCAATGTTTTTTCTAATATATTTTTGATTAATTCTAAATAATACGTAATTAAATAAGAAAAATTTTCGATAAAATATTTTTTAAATTTTTATATTCATGTCCTATGTTACATATGCTAGTATCTGTTAACATTGATTTTTATCAGTTTCTGATATCATGTTTGTAATAATTAATTCATGTATGTATATTATATTGTTTAAATGTAAAATATACACATAAATATTTCTAAAATGTTTAAAGACATTTCAATTTAAATGTTAAAATTGCAACTACAAAATCTTATATGTATAATATATAGAAATAATGTAAAACTAAATGCTTTTATTAATATTTGATTTCATATATTTGTAAAAAAAAAATTCTGCTAATATTATTTTATTATACATCTATAAATACTTTTTTTAAATATTGTGTTAGTTTAAGCTTTTTTAGTATTTTTATGACTACCTTTGTAATTGGATGTAACAAATTGTAAAATATATATCCTTATTTATCGCTACTAACCTAGAGATTTTGTAATATTATGTCATGATTTTGTATCACATCAATAGTTATTGTAAATTCATGTAACTTTATTTTAAATGGAATACCTGTTAAGTGCTCGACATTCTTTCTTTTAGAAAAATTCTTTTTATAATAAGTACTGAAATTGTAAAATGTAATACATTTACTTATCATTTCTGTTCTTTTCAATATATTAAGAGTCTTCCTTAAATTATTTAAATCAACATAATTTGAAAAAAATATTTGGATATTGTGTTACTTTCCCTATGTATCATAATAAGCGAAGTTATTTGTATGTAACTGTTACAATTTGTAATTTACGTGACAATATTTTCATGTTCGAATGGAGTTATTTTGTATTCCTTTACGATTGTTTTGTATTGTACTGTTTTTTTGTAAATCTTAGTAACTTAAAGTAAACACAACGACCTTCTTAGTTGTAATTACATATGTTCTTTTCGATATTGATTTTTTGGTAACCTTTAGGTCGGATATATATGGTAAGATCATAATTCAAATTCGGAATATATTAAATTAGTAATTAAAATTAACTTTATCATTTCTGGAAATGTCATTTGAACACGTTACATAAGTTTTAAAAGATTAGTTTTAAATTTCAAACGATCATTCCCTTAATTTTAGGAAAGTAGTTAGTTCGTAAACCACGTTTAGCATTTTTTGGTGGTTTTAATCTCAACCGTTTGATCTCCATCATATGGTCATTATGAGAGGCTTTCCTTGGTGCATGGAAAGTTGCACCTCATTGGAAGGGCCCTCTATAAAATAAATGCGCATAAAAATAATACACCATGCAACTAGGACACAGATGAAAAATCCATAAACAAAACTTCACAGATCAATATCTTCTCCATATGAGCTCAAAATTAACCAAACTCATCTCCATTGTATTCTAAATTAAATTATCTATTTGATGAAGGTAATATCATTAAAAATAAAATTAAGATACAAAAGTAGACTTTCTAGGGTCCCATTGTACCATATGTCAGTATATTTTATTCATATATATTTAATTCTTTATAGTTCTACTACTCTTATATTTTTAAATACTTGTAAATGTTACTTGAAATACATTAAAATATAAGTATAAAATAAAATCATTTAAAAGTTACAATAAAATAAATGATAGAATAAAATATATAGGTATATTATACTTGTATTGTATCTATCTATATTTATTTAAGTATACAGATAAAATAAGAAAAACAAAATAAAAATATGTAAGTACGTATTTAGTTTTGTTATAAATATATAAATTCTATAAATATAATAATAACTATTAAAAGTACAAAATAAAAATAAAATAGATAAAACATAAGTAAATATACGTATTTTATTTTATTTACCCTATGAATACATACATTTTCAAGCCCTCTCAGAGCATATGGATAAAAATCCCTCTGGATCATTTGTAGCCCATTTGAATCAAACAATCGAGCACGCCCTTCATGACAGGAAGTGACCCCAATTGATCCAAGGTGAGTACAAAGGTCCTTTGAGGTGATTCAGACCCACCACCAGAGCTCCACCGTGTGGTTATGTCTCCCTGATTTCCCAGCCATGTGAGGCCTTATCTTTACTTTATTTTGTTTGCATTTCAATTCTTATTGTATCCGTGCACTTGATTTCCGTTGATTTCATCTAAAACTTAAAAATCCCCCCAATTTTTTTCATGGAACTCTAGGCTCCATCCCTCTGTTCACTATCCAAACTCCTCTGTTCCGCTACCTAGACCACCTCACTACCTTCCCTATCATGTTCTTCATCTCCTAACACTTCCAGATCATCTTTATCTTGCACATATTAGGTCTGTGATCCTCCTTCCTTCATCTTCGTCGGAGGACCCCAATTCCCCTCCATTACCACTGTAATGCACTCAATCACAGGTAGAGAGCCTTTGCCTCAATCCGCGATCAGAACCATGCAAGTCCCATGAGTTGAAGGACCATCTTGGGGTCGATTATCCCAAAACTTGTAGCATCTAGGAGGCATCTGAAGCTCAAAGCTTCAGGCCCCTTTCAGCAAGGCTCGGACCCATCTAAAGGTTCCAGTAGCTAAGCGTGACCTCTAGGAATGCCCTGATAATGAACAAGGTTTTGCCGAGGTCTTGTCATTCCACAAGGCGGATCGACAATCGTCGAAGCGATCTCAAACGAAACCATGATTCGATCAACAATTAAGCCACAATATATATTAAACAATGAAAGGAAAAATATATGGAGTTAAAATTTATTATAACTCTACAATGTATGTGTATAGGTGTAAGTACTGTAGAGGTCGAACACAAGGAGTGAACAGGAGAATGGTGGCAAATGAATGCACAAAAATGTGTGCTTCTTGTTGTCATTGTATTTTTGTGGGTTTATTATTATATATATATATATATTTAATTTTTTGTTGTAATATTTTTTATTGGTTTTTAATTTTATATTTTATATTTTTTTATATTTTTGATTTTTGATTTCCTTTCCTTTTTAAGTTTATAAAAAAATAATATATATAAGATATATATATATATAATATAGGATAAAAAAGATATAAATACAACTAAAATTATATAAAAAATAAAGAATTAAATATTTCTGTGGTTTACATAATTTTTACGTTGTTTATATATTTTTTAAGGATTTTTGCTAATTTTTTTATGGATTTTTAAAGTCAAAAATATCCAAATCAGGGATTAAATAAATAAGTTGATTTAATCTGGAAATTAAAAAGAGTAGATAATGTCCAAAATTTTCTAAATAAATTTTACTATGTAAATAATAATATAAAGAAAATTATAAACATAAAATGATATTTAGGAAAATTTAGGATTTTTTAGATTTTTATAAAGGATTTTGGGCCTTTTTAATTCTTAAGGGTTTTCTTTTTATATTTTTAATGATTTTTTATCTGAATGCTTAAAATACTTAAATGAGCAAAATATATTTTTTGAGGATTTTTCAAAATGTTTTTACATTTTTTGGTATTAAAGCTAGACAAGGGCTTTTTCTGCCTTTTTGGTTTTTAATAAGGATAAAATGGGGCTGCCCTCGCTCCATTTTTTGTCAAATTTTTTAATTTTTGTTGAAAAATATCACCATGTATATTTATACCTATATCCCTCCTATATGCCATTCGAATTTCGTCAGAAACAGAGACTCCTACGGCCTCCATCGAGATGGTGTTGATTTAAAAAAATCTTGTTACCGTTAAAAATGACTGTTTGGATGGAAGCCATAGGAGTCTCTGTTTCTGACGAAATTCGAATGACATATAATAGGGATATAAGGATGAATATAAATGGTGATATTTTTCCAAAAAATAAAAATTTACGAAAATAAGGTGGGGGCAGCCACATATAACCCTTTTAATAAATAGTAAAAAGTCCTAAATTACCAATCTTAAAATATGATGTGAAAATATAATGCAACATGAGCTTGACCTTATTTTTAGTAATTATTGGCATAATTGCTTTTTTTTACTAAATAGAATAAATGCACAAAAAATCAGTAAACTAGCATGGGTATACAAGTAACTAAAAATAAATCCGAGGGCCTTTCTGCAAATTTTCCAAAAAATATATCTGAAATAAAAAATTCGTGGACTAGTTTGAATTACAAAAAATCACGGGGGTATCCGTGCAAAATACCCACCTCACGTGGGACCGCACATGAGCTGAGCTGGCGTGGACTCAAATGCAAATATAGAAACTTCGAGAGTTTTTGGGATTGTACCAAAAGTTTTAAACTAATAAAATATATTACATGATAAAAAAATGAAGATAAAAACGTGGGGCTAAGATATGCAATTTCACCCCCCAACGTGCGCTTATCCAACGGCGTAGCACCTCTGACTAAACCACGTGGTATACCTACGCATGCCGCTGATGCTTCGCGCGCGTGTAGCCTGGATTAGATCCAGATATGGATCAAACAGTGTAGATGGGCCAACATCCTACGGCCGTGGTTGTATCTGGGATGAACAACTAATCGGACGATGAAGACAAAGCCTGGACGAACATGGAAGAACAAGCGGATGGCGATGCTTAGATCCGAGCTTCGTCACGACTCATGTGGTCTCCCGAGCTGTAGAGAGGTTCAAAACGTTCGTAGGCAGGTTCCACAGTTGCAGATACCTTCAATGCCGTCCAGAACCCACTAGAGGGGTCTTGGAGCTCAGGTGAAGGTCGAGGCACATGGGAGTCAACTTTGCATGCAGATGGGTCTCAGATGACCCCTTCAGGACCTGTAACCTGTATAGAAAACGTGTCGAAGCTCTAACGAACGGTCCTAGATGTTATTGGGTGGAGAACATTAGTGGTGTGGCGAAGCAAATGGTCTCCAATGATGGGTGGTGGAAGGAGACGATGAGCTCGATCCTGGGAAGGTCGAGATGATCTGGTAGAAGGGAAAGGTGAAGAATGCACAGGTTGTGAGGTGGGTGGCTATGGTCGGGTACAAGCTAGCACAATGAGGCGGAGCGACCGGAGCTCTAGAGCTCCGATGAGGGATTAACTCCAAAATCTAGCTAAACAAGTAATTAAAAGACAAAATAAAAGCATTTATTTTGTCCTAAGAACCAAGGATATCTAAGGGGCTAAGAAAATACGTACCTCGTTTGGTCGGATCCAAGGAAGTCAACCTTGATGGCTAGATGGCCGGAAATGGTGGAAACCTCCATCGCACCACCCTTCTTGCTACAAAAGAGGCCAGTGGAGCTCGCTGTCATCGGGTTCAAGGCCTAGGACACACTTCGAGGAGAAAATTTGACGCTAAAAGGAATCGAGGAGCAAAATAAAAGGGGGGGAGAAGCTTTTGTACATGTAAGGATTGAGAGATCTTAAACGCGACATGACGATCAAAGGAAGAAGATATGGAGGAAGATATGTACATGGCATGGATCACGGATCTACAGCGTTCAACTCTTATGAAGGGTTTACATCCCCTCGAACAGTGCATCATAAGATTGAAAATCAAGAAGGGAAGGGGAGTGCCAGACTTGACAGGGTTAGGAGGGGAGGTCAGCCAGTTAACCGATGTCAATGGGTGGAGCCACTTGGTTGGTCTACGTGGACCAACTATGAAAAATCTGGCGAAAAATGATTATAAAATCAATAATAAATATCAAATGAATTTCTTAATTTTAAGTTATAAAATTAAAAAAATGTTTATTAATTTATAGTATTTTAATTTATTTATTTGAGGTTCTTAATTACAACTAAATTTTAAAGGCTTCATTTATAGGTATATTCATCTATATTTTGGGTATTTCATTTTTATTTTGTATTTTGTATTTTATTAATTTATTATCATATTTTATATATTTATAACTTATTTTTATATACATAAATTTATTTTTATTACATCTTTCTGATGTATTTTATACACTTAAATAAATAAGGTTATATATTTTATAATATAAGTATAGGTAATTCATCTATGCATTTTACATAGTTTATTTTTGTGTTGTCTTTATAGTTTTATTCTATTCTAAATATGTACATATACTATAAATAATATTTACAAAATTATAAAAATATAAAATTATAAAAGTAGTAAAGAATAAATAAAATGAATAATTTATTCAGGTATAATGTACAATAGGGGTCCAAAACCTAACTTTCACATCTTAACTCCAAAAAATATGAAATCACCTTCATTAAATAGCTTATTAAAAGTTGTTGAGAAGAGGAACTAATGAGATGTTTATTCCATAGAGCTAGGATCTCTTATATAGAGAGAAAACTCTAGTGAGTACAAGGGTTACAGAACCCGAAGGGTCACATGGGGTTACAGAACTCGAAGGGTCACAAAGGGTTACAGAATCCGAAGGGTCAGGGGGTTTACGGAAGCTGAAGGGTCACATGCATAAATGCAAATATAATAACTCTAGCGCTCCCCCTCAAGATGGAGCTGAGAAAGCTGCAGCTTGTAATAAAAAGAAAAGTATACACCACATCTTGACACGATGCATCATACGAATATATGTCCGTTGTTGGTAGAAGACCTCGCTCGAGGATGGGTCTACGACTTTCAGGTCACCGGAATGCATCTCTACCGTGCCTATAGAGTCGTTGCGATATCAAGTCACCAGAACTTACCTCTATCGTGTCTGCAGGTCACCGAACATATCTCTGTCATGCCTAGAGAAGAATCGCTATAGAAGAAGTCCAACACGGGGTAGCAGTCGGGTCATAAAAGAAGAAGTATATGTCCTGATGAAGAAGTCGATGCTCGGTGAAGACGGATGATATGAGTAGTAGTATGGAGTGTCGGTTTGTCAGTCATGGTAGGGCAGCAAATATCCTGAAGAATCATCTTCCAATTCCCATTTCTCCCATACTTGATAGAATAAAGAGTATGAAACATCAAGTTGGGAGAATAAAAAGTTGGGAGAAACAAGTCGTGGGCTGCTTGGGACTCAGACTACCTTGCACGAGACCATAGAATCCATGAGTGATGTAGTAGGTCCAAAACTCTCTCCTTATCGAAGGAGAGAGGGCTGGTGGTGGTGGCGGATTTAGGGTATTAGGCTCCGATCTAGGCCGTCACTCTGATACCATGTTGAGAAGAAGAACTAATGAGATGTTTATTCCATAGGGTTAGGGTCTCTTATATAGAGAGAAAACCCTAGAGAGTACAAGGATTGCGGAACCCGAAGGGTCACAGGGGGTTACAGAACTCGAAGGGTCACAAAGGGTTACGAAATCCGAAGGGTCACGGGGGTTTACGGAACCTGAAGGGTCACATGCATATATGTAAATATAATAACTCTAACAAAAATTATATACAATTATAGATGATTTTGATACATTTTAAGTTTTGTTTTGGAGATACGGGTTTGGGAAGTTGGGATTTTGACTTTTTATTTAGAGTATAAAATGAACACTATATATTATTTTTATGTAAATTTAATTTTTTTCTATATATTTTTATCTACAACTTTCATGTACAAAGTTTATTTATTTGAGGTATAAATAATAAAAAATAAAATAGGTGTCAAAAATGAATTAATGATGAATAAATAAATGGGATTTATTGATAAATTATTAGCCCTTATCTCTCCCTACTTTATTCTTTGTCGACCAAATCAATTCGTGACTTGGTCTCGGTGTTTAGGGTCATAAAATACCTTTGGTATTTTATTCCTTTTCTTTTCTTTTCTTTGTTCTATAATTTTGGCATTAAAAACTGTATTTTGTATACAATAAATGGAATAAATAATGAGTTTAAATTTGCATAAAATAATGGTATTACATCCATTAGCTAGGGTTTTAAGGCCAAAATGATAGAATAAATGTGATGAAATGGAGATTCATCACACCCCTATACTTGCCTTTGCTAGTCCCTAGCAAACACTTATGCAATGAGTGCAGGAAATGAAATAAATAAAAGAAAAAGAAAGAAATTGGATTGAATTTAATTCTCAAACTTGTCTTCACAAAATCAAAGTTTGGAGCTGGGGTTAGACCTTGGCGCGGGAATGTGTGTAGAACCTGGTGGGGAACTGAATTTAAAACACATCAGCCTTCGAGAGTCACAGAACTCGATTTAAACCACCTCAATAGGCATGTCAGAACTAGTTTACATCATACGCATACCCTTGTGACTATGAAGCTAATTTGTACAGTGTAAGTGATAGTGGCTCTCCCGAACTGAAATGACAAAAGAACTGACTTCTCCAGATTGACAACCCAATGATTCCCCAATCCAACAACTATTTCCTCGAGGAGAGGGGTATTCCCTTCTAAGTTCAAGTGCACTCGACTCAAGAGGAGAGAGTGAAGAGAAGAATGGATGATAGCCAGTGTAACTACCTATCCGGGGATGCATGACCAGTGTAGTTAAGTCATCCAACTGCAGGCTCACAAGGTATGACTTTAAAGTTCAAATTTGTTTATTGACTATACAAATATGTACACTCTGGCATGCATTTTATTTTTAATCAGGCCTTTCCACTTTTTTGGAGTTTTTTTTGTTTTTATTTTTTTTTGAAATAATATATACAACACCATTTACATAAGGAGTCTTTTTTCTCTTGAGCAAAAGACTACCCCTCTTTTGAAGCATTATTGCAACCCACACTCTCCTGTCTTTAGACGTCGACACCACTGGACAGGTTGGGCGCACATAACGAGGATGAATGTTTCCACTCATGTGCGTCTCATACCAGCAAATCCAATCCCCTCACCACTTCAACTGAGTTGAGCCAAGAGAAAGGTGCAAATTTCCAAGTTAGGTCACGACCTACAAGAGTCATGCGCACGTCTTGAAAAGTTCTAGCTAGGTAGTTGAGGTGTCTTGAAAATCCAACCTTAAGTCTCAAAGAATTAAGTCTGAATAGATTAAATACCTCAAATCTAGTTCCTATAAGATTTCAGTGAAATTAGGTGCATTAAGGTCCAACCATGCTCCAATCTTCGATTTGACTCAAACTAGTTCAATTATCAAACTCAATCAAAAAATGCGAATGCTATGTACAATGGAATGAAAATCTTTTTGTGATGTAATTTTCAAAGTTTTGGACTTTTTATGGATTTCTCAAAAAGATTTTGCATTTTTTTTTGGGATTTTTCAAAACAAAAGATTTTGGCAAAGAACTAGGTACAAATATTTACATGGGGATGCATCTTATATTTACAAGCGTTGGGTTTTTAAGAATTTACACAAGGGATATGTTATTATTTATAGATAAGTATATACAATTAATGAAGAATTTTTGTGTGATGTACATATTCCTCAAACTTATTTAAAAATGATTTTACAAACAACTTTGAAAACTATGATTAAAAATAATTTTTGCAAATAATTTTACAAACATTTAAAATCATTTGAAAATCATTTTGCAAATGTTTTTCAAACAGTGTATATAGATTTTTCAAAAACAATTGCAACCATTTTCAAAATTATTCGCAAATAGTTTTCAAAATATTTTTATTTCACACAAAGAGAAGGAGTTTTTACAAACAAAATATTTTTACAAAGGTTGAAAATATTTAATAAAATATTTTCCAAATAGTTTTAAAAAGATTTTTTTCAAAAAGATTTTTAAGCTATTTTTCAAAAAATTTGCAAAAACTATTTTTACCTGATTTATTAATCAGTATATACAAATAGACTTTGAGGAATAATAAACATCTTTTTATTAATGGATTTAATGAATTATATATGTATATATATAGGATTTTATACAATATTTTAGCCATAATTATTAAAAATACAAAATTACAAGTTATAACTAAAGTATATACGTAGTATATACGGCCCCCTACACTTAGGTTGAGCTATGTCCTCATAGATTAGAGAGAAAAAGAGAAGACATAACTCGTACTGAGCATAGAAAAGCCTACAGAATAATGAACACGGAGGGAATGGAATAAGTGAACGAATGAGAAGTCGATCATCCCCCTATACATATGATCGACTAATCCTAAGTATGACAGACTGTACACAAGAAAGGGAGGGAGGGTCAAGGGTGGGAATAAACAGATCGTACTCGGACTGTCTCCCCCTATACTTAGGGTGAGATATCCCAAAGTATCGACCAGAAGAGGAGATAGTGAAGGGGATCAAAGAATGAAAGAACTTGGGGTGTACCCCCCCATACTTAGGACAAAGTACTTCTCAAGTATAGAAGCGGTAAAAAAGGACAACACCTTTGGAAGAAAAAGGAAAATGAAAATGAAAAGAAGAAAAGACAAATGAAGATAGAAGAACGGATCAAAGAAAAAGAGAAAATATGTGAAGAGAATGTATGCATCACCCCCCTATACTTAGGGTAAAAGAGATCTAAGTATAGGCAACATCAAGAGTGATAAAACAGAACGAAGCATGACCACTCGACTCGTCCAACCCCCCTATACTTAGGACAAAGTACATTCTAAGCAAGGCAACACATGGAGATGGGGTGGCTGAGCGAAACGATAGATGGAAAGAAGAAAACGACAACGAATATACAAAGAGGTGGATGTATAAAGAACCAAGAAGGTAGAAAGCGGGCCTTCTTGCAGGACCATTGAGGAATGGATCTGACAAGGTGCAATCAATATCGGGGTCCTCAGACGACACAAACCAATCAAGATCGACCTGGTGAAGATCCTCAACAATCCTAAGGTGAGAAGGAACGAACAAATCAGTGGAAGAAGTGTGGCTTGGTCCGGCCTAAGGTGTCTTGCATATATAAAAGTGAAAAGGCTCGAACTCATCAGTGGAAGTAGTCAGGTCAAGTCCAACATGGCGAGTCTCTCCTAAGTCAAAATAAAAGGAACGGACTCATCTGTGGAAGTAATATGGTCATATTCATCCTCTGAGATCTCAATTGAATCATCATCCTCATCAAAAGGCCCGAATTCATTGATGAAAGCAATAAGATCAAATTTGACCTCACCAATCTCTACTAAGTCTGCTGATGAATCCCCATTCATCATTCTTTATTCCTTTATTTTAGCTAGAAATCTTGACAAAATACCATGTAAATACCTGTAAATACAATAAATTGCCAAAATACATGCATCATGTAATTATTCATAATTAGCATGTTTTTGTGTAAAAATAAAAGAATAAAGAAATAAAAGAAAAAGAGGGAAATATTTAGAATAAATATTGAGCGACCTAATCCCAAGGGAGGGCTCAGCATGGGCTTGACAGCAAAAGAAACCAAGTAGAGAGAGATAAGGTCAATCATGTTTGCACACACACTTATGTATATAAATAACATATTTTGTACATATTTATAGAAATAAAACAAAAATCAAAATAAAAAGAAAAATAATAAAATTCATTTCCCACCTTGTATATATACCATATACATATGTATATAGATCTATTTATTTAACTAGTGTAAATAAATCATAAAAATAATATAAAATTACCGTTTTATTCCAAATTTTATGTTGTAAATAAATAAAATATAAAATTGGAATAATTGTACAAAAATAAACAATTAAAAATAAAAATACATATGTATATATACCTATATATAATAATAATATAACGTAAATATGTTATTTATTTTTCAAAAAATAAATAAAAATCACTAAAAAATAATTGGTAAAATAATAAACATTTTTCATGTTCAAACTTTTTTGAAATAAAATCATTTACTAATTTTAAATGAATTTACAAATAATTAAAAAATGGAATAATTTGATTGGTCCACGGGGGATTGTTGACCCCCGGTCAACTTCCCCCTGGACCACTTTGTACCCGGATCCGATTCCTACCTGATTTCTCCCAATTTTCTCGGATCGATCCGATCACCTCTCACTTAAACCCCGGGCTTCGATCTTCCAGGAGGGATCTGCGATCCACGCCCGCCTATCCTCTTAGGGCTCCGCTCCTTGGATTGCGCGCTTCACGACCGTCTTGTTGGACCCTTCATCATATATAACCAAAACCCCAGCCACCTTCTCCCGCATCTTTATCTATCCACCTCGCCTCCTTGGATTTCATCATCAAAACCCCAGCCTCCTTGAATTTCATCATCTTTATTCTATCATTTTGGCCTCAAAAACCCTGACAAATGCGTGTAACTACCTTTAATTCCAGCATCTTAGCATCCATGCATGTGTATGTAAATAGCGTAAAAAATACAGTTTTTAAAGCCAAAATTATAGAATAAATAAAAGAAAAGAAAAAGAATAAAATATTGTAAATATTTTATGACTCGAAACCCCGAGACCTAGGCATCTTGATGAATAGGTCGATAAGGAATAAAGTAGGGGGAGATAAGGGCCAGATACCCATTCATTTTATTCATTCTTTATTCATTTTGGGACCTATTTTTGGTTCCACTTTTTATACTCCAAATAAAGAAACTTTGTACATGAAAGTTGTAGATAATTAAATAAACAAAAATATAAAATTGATTTCACTTGAAAATAATGTAGAGATAAAAAGTTATGATCTGAATAAGATTCCATAATTCCAACTTCCCAGACCCGTATCTTGTAAATAAAAACTCAAAATGTACAAATTCACCTTTAATTGTATATAGTTTAAAATAAGCTATTTAATGGCGGTGGTTTCGCATTTGACGGAGCTACGGTTTGGAAGTTGAGTTTTGGACCCCGATTGTATACTTGTACCGATTAAAATATTCAATTTATTATTTATTCATTATTTTTACAATTTTATATTTTTATAATTTTGTAAACATTACTTATAATATATATGTACATTAAAATCAGAATAAAAACAAAAAAAAAACATAAAATAAAATACATGTACATAATACATAGGTATAAGACATATAAGTATACCTATATAAACCATACTTTTATTTTATTAAGTGTACACAACACATCAGCAAAATAAAATAAATATATTTTTAAGTGTATAAAAATACTTTATAAATTTATAAAATAATAAACAAAATAAATAAAATTAAAAACACTAAATAAAAATAAATTAATAAAATATATAGGTAATATACCTATAAAGGGTATAAAAGGGAACTTGTAAATTTATACCTCATAAAAATAATTAAAAATCATATTAAAATACCTTATAAAATAATAAACACTTTTTATTATGTAACCAATAATTAAATAAATCGTTTACTATTTTTAAATTAATTTTTAATGTATTTTCAGGAGGTTTTTCCTGGTTGGTCCACGTGGACCAACCAGGTGCCGGCCCTAGTTGACCTCGGTCAACTGGTCGTCCTCCACCCATGTGCCTGTGTCAGACCTTCGTTTTCGCCCATGTTTGAAGATTTTTCAAGGCCGTTTCTTACATCATTTCAGGTCACACTCTTCACGACTTTTTCTCCTCGATCATCAGGCTTACTCGCCCAATGTTTATCTCGAGGATTGGATCATTGCTTCGCCCGATATACTCGACTTTTGGAGCACCAGAACCACATGGTCAAACCCCATACAGTGCGCCCCCGACTTCCATTTGAATTTCGAGTCCCTTTGGTCCACCTCTCTTCGTCCCTTTCGAGCTCCACCGGAACCTGGAGGTGACCACTCCACCCAGGTGTCGTCAGCCAAGGCGAAGGAGGTCAGAGGCGTCTCCACCACCTCCAGTAAAGCTCACCGTTGAGGTACACCACCCTCTGGCTCCGGCCATCGAGGTAGCTTATTCCCCTTTCGTTTTCCTTTTATTTTCATTGCGTTTTCTCCCATGTAGCATTAGGATTAATTCCCCTCGAAAACCCTTGCATTTCATCCTTTCAATCACTCCATCGGTCACCTCACTGGAGCACACCTCCGGCCAAGCCCCTTCACGTCGTTTCGTGCACCACCTCCACCTCCGCGGGGTCCAGGCAATTTGCCCTGGACCCTCTCACCCTTTCTTGCAGGTCAACGAGCCCTAACTAGCGCCTGGAGGTCATTTTGACCCTCGCCGGAGACACACGAAGCCTCCCAGCTCCGTCGTCGTCTCCAGCGAGCCTCGGCCGTCGCCGAGGTGTTTTGGACCCCTCAGGAGATAGAGGAAGACCGCAGATGTCGCCCGGCCCATTTTGAGCCTTCCAGATCGCTGGAGCACGGAGATCGAGCTCGGGGAAGTTCGCCGCGAGGCGAGCCAGAGCCAGAGCCTGAGCCAGAGCTCGGGGAAGTTCGTCGCGAGCTGACGCAGATGCAAGCTGATAGAGAAAACACCGTGCTCTGCTGCGAGGCGAGCCAGAGCCTTTGGACCGTCGATCCATCGAGGCGACGACCCCCGGAGGTCCCTGACCTCCAGCACAGACACCCTCCTCCACCAGGTAGAGTAGATGGTTAGTAGTTTATGTTAGATTTCAATTTTTCGATTTCAGTTCATTTAGCTTCGCCGTTGCTGCTCACCGTCTCCGATTTCCCATCTTCCACTCCGAATAGCTCATCACCTTCACCAGACCCTGCTCCACCTTCTCCACCCTTCCATTCACCCTGACTCGCCCCGGAGCAGGTACCTCGCCCTCCTCCGCCGTCGCCTCGCCAGAGGGCGCCGTCCCGCCTCCTACACGTACCCATTCCGACCATAACCGGGTCGAGGCATTTTGCCCTCGACCCAGCTGTTCTCCTGTGCAGGTTCAGATGCGAACGTACCTCATCTAGAGATCCAACTGTTGACGAGCAGGAGCATCAGGTGGTCTGCGTAGCCGGGAACCTCCAGGACCTCCCGGCCTCATCGGAGACCAGCATCCGCTGCAGACATCTTCGAGCATCGTTTTGCCCATCGGAGCAGCGCCGAGGGACCTCCGCACCATGCGTATTGGCCGATTGAACTTCGCCGGAGGCGAGTTCATCGTCGTTCTTCTAGGGAGTCTTCTAGCCGCCGGATCGAGCCTCGTTGCAGTTCTAATCTCCGTCGTTCACCAGCCGAGGTGCTTGTCCGTTGGATCCATCTGAGGATCGAGTCCCAGTCGTCCATCGCCGAAGGGGTATCACCTATGCTACACCGTCCGATCATAATTGAAGCCCCTTGGCCATTGGATCTGAAATAAAGGGATAATTTACATTTAGACCCTTCGCATTTTTTTATTTCCGTTTAGTCTTGTAAATATCCTAGGCAATTGTTTTTATTTTGGATATTTTGTACTTTGGACCTTATAGTTTTAATATTTGCATTTTAGTCCCTGCCTGTGTGAGACACGTGCTTCAACACGTGATATTTTGGACAAATTGCATGTATGGGCTTGGGTTTTCTACTATGTTATGAATTGAAATTTTAGTTTCAATATTTGCAGTTATACCCCTGTGCGTGAATTAAATTGAACATGTGCTGATTGTTTGGGAATTTTACACTTTATACCTTAAGTTTTTCGCACGTGTTATAATTTAGCCCTCCGAACTATGTTTTCTTGCAATTAGGTCCCTGTATGCTGTAGCTCTTTTATTAATTGAATAAAATAATAAATAAACTCCAAATCAAGTGAAATTTGGACACGTGGCTCTGCCACTGTGTAAAAATTTCCCTATTTTTTGGGACATTTTCCTTGCTTTTTACTATTTTTATAAAAAATCAAAAAACACATATTTTTGTTACTGTTTGGAAAAGAAAATCAAAGAAAAATATAAAAACTTTTTTAAAAATTCTAAAGGGTTTGTTTAAATTGTTGTTTTCTACCTTCTACCCAATTTTTGGCTTATTTCGATATATAAAACCCATAAAAATTGAAAAAACCTAAAAATCTTATAAAACTCATTAAAAATTCTATAAAATTCAAAAAAATGCAAACTCTTTTTCTATAGCTTAATTTTTGTATATATTTTTCATAAAAATTGTCTCCCGATTTTTTAGGCCAATTATATATTTTTAATTGGCCTTTCAAGTCTGGCTGCACATTAACCCACTGTTTTCCTATTTCTCCATTTTTAGAAAATCAAATAAAAATTATAAAATTCCCATAAAATTACCAAAAAACTTAAAATATATAAAAAAACAAAAATAGTTTTATTTCAATTTTTGGAGCATTTTTGAGTGTTTAAAAAATTGTTGAATTTGCTTGTTTACCCATTTTCTTATATAATTAAAAACACAAAAAATTTAAAAATATTTAAAATCCACCAAAAACATTTTCTTCATTATTTTATCTTTTTGACTACTTCGTAGGTCATCTCGGCCAACCCGTGCTCCTTGAGTCCGGCCCTGTTCGTTATACCAGGTTAATAAACTAGTGAGGACCGCTGTTTGATTTCATTGTTTTATCCTTCGATTTGGAGGTTCCTTATATTTTTTCTTATTGACCGAGTCTCTCTATTCGGGTCGCAATGACACCGAATATTTTTTCCTTGGCCCGATAGTGAGATATCTTCTTTGAGGATTTTTCGGTCATCAGAATGGCACCGTTGCCGGGGAGCACGGCTAAGTAGTCTTTAGATTTTTCGCAGTTTTTTGCGGCTTTTTGTGCATATTTGTAGATATTTTTCTTTGACACTATTTGTTGATTTTTATAATAAATTGGTTTGATACACTTCTGTTTCTGTTTCTTGCGAGGGCCCGAGGACCGAGGCGGCTTTTTCGGAAGCCGAAGCAACCGCGGGATTCGGAGGCGGCTCTCTTCTTTACGAAGCCGTAGGAGAGCGCGAGGAGGAGAATCGAAATGCGAGAGCCGCGGAATAGCCATAGTCTAGATTAGTTTTATTTTCTCTATAGACTATTTTATGATGGTAATAATACAAGTACCAGGACTTTCAGAGGCACTTGTGATTGTGGGATCTGTTTCACCGAGCATCGGTGTGCTCGGGGGACCCCATCATGGTTTTATTTTTGTCGCCTTTCGTTTCTTTGATTTCAAGTGGATTTCTGTGCTTGAGCCCATAGACTTAGGTTTTTTTTCGTTGAGCTAGGTAGCCTTAGGTCCACATCCCTAATAAGAGTTTCTGTTCCTATAGATTACGCTTGGACTTAGGCAAATAAAATCAGTGCTTCACGATAATAGGAGTTTTATTTTGGACGGTTCTCACATTGCATCCATATAGTTAGTTTACATTTATGAGCGGATCATAATTGCATGTATATTGCTGGAGTCAGGTGCATCTTCTATCTCGTGCATGCATCACTGATTGTGTCGCGCATCGGCTTTTCCGTTTTCCTCCCCTTGTTTTTCTGGACTTAGGAATAAAAAGGAAATCGGAAAATTCGTTGGACGATTTTTGAAAAATACATAAAAAGAAAAGCAATAAAATCGGGACTTCTAATCACACTCGACCTAAAAGACACTTCATTAAAAATATGTCTTGGGGAGAGTAACCCCCTCCTCGTTTGGTTTGGATGAGCGAGAGAGTGACCCGCAACCTAGGATAGAGCCATATCCGATTTCTTAACTGACTACCGGCCTTTTATTCGGGACAGTCTGTTGAGAATATTGGATTCCTATCAGCTCACGTAATCGCTCTGAAATACTGACTTGATCACCTAAATAAAATTGACAAGATAATTGACCGCTCCCTTACGGTCTTCAGCTCAGTGTTGAGTAGGTGAATCGGGGGTTTGCTTTCTCATCTTGTGTGTTTCCAGATCCCTTCTGCCTTCTTTCCATCTATCTTCTCCATCTATTCATCTATCTTTCTTCCACCCACCCTCCCTTCAATCTTCTACTTCCTCCTCTTCTTTACCCCTGGACGATGGACCCTCCTCACTTCTTGCCGACTCTTGCAGCTTCTTCACCTTCTTCCCATCAGTCCAATCCACCCTCGAGGGAGGTCGGATCTCCGACCAACCTCTCATTTCCTCCCCCATCCCTATCTTCCTTCTGGGCATGCTGTGCTAGACGTCCGCGGAGATCGGAGGGAGCAGATGCAAGACCCGAACGATGCCATTGTTGAGTTGAGAGTGCACTTTGCACGCGATCATAGAGAGCAGATGTGAGTATCAGATGTCTCCTATGACAGTATGATGGATGAGCATATAGGACAGGGAGCTCAGTCAACTTCTACATTAGGTCCATTCATTCTGCATTTGGAGTTTATTCAGAGATTGCCGACATTCTCAGGAGAGGTGCATGAGGAGCCCTATCTTCACCTATCTGAGTTCGAGGAGTTTTACAAGACACGGTTCTATTCAGACATCACTGCAGAGGAGCTGGTGCTGAAGACCTTCCCATTTACGCTTCAGGATAGAGCCATGAGATGGCATCGACGGTTGGGAAGGAGATTCGCTACATGGGGAGAGCTACGCCAAGAGTTTCTACAGAGATACTTTCCCCAACGTAGAGCAGAGATGATGCGGTCATTGATCATAGAGTTTTCAGTAGACCCCAGGAGCCACTGCATGAGGCATGGCCGAGATTTCTTGAACTTTTGAGGAGATTTCCCGAGCACAGACTTTCACTGAATGACCTTATTGAGATCTTCATGCGGAGCATGACCGCGGAGCAGTTAGCACTGGTGATTAGCTCATGTGGCGGTTCACACCGCAGTTCCGACATTGACTTACTAGATGCCATCTCGATGTTACTTTCACAGAGACCATCTTCACGGGATGTCGTCATCGGGACAACACATGAGGATGCCGCAACACCAGCAGGGTGTGTCGCACTACATGAGGATACATTCTCTACACACCAGCCCGAGGACTTGGATTCTGCAGTACCGCAGAGTACAGGGAAGATGACTTCTACAGTGGAGGTTCTGACCCAGAGTCTACTCGAGTTCCCGTTGGTTTTCCATCTAGAGTTCGAGTCAGCCCCAGAGTTTTCAGTTGACGATTCTTGGATATCAGATCTTTTGATACTCCAAGACACAGAGGAGCCCCAGCTACTACAGCCAGCGATCCAGCCAGTTCAGAGTCCAGACCCGGATTATTCAGCTTCTTTTCTGTAGACATACTTCTCGGAGTCAGATAGATACCCTGACTCAGCCCAGCAGCCACAGCTCGATATGAGACACCACTTTGAGAGGCCAGACATAGAGAGTCCCATATGTGAGACTTTTGTCCTCCACTTTGATGAGACAGATACATTTTCTGAGGACCAGATGCCAGCCAGCATTGCTGCAGAGCGAGGATCAGCCGCAGTCACCTTAGCCTCCGCGCTGATGACCAATACCTTCTCCTGCTTTTAGATTACCGAGAGCCAGACTTCAGATGATGATACAGCCTGGTGCACAGAGTGGATGCTTGACAACATCGCATATGCCCTTATAGATCATGATCCTCTACTCCTCCATGATGATCTTGCATTTCTCCCCAAGGGTTATCTGCGGGAGAATGCCATACATGATGAGTACTCAGTTTCACCTTCTGAGAGCGTATCCGATCTGGCAGATTACGAAACTGAGTCTTCCGATCACTCTGATTCTGAGTCTTATCACCTCAACGACCCTCGCGAGGATGAGCCGATCCATGAGATATTCGATGATCTGTCTAATTTGTCTCCATTATATGCATCGGATATC
Organism: Ottelia alismoides; assembly: GCA_037367405.1. NCBI lineage: Eukaryota > Viridiplantae > Streptophyta > Magnoliopsida > Alismatales > Hydrocharitaceae > Ottelia > Ottelia alismoides. The sequence continues at coordinate 317,753 of JAZKJV010003141.1, read as the reverse complement.
AGTTTTCTTAGAGAGTCTCCTGATCTTCACTTTCTACACCTTTTTGAGACACTGATTGATGTAGAGGATTCCATGATTGATCCATCCTTCTCCACTTTTGATTACTTTGGCTCTACAGTTCCACTCCAGTCTGAACCTGAGCCGATGATTTCTTTTGTGCTACCGGATCCCGAATCATTATTCCCATATCCTTGGCCGGTAGCAAACACCCGCTTAACTACATACCTGGGTGTCATTTCTTACATTGTTGATTTCGTCGTTGTTCTCATACCGGGATTGCGACGACAGTACGACATTCGCCTTACAGATGCTGTCCTGAACCTTGATACAGCCTTATCCTAGCCTTTGCGCCCAGCTAGGGGCGTAAAATCTAGCGCTTGTTGAGAGGCACCTCAACATTGCCCATTTTTGTATATACGTGTTTTGTCTTGGCTTGATCCATCTTTCTTCCGTATTTGTTTTCACCCCAGGTCTCATATAGGATTATCTTTTCTATACTTAGGGTATAACTCATCCTAAGTATAGAGGGGTGGAAACACAGAGTTGTTCATAGCGTCCTATTTCATTACTCCTGTTGTTGCCTATACTTAAGGATCCTTCACCTTAAGTATAGGGGGAGTGATGTCCTCCCATCTTGTACATACTTGTCTTCTTCGTCTCTTTCTACCTCTGTTTTGCTTCCTATATTTAGGGATATTTTACCCTAAGTATGGGGGGGGGTAGACCCTGTACATCCTGCCACTCGGATTTCCCTTCATGTACAACATGCTATACTTAGGATTACTTGATCCTAAGTATAGGGGGAAACACTGAGTCTTCTTTATTCTATTCTTTGATTCGTCTTTGTATATACCATTCCTTTTCACTTCCCTATACTAAGCACGAGTTATGTCTTCTTCATCGCTCTTGATCACTTTGAGGATATCGTTCGAGCTAAGTATAGGGGGTGTCGTATATATTTCATATATACTTTAGCCATAACTCGTACTTTGTGTGAGTTTGTTAATAAATAAAAATGGCTAAAAATCCATAAAAATTTAAAAAATTCCCTTGTACATTTTTTTGAGTAAAATTCCCTTGTACGTAAAATTATTCTTGCACATACTTATTTATTTATAAAAATTATTTTTGCACAAATGATTGTAAAAATGATTTGTGTAAATAGTGTGTAAATAATTTCATATCAAAATTATGTATATAGTACAAAATTTTTGTAAAATGTTTTGGAAAACAAAATGTTTGCAAAAACCTTGTGTAAATTTTTGTAAATATTTTGCAAAACTTCGCATTCGTGCATACATCCATGTTTTCAAACATTTTTCAAAAATTTTGCACATGTGTAAATATTTGTAAAATTGCATCTTTGTAAATACTTGCACAATTTTTCCAAATCATAGTTGACATTTAAACTGACCTGGAATTAAATTGACAAATGGAGCTTGGTTAAGACCTTAATCCACCTAATAATAAGAAGAACCTTATAGGGCTTAGGATTGAGACTTTTCAGGTCCATTGGGACTTAATTCTTTGAGTCCACTAGGATATGAGCATATGTCATCTTGATGAGCCTAAGTAGAGCACTTAACAACACACGCATGACTCTCAGAGACAATGGCTTTACTTGCACCAGCACTTTACACATGGCTCTCCACGGATGAGGTGGTGAGGAGGCAGTTTCCTTTGGCTTGGGGTAGCATATGAGGGTAGTACTTCTTGGCGGAACCTCTCTTCTTCTTATAGTGAAGGAAGTGCGTCTCAACTTGGTCTGGTGGTTATGAAGTCTAAAGACAGAAGTTGTGGGTTGCAATAAAGCTTCAAAAGAGGGATAGTCTACCGGCTCAAGAGGAAAAATTCCTTATGTATATATGCTGCACCATGTAGATATGTTGTACAGATGCACATGAAAAAAAATGCAAAAAGAACTCCAAAAAAGTGGTGGGTCATATTGAAAATTTAATAATCCCACCGGAGTGTATATAGTCAAATAAAGCAAAGCTTATGTTATACATGACCATCTCATGAAGCTTGCAGCGGGAGACTCAACAACACTGGTTAGAGCTCCCAAGGATACATGGCTACACTGATCATGGTCTATTCTCTTCTTCCCCCTCTTCTTGAGCCGGTTGCACTTGAACTTAGAAGGGAATACCCCGCTTCTCGAGGAAAGAGTTGCTAGACCGAGGCATTAGAGTTACCAGGTTGAGGGAGGTTGATTCTTTATTACTTCTGAGGTGGGGATCTACATATCACTTACACAGTACAAGGAAAGATTCATGGTCATTAGAGTTTGTGTATGTAGACTTGTTCTTAGCTGGTTTATTGAGGAGTCTTGACCATAGATTGGTGGAACTTAGAGGCTGTTAAGTTTTAAGCTTAAGTCCAAATAAGGTTCCGACAAATTAATAATCCAAAGGTCTGACTGAGCTCCATATTTCAATTTAATGAAGGAAAGTTTAATAATCAACCTTGATTTCCTCTCTTTTTCTTTTTCTTTCTCTTTTGCACTTCTTTTTCAAATAAGTATTTGCTAAGGGACTAGCAAAAGTAAAGTATAGGGGGGTGATGAATCCACATTCATCACTCTTTATTCCTTTATTTTAGCTAGAAACCTTGGCAAAATACCATGTAAATACCTGTAAATACAATAAATTGCCAAAATACATGCATCTTGTAATTATTCATAATTAGCATGTTTTTGTGTAAAAATAAAGGAATAAAGAAATAAAAGAAAAAGAGGAAAATATTTAGAATAAATATTGAGCGACCTAATCCCAAGGGAGGGCTCGGCATGGGCCTGACCGCAAAAGAAACCAAGTAGAGAGAGATAATGTCAATCATGTTTGCACATACACTTATGTATATAAATAATTTTATTTTCCTCAAAATAAAAAAAGGTATTTCTCATATTTTGTACATATTTATAGAAATAAAATAAAAATTAGAAAAATCAAAATAAAAAGAAAAATAATAAAATTCATTTCCCACCTTGTATATATACCATGTACATATGTATATAGATCTATTTATTTAATTAGTGTAAATAAATCATAAAAATAAAAAATACCTTTTTAATCCAAATTTTATGTTGTAAATAAATAAAATATAAAATTGGAATAATTTTACAAAAATAAACAATTAAAAATAAAAATAAAAAATACATATGTATATATATATAATAATAATATAATGTAAATACGCTATTTAGTTTTTAAAAAAATAAAAATCATTAAAAAATAATTTGAAAAATAATAAACATTTTTCATGTTCAAAATTTTTTTAAATAAAATCATTTACTAATTTTAAATGAATTTACAAATAATTAAAAAATGGAATAATTTGATTGGTCCACGGGGGATTGTTGACCCCGGTCAACTTCCCCCTTGGACCACTTTGTACCCGGATCCGATTCCTACCCGATTTCTCCCAATTTTCTCGAATCGATCCGATCACCTCTCACTTAAACCCCGAGCTCCGATCTTCCAGGAGGGATCCGCGATCGACGCCCGCCTATCCTCTTAGGGATCCGCTCCTTGGATTGCGTGCTTCACGACCATCTTGTCGGACCCTTCATCATATATAACCAAAACCACAGCCACCTTCTCCCGCATCTTTATCTATCCACCTCGCCGCCATTGAGCTCCTCTTCATCGCCTGAGTGACAACTGCATGAGGGAGAGTCGCAGGGAGGACGCGAGCACCTGGAGTCACTGATCCGGCAATGTTCACTGCCGTGTCCCGCCACGAGGCGAGCCAGAGCCTCTGGACCGTCGATCCATCGAGGCGAAGACCTCCGGAGGTCCCTTCCTCCAGCACAGACACCCTCCTCCACCAGGTAGCGTAGATGGTCAGTAGTTTAGGTTAGATTTCAATCTTTCGATTTCAGTTCATTTAGCTTCGCCGTCGTCGCTCGCCGTCTCCGATCACCCATCGTCCACTACGACTAGCTCATCACCTGCACCAGACCCCGCTCCACCTTCTCCACCCTTCCATTCACCCTGACTCGCCCCGGAGCAGGTACCTCACCCTCCTCCACTGTCGCCTCGCCGGAGAGTGTCGTCCCGCCTCCTACACGCACCCATTCCGACCATAACCGGGTCGAGGCATTTTGCCCTCGACCCAGCTGTTCTCCTGTGCAGGTTCAGATGCGAACGGACCTCATCTGGAGGTCCAACTGTTGACGAGCAGGAGCTTCAGGTGGTCTCCGTAGTCGGGAACCTCCAGGACCTCCCAGCCTCATCATAGACCAGCATCCGCTGCGGACATCTTCGAGCATCATTTTGCCCATCAGAGTAGCGCCGGGGGACCTCCGCACCGTGCGTATTGGCCGATCGAACTTTATCGGAGGCGAGTTCATCGGCGTTCTTCCAGGGAGTCTTCCAGCCGTCGGATCGAGCCTCATTGCAGTTCTAATCTCCGCCGTTCACCCGTCGAGGTGCTCGTCCGTTGGATTCATCTGAGGATCGAGTCCCAACCGTCCATCGCCGAAGGGGTATCACCCATGTTATACCATCCAATCATAAGTGAAGCCCCTTGGCCATTGGATCTGAAATAAACGGGTAATTTACATTTAGACCCTTCACAATTTTTTATTTCCATTTAGTCCTGTGAATATTCTAGGCAGTTGTTTTTATTTTGGATATTTTGCACTTTGGACCTTATAGTTTAATATTTTCATTTTAGTCCCTGCCTGCGTGAGACACGTGCTTCGACACATGATATTTTGGACAAATTGCATGTATGGGCTTGGGTTTTCTGCTATGTTATGAATTGAAATTTTAGTTTTAATATTTGCAGTTATACCCCTGTGCGTGAATTAATTTGAACATGTGCTCATTATTTGGGAATTTTACACTTTATACCTGAAGTTTTTTGCACGTATTATAATTTAGCCCTCTAAACTATGTTTTCTTGCAATTAGGTCCATGTGTGCTGTAGCTCTTTTATTAATTGAATAAAATAGCAAATAAATTCCAAATCAAGTGAAATTTGGATACGTGGCTCCTGCAACTGTGTAACAATTTCCTTGATTTTTTTGGGACATTTTTCTTCTTTTTACTATTTTTAAAAATTCAAAAACATGTAATTTTATTTCTTTTTGGAATATAAATCAAAGAAAAATATAAAAACTCTTCTAAAAATTCTAAAAAAATTAGGGTTTGTTTGTTTTGTTGTTTTCTACCTTCTATCAAATTTTTGGCTTATTTGTATTTATAAAACCCATAAAAATTGAAAAAAACCTAAAAATCTTATAAAAATCATTAAAATTCTATAAAATTCAAAAAATGCAAACTCTTTTTCTGTAGCTTAGTTTTTGTATATATATTTTCATAAAAATTGTCTTCAGATTTTTTATAAGCCAATTACATATTTTTAATTGGCCTTTCAAGTCTGGCTGCGCATTAACCCACTATTTTCCTCTTTCTCCATTTTTAGAAAATCAAATAAAAATTATAAAATTCCCATAAAATTACCAAAAACACTTAAAAATATAAAAAATACAAAACAATTTTATTTCAATTTTTGGAGCATTTTGTATTATTTAAATAATTGTTGAAATTGCTTGTTTACCCATTTTCTTATATAATTAAAGACACAAAAAATTTAAAAATATTTAAAATCCACCAAAAACATTTTCTTCATTATTTTATCTTTTTGACTACTTCGTAGGACGTCTCGACCAACCCGTGCTCCTTGAGTCCGACCCTGGTCGCTATACCAGGTTAATAAACTAGCGAGGACCGCTGTTTGATTTCATTATTTTATCCTTCGATTTGGTGGTTCCTTATATTTTTTTCTTGTTGATCGAGTCTCTCTATTCAGGTCGCAATGACACCGAATATTTTTACCTTGGCCCGATAGTGGGATATCTTCTTTGAGGATTTTTCGGTCATCATCTGCCCTCCGCTCAAAGGTATCAATTGTGTAAATTCCGTGGATGTCATCGACACATCGTCAATCATGAGAAGAGGGAACTCCAAGGTCTATGCTTTCCGAGTCTTCCTCCATGCGAAAAATTCTCAAGTCTCATCATCGATCATAAAGCAAATATCTTTGATATCAGCATATAGGTCATAGGCCTCAGGGTGAGCTCACATCAGGTGCACGTCTCTGGTCAGAAGTAGGTGCTGTGATGACCACATTGCTCTCGTCAGCAGGATAGAAGTGAATCTCTTGATCTGTAATCAATAACGATTCTCGCGGAGGCGAGAAAGGGTCGTCCCAAGATGATTAGAGAGTGCTCCACAGTGGTGGAGGTCTCCATGGGCAATACAACAAGGTCAACAGTTTATCTCATGCCCTGAATCCAAATGTTAATATTCTTTAGTACCCTTCAACCTCTTGATTCATCCATCAACAAATTGAACGATCATCCTAGTTTTCTTAAGAGGCCCTAAGTGAAGAGATTGTACCAACGAGAGGGGTATTATGCTAATTTAAGCACCGTCGTCGAGGAGAGTGTGATCACATGAATAAACAGAGATGGTGCATCTAATTATGAATGGTGTAGCAATGTTTGCTTTCCTAGAAGAAGGGCGGTGAGTGATGGCGTGGAAAGTGGCCATGGTCAAGATATGATCAGATCTGCTCCTTCGCTTTCTCTTCTTAAGTTGAGGAGCATCTAAACAAGTCATGGCCTAGCGAAGTCGGCATCAATGATCTCATGAATAGCAACCACCACTTCGAATTCAGATAACATTTTTTTTGAAATTTTGGATCTCCTCCATGCAAGGAAGGAGATCGGAATCAACATCTATACAAGGATGACTAAAAGCAGTATGTACAATGTCATCTTTAGGGTCAAAGGAGGGACATGATGTGAGTGAATGTGTAGTCAAAGAATCTGGCAGGTGGGCCCTTTCCTCACAGTCTGAATCAATAATCTCTCTTGAAATCTTTTTGTATTTCGATTTTTGCTCATTTTTTGTATTTTTGGTCATTGCAAACTCTCACAGGTATCCTCAAATGAATCCATAAATCTAGTGGGTAAATAATCAGTGTTGCTCTTATTTAGGTTAGTGATGCCGTTAATCCTCGAATTCATATGATCCATGATCTGGGTCAATGTCTCAAGTGTGAAAACATAAGAGGTGACTCCCAAAGCTCAATCTCGGGTGGGTGAGGTGGTGAAAAATGTAATGGTGGTGGTGGTTCAACATCCGAGTCCGGAAATAGTGGGTTAGGAGGATATGTACAAAAAGGAGAATAAGGAGCAAGACCCTCTTGATAACAAGAAGGTGGATAAAAATCAAAATCTGCATCTTGAAACAGAGGATTAGCCAGATGTGTACAAAAGTCAGGAGCAAAGTCCTCATGGAAAAACGGAGGTGGACCGACTGGAGTGTACGGGAGATCTGCAAAGTTCAGATAAAAATTGCTCCAATCGACCATCTCCGAAACAAAAGGAAAATGATCAGGAACACGAAGGTCAAATCAAGAGATGCGAGAAAAAAACGCAAATGCACAGAGAAGATCTAGTATGCATACAAACAATCACAAACAAACACACACAAAATAGATCCCTCAATTCGCTTACTCAACTCGGTGAGGATCGTAAAAGTTCAATCTTTTTATCTTGTTAGTTTTAGAGTTATGTGAGAAGACAAAAAATGTATAAACACTCATGAGGCATGGGATTAGGGCACTAACCTTAGTGTGTGCGTGAGCAAATTAAAACAAATACAATAAGGGGTTACTCTCCCCAAGACAAGGATTTTCTTTTTGGTTGATTTTAGGGTCTAGTAATATTAACAATACCAATTTTATTGATTATCATTTTTTTGGACTTTTCAATAAAAATGCACAATAAAAATGATCAAAATCAGAGGGAGAGAGTCAGAAAAGCAACGCGAGGCGAAATCAATGTTGCATGCTAAGTAGAAATGCTCACATTGCCTCCAGCTCTCTTCATGCACGGATGCTAAGAGAAATTGAAACCTATCTATATGCAAATGCAAAGCCGATGAAATCACCCTAGATGAGAATATATTATTAGCATGAAGAACAATATGATAATTATCTAGAAATGAGACCAAGGTCCGTTCTTCGATGCCACTCGGTGCCCGCTATAATGGATCCTGCATGCGATGTATGGAACCTCTCCCGGTACGCGGTCTCAAGTCCATATAAATAAAAAATCAAAATTTGACTAAGACTAAACCGAAACTATAGGTACATGCAATGGTAGTTAAGTGTTTGGCCTTAATCTATCGTCAAGTAATCCTAAGCTAAGGCTCGATCACAAAAAACAAAGAAAATTAAAGTCAGAAAACAAAGGAAAATAAAAGCAATGCAAAACACAAGAAAAACGACGAGGCCCCCAAGGGAATGATCCTTCGGGCAATGGACCTCATGAAGTGTAGGACATAGTCCTGTAGAGTCTTGAATATTACAATAAAATGTTTCTCTCTCTCTCTCTCTCACTTAAATTACAAAACAAATACAATAAAATAAAATGGCTCTGTCTTAAAAAATTCCTCTATGTCTCCTTCGATGCTAGGTCAAAAAAACTGAGATGGCTTCATGTGGGTGCATATGCACTCCAAAGAGGGCCTCCCTCGATCCATGATCCTCGCGACAAAGTCAACAAAAAGGGGTGGTTAGACATTCAACAGATAATATCAAGAAAAGTAAATAATAGAGAAAATAAAGACAAGCAAGAAGACACGGGTAAAAACCAATCTACGCGATGTTGCACCATTTGATGAACAAGATTTTGCCGAGATTTTTAATCTACAAGGTGGATCAACAGTCGTCGAAGCGAATCAAACGAAACCTTGATTTAATCAACTATTAACCAGTAATATGTATTAAGTAGTGAAAGGCAAAATATGTGGAGTTAAAATTTATTATAACTTTACAATGTATGTGTATAGGTGTAAGTACTGTAGAGGACGAACACAGAGAGCGAACCGGAGAATGGTGGCAAATGAAGTTTTTGATTATATATACTTTTAAAATTTTTTGTTTTTACTTTTTTGGTTTTAAATTTTAAATTCTATTTTTATATTTTTAATATATTTTTTCTTTTCAAATATATAAAATATAGTATATATAAAACTATATATACAATATATGATAATATATATAAATACAACTAAAAATAAATAAAACTTACATAATTAAATATTTTAAGATTTTAAATAATTTTTTAATGTTAATTAATTTTTAAGGATTTTTACTAATTTTTTAGATTTTTAAAGTCAAAAATATCTCGAATCAAGGATTATATAAATAGACCAAATTAATTTGGAAATTAAAAATAGCAAATAACGTCCAAAATTTTCAAAATCAATTTTAATAAGTAAATAATAATATAAAGAAAATAATAAAATAGAAAATATTATTTTTGGAAAATTTTGGAATTATTTAGATATTTATAAAGGATTTTAGAGCTTTTTAATTTTTAAGGTTTTCTTTTTCTATTCTTAATGATTTTTGATCTGAAGGCTTAAAATACTTAAATAAATAAAATATATATATTTGAGTATTTTTCAAAATGTTCTTATATTTTTTGTTAATTTTAAAGCTAAATATGGACTTTTTTTATCCTTTTTATTTTTAATAAATATTTAAAAGATCTAAATTACAAATCCAAAAATAAACTGTGGAAATATAATACTACGAGAGCTTAACTCTATTTTTTAGTATTTTTTGGGGCATAATTTATATATTTGATAAATAGAGTAAATGCACAAAAAATCAATGAACTATCATGGGTATATAAGTAATAAAAATGAATGCGAGGGACTTTCTGAAATATTTCCAAAAATATATAACCGGAATTAGAAATCCTAAGAATAATTTGAAATACAAAGTCACGGGTGTATCTGTGCAAAATGGCCACTCACGAGGGACCACACATGAGGTGAGCTGGCGTGGATTCAAATGCAAATATGGAAACTTCGAGGATATTTTTGCAAATGTACCAAAGGTTTTAAAATAATAAAATATATTACGGTACCTAAAATTAAAGAAAAACCCCACGCCCGCTTATACAATGATGTAGCACCTCTCCCTAATCCACATGGCACACCCACGTATGTCGATGACGCTTACGCACGTGTGGTCCGGATTAGATATAGATTTGGATCAAACGGTGTAGATGGGCCAACATCCTACGGCTGTGGCTGTAACTAGGATGCACAACTCATCGGATGGTGAAGACGAAGCCTGGATGAACAGAGAAGAACAAGCAGTTGGCGATGCTTCGATCTAGGCTTCCTTGCGACTCTAGTGGTCTCCAGAGCTGCAAAGAGGTTCAAAATATTTGTAGGCGGGTTCTGCAGTTGCAGATGCCTTCAATGCCATCCAGAACCCACTAGAGGGGTCTTGGAGCTCCGGTGAAGCTCGAGGCACCTGGGAGTCAACTTCGCATGCAGATGTATCTCAGATGACCCCTTCAGGGCTTGGAACCTGTACAGGAAACATGTCGAAGCTCTAGTGAACGTTCCTGGCCGTTATTTGGTGGAGAACGACGAGGTGAGGCAGAGCGAATGGTCTCCGATAATGGGTGGCGGAAGGAGACAGTGGTCTAGATCCTGGGAAGGTCGAGTTGATTTGGGTGGAAGGGAAAGCTGAAGAATGCGCATGTTGTGAGGTGGGTGGCTATGTTCGGGAATAAGGTTGCATAGTGAGGCAGAGAGGCTGGAGATCTAGAGCTCCAATGAGGGATTAACTCTAAAATCTAGTTAAATAAGTAATTAACAGACAAAATAAAAGCATTAATTTTATCCAAAGAGCCAAGGCTATCAAAATGGATAAGAAAATACGTAGCTCGCTTGGCCGGAGCCAAGGAAGTTAACCTCGATGGCCAGATGGTCGGATATGATGGGAACCTCCGTCGCACAACCTTCTCGCTGCAAAAAAGGTTGCCCGAGCTCGTTGTTACTGGGCCCAAGGCCTAGGGCACACTTCGAGGAGAAAATTCAATGCTAAAGGGAACCTAGGTGCAAAATAAATGGTGGAGAAGCTTTTGTACAGGCGAGGATGGAAGGATCTTCGAGGCGGCGTGGCAATCGAAGGAAGAAGATATGTACACGACGTGGATCACGGATCTACAATGTTCAACTCTTATGAAGGGTCTACAACCCCTTGAGCAGTGCATCATAAGATAGAAAATCGAGAAGGGAAGGGGAGTGTCAGACATGACAGGGCTAGGAGGGGAGGTTAGCCAGTTGACCGCGGGCGAAGCCACCTAGTAGGTCCACGTGGACCAACCAGGAAAAACTTGGCCCAAAAATGATTATAAAAACAATAATAAATATTAAATGAATTTATTAATTTTAAGTTATGAAATAACAAATGTTTTTAATAGTATTTCAATATGATTTTTATTTATTTATTTGAGGTTACTAATTACAAGTTAACTTTTAAGGCTTCATTTATAGGTATATTCATCTATTTTTTGGGCATTTTTTATTCTGTATTTTTATTTTATTAATTCATTTTCATATTTAATTTATTTATAACTTATTTTTATATACATAAATATATTTTATTAGTTTTTTTATGTATTTTTTATACTTAAATAAATAAGGGTATATATTATATAGGTATAAATATAGGTAATTCATCTATGTATTTTGTATACATATTTTATTTTTATATTTTCTTTATGGTTTTATTAGATTCTAAATATGTAAATATACTATAAATAATATTTAACAAATTATAAAATATAAAATTATAAAAATAATAAAGAATAAATAAAAAATATTTTATTCCGGTATAATGTACCTAGGGATCCAAATCTAACTTTCACATGGTAACTCCAAAAAACATGAAACCTCTTTCATTAAATAGCTTATTAAAATTTTTATACAATTAAAGTGAATTTGATACATTTTGAGTTTTTTTATTTAGGAGATATGAGTCTGGGAATTTGGGATTTTGGCTTTTTATTTAGAGTATAAAATGAACATTGTATATTATTTTTCTGTAAACTCAATTTTGTATTTTCTTATATATTATTATCTCCAATTTTCATGTATAAAGTTTTTTTTGAAGTATAAATAATAGAAATAAAACAAGTGCCAAAAATTAATTAATGATGAATAAATAAATGGGATTTATTGATGAATTATTGGCCCTTATCTCCCCATACTTTATTTCTTATCGACCAAATCAATTCTTGACTTGGTCTCGAGGTTTAGGGTCATAAAATACCTTTGATATTTTATTCTTTTTCTTTTTTATTTATTCTATAATTTTAGCATTAAAAATTGTATTTTATAGACAATAAATGGAATAAATAATGAGTGTTAATTTGCACAAAATAATGCTATTTACATGCGTTATCTAGGGTTTTAAGACCAAAATGATAGAATAAAGGTGATGAAGTGGAGATTCATCACCTGAGCCTATTAATATCGAGGGAGGTCGCCAGACAAAAGATTCGAACTATTGAAGGAGCCGAGTCCCTTAGTTCTTCCATGTTCGTCCCACGTAGCAGCCATCGTTGGATTAAGAGGTCGCTCTAGTTTTGATTGAAGCCACTGCAATTCGAACGATTGAAGGAGCCGAGTCCCTTAGTTCTTCCATGTTCGTCCCACATAGCAGCCATCGTTGGATTAAGAGGTCGCTCTAGTTTTGATTGAAGCCACTGGAATTCGAACGATTGAAGGAGCCGAGTCCCTTAGTTCTTCCATGTTCGTCCCACGTGGCAGCCATCGTTGGATTAAGAGGTCGCTCTAGTTTTGATTGAAGCCACTCGATCTTGCAGCCCATGTGTAGTTAGATTAATCCGCAAGTCTAATCCATATCGTGTATCATCGAAGGGGTATGGGCACATCTCAGCCGCTCATCACGTAAGTGACACGTGCATCATCGTCCATCAACGTGCAAAGGAAGGGGTAAATTTCACCTCAGCCCTTCTACTTTTTGGTTTTGTTATTTGGTATTTTAAATATTGAGTTTAGTATAAAAGTTATGTAATATTTTTACCGTGGACCAATTAGCTTTTGTTATTTTTATTCTAGTCCAGTATAGCTCACCTCACGCATCCATACACGTGAGGTGTGGACATTTTGCAAGGATACCTTCCCGAGTTTCCTTTTTCCTATCTGGTCCTACAACTTGAAGATAGAGTGTAAAACTTTTGTGAAATTTGCATATTTGATCTTGGAAGTATTTTATTTGCAAATTACCCCTACTAGTGCATATTTAATGGGAAATATTTGGGTTATTTGCATGAATTGTCCCAAACTTTGCTTGAATGTTATGAAATGAAATCAAACTTCCTGGAAATTACATTTGGGTCTTTTATTACCTAAATTATTTTGTGTTTGTATGTTTTAAATAGTATTTTGTATCTAAAAAATCTAGAAAAATCACATCAATTGCTTGGAACCTAACTTTATCACATATGTCTTTTTCTTGGAGCAATTAAAGTTATTTTTATATTTATAAAATCCAGAAACATGTCATATTTCCATGTTCTAGCCTAGAAAAATTATAGAAATTTCATAACATCCCCAAAAATTCCCCAAAAAATATATTAGCTATATTTTATAGTAGTCTAACACATCCCAAATAGCAAAAAAATACAAAAATCAAAACCCTAAAAATTGCAAAGTCTAAAAATCTTATAAATATCATAAAAAATCATCAAAAATCCAAAATTTTTGGTTTACATTCCTGATTTTTGTTTCTTATATTTTCCTAAAAAATTGGCATTGGGCCCTGTTTGAGTTGTTGTTGTTTTGTGTATTTATATTTTTAAAATTCCACAAAAATTCTCAAAAATTCCCCAAAAATTACAAAAATAGTGAAAATAAATCCAAAAAAGCATAAAATTATTTATTATGAATATTTTGATATATTTGATAAGTTATAATTTCAAAAAAAATAGTTCCTTTTATTTTGTCCTTATTTCTATATATCCATTAGCCATATATATTATATCTATAACATTAAATCCTAAAATCAGTCAAAAACATTTGTAAAAGTAAAATTTTAAAAAATACAATTTAAAACCCATAACAACATTTGAAAAACAAAACCAAATAAAAAAACTTCCCAAGTAGATTACTCACTTTTCTCTATTCCCCTCTTCTCTCAATTGTTCGACAATCTACACACTTAGCTCTATACACACATTTTGTAGAGCTATAATAAATTTTAGCTCACATATTCTACATTACTTATCTACATTTATGGGTTAATTGTTACTGATTACTACATTAATTGGGTACTGAGTTCCATGAGAGAAACCAACACAACAATTGATGGATCCGACTTGTTGAACATCGCATGCCCTCTAAGATCGGACTCTAAGTACATCGGTCCTTGTCGTATCAACATATATCAATCGGATATTATCTCAGTTTCTCTTTAGTTTGATTGTTGTTAAAGCTCATTAGACATTGGAGCTAACCTTGTCCAGACAAGGTAATAAAAATTCACTATTGTGAGGTCCTAAATTCAGATACTTCTGATCTTGTCTTACATATTATTGTTGAATCCAACTTGATGAGAGAAATCTAATGGACTTGTTTCATGGTAATTGGAGGTTGTTACAAATTGTCATGAGTTGTTGAAGTAGGGAAGATTGACATTTGTAAGCTCGTCATTAAACCTTAGAGAATGTCATCGGGAGTAACTAAGTATGATTAAGAGGGCTAATTGTAATTAAGCATTAATTGGATTAGAAAACTTATGCATAGATTAGTGGATGCTAATCATTATTATCCTCACATGTTTACTGACCCATGATTTGAGGCATGTAGATTCTTCACTATATGCTATTAGTAGTTTTATTATGCGACGTAGAAGGTAAGTAATGCCATACTTGGGAGAGAGATACTCTGCCATAGGTGAACGCATGATTCTATACATGATTCATCATCCATGAGGACCATAATGCTGTGCATATTGGTTATTATTAAATTATTTCTATTTTATTTGTTCTTTCTAAAACCCAACTCATGTTTTTCTTTCAAATATCACTTTTTTAAAAGGAAACTCTATCGAACTTTTTTTTGAAATATCACTTGTTCATAAGTTCTTCATAAGTTCCAAATTCGAAATAATTTGTGCTCTTAATAAGTTCTTCACGTTCTTCATGTTCACATTCTTTGTTTGTTCTTTGCATGTTCTTTAGGTCTTTAATTCGTAAATAAATTTCAACCATTTAAGGGTATTTTAATCATCCTAGTGATGAATCTCCATATCATCACCTTTTTTCTTTCATTTTGACCTTTAAACCGTAACTAAATGCATGAAAATAGCATTATTTTGCATAAAATAAAATAGAGTATTTATTATGTAAATATTGTATACAATACTATGTTTAAAGCCAAAATAAAAGAATAAATAAAAGAAAAGAAAAGAAAAAGAAATGAAATACCATAGGTTTTGAATGAGCCTAAAACCCGAGATCTAAGCATCGTGATAACTGGATCAACAAGAAATAACGTAAGGGGAGGTAAGGCCGATGAATACAATAAACCTAATTTCAAATTCATCAATAAATTCAATATGGGACCTATTTTATTCTTTATGATTTATACCTCAAATCAATAAACTTTGTACATAAAAGTTGTCGATAAAAATACATAGAGAATCACAAAATTTATTTCGCATAAAAATACTGCACCGTGTACCTTCTACACTTAGAATAAAAATCTTAAATCCTAACTTCACATGCTTATATCTTCTCCATATGAATTCAAATTCACAAAATCATTTTAATTATATATATATATCTTTTAATTAGCTATTTAATGAAGGTTGTTTCATTTATTTTTGAGTTAAGACGCAATTTGACCCCTATTGTACATTATACTTGAATAAAATAATCATTTTATTTATTCTTTACATTTTTATTGCTTTTATATTTTTATAATTTTGTAAATATTATTTATAAGATATGTAAATAAATAAACCAAAATAAAACTAGTAAAAATACCTAAAAATAAATATGCAAACTATGATACATAGATGAATATACTTACTTATACATATATAACTAATACCTATAATTAATTAAGTGTACAATGAAACTGAAAAAAATACAATATGTGTATGTATTTAAATAAGTTAGAAATATATAAATTATGTGTATAAAATAATAAAACCCAAAATCCTAAATAAAAATAAATACATTATATATAGGTAAATATACCTATATATATATATGTAAAAAACAACATATCATAAATCGACTTGTAAAAATAAATAAAAATCAGATTAAAATATTACATAAAATAATGAAGTTTTTTATTTTTTATCAATAAATAAATTTAATTTATATGATTTTATTTTAAATTCTTTTCAATTTCATTTTCTATTTTATCTTGTTGTGGCTTACGTGGACCAATAGGGTTGCAGCCTTGGTTGACCTGTCGGTCAACTGAGAACCCTACAACCCTAGGTTAGGTAGCCTCACGAACCGGCCGACTTCATCAATTTTCCTCCACTCCACCTTGCATTTTCTCATCTGTATTCCTTCAGCAATTTTGATCCTCGGTCATCGTTCTACACGCAATCGTCTCCTTGATCGATGGAATGTTGCAGCGAACTCTGGCCTCTATCAAAGGGGTCTTGTATAAAACTAGGTCGCCGGATCTAATTTGAAGTTAAATCCCTCTCCCGCCATCCAAAACCTAATCCAACATCCGATTGAACCTTCTGGTGACAGCATGGGATTCTCCAACAGTTCAACGAGCAAGGAAGGTCATCAATCGAGGTAGATCCAAGCTCCGCCACCATCTCCACCGTGAGCTTTGGCTCCCTACCTCCCAGGCCAGGTGGGCTTTAAGTTCCTGCATTTTTGGATTTCTACAACTTAGAGTAGGTTAGTGTAGTTTTATTTCCCATTAATGTTTCCTTTTATTTCATAAAAATCAGAATTGAAGTTCACCAACCCCTCCATTTCCTTCCCTATCCATCTCCCTTCGCTCAGGCACCTCCAGCCACCATGATATCTCCCAGATTAGGAGAGCAGCTCTCCCATCTTCGTCGTTCGTAGGAGAGCATCACCCTGACGCATCCTTTGCCAATATTCACCAAAATCGAGTCCCAGATCTTCGCCCTTGTGTCCCTAAGCTAACGATGCAAGTCTGAGCCCTCGAGGAACCCTTCTGGGTCGGATTTTGTCCAAAGAGATGTACTTGGAGCTTGAACCCTTCATCGACCCTCAAGGACCCTATCAATGGGTCTCAGAGCCATTTGGGCTATCCAACCAATGCAGAAGAACCCTGGACACATTTTGCACCACATGGGAGCTCCTCAGGTGGCCGGAGGAGGTCTGGAGAACGAACCAAAGCTTGGGAGCAGGAAGTTTTTCCTCGTTCTTTCAGGTAAACTCCCTACCGTCCGATCAAGTGCCACCTCCAGAATATACAACAACTATTAGATCTAGTCATCATCCACCGCACATCTATCGTTGGTATCTAATTAGGATCACTCATCGTCGAAGGGGTATCCGCTGTCCGCAATGCGACACGTGGCTAAGTCAAGAACCATCACTGTTGGGTCGTGCCTTAGTGGCTAATTTTTCCCTTTACCCCTTATCCTTTTGTATTTTATTTTTTAATCCATAAACTTTCATATATAATGTAAAAACTTTTGGTTATTTTGCAAGTAGCCCCCAATGGTTTTTATATTTGCACTTAGATCCTCTAACACGTCACCTCACGTACCCATACACATGAGGTGGTGGGCTTTTTGCAAGGACACTCCTGTACTTGTGTGCTATTGTTTAATTCAGAAATTTTGTATTCCAGTTCAAAACTTTTTGGGAATTGCATGTATGCCCTGCCAGGTCTTGAAAATTACATTCACACCCTTGTCGGTGTAGAATGAATTAAGTATTTGTGGGTAATTTATGTAGAGGACCCTACACTTTTGAAAGTAGTTCTGGATGGCATTTTTATTTATTTTTATTTGCATATTAGTCGCTGCAAGTATTGAATTTTTATTTTATGTATTATTTATATTATAATTATCATTTTGCATCTAAAAATTGTAGGATTTTAATATAAGTGCCTTATATTATATTTCATCACTTACATTTTTGTAGGTCATTTATTATTGATTTCCTATATTTAAAATTGAAAAATATTGCATTTATTCCCTATTTGCATTAATAAGTTTATAGAAATTAGAAAATATTTTGAAAAATTCTAAAAACATTAGGGGTTATTTATTATTGTATTTTGCACATACCAAATAAATTAAAAATTCAAAAGAAAAAGTGAAAAATAACATAACTCTTCCAACCCTATAAAAATAATAAAAATCATTAAAAAAATTACATTTTCTATTTATGAATTTTCTTTATTATATTTATCATAGATTAAAATTAGTTTTGGAAAATTTTGTTCTATTTAGATTTTTTGAAATTCAAAACAATTGAGCCTATTAATATAAGTCACTGGTTTGACATTTTTCTTCAATTAAAAATACAAAAAAATCAGCAAAAAAATTGAGAAAAATATCAAAAATAGAGAAAAATATAAAAGATAAGAACATTTTATTTTCTTATTTTTGAAGTAGTTATAGCTATTTTATAAATCTAAAAAAGCTTACATTATTGTATATAACTATAATTACTTATATTATAATTATTATAACTATCAAAAATACCAAAAATATTTTCTGAAACCTTAAAAAGATATAAAAGGACTGTACCTTAGGTTATTTTCCAGATTTCATCTTTATTTTGTATATTTATTTTTTGTATTATCTGTATTATATCTATATATTATACTACTTATATTATAACTAATTAGAAAGAAAATTAAAAATCAAGAAAATATAAAAGAAAGTAAAAAATCATAAATTCAAAATTACATAAAAATATAAATTATAAAAAAAATAAATAATTAAAACCCACTAAAAATAAAAATCTTCACAAAAACATCAAAAACAATTCTTGACTTTTTTTGTCATTTATTGTTGTCTATTTCCCTTGCTCCTTGTGTTTGACACTCTACACTACTTACCCTACACACATCTTTTGTTTATTTATAATAAATTTTAACTCTATATTTTTCTTTGCTTTGCTTAATCTTATTGAGGGTTAATTGCTGATCTCTTGACTTTTGTGAGTGGTCGTCTCAGTGATACTGTACTCTTACCTCGTGAGGATATTTTAGACCCTTACAAAAATCGAGTCATCACCTAGCTGAATACAAATCAAAGTATCTTGCATAAAGATAATACATTAGGTAATGAACATATTCATTTTGTTGTTTGGTTTTCAAGTTAAATCAAACAAGATTCTAGATTATTCATGATCTTCGTTGATAAGAACGATCAATTACTTATTTTGAGAAATTTGATTGGTTGTGTTTGTGCTACATCAAAACACTTGTGAAACTTTGAACCGGTGATGGTATTATGCAAAATTATATGTTTTGTGAAAGATTAGGGTTATAAGATCATATATTGACTATGGGAAGTTAGGTATTCATAATATATATATAAAATAAGTTTATCTTTATATATGTTTATATGAAGATATATATGGGCAAATCAAGTTAATGATAAATGCATAGAATCGTATTGTTGTTATATTATGTGTTTAGTATGTGAATTGAATAACTATCAACATGGTTATAATGGATCTAACGACAAAATATGTTCTATCTCTTACGTTAAGGATGATTTGGAGTAGATAGTACACTTCGGCCATATAACTTGTAGGATTGTCAAAAGAAATCCGCTTGGCATGCCAAACCTAGGTGGTATAGGGATTTCGTAGAATAAAAAGCATGTGAAATAAAATACTTTGCATCATGTGGTACTTGATTAGCATCAGACGGATTGCTCGACTGAAGATGTTATTGTAGCATGTGGAGTGACGATGAGGGATGAGTAGTAGAATTGGCATGCATGTACCTTAAGTTGTTGGTAAAGAGGGTTAAATGGTTACTGTTAGGATTAGAGTCATTAGGATTGGGAATCCTAATGAGATTGGACTCCTAATCCTAATAGTAGTTGAGTTGTATTCTATTTATAGTCCTATTGGGAATAGGACTATGGGGTTGTATTTGGGCTATATAAAGAGGGGGAAGGAGGCATTGCCTCAATATTGACCACCGTTATACCCAGTTGTTCTTTTCTCCATGTGCTTCTGTGATGGTGATTGATTGCGCATTCGCATCCGTATCTGTATCCGCTTCCGTATCCAGGGGTCTAGTATCTGAGAGGAGACAATATCAGCGGACCGTGTTCCCATCAACTGGTATCAGAGAAAAGAGTTGGTTTCGCTTCCTCATCATACTGCTCGTCCTGGGAATAACTGGAGCTCCATCACCTGTCACGATCCTTCCCTCAAACTTATACACTTTGTTCGACATCCTTGTCATCTGCAAGTCTCGTTAGCAGGAACTCACCACCTCTGGATGATGCACCCATCACTTGGTGCCCTCAACATGCCACCTTGCACGATCTCCTGCCAACCGCCGCTAGCAAAATTCTTCGATGCCTCTGCTCGATTCCAAGAGACCACCATATCCGCTAGCAGAATTCTGCTAGTGGCGGTTGGCAGGAGATCGTGCAAGGTGGTACGTTGAGGGCACTAAGTGATGGGTGCATCAGCCAGAGGTGGTGAATCCTGCTAACGAGACCTGCAGATGACGAGGATGCCACTGCCGAACAAAGTGTATAAGCTCGAGGGGAGGATCATGACAGGTGATGGAGCTCCACTTATTCCCAGGACGAGCAGTGCGATGAGGAAGTGACACCAACTCTTTACTCTGATACCAGTTGATGGGAACACGGTCCGCCGATATCGTCTCCGCTCAGATACCGGACCCTTGGATACGGAAGCGGATACAGATATGGATGCAGATGCGCAATCGATCACCATAAGCATATGGAGAAAAGAACAACTGGGTATAACGGTGCTCGGTCACCTCTCATGACCACCGGAGAAGAAAGATCACTAAAAGAGGAACGAGTACCACTCTCTCCGTTCCCTTGCTCTCTTCTCTCCCCTCCCCCTTTCTCTCTAGGGATTACATTGTTCTTGTCGATGGCGGTCAATTGTGCATCCGCATCCGTATATGTATCTATTTCCATATCCAGGGGTCCGGTATCTGAGAGGAGACGATATCGACGGACCGTGTTCCCATCAACTGGTATCAGAGTAAAGAGTTGGTGCCGCTTCTGTTCCCAACAATTACAAGCATGTAGATATAAGCAATCATGTTCTCTAGGATAGTGAGGTTCCTTGTAAGACATGTTGCGAGTCTAAAGATCTAAAATAAAAAGATAAATGAGAATGATCAATGCAACATTGGAGGATTGTTTGAGGCAGCACACGACAATGTAAGTTCGGTTTCATGCAACCTCTAACCCTGGAGTATCCATGATTTTGGAGTTTGTGATAGGTGAGGAGATACTGCATGAAGTAATACCTGATTTGGAATAGAATGGATATGATCAAATGAAAGAGGAATAAATAGAATGATCAATACAATGAATTTTTCGGTAAGATTTTTTTAACTTTATCATACTTGTTTTGCATTTTTTCTTCGCTAGTGGACACTTGCTCAACCATGTTATACATTTTCTGAGAATGCAATCACTGGGATAGTTTGATATGAAATCTTACATCTTGTTATGGGAAATTGTTAATGCTCTACTTATAGCATTTTCTATTATAGCATGTTTCCGAACGTTGTTGAATGAAGTTATTGTTAAGTAAGCAATATCGTAAATTGGCGGATCAATGATGTGGAATTAGGGTCATGATAACTAATGGGTTTGGCAGATCTGGTGTCCGGTGTCTCTTTGCATCTTCGTGACAACTGCATGAAGTAATCCTGATTTGGAATAGAACGGGTCAAACATCACATATATGGGTCGTATTAAATGAACCCTTCTCCCTTTTGTAGGTCTCTTTGTCTTTTATAGGGACCGTTCGTATACCAATGGTATCTATCCTGTCGTGTGGTCGACGATGCACAAAAGTGATACAGCTGCCATTAATTTATTAAATCAAATTATAGTATTTCTCTGTCTCCCACACGTGAGATTTATAGTTGGCATCCCCTACTGTGAGAGATGATAGTATACGAATTCGATGGACTAATGAAAGAGATCTGAGCCAACCAATACACGCTATCTTCCCTCAACATTTTATATATACATATTTCCCTACAAAATGGCCAAATCTCAACTTCCAGCCACAAAGGCCGCTTTGTTCTTCTAGGCAGTTGAGCTCATTCAACAAATTCAAGGGAAGTATCCATTGAAACAATGCGATGGGTTAGTCCATGAAGGACAAGTTGAGGTCAGCCGCGAGACTTATTTTTGCATAGTTTTGCATTCCCGCTCTTTCCCTTCAATATCTTCCCATTCTAAGTCCTCACCGCTACATTCCTTGATCATTGTGCCTCCATCGCATCTTTATCTATCGTGCTCTTGGGCAACATGCTCCCAATCTCTATCCCTCTAGGGTCAGATAACACGTAATAGTCGAGCATGAGCAAGCATTGGGGTAAGGGCTAGCATGGATGATAGTCAATGTAGGCTGATACAATTGTCGTCACGGTGGAAGCACAAGGGGCATCGGGGTTTGCCCTAGAACTTGGGTACGTGTATAACCCGGGCGTAACATGACCTAAAAGTCATATTCCAAAGGATCTACGGTTTAGAATCATATTTGTAGATTATCTTTCAATAACTAAATAAACAAAAGCAAACAAAAAGTTCATAGAATGTGTGATGGGTACACCGGTCTCGATCCGAGTTTTAATGTTCATATGACTCGTTCATTATAAAATGCTACATGTGTATTCGAAAAGTGCAATAATTCCTCTGTTTCCTCCAATTTCTCCTAGTGGAAATCATCCGTGAACTCAACGCCACTAATAATGTCCGTCAGGAAGAGCTTCTCCATAGCCAATGACTCCATCGTCGGTCAAAATGAGGACGCTTAGCTCTGAATCCACATGTCTTCTGAAATGTGTATATTTATAAACATTGTCAGTTAAAAGGTGGGTTTATGAAAGATCGAATAAAGAACTTATGTTCTGGAGGGCATATATACAAAAGGTGGTCCTCAACATCCTTGTGCTTCCGAAAGGCTTCGTAAGCCAATATTGCTACATCTAGGTAGTAGCAACAACGATCGTCACTTTTTGTCCTATCGCACCACAAGAATGTCATCCTATATATATTTCAAGAATCGAGGCCACAAGGTTGAAAAAAATTAGTACTTGTTAACAACAGTCAATCTTGATTCAAAGGTAGGCTTCAATCAAAGAGAAGAATATCGAGAAAAAAGTAAAAAAATCCACTCAGATTGCCAAATCATCATGCAACAATTGGAGACGCAACTGTCGGTTAAGCCATGCTACTATGGTAGTTGCTCATCCAAGTCCAATTGGCGTCCTCGCGCCTGCTATCATGTGTGGGCTTTCATCATCGTGTTCAGTGTGGGGAGGTCATCTTGTCATGAATCTGTGTCGCAAACCAAAAAATGATTAACCAACATCATACTCTCTCCTTTCAAAAAGATAGATAAACAAAGATATCAATCGTGCACTCAGATAGGCTTGTATCTACGTGTAGTAGCAAGGGTTGGACCAGTCTTGCCAACATAGTGGCTGCTAAACACAATACTGCTAGCCCTTTTTTCAATAGGTTCAGTGGATGGGGCAATCGTCATCACACAAAGGATGCAACATGATTTGGATGGGTTGTACCCCGCCACTTTTTTGGATGCTAATCCCTCATCCCAACCCATTTGCTGCCCCAAAAAAAACTCACAAACATGATATATAAAAAAGTAATTTAATGAAACAACAGACATTATGCGTATTTAAAGATACAAGCAATACGATCATTACAAAAACTAATTCAGACATAGTTAACACATAACAACTACAGAAAAGGGAGGGTGCACGATAAGTCAATGGGATAATTAAAGATACAAGTAATACCAAGACTGATTCAAACAAAGTTACTGGTAAGATTGGAGAATTGATATCTGCTGCACTATTCAGTCCAGGAAATAGGGCATGCACGATCACACACAACGTTCCACATCGCACCAGCCAACATGTTTTTTAGAACATTCCTGTTCGAATGTCCTGTTCTAATACTCGTACATCATCTTCATTTCCTTCCAGATCAAACACCTCATCACACCACCATCACCATCACCATCATTTGAACTGTCGATATCATCGTCACCCAGAGGGTGCTCTTGGGTATATGCAACGAAGATCTTATCCTCACTCTACACATGTCGTATGAAGTTGTTTATGATACAACATGCCATCATCGCCATCACTTGCTTGGGGAAGGTGTAATATTGCCGTTCTATGATTGCCTTGAAGTGAGCCTCAAATATCCCAAATGTATGCTCGGCGTACGATCGTAATTGGTAGTGTCGATGGTTGTACAACTCATGGGGCCTTGCATATGCTTGACCCCTTCGAGCTCTGAATTGTAGAAGGTGTGCGATGATACCACAATAAGGTGCTAAGAAGGTATCTGTGTTGGTGTAGCTTCAATCTAGAAGAAATTTACGGCATGCTGACACCCGAAACCCTCCCTCGTCAAGTGCCCACTGAAGAACCTTCATGTCTAATGCAGACCTTTCCCATCCTGCACCGACATACAAGATCTTGTACTGAAAGTCCACACAAGCTATGACATTTTGTGAGATGAGATGGTGCCGACTTCTACACTTTGGTGCAATGTTAGATGGTACATTTGCAAGGATGAGAGTGCCATCTATCGCACCGATGACATCCTTGAAGTATGGGTAAAATTTTCCATTTTGACAGATGCCATTGGGGACTGTACTATTTGCTGGTGGCATTTATATGAAGTCATCGCAGAGTGATACAATGTATGTGAGCTTGTCGTTGAGATGTCACGAAATTGTGTCGCCAGAGTGCTGGAAATGTTCACAAGATACCCATTTCTTCGCATTGTGACCTAGATAATATAGGAGTATGTAATGGAATTCCACTTCCTTCAGACGTCTATAGTCGGTAAAACCAGCATGTTCCTTAAGCAGATGCAAAGTTGGTTAATGGTCTCTGGGTACATGTGAAATATCGAGTACGATCTCTCCACGTGCCCGTCAAGCATGTCACAGATCAGATGTGCCATGTCTAGGTTGTAGTGTGCTTCGGCATACGTGGAATGTACCTCGCTTCTGGTATGTCCCATCATCATCCTCCTCTAGCAGTTCTCACAGATATACCATGTTCAACATCACCATATTGGTGCGCATGGATATTATGCTTTTCATTTCCTGTACAAGTGCAAATTATAAGTAACACCAGAAAATGTAATTACGATACATCCAAATA
Organism: Ottelia alismoides; assembly: GCA_037367405.1. Lineage (NCBI taxonomy): Eukaryota > Viridiplantae > Streptophyta > Magnoliopsida > Alismatales > Hydrocharitaceae > Ottelia > Ottelia alismoides. The sequence goes on along the minus strand of JAZKJV010003141.1, from coordinate 292,467 downwards.
TTACAACAATAAAATGGATAAACACGGGTGCATGTGGTATGTGACAGGTGTCTAATTACATTACACATGTATAAACAATAAAACATAATAGAAACTATGGCAGGGGGTAGTGTCATGCATAATGAAAACTATGTTGGTGAGAAGTCACTAGATCTTGTTGAGCTACAATGCAACCCATGCAGCAAGCTTCGTCGGGGTCCCCTTCGTACGGTTGAGAATTATTCGCTCATACGGATCACACATGCTATGAGCAAGGTGGATGTGGGCATCCGATGAAACTCTAGGTAACAATGCCTCAACCTCTCTAGGAGCTCCTCCACTCCAGCATGGGGATCCCTTGGGAAACGAGCGACGATTTACCCTTGTTGCAAGTCGATGATTTGCTCGATGAGCCTTACCAATTGTTGGCCCACTGATGAATCTCCATTTCATCACCTTTATTCTATCATTTTGGCCTTAAAAACCCCAGCAAATGCATGTAAATAGCATCAATTTGTCCATAATAGCATCTATTATTTATTGTATTTATTGTACATAAAATAAGGTTTTTAATGCCAAAATTATAGGAAAAAAGAGAAGAAAAGAAAAAGGAATAAAATATTGCAAATATTTTATGACCCTAACTCCGAGATCAAGGCCAGAATGTAATTGGTCGACAAGGAATAAAGTAGGGGGAGATAAGGGCCAATAATACAATAAACACCTCATTTATTTATTCATTCATTTATGCATTTTTGACACCTATTTTGTATATAATTATTTATTCATCAAATAGAAATACTTTTTACATGAAAGTCGTAGATAATAATGTAAATAAAAATATAAAATTGAGTTTGTACAAAAATAATATACAGTGTACCTTTTATACACAGAATAAAAAGCCAGAATCTCAACTTCACAGACCCATATCTTGCAAATAAAAACTCAAAATCCACCAAAATCACCTTTAATTGTATATATCTCTTCAAGAACTATTTAATAAAATGGGTTTCAGAATTTTTGGAGTCAATCTGTGAAAGTTAGGTTTTTGGCCTTCACTGTACAGTCTACCCGATTAAAATATTCATTATATTCAGCATTCATTATTTCTATAAATTTATATTTTTAAAATTGTGTAAATAATATACAAAATACATATATATTGAAATTAGAATAAAACCAAGAAGAATTTGTAAAATAAAATAAGTATATATAATACATAGGCAAAATACCTATGCTACCTATGTATATAAATAAAAGGAGAATACATTCTTTAATTATTTTATTCTTTCATATTTTTATAATATTGTACATTTTACATATAATTTATTAAAAATATAAATCCAAAATAAAAACCAATAAAATACATTAAATAAATAAAATGTATATAAAATATAGGTAAAATACCTATAAGTATACCTACATATATATATACCTATCACTACAAACTGGACGTCCTTTGGGGACGCTTATTGGGGACGGTCAAGAAGTAACCGTCCCCAATAACAGTATCGGGGACGGTCAGTAGCAAACCGTCGCCTTTCTAATGTAATAGCGACGGTCGATATAGACCGTCGCCATTAAGTGACCTTTAGGGACGGTTCTTCACCCGTCCCTAAATATGCTAGCGTAGGGGACGGTTATAACCGTCCCCATTACTCCATTGTGCCCGTCACCTATACAAAACTATAGGGGACGGTTGTAACCATCCCCGATAGTTTGTTATAGGGGACGGTTGCAAAACCGTCCCCTCTGCCCTACTAAAAGGGGACGGTTCATTGATAACCGTCCTCGATCATTCATATAGGGGACGGTTGTGTGACCGTCCCCGATGGTCATATACCCTTCGGCGGATGCGAGTCTTCCTCATTCTCACGCGACTCGCCCTAGCCTCCTCCCTCTCCAAAGCCTCGTCGCCGCCGTCCTCCTGCCTCCTCCTCCCTCTCGCCGCCGCCGTCCTCCTCTTCCTCCCTCTCGCCGCCGCTCTCCTCACTCCTCCTCCTCCCTCTAGCCGTCGCCCTCCTCCTCCTCCTCCCTCTCGCCGCCGCCCACCTCCTCCTCCTCCTCCCTCTAGCCGCCGCCCTCCTCCTCCCTCTCGCCGCCGCCCTCCTTCTCCTCCTTCCTCTCGTCGCCGCCCTCCTCCACCTCCCTCTCGCCGCCGCCATCGTCCTCCTCCTCCCTCTCGTCGCCGCCGCCATCGTCCTCCTCCTCCCTCTCGTCGCCGCCCTCCTCCTCGGCCTCAACTGGTGGCCGTCCGCCCGCCGCCCGTCCGTCGCCTTGCCTCCCCGCATTACTCGGTTGTAAGTTTTGTTATTATTTTTTTATATATTCATCATGCTTATGATTGCATATTTTCTTAATATACTTATTTGTTTAGTCAAATGCTTAATATAGGAGATTAAAAAATAGTGGATAAATGTTTAATTGTGAAAAATGCTTATTAGTGATAAATGCTTATTAAAAATGTTTAATATAGTAGATTAATCTTGATTATAATTAAATGTTTTTAGTGATAAAAGATTATTAATTTAGGTAAATGCTTGTAAGTCTTGTTTTAAAACATAGTTAGATTAGAAACATAGTAGTAAAACATAGTTATTAACTTTGGATGTTATCTATAGGCAATGGACAAAAGTTGGATGAATAAAAGATTCGATGATTATCGGACATATAACCAAGGGGTTATGGGATTCTTAGACTGGGCATTTCGATTTGAGTCGCTCTATCATATTGTAGGAGGTGAAGGAGATAAGATGCATTGTCCATGCGTAAGATGCAAGAACACTTTGACACAAAATCGAACTATGGTTTACGAACATTTGATTTTAAATGGTTTTTGGCTCATTATACAAATTGGACGTATCATGGTGAAGGAATTATTTTGGACGAAGAAATTAATGACCAAGTTGATAATGAAAGAGATGTCCCTGAAAGAGTACATTGCCGTGATGCTATGTTTGAGTTGATAGATAACATTTGAGGACATAACACTGATGAACTGATGGATTCACCTCCGGATTCCTTACTTGAAAAAATAGAAGATGCAGAAAAGCCATTATGTGACGGAGTCAAAATGTCTCGGTTGCGTTTTCTTCTGGAAATGTTTAAGATAAAAGTGAAGAATCGGTGTACAGCGGTTACGATGACATATGTCTTACAGTTGATTAGGACATTATTAAATAATCCAGAAATTTTCCAAAGGATTGGAAGGACGCTAAATCCAGATTTCGGGCACTTGGATTAAACTACGAGAAAATTGATGCATGTCCGTATGACTGCATTTTATATTGGAAGGATTACTCAAATCTAGATACATGTCCTGACTGCAAAAGTAGCAGATATAAAAATTTGGGCCATGATTCGAAAAGGAAAAAATCGGAGAAGATTTTACGATTCTTTCCTTTGATTCCCAGATTACAGCGATTATATTCATATGAAAGAACAGCAAAGATGATGATATGGCACAGTAATATCAAAAAGAAAGATATAACTGGTGTTATGCGACATCCGTCTGATTCAGAAGAGTGGAAGAAATTCGATGAAATGTATCCATCATTTTCTGAAGAAGAAAGAAACGTACGTTTAGGTCTTTCTTCCGACGGTTTTAATTCACTCGGAAATATGAGTACGAGTTACTCTATTTGGCCAGTGATAATTGTTACATATAATTTGCCACCATGGATGTCAATGGCGTCTTCTTTTATGATGATGACGTTATTGATACCTGGTCCAAAGGGACCAGGTAATGCGATAGATACATATCTGCAACCGCTGATTGATGAATTAAAGATTCTGTGGAATTCTGGAGTGCGTACGTATGACGCAGCAAAGAAAGAGTTCTTTACAATGCGTGCTTCTTTATTGTGGACAATTAATGACTTTCCTACATATGCCAATTTATCGGGATGGAGTACGAAGGGTAAACTCGCATGTCCGATTTGTATGGATAAAACACATTCGACATGGCTAACAACGAGTATAAAGCATTGTTATTTGGGACATCGTCGTTTCTTACCCGTAAGACATAGATGGTTAAGAAGTGAAAACAATTTCAAGTTTGATGGACAGTCGTTTGGACGCCTGTTAAGTCTGATTCGCCGATCAGGAAGCGCATTGTGGATAGAACAACAAAATTTGGGCAACCATTCTCTATGTCGATTACTTAAAAGGAAGGCATCCGGTGGATGGCGAAAACAGAGTATATTCTTTCAGGAGCTACCCTATTGACATACTTTACAGGTCCGTCATAACTTGGACGTGATTCATATAGAGAAGAATGTTATGGAAAATATTTTGGGGATTTTAAATATTTCTAGTACTGCTAAAGACAGTTTGCAAGCCAGACGTGATCTAATACAGTTGGGTATCCATCCCGAACTACATCCGATAGAGTCAGAGAATTCTAAAATTATAATTCCAGAAACAGTGTATACTTTATCCAGTGCTGACAAAGATAAGATACTCAATTTTATTAAATCAATTAGAGTATCAGATGGATTCTCATCTCAAATAGGCAGATGTGTAAATCTGGCTGAAAGGAAGATATCGTCATTAAATAGTCGCGATTGTCATGTATTGATGCAAGTTCATTTCCCGTTGGCTATTAGAGGAGTTGTACATCCCGATGTCTTGCAGCCATTAATTGAACTGAGTCAGTTTTTTAAAATATTGTGTTCGAAGATTTTAGATCCTGAAGTATTGTTCAGACTAGAGACAGATATTGTTATCACTTTATGTAAGCTGGAGCAGCTCTTTCCACCTACATTTTTCGATATAATGGTACAGCTTATTATTCATCTTGCCAGCGAAGCTCGAATATGTGGTCCTGTATAGTATCGTTGGATGTATCCAATTGAAAGATACTTACGTAAATTAAAGAATATGGTTTTTAACAAAGCCGCACCTGAAGGTTGCATTGCCGAGGGATATTTATGTGAAGAATGTATCATATTTTGTGACATGTATATAGGTGACGACAAGAGTATTAGATTCTACCGGTTTGAACGAAATAACGATGGTGAATTGTGGACAGAAGATCCAAACAAACTTTGGATTTTTCAACAAAATAGACGAGCTATCTTAAAGAGTACTCGTCGTAGTATTTCAGACGATGAAAGAGACCTTATCCATTATTATATTCTGATGCAGGTGGGTCGCAGTCTTCCTCGCAAGGAAGCCAGAGAGAAAGAGAGATGGAGAGGGAGCTGCGCGAAGTAAAGGCAAAGATGACTGCACAAGATGCAGAGATGGCCCAGATGCGTATGGACATGGCGAATGTCATGTCCTTAATAAGCCGTCTTCAAAGCCAAGCCACGCCCCCTGTACAACTTGCACAACTCGGCGACGATGAGGACAGTGAGGAGGAGAGCGATGAGAGTGACGAGAGTGGCGCATCTGAGTAGGTAGCATGGATGTAGTACATCTTAGTTTAATTTTGATCTTTTTATTGTAATGTTTTTTATTAATGCCTAACATTATGTAGACTTCTTAACGTTTCTTAATGTTGAGTTTATGATTGTAATGATTCTTCATGTTGAGTTTATGATTGTGTTTCTTCATAATGATAATCATGTTGTGTTATTTGATTCTTCATGTTGTGTTGTTGAATGTTGAGTTTATGATATTCATGTTGAGTTTATGATATTCATAATGTTTGGATGTTGAATGTTGTGGTTAGTTATTTTGTAGAGGATGTAGGGAAGACACAAAGAATATAGGAATTTTTTCCTGTCATAGTGTATTGGGGACGGTTGTAACCGTCCCCTATAGAGCTACAGAAACGTCCCCCCAGCGCGAACAATTCACGGAGACTTTTGGGGACGGTTATAACCATCCCCAATACGGTAATGTTGGCGTCGCTAACAAAGCGCAGACGGGACGGTTTAAACCGTCCCTTATACCCTTCTGTTGGCGTCGCTATAGAGGCTACTAGAAGAGGGGACAGTTACAACCGTCTCTAATACGCTTCTGTTGGCGTCGCTATAGAATCTTCCAGGCTTCTGTTGACGTCGCAAAAGACCTGCAAAGTAGAAGCGACGGTCACAACCGTCCCTAAAACCTAACGTAGGCGACGGTGTTAATCGTCCCCAAAAGTTTTCTGGGGTCGTCTCAAAATGTTGTTGACCATTAGGGACGGTTGTTACCCGTCCCTAATACAATGGGTACTAGGGACGGTTGTACCCGTCCCTAATAGTAATCGTGTAAGGGACGGTTACAACCGTCCCTAAAGGTTTATTAAATGAGACGGTTGTCCGAAACGTCCCATTTAATCAAATGAGATGGTGTCTGAAGGGACGGTTTGAAAACCGTCCCCTTTGATCAAAGGGGACGGTTATACCTTCATAGAGGACGGTCTTTGACCGTCCCCTTAGAACCACCCGCCTGTAATATATTTATTTAAAAATGTAAATAAACTCATACAAATTAAATAAAAATATATTTATACTCACAAAAATAATTTATAAATATATAAAATAAGAAAATAAAATAATAAAATAAAATATACAAAATAAAAATAAATTATACAAAATACATGTAAATACACATAAATACATCATTAAAATAAATTCATAGTAAAATACATCAAAAAATTAAATAAAAATCATAAATAAATACTACATTATTAATAAACATTTTTTATTTTATAAGTAAAATTTAATTAAATCATTTATTAGGTTAAAATAATAGGTCAACTTCTTGCTGACTTGGACCAATAGGGTTCCTGCGCGCGTTGACTGCTTGGTCAACTGCACCTCCAGCCGCTAGATGTGACGTGCCTGTCATTTCGGCCCGTCTTCTCCCTATATCACCGCATCGACTATTGATCCGCCTTGTGGATTAATACGACCCTTAATTTTCCCCTTTCATCAAATGGCGCCCTTACCGGGGAGGCAACGGATTTTGTATGGTTGTTCATTCATTTATTTAATTCTTTGCTCATGTCCAATATTCACTTATTTATTTGATTATTATTGGGATTATTGATTGACTGTTCTGACCCATCTCCTCTATTTGTCTTTGATGCGAGGGACCGCCAAGCGAAGGAGGACCTCCTGGGAGGACCAATGCACCCAAGCAAGGCGGAGTTGGCTCTTCTACACCAGCCAATAGGAGAGAGCATCGAAGGCAGATGGAGGAGAATTTTTGAAGGCAGTCTAATTTTTGCATTATTTATTTTATTATGTATATTTATGCGAGAGAGTGACACTTGACTTGTAATAATTGGACTCTCACAGGTACACTCTGACTTCCTGAGGTCTAGTGCCCGAGGGATTGTTCCCTTGGGGGTCTCGATGGTTTTGACACTTCTTCCTTTTTATTTTATTATTTTTATTATTTTATGTGAATGAGCCCTAGCCTAGGAATTGCTTGCTCGTAGATTAGGTCCAAACACCTTAATAACTTGCATGTACCTATAGTGCGCTTTGGACCTAGTTCAAACTTTAAACAGTCGCCTCACCATCTTCAGGCCTATGCGCCGCAAGCCCACACTGTCAAGCGTTGCTCCTGAACTCGATGTGTCGAGAAGAGGAGGGGTGAGCATAGACCGGACTCCTGGATTGAAGATCGGTAAACCACTTGTGGTGCTTCACGATAATAGCAGTTACTATCCTAGGGCAATTTCTTCGGCTTGCATTTGCATATAGCATATGTTTCAAATTCTGTTCTGCATCCCGCATGGAGAGAGCTGGAGGCACTGTAAGTCTTCTTACTTAGCATGCATCATCAATTTCCGACTCGCATGGCTTTTCCGGCCTTCTCCCTCTGTTTTTGCCAACCTAGGATGCTTAATGGAAATTGGAACCTCGATAGGCACGTGCATTGAAAATACCCAAAAAAAGTGATAACTTAAATAAAATCGGGACTGCTAACTCTATTGATTAAAAATAAAACATAATGGATTTCCTTGTCTTGGGAAGAGCAACCCTTCATTGTATGTGTTTTAAATTGCTTACGTACACACTAAAGAGTAGAGCCCAAACCCCATCAAGCCTCCTAAGTGTTTGTACAACTTTATGATTCTCACCTCACTCTAAAAATGAAAAGATAAATGATCTTCATCTGACGGTCTTCACTGTGTCGAGTAGGTGAATTGGGGGTTTGCCTTGAGTATTGATTGTGACTTAGAGTCCGTTGAGTTTTCATTCATTATTAGAGTAGTCAGTCCCGTCCGTGTGAGAAATGCATTTTTCATCTTTGAGTCTCTCTACCTCTCTTATACATATATCTCCTCATCTGCATCGAGTCGTGATATTGGCGCTTGAGCTCAATCATTCTTCGCCAAGTCCTACGTTTCCCTCTTCTTCACCACCTTCCTCGTATCCGTACCATCCCCATCTTCTCAGGTTCGAGGAGAGCATGCTCTTTGGACCACCATTTTGACGGTGTTCCCGCCTTGTGTGGAACACCCAATTTTGTCTATATCCCGATCTTCTCGCCCGCCCTCCTCGTCCCCTCTGTATCACTTTTCTATTACCCAGGAGTGCTGTGCACATCGATGAGGCCCGCATCGAGAATTTTATGATTACCTTGATTATTTGTGTAAGCCGGGCCAATGATTGAGGATGTTGGAATGAGAGTGCCATGGGATTGTGATCAGATATGTGCATGTTTCTGAGGTTATTTGATTTTGGGCACAAGCATATGTGTGATGCATTATTGAGGAATTTTTGGTCTCGCACACCGGATTGAGGATGTGATGTGCTTCAGTGATTTGAGGATGATATCATGATGCTTCCACTGATCGATCTATTTTGAGGTTCCGTCCATCTTTGATTTCTGGGCTTGATAGACTATCTTGATATATGCTTCATGGTGACGATGATTGGAACCCACATAATCTTGCATCTTCGTGATTGATCCATCCCTGATCTCCTGATTCTATCATCCACCTATGGCACTTTGAGGATTCATGATTATCGTTCGTGCCATCTTAGCTGACTGGATTGACTGAGGGATGTTCGGAACTTCACCTGATTATTTGCTCCCTCACATGATCTTATGCCCTCCGAATAATTGAATGATGGAATGCTTTCGAGGACCTGAGATGACTTGCCAGCATTACCTTGACCTACATTGATCTAGCCCGCATTCCTCCACGAGGACTATCTGCGGGAGAATGCGACAATTTCTAAGACTACGGTTTAATCCACTGCTTGGGTCGCCATTTTGATGGGACCAGAAGCTGAGTCATGTGATATGCTTGATTGGCCCCCCTTGTGATTGTGTACCCGACCTGTCGGTACATGGGGCCAATGGTCTGATTGCTCTCCTTGACGGTCCTCGCGAGGACGAGCCTTGATATTACAATTATTCACCGCCTAGTTCATAGCTCTCCAAGGTTTATCTACGAGAGGCTATGAGACATTATAGCTCGCTTGGTCTCTTCTGCTGGTAGGTGATTTGCCGTCTATCGAGGCCACATTTTCGATGGATCCGTTTGATGGATCCGGCTCTTTTGAGCCTCTTTCTCTCCTTGACGACCCTCGCAAGGATGAGATGTACTCTGATTATTCACTGTGTAGCTCACATCACTTCCCGATGACTATCTGCGTAACGATGTGACACTTTCTTTACGATCGGCTTCACTCACTGTTGGTGCCTCCTCCGTATTGGGGCACACAGCCGATTCATTTGATATGGGCAATCGGTCTCTCTTTCTGATTATGCGCCCGATCTGTTGGGGGCATGAGTCTGACTTGCTCAGACTTCTTTGAGTCCGCTCTCCTTGACGGTCCTCGCAAGGATGAGCTCTTTTCCGATTATTCCTTGACTAGCTCGTAGCTCCCCGAGGGTTATCTACGGGAGAATACGACATATTTCCGATCTGATTGGTCTCTTCTGTTGGTAGCCGATTTGTCGACTACTGAGACCACTATGTGGGTTCGTCTGATGGACCCGACTCCCTCGAGCGCTTCTCTCTCCTTGATGACCCTCGCAAGGTAGAGTCACATTCTGACTATTCCTTGCCTAGATTGCATAGCTCCCCGAGGACTATCTGCGGGAGCATGCGACACTCTCTTTACGCTTGATTTCCCCTGCTGACTATGTCTCCGATCTGTGGAACACGAAACCGAGTCGTTGATATATATGATTTTGATCCCATCCTGAGTTGCATATCCAATCTGTAGATCATGGGACCCATCTGATTAGACTCCTTTGAGTCTGCTCGCCTTGACAGTCCTCGTGAGGTTGAGCTCCTGATATATGCTATTTCCATGCCTAGCTGACAGCACGTTCCTCGAGGGTTATCTGCGGGACGTTGCAACATTCTCTTGATTCTCCAGTCTCTTCTGCTCATAGCTGCTTTGTCACCTACTGATGATCAGTCTGATGGATCACTGACGCCTTTGCGTCCACTCACCTTGACGACCCTTGAAAGGTTGAGTTTTGTCTGATTATTCGATGATTAGCATGTACTACTCCCTGAGGGTTATCTGCGGGAGGGTACATCATTTTCTAGGTACTCGGTTTCATTTCTGGTGTCTCCTATCTGTTGGAGCATGAAGTCGAGTCTTCTAAGCTGTGTACTTGGTCTCCTTCTGATTATGTCTCCGATCTGCGGAGCACGGAGCCGATTTTCCTTATATTTGTACTTGGTCTCTTCTCTGATTGTGTATCCGATCTGCAGATCACGGGACCAAGACTTCTGATTATGGTCTGATTCCTGGCTCTTTTGAGCCTGCTCACCTTGACGACCCTCGCAGGGCTGAGCCTTGTCTTGCGGTATTCGGTGTGTACCTATGATCTTCCTACCTCACGATCATCGGATACCATGGTGTCTCTTGTTCCTTACCTTTCCATATATTATTGAGACTCTGATTGGCTGGAGGAATCTGTGATGTTCCTTCTTCCTCCCGGTCTTATAGTATCGACTCTGTTTCCTCATGCTGACCCTACGAGCTGATTGACTGCTTCATGCTACCGAACCCCGCATTTATTACCGAACCCCGTATTTATTTCATGATCTATTTCGCCCCGGTAGCCGACACCCACCTGACTTCCTATCCGGGTGTCTTACACTGTCTGACTGCATCCTCGTTCTCACCGGGAGACGATGGCGCAAGTACGGTATCTGCTTATCAGATACCATCCTGTACTTCACCAGTTCTTCACCGCTTGTATATATGTGTTTTTTCTATTCCTTCTTTCCCCCGCATGTTATGTGTGCCCTAGATCTGTTGTCATATCTTTGTGTCTACACTTAGGACGTACCTTGTCCTAAGTATAGGGGGGTACACACCGCGTTGTCTTTCCTCGTTCAGTTTCGTCACTCCTGTTGTTGCCTATACTTAGGGATATCTCACCCTAAGTATAGGGGGAGTGATGCGTATATTCTCCACGATCTTTTCATCTATCTGTATATATCTCTCTTTTCTTCTTTTCTTCTTTTCTTTTTCATATTTCTTTATCTACATAAAAGGTACCGCCCCTTGTAGACAGTCTTCTATACTTAGGACGTACTTTGTCCTAAGTATAAGGGGGGTGCACCCCTGATTTGTTAATTCTTTGATCTGTTTATTCCCACCCTTGACCCTCCCTGCCTTGTGTACAATCTGCTATACTTAGGATTACTTGATCCTAAGTATAGGGGGGACGGTCAACTTCTATTTCCTTCATTTCTTCGTTCGTTTATTCGTTAGACATGTCTATACTCAGTATGAGTTATGTCTTCTCTTTCTCTTTTCCGATCTATGAGGACAAAGCTCAAGCTAAGTATAGGGGGGTCGTATATACTATGTATATACTTTAGCCATAACTCGTACTTTCTTAATAATTATGGCTAATGATTCTTTAAATTTATTAAAAACTTTAATAAAAAGATGTGATTATTCCTCAAATTCTTTTTGTATTTACTGATTAATAAATAAGGTGAAAATGTTTTTTGCAAAATGTTTGAAAAATAGTTTGAAAATCTTTTTGAAAATCTTTTGAAAACTATTTTGAAAACGTTTTGTTACATGTTTTCAACCATTGTAAAAACATTTTGGTTTGTAAAGTTTATTTTCTTTGTGTGAAATAAAATGTTTGAAAAGTTATTTGCAAACGGTTTGAAAAATGGTTGCAAAAATATGTGAAAAATTTATATATTCTGTTTGGAAAACCTTTGCAAAATGATTTTCAGATGTGTGTACATGTTTGTAAAATTTTTGTAAAAATTATTTTGGACTATAGTCTTTCAAATTGTTTGAAAAATGATTTTCAAATAAGTTTGAGGAATAGATACATCAAATCAATAATAAATAAAACAAAATTCTTTAATAATTGTACATATATACCTATAAATAAAAACCAAACTATAAATCCTTCATTCAGTGTAAATAAAGCGGCACACCCGTGTAAATAGTTGTACATATTTTATACTTTAAGTGCCAAAAATATTTGCAAAAATTCTTTGGGTAAACATCCTCTCTTCGTTTCAAATTCTTTGAAAAATTGCATTATTCTTTGCATATTTGTAAATAGCATTTGCATAGCATTCATATTTCCTTTGATTGAGATTGATGTTGAACTAGTCCAATAAAGTCGAAGATTGGAGCTTGGTTGGACCTTACCGCACCTAACTGCACTGAAACCTTATGTGAACTAGGTTTAAGGTACTTCAGGTCTATTCAGACTTAATTCTTTGAGAAATCAGGGCTGGGTTCAAGTCACCTCAACTGACTAACTAGAACTTTTCGAGACACACGCATGACTCTTGTCGGCTGTGACCTAACTTGGATACTTGCACCTTTCACTTAGCTCAACTTAGTTGGAGTGGTGAGGGGGTTGGATTTGCCAGTCTGAGACGCACACGAGTGGAAACATCCGTCCTCGTCTAGGGAGGGAAGTGCACACAAACCTGGTCCAGTTTCAATGAAATCGAATGACAGGAGAGTGTGGGTTGCAATAAAGCTTTAAAAGAGGGATATTCTTCTAGCTCAAGAGGAAAAAGTCCTTATGTAAATGCTGTTGTAAATAGTATGTTGAAAAAAACTCCAAAAAAGTGGGCAGACTTGTAATAAATAAAAATAAAAGTGCCTGCCGGAGTATGTATATATGTTGTATAGAAAATAAGCAAGCTTGAGCATCAAAGTTATACCATGTGAGCCTGCAGCTGGATGACTTGACTACACTGGTCTTGCATCCCAGGATAGGTAGCTACACTGGCTACTGTCCATTCTTTTCTCCACCCCCTCCTCTTGAGTTGGATGCCACTTGAACTTAGAAGGGAATACCCCGCTCCTCGACGGTAGAGGGCTGGATTGGGGAATCATTGGGTTGTCATTATGGAGAAGTCAGTTCCTTTGTCATTTCAGTTGGGGAGAGCCACTATCACTTACACTGTACAAGTCAGCTTCATAGTCATAAGGGTTTGCATGTGAAGTAGGCTAGTTCTGATCAGGTTATTGAGGTGATTTGAACCGAGTTCTGTGACTCTCGAAGGCTGTTGTGTTTTAAATTTGGTTCCCGACCAGGTTCCACACACATTTTCACACCAAGGTCTAACCTGAGCTCCAAACTTTGATTTTGTACAGATGAGTTTAATAATCATGATCAATTCCATTTATTCTTAATTCTTTATTTTTGCTTTTTCTTTTCTTCTTATTCTTTATTCTTTTTGTACTTATTGCATAAGTATTTGCTAGGGACTAGCAAAGGCAAGTATAGGGGGGTGATGAATCTCCATTTCATCATCTTTATTCTATCATTTTGGCCTTAAAAACCCCAGCAAATGCATGTAAATATCATCAATTTGTCCATAATAGCATCTATTATTTATTGTATTTATTGTACATAAAATAAGGTTTTTAATGCCAAAATTATAGAATAAAGAGAAGAAAAGAAAAAGGAATAAAATATTGCAAATATTTTATGACCCTAACCCCGAGACCAAGGTCAGAATGGAATTGGTCGACAAGGAATAAAGTAGGGGGAGATAAGGGCCAATAATACAATAAACACCTCATTTATTTATTCATTCATTTATGCATTTTTGACACCTATTTTGTATATAATTATTTATTCATCAAATAGAAATACTTTGTACATGAAAGTTGTAGATAATAATGTAAATAAAAATATAAAATTGAGTTTGTACAAAAATAATATGCAGTGTACCTTTTATACACAGAATAAAAAGCCAGAATCTCAACTTCACAGACCCATATCTTGCAAATATAAAACTCAAAATCCACCAAAATCACCTTTAATTGTATATAGCTCTTCAAGAACTATTTAATAAAATTAGTTTCATAATTTTTGGAGTCAATCTTTGAAAGTTAGGTTTTTGGTCTTCACTGTACAGCCTACCCGATTAAAATATTCGTTATATTCAGCATTCATTATTTCTATAAATTTATATTTTTAGAATTTTGTAAATAACATACAAAATACACACACACACACACACAAACACACACACACACACACACACACACACACACACACATATATATTGAAATTAGAATAAAACCAAAAAGAATTTGTAAAATAAAATAAGTATATATAATACATAGGCAGAATACCTATGTTACCTATGTATATAAATAAAAGGGGAATACATTCTTTAATTATTTTATTCTTTCATATTTTTATAATATTGTAAATTTTACATATAATTTATTAAAAATACAAATCCAAAATAAAAACCAATAAAATACATTAAATAAATAAAATGTATATAAAATATAGGTAAAAAACCTATAAGTATACCTATATATATACCTATTTATTTAAAATGTAAATAAACTCATACAAATTAAAAAAAATATATTTATACTCAAAAAAATAATTTATAAATATATAAAATAAGAAAATAAATAATAAAATAAAATATACAAAATAAAAATAAATTATACATACATCATTAAAATAAATTCATAATAAAATACATCAAAAGATTAAATAAAAATCATAAATAAATACTACATTATTTAATAAACATTTTTATTTTATAAGTAAAATTTAATTAAATCATTTATTAGGTTAAAATAATAGGTCAACTTCTTGCTGACTTGGACCAATAGGGTTCCTGCGCGTGTTGACCGCTCGGTCAACTGCACCTCCAGCCGCCCGATGTGACGCGCCTGTCATTTCGGCTCGTCTTCTCCCTATATCACCGCATCGACTATTGATCCGCCTTGTGGATTAATACGACTCTTAATTTTCCCCTTTCATCACCCACAACCTAGGATGTGGTGGGGTCACTATGGCTCCTCGATCGCTTACCGTCAGATGACAGCCTCACAGAGTCTGTGCGGCATCACCGTCTCACTGTGGTATTGGTTTGTCCAACTTCCTCAGTCAGGCTAGGAGCCTCTGCCATGGCATTCTCCTTCTAAGTTCTTCTCGAATAACTACTACGTGGAATTGTCCCCTTTAAAGAATGATGCAAATTAGCTCGGTGGCACAATCTGCAATGAGAATGTGTCTAGTGGTACTTTTTCCAATCATGGCATCCGCAAGATTGTAATGAGGGAGGGACTTCCTCTTGTACACCTTGTAAGCCTTGTCAATCTGCAACTGGTTTTGTGTGTGTGATGATCGTCAGTGTCCACCATTTGAGACATGAAATGGAATTCAAATAAGCATACCGTCAACCATGCATCATCGTTTGGGGTGACGATTATACAGGAAACTGGGTCCCTGCCCCACCCACTCTTCAACATCAGGTAGACAAATATGCCATGTTCCTTCTTAATGCTTTTCCACATAATGTTGAGGTTGGGCCTATTAAAGTTCTTCTCGATTTGCATGTTGAAATGCATTGTGATGCTCTGCCAGGCGCGAGCGGCGGGGTGAAGGTACCACCTACTCAGTCATCTATGTCAAAGTGATGTTTAATGAGGAGCAGGGGGCATTCAACCATTGTCAGTGTCCAGGTGACACGATGCTTCGAGCAATTGGCATCCGAGATTTGAATCCCAGAAGTAGATCCACTATGCATGCTCATACTGTAAGCACATGCAATTTATCACGAAATCAATAAATTGGTGTGGTTGTTGCTCCCAAAGTCTAACCCGCCCAGTCAGAAATCATTGGCAATGTAAGCTTAGGGACGCTACCTTTTTACTCATTTATCATAGCATAAAACAATTGAATCCGAGGTCTGGCAAGCATATTTCATCGAAATCAAGATTTAATTGAGAAAAATATCATGAATGGAAGCAATATAAACTATTGACAGCTACAACATTAATAAAATTACTGAATGCAACTAACCGTAGATGGACGTCTATAGCAGTAACCATAAGTGGCATTAACCAAGCTAAAGTACTATGGAAAACCAATATGCAATATCATTTACTGATTTAACCATAGTTTACTGGCAGTAACCATGGCAATCCGGCACTATCCGAAGCAAAAAAGCATTAACAATAGTAGCTGGATCTATAGTTGAAGTAACCATACACAAAAACCAAAGGTTGCTAGATCTCCTAACAAAGCAAACTAGAAGTAACAAAATGCAGCAGTATGTCAAGAAACCAAAGAAAATTGAGCAGCAGTAAAGCTATGTCATGAAGTGCTAGAAGATCACCGTAATAAGGATCTAAAGCACCTCCCAAATGAGCATCAACAGTTGCAGTTGTGAGCAACGCCTGAGTGATCAAGATTTTGTAATCAATATTGCAATAACTGTAACATATAAAGCAGCTCCCAATTGAGCATCAACAAACACAACCAACACAAGAGACAAATGCAACAAAATTGTGTCTATGATAAGCAACTAGATATCCAATTGAGAAAAGTGGCAGTACTATAATAAGGATCTCAAACACAAGATCTCAAGCAGCACCATAATACACATCACATAATTAAGGATCAAATAAAAAACCACACAATGCATCTGCATCTAAAACAGTAGTAACCAAACACAAGAACCGAATGTAGTTAGATGTCCAAATGAGAAAATTAGCAGTAACAAAATCAAAGGTAAATGAGCAATATAATAAGGTTCTAAAGCAGCTTCCAAAAAAATAAAACCAAATAGTGGAGCTGGATTTGAAGGAGAAATACTTTAACACAATAACCAATGATGATGGGTATCCAAATTAACAAAGTAGAAGCAATCCAAATGCAGCTGGATGTAAAGAATCCAAACAACATTGAACAACAGCAAGGCAAATGTCATGAAGTGATATATGTACACCATAAGGACCTAAAGAACATCACAAATCGAAAACCAAATGTGGCAGTAAAATAGAAGTAACCAAACACAAGAACCATATGCATCAAAATAGTATGTCATGAAGTTCTATATGAGAAACATAAGCATATAAATCAGCTTCAAATTGAACATCAACAAACACAACTAAATCTAAAGCAACATGAACCAAACAAATGAGTTAAATGCAACAAAGCTATGTCATAAAGTGCTAAATGAGCACCACATGGATCTAAAGCAATGCCAGAATAAGCAGCACAAAGGATCAAGTCAAAAATCACTTAAACCACATTAGAGCGGATAGAAATCTAAATGACCAAACACAAGAACCGAATGCATCTAGAAATCCAAGTGAGAAATGTAGAAGTATCAAAATCAGTGATAAATGAGAAAAGGCATTGAAAATAGGCATCGGTAACATTAGAACAACATTCAACATCATCACACTTAAACACAACATAATGGCACTTAAACCACATTAGAGCATCATTCAAACATTATAACATCACCTAAACATAGGTGTATGGTAATTATACAACAAAATATCGATATAGCACATTCAAGCAATAAGACAGTAATCACATTCAACAAGTGCAATATCTATAGCAAAATTGCACTTAACAGAGCAACATAGCAGTAATTGAAAGCACCATCATCTGAATGTCAAGTTGCAAACAGAATAGCAAGAGCAGCTTCAAGCATTCAATCTATCATAATGGCCAAAGCTAGAGCAAATCGACCAAAAAGGGACACGAAAACCAGAGCAACCTCGGATCAAACAAGCGGGAAGCGATTGATAGACTTCATCAAGAATGCATCACAAATTAAGAGCGGCTTCAGCATATAAAATAGAATCGACTGAGCATGTTAGAGATATATGAAATCGAAACCAAGAGCAGAAGATCGAGAGTACCTCACACACTATAAAGCCCACAAAAACGATGAGATGCGCACACACACAACCAAGAAGAACAAGTCACTAGGCATATCACGAGTCCGCTCATGAGGACTCCACAATGACCTCTTATAGGCCTTCTTTAGGGCAGAGACAGAAACCCTAGAACCCTCATACGAAGCCATGGTCGAGTTGTTTGCTCAAGAAAGCCAAGGATGACAAGCCTCTAAGACAAGGGTTTACTAGAGAGGAGGAATAAAGGCATGCATTCCACATCCACCCCATTCAATGCTCACTCGATCTATTAAAGCCGCGCATGCCAGAGATTCCAATCAAGGACGATCAAAGAAGGAAGCACAACCATTGATAGCGAAGGTTATGGGCTCGGGCATCTTTCCAGGAGATGTGGTTGAGGAGGAACGTCACGAGGTGGGAGGGAGAGGGCTCAGGGGTGGAATAGCAATGACTGGGAAGGTGAGGAGCGAGAGCGTTGAGGGAGAATTTCCGTGCGCATTTCTCTCTCCCAATTCCACCCTATTCTTAGGGCCTATTCCGCCAACGAATAACCCCTTATTGCTATGAAATGCGCATTCTAGGGCTAATCAATACGGTGACTGATAATGTATTGAGATTTTTAAGCATGTTCTACTTAATAAATTTGTAAAACAATTTAAGAAAAAAATACACTAGATAATATCATCAAATGACTAATTACATCAATACCAGATACTAGAAACCACTTTTCCTAAAAACAATCTCACAATGATATTCCCCCCCAAAAGGTAGTCGGTTACGATGGAGGAATAATATTTAATGTGCTTAAGCATTTTCGGTGGTTGTTTGTCCCGTTGTGTACTCTAAACATATAAGTTAAAAGGATAATTCAAGTTACTGCTTGATAATCTAAGCCAAGTAGTCTTGAATCCTTTGGAACAAAAGCGACATAAACCATTCTCGTCGACAAAGATCTGTTATAAGTTTTGCACTATCTACTCCTTAACTTGGAATGCTCTAGTAGCTCATGTGAGCTGCATATGTTTGTATATTACGGAACATCCGCCAATCCTTGTATTGTACGATTGCGTGTTTTTTTTTCGTGTTTGAACGTCTCTCTACTTTGTATGTTATTAATTGGACATGTTCGTGGCATATAGCACATGCCTCAGTCTCTTCTGGAGTAGGTCAAAGTCAAAGATTGCATTTACTCAAGTAACATCATGTGATTTTTATATGTATAGTTAGTCTTTCAACTCGCGCTACGCTGCGGTGTGATGGTCTATTTATATTAATAAATATAAATATTCAATATATTATTGACCAAATCTTGCTTAAATTTCAGAAATATCTGAACTGATATTGAAGGCGCCTGTTGGTGCATTGGAGGGATGAAAAAAATCTTAGGATGTATAGAAGAAGAGCTTGCATAGATATGACTTCATGAAAATGCATGGACATTGGAGAATGGAACCATAACAACTCCTTCTTTATAATTGTATCTTTTCTTAATCAATCAGAGCTAATTTGGATCGATGCTTGCATCTCAAAGTTAGTGTAGCTGATTTCGATGTCAGTTTTATCGACGTACTGTGAAGAGTGGGATGAGCAGATCCAATCATGGTTTGTGCGCCCTAGAAGGAACACTTCGCTCGGAATGATGGAATCATGGTGCTTGAATCCGCATTACCGCTTTCGTGATTTGAATAGGAGCGTGGATCTCAGCATGTTTGCTTGCAAATGCTCATCTGCATGAGACCAATTAGTAGTGTCGCTGAATATCATGCTCTTATGGAGGAGGGACATGAGACCGGTTCTTTCCCAAGGCATAATGGTGGTAAAGAAATGATTGAATAATGAATGTATAATATATTTTTTTGAAAAATAATATATTATTTTTTTTGAAAAACATAACTTGATGTGAAATTTATTTTGATGAAATATTTTTTGGTGTGAAAATTAGTTCGATGCACATAACTATTACAAATGAATGGACGAATAATAAATTTATTTGATGTAAATTTTGCAATAATAATTATCTCATTCATATCAATTTGATTTATAAACTGAAATTTAAAAAAATGTATAAATGTATGAAAGTTAACGCATAACATTTGAAATCAAATATGTACACTTTTATTTTTTTTAAATCTTATAATGCATGTGGACAACTTTGACATTAATCCTTATTATAAATTGAAAATTTTTATGAATTAAAGTATAGGGAGAGAGGAAAGAGATTTTTAGAATTTATTTTTACTAGTTTATGGTATACTTAAAAAAACTAAATTAGTATAATGTGAAAATATGAATATTTGATATATAAATTATATCTTTGTCCCTCAATTCCCTCTTCTCTTTTTGATGGTTCATAATATTTATATCCCTCTTGTTATAAAATGAATATAATTATACATAAATATAATTCAACTTAACATATATAGGAGTACAAACATGTGCATATTTAGAGGTAGTTGGAACCTTGTGTCAAAGAATCAAATAGGCATGAAGTTAAAATAACATAAAGATGAAAAAATTGAGATTATTTAATTAGTAATAGTTTAAATTAAATGCCCAAAATTCAAATTATAGTATAATTCAATTGATCATGATACGAATGTTATCTGAATTCTTATAGATTTATCACTATTAAAAAAATAATGTAAGGCAATAAATAATATAATATTTGTACCATATCAACTCTTTTTTAATAGTTTCAACTTCAAAAATATTTGAAAAAAATCATGTGTATTAAATTTTCAATTAATTGACGTTGTATAAGATTAAAATTGGCATATGTTATTATTGGATATTTACTTTTATATCAACTCTAATAGATATGATAAATATTAAATAAGACTTTAACCTTTAATGGTGTCTTAAAAAATACGGCGGAATGAAAACATTGGACAATGCAAAATCCAAGTTGAGGGATGAAAGGTGAAAATTGAGAATAAAAAATTGGAGAGCTACGATTGGATGAATGGAAATGCATTAAAAAATCCACATAGGGAATCGAGAGAAAAAGTCCCACGTGTGAGAATTGAAGGGATAGGCAACAGACCAACATAGAGAGCACGCACTCGGGAGAGGAGAGGATACAAATGTATAGGCAATGGTATCGTATTATATATTTAACGACTAATTTAGTGACATGTTTTGAAAAAAGCACATGGAATCTTTTTTCTTGAAGGTAACTCACGACTAATTTAGTGACATATTTTGAAAAAAGCACATGAAATCTTTTTTCTTGAAGGTAACTCATTTCACAACGAATAATATCGTCATTATATATTTAACAACGGCTAATTTAGTGACAGATTTTGAAAAAAAACATCACTACAGCTCAATTTTGTTGTAGTTGGAGGGCATCTTCAAGAGGAAACTGTGTAAAATGAGTATACAAATGCATAGGCAATGCTATCTAACATATTCAGATAGTTTTTGTTATATTCAGTGTAAGTAATAATATGATATAGCAATGAGATATTATGCTATGAGTTTTCACAATAAAAAATATTTTTATAATGAATAATATTTGTTGTCGAAAATTTATCATCAAGATACATAAAAATAATTATTTCAAATTATTTGTTGAAATATATATTTAGTGTTCATAAAGAAATATATCCGCATACAGACACTTAAATAACTTTAATCCTATATTTATATATGTTCCGCTAGTTTACTTCCTTTATTCATTATTTATTTTTTTAAGGAAATATAACCGTGCATTATAACCACATAATGTTCGTGAGAAAAAGAGAAAAGGACGGGGAGGATAGATAATGGAGACACATCTATGAGGATAATGGAGACCTTTTAGTGTGAAAAAAGGGGATATATGTGCAACCGAAAAAAGCGATTGAGATAATGGACAGATAGCGAAAAAAGCACGTTAAAGACTGAAGAGAGAAGAGATGGGTAGTGGAATGAGGTGGGAGTGCCACGCGTAGAGAAGACCTTTTTTTTTGGAAGGTTTTGCTGTATATATATCTATGACAAAAAAAATGGACTACGGAAATAATACCTAGTCCGAGGTTACAGGAGATTGGAACCAAAAGAAAGAGGTGTACGGTCCAGGGAACACAAAATCCTGGAGTCGACATTATCTTTTGAGTATATTTGTATTAAGTATGACAGAGTTCACGATGGCGGAGATGGAGGAGGATTTCCCGGAAGTCCAACGCCCATTCCTTTCTTTCCAGATTTCCCATGTCGCCGCAGCAAGAGCAATACTCAGGCGTTTTCTCGTATCAGCACAGTTCGAGGACTTGATCCAATCCAAAGTCTCCGAAATGTTGCAGGGGTTGCAAGCGGAAATGCCAAAGGTGAGGCAGATCTGCGTCCATGCACTGGACGAGTACTGGCATTCGAAGAAGACGTGGCTGTGGGACTCCATGGCGTTGTTGCAGAGGTAGCATCGGCGGTGATTAGCAATCCCAAGTCTCGCAAGGCGATCGGTGGTGGGCAGGCGACCGAGAGTGGCTCTATAGAGGGTGCAGCTGTGTTTCGGGGCTGCCCCCGAAGACCAAACCTCCCGGGCCCAACTCACAGGAGACCGCCTCGGACGAACAATATCAAAGGCCGCAGAGAAGGAAAACTTACTTCCCAAAGGAAGCCAATGGAATGGTGGGCAGGTGCCCGCAACAGCAGGCCGGAGAAGAGGCCGCGAGGAGAGAATAGCTCTCCATATAGGGGAGGCCGAGGGACCAGGGATTACATCAAATAGCGAAATTGATGGAGTGTATTTGGCTATCATGAAACCGACCCAGAGGGAGGAGCACCCATTCAGCAACTTCCAGGCCCATGATACAGCCCTTGCATTTTTGATGTCCATCACAGAACGAATTCCCAAACCTCCCTCCTCCTTGGGGAAGCAGAGAGAGCTCCAAGCAATGGAGTGGAGGCCATAGTTCCAAAGGAAGTCGGCGCTAAGCATATCAATCTTACGAGCCGTGCGCGAAGGGATAATCGTGCCGTCAGCCTAGAAATGGACAACCCCGGCAATCACGGATCTCAGAAGCTGAAGACGGCCGGCCATTGAGAGGGTCCTAGCTTTCCAGCCACAAAGTAGGACCCTAACCCTGTCCTCAAGAAGCCTAGCAGAGAGCCCCCGCCCGTAGGAGGAGCCAAGAGGGAGCCCAAGATAAGAAGTGGGCAGCGAGTGGCGAAGCATACCGAGCTGCAGGCAGATCCCGAAATCAGCATGGGCGTTCTTTGGCCTAAAGAGTTTGCTCTTGCGAGCATTCATAGCGAGGCCCGAGATGCAGCGAAAATCGTTCAGGAGATCCTTGACCGCCAGGAGGGATCTGGAGGAAGCTTTGCAGAAGAATAGCAGGTCATCGGCGTAGATGAGATGGGTTGGGACGATACGTCGTCCCCAACTAAGAGGTTTGAGGGCGCCGGATCTGACATAGGCGTCTACCAGGATAGACAGCGACTCCATCCCCACCACGAAGAGGAGAGGGCTTAAGGGATCACCCTGGCGGAGGCCCCTCGAACCCCGGAAGTAACCATGTGGGGACCCATTGATAATCACCGAGAAAGAGGCGGAGGAGATGCAGCTACGGACCCAAGAGATCCACCTGTTCCCAAATCCCATGCCCCTCAAGCACTGTAGAATGAACGGATGCTCAATAGAATCAAATGCCTTTGTCAGGTCAATCTTCAAGCAAGCACGATTTGTGGAGGCCTTTCGGTCAAAGCCAAACATAATTTCTTGGGCAAGCCGTAGGCTATCGCCCATTGTACGCCCCTTAATGAATGCTGATTGGTTTGGAGAGATAAGTTGTGGAAGAATGTCCTTCAGCCGCAAAGCCAGAACCTTAGCAAAAATCTTGTATATAACATTACAACAGGAGATCGGGCGGTAATCCGATAGCGCACTCGGGGAGGAGATCTTTGGGACAAGGGTAAGGAAAGTTTGGTTCAGAAGCTTTACCGACCCTCCGTCGTGGTAGAGGTGCTCAAAAGCCTCAAAAATGTCTTTCTTGACGAGGTTCCAATGTCGCTTGAAGAATGCCCCGTTGAAACCATCCGGTCCAGGGGATTTTGAGGAGGGGATAGAACTCACGGCCTCCTGGATCTCAGACTCCTCGAAAGGTCTTTCCAACCAAGCAGAGCCCGCGCTAGAAAGGGCCATTTTCGGGATCAAAGTTGAGGGAGGGGGGGAGCCGGTTGAGGGCGAGGCAAGCAGGTCGCGATAGTATTCCACAGCAGCATCGGCCACCATGGCCGGCTTATCCAGACAGGAGCCATCACTAGCAATAAGAAAGGGAATAGTGTTCCTGGCAATGCGGGCTTTGGCGGAAAGATGGAAGAAAGAAGTGTTACGGTCTCCAAGCGAAAGCCAATTAACACGGCTTTTTTGCTTCCATGCAGACTTAAGGTCGGACTCCAAGTCCGAAATGTGGGACTTGACATCCAGCTCGAGTTGAGCAAGCACAGGGTCCAAGGGAGCAAATTCAAGGGCGCAGTTGACCTTGTTCAAAGCCAATTCAGCCACTTTAACCTCATCCAGAATATTTGCTTCGTCTTTTGCCCAGGATTTCAGGGATGATTTCACATTTCTAAGTTTTTGGGAGATGCGGAATACAGGATTACCCAGAACCGAGTGGTTCCAAGCGTTGGTGACGACGTCCAAGTAGCCGGGGCGATTTGCCCCGTAATTGAAGTACCGGAAGGGCCGGGGTTTTGGCATGCACTTGGACATGGTAACCGTCATCAGTAAGTGATCACTTGCTGGGATTGGGGTGTATTTCAACTTAGCCGTCGGGAACTTGGCCAGCCAATCCGTGTTGATCAAAGCACGGTCAAGCCGAGCAGCAATGCGAGAGGGGCCGACAGAGCTGTTGGTCCACGTCCATGGGTTTCCGCAACAGTCCAACTCCATTAGGCCGCAGGAGTCAATGCAGCGGTTAAATGCATCTTTGGCCATGGTAGCGTAGAGAAGACCTGCTCATAGTTTTTTTCTGAACAACAGCTGAGAAAGGAGGGTATTAGTGCAACCATGTGTCAACCAATTTGGAAAGAAAAGTTGGGAAAGGAAGGATATTGGTGCAGCCACATGTCAACCAATCTGGGAAATACCCAACTTTAGTTAGTAGTATAGATAGATATGTGAAATTTGGGGTGTTTGAACTTTGAATTTGGGGCAGATCAAGTTGCCAAGCAATTTGTAGCAAAGATATGTGGCCTAAGCATAGACTATTGCAACATTTGTGGGGTTTGTTTACTTTGAGAATTGACATATCTGGGTATACTTCAATTAGGCATAGCCATAATTGTTGACAGTCTCTTCTGGATTAGGTCAAAGTCAAATATTACATTTACTCAAGTAACATCATGTGATTTTTATATGTATAATATGTGCAATTTGGGGTATTTGAATTTGGGGCAGATCAAGTTGCCAAGCAATTTGTAGCAAAGATATGTGGCCTAAGCATAGACTATTGCAACATTTGTGGGATTTGTTTACATTGAGAATTGACATATCTGGTTATACTTCAATTAGTCATAGCCATGGCCCATTTAGCTACACAAAAGTCAACTTAGAGCAATGGCATTTATGTCCCAACCTCAGCCCGATGGTGATTTATGGTAGGGTCGGTCTTTTTGGCCTATTTATGACCGAGCTAGATTTTGATTTGGATGCCTTAGGTCCATCAGCTAGGCTTACAAACTATTGACCTATGTTAACTTAACTCGCGCATTTGCTCCATATTCTATCATCTCTTAAACCATGATATATACCATCGTAAATGATTAGCAGGAAAGACATTAATAGCGGAAGTGTAGAATGTCAACACGAGTGTTCTTGTTGTTATTAATCAAAATCTTTTTTTTACAAGAAATATAGAGCAATTATCATGAACATTAATTGAATTAAATCATTCAAATTAAATCAAAATTTTAATTTTTAAAAGGTGTTTTTAAAGCAGAACCAATCGAATCTTTTTTTTTCACTTGTGGATCAAGACACCGTACTCGTGAAATTAGGATTTACCCAAATTTGTTAGAAAATAATTTGATTCAACACAAACGTACACCTCATCAGTTACCAAGAAAATGATAATAGAAGATATTAGCCGTTGGATGTCATATGACAATGGATGTCTATGATTTGCTTCTCAGCTAACTGACTTCAATGCTTACCCCATAATTTCTGACCTACGGTATAGGTTCTTACCTATGGTGATTATCCTTAGATGGCAATCCACAAAGGTGGTTTTTCTAAGAATGTCGAGGTACGCCTCCTTCTTCTTCAAGCTTGAAAGAGTACGAAAGAGAGAGAGATATAGAGAGATGAAGGGATAGAGTCGGAAGGGGGGTTCCCGTTGACGAGGTACCGATCGATGATCATTCTCCTCCTTGTCGAGGTGTATATATAGGCGTGAAAACCCTCGCTTAGTCCACCCCCTTACCCCCACGTTGACGGTTGCGGTCTTCCATAAGATACGGTCTCGTTGCAACTGCCGCCCTCAGGATCGACCGGATCGGCCGGTGACGTTTCTTTAACACTTGGTCAAAGGGTCGTTCTACATCTCCCACTTGACCAAAGTGATCAAAAAACATATTTGCTCCCACTATTCGTGTAGTATATACATGTAGATTTATCATATGAGGATCATTATCTATGAAATCTCTTCCTTGACTCATACATTCCTGAGTCCCATTAAACCAACATGTTTAATGTATATTCCTGCTGCTATCCCTTGGTTAGGGAATCGGCCAACATGTCACTGGTAGGTATGTAGGTTACCGTGATTTCTTGCTTCACCACTATATCTTGTATATAGTGGTACTGGATCTCAATGTGTTTTCCTTTAGAACTATTAGCCCCACTATTAATCAAGCTTATCGCAGCTTGATTTTCACAATACATTTCAATTGGCCCTTTGACCAATTCGAGGCTTAGATTCCCTAGAAAATTCCTGATACATACAATATGAGTGGTGGTCGTGCTACATGCAATGTACTTAGCCTCCTGTGTATGTCGATATACACATCCTTGTTTCTTTCTATCCCAAGAAATAACTACACCATCAAACATGAACAAGTAACCCGATGTGAAATTCTATCGTCCACATCCCTTCTGAAATCAGCATCAGAGTATCCTACCACTTCAAGCGATTATGCTTTATACACAAGTTTCAGATGTACTGTTCCTTTCAGATATCGAAGAATCCTCTTTACAGCTTCCCAATATGCTGGATCGGGATTACTTTGATATCTATTGACTAAGCTTACTGGATAAGCTAAATCAGGTCGAGTACACATCATTGCATACATTAAACTTCCCACCGCTTGTGCATATGGTACATCTAAAGGTTTCTGCCCCTTTTCGGGACACTGACTCTTACTGAGTCTCTTTCCCATCACAAGTGGTGTTGGAGCTGGAGTGCTATTTTGCATTCCAAATCTCCTTAATATAGTATGCAGATATATTTCCTAACTAAGGCTCAAAATCCTTGAGTCCTTGTCTCTTGTTATTTGAATTCCAAGAAAATAGGATGCTTCGCCCATATCCTTCATCTCAAATTCATTGCTCAATTTCTGTTTGATTGCATTGAGCATTTGTATGTCATTACTTGCAAGCAGAATGTCATCCAGATACAATGACATGATTGCAAACATACTCCCACTCTTCATGACACACACAATTATCCAATTTATTTGAAACAAATTCAAATTGGATAACTTTCTCATGAAATTTGAGATACCATTGTCGTGAAGACTGCTTCAAGCCATATAATGACTTTCTTAACTTGTAAACCTTTATCTCCTAACCTTCAACCTGAGATCCATCAGGTTGTCGCATATAAATCTCTTCCTTTAATTCTTCATTAAGGAACGTCGTCTTCACATCCATTTGGAACAATTCCAAATCCATATATGCGACTCTGGCAAAGACCATCCGAATAGATGTAAACTTAGCCATTGAAGAGCAGGTTTTCTGGAAATCTATTCCAACTTGCTGAGTATAACCCTTGACAACTAATATGGCTTTGTATTTATCAACAGTACCATCGACTTGGTACTTCTTCTTGAATACCCACTTACATCGTATGGATTGCCTACCTTGTGGCAAATCACATAACTCCCATACACTGTTTCGTTCGATTGAGTCCAATTCATACCTCATGGCGGCCGACCATGATTCCGACTCAGACGAAGCCATACCTTCATCAAAGGATATGGGATCTGTACAATCGGCAACATCCTCATCCACAATGTAACACGACACATCACATCCATAGAAATGGTAATCTTCCATCCATGTGGGCCATGTTCTGTGTCTCTTATTGCCGATTATACTCATGTGTCGTGTGGGTCCACCCACTTCCTCTAAAGGGTCATCATGTTCCATAGGTTCATTCTCTATCAAGTTCTTGTCTAATGCTCAAGTCGTCTTCATTATCCTATAGAACAATCAGAGGATCTGATTCCTCCACTTCATGCTCCTTTTCTTGATGAATTTCAAGGAAAGTAGCATCACAACTTTTGATCAGACCTTTAGTTTCATGGAAGAACCTATATCCTTTAAAATTCTCACTATATCCAATAAACTTGCACTTTAATGTCCTGAAGTCTAGCTTGTCTCTAAGTTGACTCGGTATCAGAACATGTGCTACACATCCCCATTTCCGGAGATGGTCCAACTCGGGCTTTCTGCCATTCCATATTTCATATGGCATTGATTCTGCGAACTTGGTGGGAATCTTATTCTGTATATAGTTCGCAGTCAACATTGCATCTCTACAGAATTTCTTGGAGAGTCCTGAGTGTGAAAGCATACACCACTCTGCATTCATCAAGTTTGATTCTTTCTTTCTGCTACACCATTCTGTTGTGGTGTATAGGGCATTGTAGTCTGCCTAAGAATGCTTGTTTGAATACAGTAATCCTCAAATTCCTTTGAGGTATATTTCCCACCTCTATCTGTCCTAAGAGTCTTTATTGATTTTCCCAATATTGTATCCACTTCCGTCTTATATCTCTTAAATGTTTCAAGTGCTTCCGACTTTCTTCCTAAGAGATAGACATAAGAGAACTTTGAGTAATCATCAATGAATATTACAAAGTAATCCTTATTTCTATGTGTGCTGATGCTCAATGGTCCCCATATGTCCGAATGAATCAAACTTAGTAACTCTGTTGATCGAATTCCGATTTAGAAGGGTCTTCTTGTCATTTTACCGATCAAACAGTATTCACAGGGTAATGTCCTTGCACCCGTGATCTTAAGCAACATATTTGTCTTAATAATTTGATCCATCTTAGAATTTCATGAATGATCCAGTCTCATGTTCGACAAGTCATAGTCAGACAAGCAACACAAGGAATACTCAGAAGAGACATTCATTGATTCATTAGAATTTATTACAGGAAGACAGAACATGTCATGCTCGGGCACAAACTTTTCCATCGCATAGACCTTCTTATTCTTGCCTATAGATACACGTTTGTTATAAAAACGGACTTCGAAATCCTTCTTGAGTAGCACTGGGATAGAGATCAGGTTCTGACGTATCCTTGGGATATATAGTACATCATCCAATACCATAATGCTATCCTCAAGATCAAGTATGTATGTCCCAACACCTTCCACATCCAGGTAGGTATTGTTCCCCATGAAGATCTTCTATTCTCCTTTGTTCAGCTCCTTTAAGTCCATCATGCCTTCCTTTATCTTGGCGATGTGTTTGGTTGCTCCAGAGTCGATCCACCATCCATCACTGTCCGTGACAATGGAGTTGCATTCTACGACAACCATGAATTCTATTTTCTTCTTGCCTTTATTTTCAAGTAATTTAGAATTTCCTGTCTTCTTCTTGTTGGGGCAATTGACCTTGAAATGACCATATTTACCGCAACCGTAGCAAGAGCCACGTGGGTATGTGCCACTCTTTCCCTTAAAATTCGCCTTAGAGGGGTCTAGCATTTTCTTTGTGTGTATCACATTAGCTTCTTCTTCGTCCTCCTCAATCTCAAAGATCTCGACTTCCAATCTTTGCTTTGAGAGGTCTTGTTCAATCGCCAGCTGTGCAGGTGGTCCGTCACACTCTTTATATTGTTGTTATCCTCAAAGATGTAGCAACCATGTTGAATGACAGCGGGAGACTTCCTAAGATGGTTGCTATTTGCATCCTCTCTGGAATTACGCATTCAACAAACGTCAGATCTTTGGCCATCACGATCATCTTGTTCACGTGCTCGAGGATGCTTTCAGATTCCTTCATTCTACACGAGTTGTACTTGTATAGAAGAAACTGGACGCTCACTTCCGATTTGGAGTTATATTTCTCCTTAACCGCTGTCTAGAGCTCATATGCTGATTTACAGGTCTCGAAGACCCGAATCAGATTCAACTCCATATGGATCAGAATAAAACTTTTAGTCCTATTATCTGTTTTCTCCCACTATTTGCGGGACCTAATTTCTTTCATAGTTGGATTCTCAAATAATGTAGGGTCAGGTTTGTTTATTATGGAGTGTATGCTATCGTGTGGCAGGACAAAGTAGATCTTTCTACTCCACAATTCATAATTAGTACCGTTAAGATACTCAATTTTTTTCTACCTTAGTGGAAATAGTCTTGCTTGTCATATTTCTTTGGTTGATATAATAAATATACGATTGTGCGAGATAGTGTAATTTTGCAGGAATAAACAAAGATTAAAAAAAGGCATTACTGAATATAAATAAAACAAGCAAATGGACAAGTTAAAGGCCTTCTTTTTTAATTTAACAAACAAACAAAAAAATATTAACACAAAAAAGGTTATAGAATAGTAACATTTTTTTAATGAAAGTATTTGGTGATTAGAAAACTTATTGACAATTAGAGGACTGAGTTGCATTAACAAAATAACAAATTTTAGCTACCTCTACTATTTTATTTAATATTTTTTTTGACAAAAAATGTAAGATTGTTTTAGGAAAAAATAATGCATGTCAACTCAAAAAAAAACTGGTTTTCCTTTTTTTTTAACACCAAAAGAAAACTAAAAAAAATGAAAACCATGCACATAAAATTGACTATGGTGGAAAGACAGTTTAAAAAAATGTTAAAAAAACAAAACACCTGATACATAAAAAAAGATTATTATGCTTTGTTAAAAATAGACGTTGTGCAGGAAAATAAACGAATTGGGTCCGTAAACCAAGATATGCATACTTAAAAAAAAGGTATTTTTTTATCAACGAAAAGAACAGAGTGTATTTAAAAAAACTCCACCACACAAAAAAATAATTGTTGGTTTAAATAATGTGTTAGATAAAAAACATGTCTTTGACCTCTACCATTTTCTAAAAAAACGTCCATTTTAAAAAACGGCAATGAACCCCTTAAAAACACACGTGGGTTTTGTACCAACTACCAAAAAAAAATGTAGAATATGATTGAATCCAGAATGTGATTGAAGCACGTTTTTAAAAAACGGGAAAAAATTACTTTAAAAAAATTCAAACAACCTTATTCCAGTTCTCTATAAATCGCGTAATGCAACAGGAGTCATGTCATAAAAAAATAAAAAAGGAATAGTGCGTTCACGTGATAAGCAAAGCTTGAAGGTCACGACCAAAAAAATGGAATAGATGCAGTCTATACTGTCAAGTTGAAGGTCACGAAAAAAATTAAAGGTGTAGCTCTAGAGTCTATACTGTCTTGTGGGTTAAGAAAAGGTAAAAAAACCTCTGCTTGAACCTGTGCTAGGGTTTGCTAGAATAGGATGGTTGCGACAACGACAACTAGCGTGGCTGGCGGTGGAGGTCAAGGAGGAAGCAACTACCTCGACAACTAGTTAAGACGACGATCAGGAAATGCTCTGATGCCAATCTAAGAATGTCGAGGTACGCTTCCTTCTTCTTCAAGCTCGAGAGAGTACGAGAGAGATATAGAGAGATGAAGGGATAGAGTCGAAAGGGGGCCTCCCGTTGGCGAGGTACCAATCGATGATCATTCTCCTCCTCGTCGAGGTGTATATATAGGTGTAAAAATCCTTGCTTAGTCCGCCCCTTCCCCACACTGACGGTTGCGGTCTTCCGTAAGATCCGACCTCGTCGCAATTGCCGCCCTCCGGATCGACCGGTGACGGTTCTTGACCACTTGATCAAAGGGATGTTCTACCGTTTTCGCATTTGGGATGGGAAGAATATTAATTTTATGATCATTTCAGTAGGGGAGGGACTAGGGATTTTTCTCGAGTGATAAGATAAGTCAATGTAGTGTGAGGGTCCTTTGATCAAAACAAACCTAAATGTGGTTAACTCGGGTCAGACCAAGTGGCATGGCCTTCATCTCAAGTTAGTTGGGTCCTTAGCTATTTGAGATTTTTTTGATATTTTACATGAGGTTCACTAGGAAAATTTTGGGAATTAAAATAGCTAGGATTTAAAATAAGGGGTAAATTACAAAAAGGGACTGGTCTTTACATGAATTCTCAAATTAGTGATTAATTTTTAGTTTGTAACAAATAGGGGATCAAAGTTTAACTTAACATTCCAGTTTCCAATGTTGTCAATGGGCGGCTCAACCCATGACTGAAGTTTAGGAAACTACCTCTGACGAGGTGGTGAAGGTGAATAACCGGTACATGCACCTCACGGAGGAGATACTGAAGGAGCGCCCCAACCTCTGCACATGGATGGAGCCATCTCTCAACACGTGTCGTGAGCTCATGGTGGAGCAAGTCCCTTGCCTCACCATGAGGACTACGTAGTAGTCATCAAGGAATGGGGGCGACCCAAGTCCGACATGACCCACCTCGTATTATGCACCACATGCGTCTTCGACCTGTCTAGCGCCGACCTCCATCTGATCAATCTCCTCGGCCTCCCTTC
The DNA here is from genome assembly GCA_037367405.1 of Ottelia alismoides. NCBI lineage: Eukaryota > Viridiplantae > Streptophyta > Magnoliopsida > Alismatales > Hydrocharitaceae > Ottelia > Ottelia alismoides. The sequence goes on along the minus strand of JAZKJV010003141.1, from coordinate 259,606 downwards.
CATGGTCAAGCGGACCATGATGTACATGCATGGCTACTTCACGGGAACCATGTACCTCCGCATTGCCAAGGATATCGTCGTGAATAACCTGGGTGCCTGTGTGCTCGATGTTTGCGCCAAGATGACCATGGGTTGGTTCCGAGGCCCGAACGAGAAGCACCTGGACAACCTCATCAGACTGACAATGCTCTACGATGGTGCATGGGTTGTAGTGATCGGAGCTGACCTCGTGTTCGACGTGGAGAAGCTCATCTTCGAGATAGTGTCAGATGGGGCGTATCAATCAAACCTCTAGCAGGAATCCTCGGTGTGGCCGAGCAACCCGATGGGGGTAGAACTTGTAGAGACTGGCAAGGCTGACCAACACGACGAAGACACTAAGCACCACCTAAAGCAAGACCACATCTCTAGAGAGCTTGAGCCCACAACAACAGGATCTCATCATCTTGGCAGATCCGCCCATCGTCCTCCCAAGATTCTAGCTTTGATGGATTGGATCTTTGATGTGTTACATCATCCCCCTGTGTGAACCCAACTAAAAGTTCTGATTTTGGTGCAACGACGTTTTAGATTTGGTGAACAGACCGTAGTGATGCCCGGAACTTATGGATATGGAGGAATGGGGATGGGAGGAGGCGCGGGTGGCACCTGACGTGCCCCCTTAACTGGAGCCAAAGGAACCAAAGGAAGAAGAATGCGAGGGGCACGCAACGGAGGAGAGGCGGCTATTGCGGAACAGGTTGAGAATGTAAAGGTTGAGGGCCTCCTTCGCTGGAGACTCCTCCTCCTCCTCCTCTGGTTTCATGTTGTAGAACTCCCTCACGAATGCGTTCAGATCTGTATGGCCCATATGGAGATAATTTCGTCAACTACAACCATGGGTTGAGCGTCCCATTGATGACCTTGGGGATTGGAATATTAAGTTAAACTTTGATCCCCTATTTGTTACAAACTAAAGATTAGTCCCTAACTTGAGAATCCATGTAAAGATGTCCCTTTTTGTAATTTACACTAAAATAAATTATAGGTTTATTAGGGTTCTATTTTGTATTTTAACCTTGCTAGGTTAGTTAGTATGATTAATAGTTAACATAGGGTTAGGTCAAGTTTACGATTGAGCTAGTTAAGGTTTCTAGCTACGAAGGACTAGGGTTTATGTGTAGAAAGTTAGTGTAAGATTCATATTTTGGTATAGATAATCAAGAGTAATGGAGTGAGTGATTGTATAATGCAATATATAAGAGTTTTTTCTTGATGATTGTTTAATGATTGATTAATTTCCTAAGGGATTAAGTCACTTGTTTTAGGCTTGTAGATTGTCATGATTGAGGAACAAACATGCAATGAATAAGAGATTGTGGACTAACTTATTAATTGACGTTCTTAGACAAGTTCGCAATATAATTATTTTCAATCTATTTAATAATATTATAATACTAATAATACTGACAAATATGACTATTTAATTTTAAATATTACTTCTTAATAGAGCATATAATTGGATCAATGTCTTATTATATGGGCTATCCTTTATTGATTTTTTGTTTAATAAAAAATATGTCCATTTTCGCAGGTGCATGAACACACGTACACACATATGCGCCACGCACATGAACACACATAGGGATACGTGTCCGTGTATGCTCATGCCTACGCACATGAACATAGTCTTAAGGAACCTAAAGAATTATATCAAGGCGACCTAAAGTATCTTTAATTCCAGTCCTTAATGGGTTCCTATGAAATTAAGTGTATTAAGGTCTATTCCAAGCTCCAATCTTCAGACTTTACTTGGACTATTTCAATTGTCTATGCTATTCTGAAAAATGCGGATTGATGAATCCACGATTCGTCGCCTGTATTCTTTTATTTTAGCTTCATTTTCTTAGTCAAACACCTGTAAATACCCATTAATTCCATAATTTACCATTTTGCATGCATTCGTTAAATATGCATTTTTAACACATTTTGTGCTTAAATAAAAGAATAAAGGAGAAAAGAAAAGAAAAGAAAAGAAAAGAAAGGATGTATTTATGCAATAAATACAGACTGACCCGAACCCCGAGAGAAGGTCAAGACTTGACCTGATCGACCATGAATAAAGTAGGGGGAGATAGGGTCTTCTGGCAAAAATCCAAAAATAATTTGTACATAAATTCCCTATATATTCGTATAAAACTTGTACTATTTTATTTGTATATATTTTGATCTCAAATTAATTATTTTTATAATGAAGTTGTAAATAAAAATGTGTTGTAAATAATAAAAATAATTGTAAAATAAAATAATGTACATATTACTAATAGTCACCCTCAGATAAAGCCAAAATGCGATCGTTGAAAATACAATTCCGGCTCCATAAACTCAAATTGAACCAAGCTCACTTCCATTATACTCTAAATTAAATTATCTTTCAAATGACTATGATTTCATAATTTTTGGAGTTACGGTTAAAAAGTCGGTTTTTCTGGGGTGTTTTGTGCAGTTTTCCCATATACTTGTTGTATATATTTGATTCATATCTATTTTTACATAATGTAAATATTATTGTAAAATATATTCATTAAAAATAAAAAAATTATAAATAATAAAATTTAATAAAATGTGTTGTATAAATTATTTCCTTATGTGTACATGTGTATAATATATTATAATGTATTTTATGTACATAATATTTGTATACAACTAACTTCCTTATATAAAAACCACCAAAAAATTAAATTATCTAACATTAATTAATTAATTTAATTTAATTACGAATTTTTTATTTAATTATTTGATTTATTTGATTTATATACTTACCATGTATATTAGAATTGATTTTATGCCTTTAATGGTCACCATTAAGGTGGCTAATTGATTTCCATTAATTATTTGATTTATTTAATTAATTGAATTCCGAATTTTGTAATTAATTAATTATTTAATTATTTTCACCAATAAACACATTCCTTAAGTGTATATACATTCTCTTTTCATTTCTCTGCTCTTTTTAATGGGCTCCTCCTCCTCATTCACTCCTTGATTGATCTTTGGTGGAGAGGAGCCTGATCTCCGAGAATCATCTTGTTAAAGAAGGGTGCCTAGCCTTTGAGCCGTCCGGTGACAGCGTGTCGGCCCACGTTGAGGCCATCCTGGCATTTCCGAACCCTGAGGTGAGATCCATTTTATTTCTCATCATCTTTTTTCTTAGGTAGATCGTAGATTAAATTTTTGCAGTAGATTAATCATTAGGTATTAAAACCACAAAAATTTCACCACATGATTCTCGTCCGACTATGAATTTTTCACCTCACATCTTGATCCCTACATTTCTTTTTCTACCTCACGCAATCTTCCACCTCCGACTACACACGGTGGTCGGAGTCATGGATCTCTCTTTCATCTCGTCGAGATCCTTCCATTCACAGTCCCCATTTGTGTATAAATAAAAAAAGATAATATAAAATTATTTTTTCCTATTTATCTAACCTATGTTTTTGCAGGAAAAATAAAAAAAATCCTCCAAAATTTGTTTTGCAGGAAAACTAAAAAAACATATTTGTTTGTGCCTCTAACCTCTGTTTTGCAGGATCAAATAAAAAAGTAAAAAAAATAATAAAGAAAATTCTTAATTATGTTGCTTACCGTCTCTATACAAAAATAAAAAAATATAAAAAATCAACCAGGCCGTGGGGTCGTCACCCCCCGCCGCCATCCTCCGCGTCGACGGCCATCAGATCCGGATCACTACCCCTGCCGTCCGCCACCACGCGGCAGTGACGCCATCCGCCCTTGCTGCATCACCGTGTGGAGGTCCTGCGCGGCGGCGCTCCATTCCTACGCCAACCCTGCCACAGCGACACAGCCACCTCAACCACGCTCCACCGCCGACCCCATGCCTCGCCGACCCCTGCACGTGCCCAATCCGCCCCGCCGGGTCTCCACGCGTGCACCGCCAGGCCGCGCCCCCGTGAGCAGCACTACTCCAGGCCACCACCCTCCGCCCGTGACCGAGCTCCACCGCGCCGCCCTTCTAAAAATCACCGCGCCGCCCTGGTCGCGACTCCACCGAGCTCCACCGCACCGCCCTGGTCGCGACTCCGCCATCCTAGTGGCGCCTCGCCGCTTTTGAAGTCCACGGCCGCGTCGCCGCCCGTGACTCTGCGGCGCACCACTCCCCATTGGCCGTCGCGACCCCTCGTGCCGCCCAGCACCTCCCTCCTTAGTGGCAGCGGCACGACGGGTACCTCTCCTCCCCTTTTTTGTGTGAAGAATGAAGGTCAAAAAGAACCCTAAGGGGGTCTTTGAATAAAAAATATTTTTTATAAAAATTATATAAAGGCCCTCAGAAGTTTTCAAATTTGCAAAGAATCCCCTGTGCATCAGAAGAACACGTGCGCGTCATGTGACATTTGGGTAAATTTTACCTTTCCTCCTGCAAGATTATGTTTTTATTATTCAGTGCAGAACTTTGAGAAATTGCATGTTAGCCCCTGAACTACAGACTTTAATTTTACATGCACTTTTCAATAGAATAAATATTTTTATTATTCGAAAAATTCTCAAAAAATTTGCATGCTCCTGCTATGTCTTTTTACGTTGTATAAAATTTTCATCATTTTTATCACCATTTGATATTTTAAAAATAAAAACAGTAACTTTTTGCCTTCCAGAAATTGCAAAATTCATAAAAAAAATCGAAAAAAATCTTTAAAAATAAAAAAATTAGTATAGGTGTATTTCTGTGTGTTTTAATTTCTATCCAATTTTTGTCCATTCATTAGCTCTTTTTAAAAATAAAAAAATTGAAAAAGTAAAATTCTTAAAAATTTTGTATAAAATTCTAAAAAAATCCAAAAATTGTGATTTCAGTTTCTGATTGTAGATAATGACTTGTAGTTTCTATTAAAAATAAACTTCAGGATTTTGAGTACTTAAAGGATTTTTAACTTGCAAAATACTCCTGCCTCTGCACGTTTTCACTTATTTTGTACTGATTGATTTTTTACAAAATCATAAAAACATCAAAAAATTGCGAAAAATTTGCTAAAAACACTTTAAAATATATAAAACACAAAAATATTTTCTTTTTAATTTTCTGAGCATTTTTTACTATTCTGAAAAGTACAAAAAGAGTGTGGGTTGTGTGTTTTATCACTTGCGCATATTGTTCTTAATTTAAAAACAAAAAAATAATATAAAAAAATCAAAACCACTAAAAATTAACTTTGAAATTTAACTATAGAGTTTTTAAATCATGCTCCTTGTGTTCGACCCTGGTCGCTATACAAGGTAAAAAGACTAGCGAAAACTGCTTACATGTGCATTTATTGATTGATCTTTTATCAAGTGGTTTAAAAATATTTTTCTCATTGACCGCGCTTGGTGATTTGGGTCACAGCGACCATATTTTATTTACATACTTAACCCGAGTTGTCAGGCGTGTCATCAGAATGGCGTCGTTGCAGTAGCACTACTCTCAGCTACCACCATCTCAGGACACTCAGATGGTAGTTCTTCTCCCATCCCCTTACGAGCATGAGCCGTTGATTGAAGTCAACGGGATTTGGTATGACCGACAGTAGCCCGGGATAGGTCAGGATCACCCTGGATTTAGATGATCAAACGGAGGTACCTCGTCCCAGCAGCAACCTCCAGCTCAGGGTGGACAGAGCAGCCAGTAGCAACAGCAGCCCCATTACTCCCAGCAGCAGCAACACTTCCAGCAGGGTCCTCGTCCCTACCATCAGGGACAACAGTGGAGGAAGTAACAACAACCTCAACAGTATTCTCAGCCTCCTCCTTATTTCCAGCGAGGAAACCCATCCGGTTCTCATGCACCTATTTATGAGAATCCAACCCTTGATGACCCCGTCCGCTTACTCACTGATCAGCAGATGTCCTTCCGGCGAGAGATGGATGAGTTCCGACGTGAAATGAGGGAGATAATCAAGGAAAGCCGCCATACCCGCTCAGATTGAACCTAACCCGAACAATCTGAAGAGGAAATATGAGCAGGTACAGTTTATAGAGACCGCCACTCCTAGTGATATTTTAATGATATTTCATCCTCCATATTTGATGTTAATTTTGTGACACTTAGGAGCGACAGAAGGACACCATGCGGTGCCTCGTCTGAACGACAACCCCATGATGATTCCAGAGCGTCAGATGAGGAGGATAGCGATGCTGATGTCGCTGATGATGTTGATGATGGTGGTGCTGACGCCACCTAGGATGATGATCCACTCGACGGTACTGAGGCCGTCATTTCTCCTGATGCAGTTGGTGGTACTGATGCCATTATTAGACGTGATGCTGAGCCAGAGCGCGGTGCTGATGCATGAAGGCAGATGCCATGGGTGGTACTGATGCCACCATCTCTATTCCAGTTGTGTTTCCTTCTGTGTTTGTACCTCAGGACATTATCAAAAACACCAAAAATATAAATAAAGGAAAGGTTTCTTCATCTACTCCGAGTCCATATGTGTTGCATGATAACTCTTATATGGTCTCCAGTCATTCTCGGCAGTAGGAACCTCTTCCTGACCCTCTATCTGAGGAGGGTCCAACTATCCCTTTCCCTCAAGCACTTCGCTTAGGGTAAGGGAAGAAAACAGAAAATCCAAAAAAATTACAACAGTTAGAGTTCAGCCAGCAGATGATAGACAGATTCCACATCCATCTTACTCTACAGGAGGACTAGAGCACATCCCTCTCTTCCAGAAGCACTTGAGAGAAAAGACCACTGTACATCGGAAGAAAAGGAATCGTAATGCAGAAATCCATGTGCTTACACGTGCCACTTGCTTCGCTATTCAGAATCAACTGCCAGCCAAGAGACCCGATGGAGGAGCTCCATATGTCAGATGCCATATTCATGAGCAGCAGTTCGATCGTACCCTATTAGAAAGAAGGTCTTTGATTATCCTTCTACCTGCAACCTTACATGATCGATTCGAGTTTGTCCCTCTTAAACAAAGCAGAACGATCCTTCAGTTTGCTGATAGATCTGTTAAGAGGCCGAAGGGGTTACTAAAAGACGTTGTCATCACAATTCAGGGTTTGAAATTCCCCGTGGACTTTGTTGTATTGGACATGGAGGTCCCTGAATCAGTGACAGATACCCCATCATCTTAGGACGATCATTCTTGGCCACAACCAAGGCAGTGTCTGACCATGATAATGGGAAGGTATACTTCTGCGTCGAGGGTGAATGTATACAAATAGAGACGATCGAGGAGGTCAGAGCTAGAGATTTAGAGTGCTCAGACCAGATGACCGATTTAGAGCATATGACAGATGCAGAGCTAGACATCCACCACGAGTGTGATTTTGTGCTTACAAATGATGAAACAGTTTGGGAAAGATCCCACATCACGAGCTCTTGCCACATCGTTAGACAGTGTAGATTCACAGATTATGGAAGATGAGAGTTCGGAGAGCACACTCATGGCAAAGGATACAATAGAGGCTATTTATCATGATCAGGATAGCGAAGATGATCTTGTCTCATGCGCTTCAGATTCAGATTCCTCAGACACAGACACCGACTTTGACTGGCAGGAGTTCGATGAATATTTACCGTGTCTGGTGCCTACAGAGCCGACAGCTAGGACGGAGAGTGAGCCAGGACAATTGATAGATATACCAGTAGGGCCATCTTCATCAAATTTACCGTTGCAGCAAGAGTTCTCACACATAGATCTGGTAGCATTCACTCAGACATTCCAGAAGCCATATTTACCAGCTCCCACTTGCCCAGAATTAAAGACCTTACCGCAGAGCATGAAGTATAGGTTCCTTGTGGGTGAGCCCGAAATGTTCCCAGTCATTATCTCAGCAGATCTGGCTGAAGACCAAGAATCTCATTTGATGGAGGTTCTTGAAAGAAACCGCAAGTAAATCAGATGGAGTGTAGCTGATTTCCAAGGGATAAGTCCGGTCATGTGCTCCCACCACATTTATCAAAGAAGACGCCAAGCCCTCGTGTGAGTTCCAGCGACGGCTGAACCCAAATCTTCGAGAATTGGTCATGAAGGAAAATCTAAGTGGTGGAGCGCCGATTTTCTCTACCCCATCTCCGACTCCAAGTGGGTTAGTCCATTGCATGTGGTACCCAAGAAGACGGGCATCACTACAGTTGTGAATGAGTCTGGAGAGGAGATAGCTACCCGAGTACCTACTTCTTGGAGGGTCTATGTGGACTACAAACGATTGAATCAGGCCACCAAGAAGGACCACTTCCCGCTAGCATTCATAGACCAGATCATTGAGAGATTAGTTGGGAAGAGTTTTTACTACTTTTTGTATGGGTGTTAGGGATAGAACCAAGTGGCCATAGCGTCCGAAGACAAAGAGAAAACATCGTTCACCTGTCCGTTTGGGACGTATGCTTTTCGACGGATGCCCTTTGGATAATGTAATGCCCCGGCTACATTCCAAAGGTACATGCTCTCTATTTTCTCGGACATGGTTGGTGAATTTTTAGAGGTCTTCATGGATGACTTCTCGGTCTACGGTGACAGTTTTGATGCATGTCTTGATTACCTAGATCGAGTACTTCAGCGTTGCATTGAGGTAAATTTAGTCTTATCTTAGGAGAAGAGTCATTTCATGGTGACTCAAGGGACGGTCCTTGGCCACATCATCTCTAACAGGGGCATGGAGGTTGACCCGGCCAAGGTGGATATCATCAAGAAGCTCAATACACCGTCCAATATACGACAGTTGCGGTCTTTTCTGAGGCATGTCGGTTTTTACCGATGATTCATACAGGACTTCAGCAAAATTGTCCGACCGCTCACTGATTTGTTAACAAAAGACACTGAGTTCCTTGTAGATGATAAGTATCTTACATCATTTGAGACTCTCAAGAATCTAGTTGTTGAGACTCCTGTCCATCAGCCGCCTGATTGGTCTCTCCCATTCGAGATCATGACGGATGCCTCCGATTTTGCCGTAGGGGCCGTGCTAGGACAGAGGAGGGACAGATTACCATATGCCATTCACTACGCTAGCAGAATAATGGATGCTGTTCAGCGGAATTACACAGTCACAGAGAAAGAGGTGCTAGCTGTAGTCTTTGCCTTGGATAAGTTTCGATCTTATATTCTTGGATGTAAAGTGACTATTTATACTGATGACACTACCATCCGATATTTAATGGCGAAGAAGGATGCCAAAGCCAGATTGACTAGATGGATCCTTCTACTCCAGGAATTTGACATTGAGATTAAGGATAAACCTGGAGTTAAAAATGGTGTGGCAGATCACCTCTCCCGTTTAGAGAACCTTGAGGATTCAGATCAGATTACACCTATTACAGAGACATTTCCAGATGAGTCGATCCTTGCAATCACCTTAATTCCATGGTACGCCGATATTGTGAACTATCTTGTCACGAAGAAAGTTCCACAAGATTGGCCCAGACAACGACTTGAGACCTTTCTTGCAAAGGCCAAGTCGTACCATTGGGAGAATTCCACTCTTTATCATGAAGGAGGGGATAGCATATGGAGACGGTGTATTCCTCAAGAAGAGCAGCATAGCGTCCTCACCTATTGCCATAAGCTTGAGGCAGGAGGACATCATTCTGGGAGACGGACAACACAAATGGGGCTTTAATCCGGCCTTTGGTGGCCTACCCTCTTCAAGGATTCAGATGAATTCATGAAGAGATGTACTGACTGTCAGAAAATGGGCATTTGTGGACAGAGAGATATGATGCCGATGCATCCCATTCACTTCTGTGAGGTATTTGATGCATGGGGGCATCGATTTCATGGGCCCATTTCCTAGAGCCAGGGATTTGAGTATATCTTGCTTGCTGTAAATTATGTGAGTTGTTAAATTGAGGCCATCCCCGCCCGAACCGCATATGCTAATACCGTTTGCAAATTCTTGAGGAAAAATATCGTTACACGGTTCGGAGTACCTAGAGTTTTGATATCTGACGGGGGGACTCATTTTATCAACGACAAGTAAGGGCCCTTACCAACGAGTTCAGATAGACCATAAAGTTGCCACTCCTTATCATCCACAGACAAATGGTTTTGCTGAAGTTTCTAATAGAGAGATATATTATAGAAGGTAGTCTGCCCAGACCGAAAGGATTGGTCACAACTTTTGGACTCGATCTTGTGGGCATATCGGACATCCTTCAAGTTCCCATTGGGTACATCTCCATTCCGACTCGTTTATGGCAAGCCATGCCACTTACCAGTTGAACTGAAGCATAAGTCACTATGGGTTGTTACTGAGATATTTTTGGATCCAGAGAGTGTAAGAGATCAGAGAAAGGCACAATTGGCAGCCCTGGAGGAACTTCGAGATACAACCTTTTCAAGTATCCTATAGTATAAGGAACAGGTGAAGATATGACAAGATTCTCACATCAGCCATAAGCAGTTTGAGCCGAATCAGAAAGTATGGTTATTTGATGCCATGCTAAAATTATTTCCAGGGAAGTTGCAGAGCAAGTGGTAGGTACCATACTTGGTCTGGAAGGTGCATGACAATGGCAGCATTGATATATCTGAGATGACATCCGAATCTACCTTCCGAGTTAACGATCAGTCGTTGACGTTGCCCCTATTCATTTTGCATGAGACGTAGTTTTTGACTCACATCATTTGCATATCATGCCTGATTTTCATTTCCTCTCGCAGCTGTATAGATTCAGATGTCCATATCACACATTCTTTTGTCTAACACCCCATCTCCATCTTATGATTATGCTATACCTAGGGTGTACTTTACCCTAAGTATGGGGGGTGTCAGACTTGTGATTATTCATTTGATTCTTTTTACCTCTATTTTGTTGTCTATACTTAGGGATATTTTACCCTAAGTATAGAAGGGGTAAACCCAGTACACTCTACTCCTCGTTTTCCCTTGTGTACAGTCTTCTATACTTAGGATTACTTGATCCTAAGTATAGGGGATCACCGACTTCTATTGATTATATTCTTTTATTCGTCATTGTAGTATACTATTCTTTTCACTTTTCTATACGTAGCACGAGTTATGTCTTTATTTCCAGCTTTGATCACTATGAGGACATGGTTCGAGCTAAGTATAGGGGGTGTCGTATATATTGTATATATACTTTAGCCATAACTCGTACTTTAATATTTTTAATATGGCTAAAATACTGTGTAAATACTGGTAAAAAAACAAAAAAAAGATGCAGAAATTTCCTCAAAATGTTTTCTTGTACATACTGATTAAAAAGTCAGGTTAAAATATTTAGAAAAATATTTTGAAAGTAGTTTGAAAAATCTATTTGAAAAATCTTTTGGAAACTATTTGAAAAATGTTTGAAAAATATTTTCAACCATTGTAAAAATATTGTGGCTTGTAAAAATTTTTCTCTTTGTGTGAAAAAAAGATTTTTGTAAAACTATTTGCAAATGTTTGGAAAAATGGTTGAAAATTATTTTGAAAATCTATATATATATTTTTTGAAAAATGTTTACAAAATTATTTTCAAATGATTGTAAATGATTGTAAAATTGTGTGAAAATTATTTTGGACTATAGTTTGGAAAATTATTTGTAAAATTATTTTCAAATAAATTTGAGGAATATATGCATCACAAAAAATAAATAAAAAATGGTAAAAATTAAGATAAAAAACCCAACTGTGTATATACCTGTATAAATCACTCAAGTTGTAGATCCTTTCTCATGACTATTGTAAATAATTGACTCATTTCTTTGTAAATATGTGTATACAATCCCTAAACCTTATTAAAAAAGAGATTTGTATATACTTGTATATATTTTTAACTATTTGCAAACAAAAAAAACTTTTTACATGTGCATCATTTTTAAAAATCATTAAAAATTTCAAAATTTTGAAAATTGTTTCAAAAAAAGATTTTGTTTACTTTGCGTTGTACATATTTTCTTTCATTGGCATGTGCATTTTTCAGGATAGTCTTGAGGATTAAACTAAGTATGGAATAATTTGAGGAATGGAGCTTAGTTGGACATTAATCCACTTAATTTCAGAGGAGCCTTATAAGATTTGGAGTTAAGACTTTTTAGGTCCTAGTGACTTAATTCTTTGAGTCCATAAGACTATGTTCACATGTCATCTTGATGAGTGTAAGTAGAATATTTAACAACACACGCATGATTCTTTCAGACCGTGGCTTACCTTGGACAATGCACTCTACACGTAGCTCTTCATAGAGGAGGTAGTGAGGGGGCATAATCTTTTGGCTTAGGGTAGCATACGAGGGTAGTACATCTAGGCGAAACCTCTCATCCTCCTCTAGGGAGGGAAGTGCATCTCAACCTGGTTTGGTGATGTTGAGGTCTAAAGACAGTAGCTGCGGGGTTGCAATAATGCTTCAAAAGAGGGATAGTCTACTGGCTCAAGGGGAAAAACTCCTTATGTACATGTTGCACCTTGTATATATTTTCAAAAAAAAAGAAAAAAATGCAAAATCTCCAAAAGTGGACATGACTGATTGAAAAATAAAATGCCTGCTGGAGTGTATATACAAGAAAAAAAGAATAAGAGCTTCAAAGTCAAATTTGTGAGCTTGCAGCGGGTGACATGGCTACACTAGTCATGCATCTAAGGATAGGTAACTACACTGGTTGCCGTCCATTCTCTTCTCCATCCCCTCTTCTTGAGCTGGTTGTACTTGAACTTAGAAGGGAATATCTCCGCTCCTCAAGGAAAGAGTTGCTAGACTGGGGGATTAGAGTTACCTTGTTGAGAGAGGCTGTTTCTTTGTTACTTTTGAGGTGAGGAGCTATATTCACTTACACCGTACAAGTAAGAATTCATAGTCATAAGAATTTGTGTATGTAGACTTGTTCTGATCTGAAATTTGAGGCGACCTGAATAGGAGTCTTGTGGAACTTAGAGGCTGTTAGGTTTTAAATCCATATCCCATTAAGGTTCCGACACACTAATAATCCAGAGGTCCGATAGAGCTTCAGACTACATTTTTATGAAGATAAGTTTAAAATTCAACATTCTTCTAACTTCTTTCCTTTTTCTTTTCTTTATTTTTGTTTTCACTTATTTTCCAAATAAGTGATTGCTATGGGACTAGTAAAGGTAAAGTATAGGGGAATGATGAATCCACGATTCATCGCCTTTATTCTGTTATTTTAGCTTCATTTTCTTAGTCAAACACCTGTAAATACCCACTAATTTCATAATTTTACCATTTTGCATGCATTTGTTAAATATGCATTTTTAACACATTTTGTGCTTAAATAAAAGAATAAAGGAGAAAAGAAAAAGAAAAGAAAAGAAAGAATGTATTTATGCAATAAATATAGACTGACTCGAACCCCGAGAGAAGGTCAAGACTTGACCTGATCGACCAGGAATAAAGTAGGGGGAGATAGGGTCTTCTGTCAAAAATCCAAAAATAATTTGTACATAAATTCCCTGTATATTTGTATAAAACTTGTACTATTTTATTCGTACATATTTTGATCTTAAATTAATTATTTTTATAAATAAAAGTTGTAAATAAAAATGTGTTGTAAGTAATAAAAATAATTGTAAAAGAAAATAATGTACATATTACTAATAATCACCCTATGATAAAGCCATAATGCGATCATTGAAATACCAATTCCGGCTCCATACGAACTCAAATTGAACCAAACTCACTTCAATTATACTCTAATTAAATTATCTTTCAAATGGCTGTGATTTCATAATTTTTGGAGTTACGGTTAAAAAGTCGGTTTTCTGGGATGTTTTGTGTAGCTTTCCCATATACTTGTTGTATATATTTGATACATATCTATTTTTACATAATGTAACTATTATGATAAATAATATTTTCATGAAAAATAAAAAACAAAAAATATAAATAATAAAATTAAAAAATATGTTATATAAATTATTTTCTTATGTGTACATGTGTATAATGTATTATAATATATTATATGTACATAATATTTGTATACAACTAAATTCCTTATATAAAAACCACCAAAAAAGTAATTTATTTAACATTATTCAATTTATTTAATTTAATTACGAATTTTGTATTCAATTATTTGATTTATTTGATTTATATACTTACCATGTATATTAAATTTGATTTTATGCCTTTAATGGCCACCATAAAGATGGCTAATTGATTTCCATTGATTATTTGATTTATTTAATTAATTTAATTTCGAATTTTGCAATTAATTAATTAATTTATTTATTAATTTAATTATTTTATTATTTTTACCAATAAACACATTCCTTAAGTGTATATACATTCCTTTTTCATTTCTCTTCTCTTTTTAATGGTCTCCTCCTCCTCATTCATTCCTTGATCGATCTTTGGTGGAGAGGAGCCTGATCTCCGAGAACCATCTTGTTGAAGAAGGGTGCCTAGCCTCCGAGCCGTCCGGTGACAGCACGTCAACCCTCGTCGAGGCTGTCATGGCATTTCCAAACCCCGAGGTGAGATCCATTTTATTTCTCGTTATCTTTATTCTTAGCTAGATCGTAGATTAAATTTTTGCAGTAGATTAATCATTAGGTCTTAAAACCACAAAAAATTCACCACATGATTCTCGTCCGACGACGAATTTTTCACCTCACATCTTGATCCCTACATTTCTTTTTCTACCTCACGCAATCTTCCACCTCCGACCACAGACGGTGGTCGGAGTCATGGATCTCTCTTTCATCTCACCGAGATCCTTCCATTCACAGTCCCCATTTGTGTATAAATAAAAAAAAGAAAATATAAAATTATTTTTCCCTATTTATCTAACCTTTGTTTTTGTAGGAAAAATAAAAAAATTTCTCTCTAACATTTGTTTTGCAGGAAAACTAAAAAAAACATATTTGTTTGTGCCTCTAACTTCTATTTTCCAGGATCAAATAAAAAAGTAAACAAAAAATAATAAAGAAAATTCTTATTTCTGCTGCTTACCGTCTGTATACAAAAATAAAAAAAAATATAAAAATATCAACCAGGCTGCGGGGTCGTCACCCCCCGTCGCCATCCTCCGCATCGACGGCCATCAGATCTGCATCACTACCCCTGGCGTCCGCCACCATGCGGCAGCAACGCCATCCACCTTCGCCGCGTCACCGTGTGGAGGTCCTACGCAGCGGCGCGCCGTTCCCACGGCAGCCCCGCCACAGCGGCACAACGGACGTCAACTGCTCTCCACCACCGACCCCGTGCCTCGCTGACCCCTACGCGTGCCCGATCCGCCCCCCGGGTCTCCACGCATGCGCCGCCAGGCCGTGCCCCCATGAGCGGCGCTGCTCCAAGCCACCGCCCTCCACCTGTGACCGAGCTCCACCGCACCACCCTTCTAAAAATCACTACGCCGCCCTGATCGCGACTCCACCGAGCTCCACCGCGCCGCCCTGGTCATGACTCCGCCATCCCCGTGGTGCCCCGCCGCTTTTGAAGTCCTCGACGGCGGCGTCGCCCGTGACTCTACGGTGCACCGCACCGCTCCCCCTCGGCCGTCGCGACCCCGCACGCTGCCCATTGCCTCCCTCCTCAGTGGTGGCGGTGGGTACCTCTCCTGCCTTTGTTGTGTGAAGAACGAAGGTCCAAAAGAACCCTAAAGGGTGTCTTTGAATAAAAAAATATTTTTTGGAAATATATCAAGGCCCACGGAAGTTTTCAACTTTGCAAAATAGCCCCTGTGCATCAGAAGAACACGTGCGCGTTGTGTGACATTTGGGTAAATTTCACCTTTCCTCCTGCAAGATTATAAAAATTATTATTCATTGCAGAACTTTGAGAAATTGCATGTTAGCCCCTGAACTGCTGACTTCAATTTTACATGCACTTTTCATCAGAATAAATATTTTTATTTTCGAAAAATTCTCAAAAAATTGTGCATGCTCCATCTATGTCTTTTTACATTGTATAAAATTTTCATTATTTTTTATCACCATTTGATATTTTTAAAAAATAAAAAACAGTAACTTTTTTCCTTCCCGAAACTGCAAAATTCATAAAAAATTGAAAAATTGCTTAAAAATTCCAAAAATAAAATAGTGTAAGCGATTTTTTGTGTGTTTTAATTTCTATCCAATTTTTTCCATTAACTCTTTATAAAAATCAAAAAAATTGTGAAAAATAAAAATTCTTAAAAAATTTGTAGAAAATTTTAGAAAAACTCAAAAATTATGATTTCAGTTTCTGATTGTAGATAATGGCTTGTAGTTTCTATTAAAAATAAATTTCAGGGATTTTGAGTACTTAAAGTATTTTTAACTTGCAAAATACTCCTGCTTGTGCACTATTTCACTTATTTTGTATTGTTTGAATTTTATAAAATCACAAAAACATAATAAAATTGCAAAAAAAACACTTTAAAATAAATAAAATGCAAAAACATTTTCTTTTTAATTTTATGAGCATTATTAACTATTCTGAAAAGTACAAAAAGAATGTGGGTTGTGTGTTTTATCACTTGCGCATATTGTTCTTAATTTAAAAAGAAAAAAATAATATAAAAAAATTCGAAAATCACTAAAAATTAACTTTGAAATTTGACTATAGAGTTTTTAAATCGTGCTTCTTGTGTTCGACCCTGGTCGCTATAATAGGTAAAAAGAAGAATGAAAATCGCTTATATTTGCATTTATTGATTGATCTTTTATCAAGTGGTTTAAAAATATTTTTCTCGTTGACCGCGCTTGGTGATTGATTGATCTTTTATCAAGTGATTTTATTTACATACTTAACCCGAGTTGTCAGGCGTGTCATCACGGATGCTATGTACAATGTAATAAAATATTTTTTATGAAGCAATTTTCTGATTTTTAATTTTTATGGTTTTTTAAAAGTTTTGCAAATTTTTATGCAATTTTGAAAAAAAATGCAAATATTTTTGGGAGTTTTAATTCTGTAAATTGTTAGGGATTCTTAAAAATAAAAAGGTTTTAGAAAATAGAGGTTTGTACATATATTTACATGGGAGTGCGTCTTGTTATTTACAAGAATTAAGATTTTGGAATTCACAAGTTTGTATACAAGGTTTGGAAAGACATTTATTTTGCCTGAATTATATACATAGTTCTCAAAATAATTTTAAAGGATTTTACAAATATTTTGAAAACTTTATTTTGCAAACTAATTTGTCAAATAATTTTCACAAACATTTACAAAATTTGAAATCCACTTTGCAAAGATCTTTCAAATAATATGTATATTTTTCTAAACTAATTTTTCAACGATTTTTCGAATAATTTGCAAATAGATTTTCAAAATATTTTATTCACAAAAAGAAATTTTTACAAGCAAAATATTTTTACAATGGTTGGAAATATTTTGCAACATATATTCCAAACAACTTTCGAATGATTTTTCAAAAAGATTTTCAAATCATTTTTCAAATATTTTGCAAAACATTTTTAACCTGATTTATTATTCATTATATACAAAGAATTTTACTGTGTGTGTTAGTTCTTTTATTAATTAGACATGTTATTGAAGATACACAAATACGTTATGGCTAAAATATATACAAAGTATATATTGACCCCCATACTTAGCGTGAGCTATGTCCTCATAGATCGAAGAGAAAAGTAAGACATAACTCGTACTAAATATAGAAACATATATACTATAATGACTCAATAACGAATAAGCAGGTGATCGTCCCCCTTATACTTAGGATCAATTAATCCTAAGTATAGCAGACTGTATTCTCCATGTAGGGAGGGTCGCATGTGGGAACGAATAAATGAATCATCGGCTCAGCATGTCTCCCCCTATATTAAGGGTAAAATATCTCTAAGTATAGATGGAATATCAAGAGTTGAGGAGACATGTGAGGTATCTACGAATGAATAACCTGAGGACGCTCACCCCCATACTTAGGATGAAGCATATCCTAAATATAACACAGATGAATGCGTGAGGACAATATGGAAGAAAGAATTTGAAAAATGAAAATGAAAATAAGAAAAGATTAAATAATCAAAAATGTTTTTGTACGCCTCTGCTGATGTTGCGACATGAATTTCATCATCATAAACCACCTGAATTGAATCTACCAAGGACATAAATGTATCATATTTAAGATAGGGCTTAAGTAACTGTCCATTGATCACAAATGATTGTACGTCAGCTGACAAGCCAAATATAATAATGCTTCCATTATCACACACATGCTTCACTATGATAGGTCCGGTCCATTTTCTCTTCAACTTCCCTAGGAATAATTTAAGCTTTGCATCTAACAACCAAACCTTCTGACCTGGTCCGAAAGAATTGCAACAGATGTGCTTGTCGTGCTAATTCTTGACCTTCTCCTTGTACATTAGGTTGTTGTCATATGTGTACTCACGAAATTTGAGAAGTCGATTCAGATCCAACTTTCTATTCTTTCCGACCTTCTTAGAATCTAAATTACAGGCATTGATTGCCCACAAAGATTTGTGAATGAGTTCTATGCGAAAATGGCATGGCTTGTCGTACACCAGATAGTAGGGAGACATTCCTAATGGTGACTTGTATTGAAAAATGAAGAAATCGAAGCCGCTAAAGTGGCCTGACAAGTCTGACTCACTGTCGCTGATGCAACTACTCAAATCTCTCGCTAATTCAACAATTAACCCACAATAATCAAGCAATTAATCACATGGTTAAAATTTATTATAGCCTACTAAAAAGATGTATAGTGACAAGTAGCTGGGATCAAACACAGGAAACAAAGGTGCAGAGTATGTGGAATGAGAAATAAAATACAAGAATCTGCCTTTTAACACAACCAATTTCTGGTTTTTATGGTTTTTAGATTTATATATATATTTATATAGTTTTATTATTTAAAATTTTATATTTTTATTCTCTTTCTATATTTTTTAATTTTTATATTTCTTCTTCTTTTAAAATAAGATATATAAGATATACAAAGCTATATATACAATGTAAGGTAATACATATATGTAAAAGCTAATACAAATAAACAGAATAAAAAACAAATTGTTTTGGGGTTTTACCAATTTTTTACTATTTTGTGATTTTGGTGAATTTTGCTAATTTTTATGAGTTTTTAAAGCAAACAATATCCCAAATCAGGGATTAATTAAATATGCCGAATTGAAATGGGAATTAAAAATAGCAAATAATGTCCAAACTTTTCCAATCAATTTTAGTAGGTAAATGATAATATAAAGAAAATTAGAAAATAGAAAATGGCATTTTGGCATTTTTAGAATTTTTTGTATTTCTATCAAGGATTTTGGGGGTTTTCAATTTTGAAGAGCTTTATTTTTCTATTTTTATTGATTTTCGGTCAAAGGCTAAAATATTTAAGTAGGAAAAATATATTTTTTGGAATTTTTTAAAAATTATTATGTAATTTTTATGGATTCTTTAACCCAAATAGGGCATATTTGTGTTTTTTTATTTTAATAAATAGTTAAAGTGCCTAAAAATAAAAACCAAAATAAGGCATGAAACTACACACAACAAGACACCCTATCCTATTTTTTGAGGTTTTTAGAACACATTTGCTACATTTAATAAATAGAACAAATGCAAAAAAATATTGAACTAGCAAGGGCATAAATGTAAAAAAAAGTGTGGGGTTTTTCTGCAAATTTTTCAAAAATATTAATTTAAAGTTCCAGGACTTAAATGAAATACATAAACCCGTAGGAGTTGATGAATCTTAGATCCATCATGCTAAAATTAGTCAATTAAGCTTTGTTCCTCAAAATTCATATGCATTTCATAATTCATAGAGCATCATTAACATTTGTACATGTGTAAATAATATTCACATTTCATCATGCATAATATCATAATGTGTAAATTGGCCTAAAAAGCTACCAACTACCTTTATTTTTAATTAATTCATCCTAACTCCGATTGACCTGAAACCACCTCATTGTGTAGATATTACTAACAAGAATAAATAAAAATTCAAAAAATTACTAACTCAAATAAGTGTCAAATAAACCCAAAACCAAATTTCACTTCTGATGAAGTAAAAAGCACATATCTCCATCACATAGTGTCCGATGTTGGTCTCCTCACTATTAAAGTACTATATTTTTAGAAACCTTCAAAACACCACCAATTTCGTAAAATTCGGATCTCGTATGTGAAAGTTGGGTTTTGAGCCTCTTTTGCGCATTTTATCTTTTTGCTATTTTTGACTTGAGTTTTTATGTACATAATTAACACTTTAATTTTATTTATTTCTCATTTGTGTTCTTTGATGAAAGTTCTATCAAGCGTCATAAAAATCCAAATCTACATCTAGACTGAAATCAAAGAAACTGACTTTGCCCGAGTGTCCATTGTGAGTTTGTACGAAAATTCTTGTATTTCGTACTTCTATTTTATTTGCATATTTTCTTATTTATTAAAAATCCAAAAAATAGATTATTGTGTAATTAATTTTCTTGTATTTATCATATTTTTTATATTTACCCCTCTTTTAAACTTCCAAAAAAATTATAAAACCTCCAAAAGTCGATTTTCTATACACATAGAGAACAACCAAAAACTCCACTTCGCATAGATGACCTCTTTTTCTACTACATACTTCATGAAAGTTGTAGATCTCATTGAGATGAACCACTTTCCTGAAGGATTTTTTTCGATCCGAGGTCTCCTTTTATTTCTTTTCTATTTTTTTCTTCTTTTAATTTTTGATTTTTTTGGGTGACACGTGGCACCCCGCATCACCCACACTCCCTCTCTCCTCTCCCCAGGGTCACGTAACCCCTTTCCTCCCCCAACCGTTGCAATGCTTTCACCCCCCCCCGCATGGGCGGCCATCGTCGCCCTTTCCTTTTCACCAGACCTCCTCCGCTCGAGTAACGCCTTCTCCTCACCCCTCCTTTAAATACCATCGCCAACCTCGCCAACCCTTCATCCGCTCTTCTCCAAGCTCGGCCGGTGACAGCGGCGTGAAGCTCCTTAACCATGATGTGATCCATGGTTATCCATCCCGCTGCTGGTCAATCTATGACCACTGAAGCTTCGAGGAGCTCCGTCATTCCTTTGCAGGCGACCACCACAGTAGAAGACTTATTATTCCTCCATATCCAGGCGTTGACTCCATACATTCACCATATTCCTTCGTCTTCTTCTCTGAGTCGAACATCTCCCTACTTCGCTTCATCCTTGCTCCACCATATTGACCTTCACCAGCCGCGCCCTAGCCGATTGATTCGCCTCCGCGTGTCCACCACACACTCCACCGACATCTCTGCTCCGCCCATGGCACATGCACCGTCGATCGCCTCACCAATGCTGTCCCACGTATCCTCTAGTTACCGTAGGATCAGACCCAAGCCCTGATCCTACGGTCTTCCAGATGCCACATCCCCCCCCCCCCCCCCGAACCTCCCATCCAAGCATGGAGGTTCGACCCTCTAAAGCATCTGAAGCAGCCCCATATAGGCTCGGACGCCTGAGCCTTAGCCTCGGTTTGAACCTATGCCTTAGGCAAACCGAGCCTCCGCCGAGCCTGTCGTCGACCACCTGAACCTCGTGCGTACGTGCAAGACACATGCGCGAGGGTTAAATGCATAAATGCCCTTCAAAGATCCTGAATATGTAGAAAGGTCCCAGCCGCCCATGTCACATGTTCCGCACGTGGCTCCTTAGGAAAATTACAATAAGACCCCTTCGGGTTTCATGAATTACAGATAAGTCCTCTAGGGACCAGATTGAGAGGAAAATAATTACTTTTATTACATTTTAGTTCCTGAATTTCAATTCATCATATCTTTTTCATATAAACTCTGTTTCAGTGCACAATATGCCGTTTTGAAGCTTATTCTATGATCTTTCATTATATATATATATATCTTATGGATAGACCAGAGAATATTTATTGATGATGATTATTTAAAATTAAATCTAATCATTGCAGGATAAATTTTGACTTATTTGCACCATATTTCATTGAGAAATTTCTTGATTCCGCAGGATCTTGATTGATGATATTTTGTTAAGATTAATTCTCTTACCATTCATGATTATTATTTTTTTTAGAAACTAATCTTTTTAGGCAGAAAATAAAGGAGGAACTACTAAATTTCACAGATATTTTCGAGGAGATTTTCCTTTATTCCTCTCGTAATTATCATATAAGTCGAGGATTTAATCCGTGCAGGGGATTCAATTGAGATGAAATAAATTTAATGGACAATATTTTATGTGATTAAAACTCAATTTACTTGTGACTTAAATTAGAGATAACTTGGAGATAAAATCTTTATCCTATTTCTAATTGCATGATTATGCATTGATCTATTTGGACCCTGGCCTAAACATCTGGATTTAAAATATTTATGCATCTGATATCTGTTGATCTATGATTTAATATAGAGGATATTGATTATTATTATTATTTGGAAAAAAAATTTTGTAAAATCACAGATCTTGAGCTTCACTTTCTCTGTTTAATTTCTTCACGTTGCATCTTTCACCATTGCATTGCATTTTATTTTCTTTGTATTTTCTGACACCGGAATCAACCTAGCAAATAATTATTTATTTAATTTAATTTAAAACCTTGGAACTAAAAATCATTGTTCCCTGTGTTCGACCTTGGTACACTTACCTAGAAAAATCTCCACGTCATTCAAAGATTGTGGTTTTTGTTGAATCATTTTTTCGCCTCCTATACTACGATAATTCTCTATATTTAAAGAAGTGAATTTGGCATTAATCAAATGGTGTCGTTGCTGAGGAGTAGTGTATTTTTAGGGTTTTAAATTATTTTCTATGATTGATTTTTGTGAAAATAGTTTCTGTGTTATTTTTTTCTTCTACATTTTATTTTGCATTTATCTCTCTCTCGCTACAGATACTAACCGCTTCTTCTCTCTTTGCGGATTTATCTGAGAAAAGTTTGGGATATTATTCAAGGATCTACGAAGAAGAAGGCTGCATTTTAATTTTGTGAGAGGGAGCTCAGATATTTTATTTTTTGCATTATTCACAGGGTCCCTCTCTTTGAACCCTTGCAATAATATGGACTAAACTTATTTGTGGTGTGTCGGGTCTATTTTAACCCCTTCCGTGTGCTTGGGACCCGACTTGAGTGGCGTGGGAATTAGGCACATATATGCTTGCTTATTTATTCTTGATTGTGCTCGTAATATTGAAGCCACACTTTTTTACTATATACGCACTGATAGATCATCCGACTTAGCCAAAAAATTTAATCGATTCTTTCCCGCTAATAGAACTATCTGCCTAGGGTGTTTTTCTTCTGTGCATATCATTTAATGTAAATTTTAATTTCTTGTATTGCATACGACATGAAGAACGCAAGGAATCATTGTAAGTCTTCTTTGAGGTCTCATCCAGACCAAAACCACAGACTATCCACAAAGCTTGGTTAGTCATATCCATATCTAATAATAATAACAACAACTAGAATGTAATTCTTTGTGAGATTCGGTTACCTAATTTCTTTCTCTTTTGCACACGTTTAAATTCTATCATGTATTTCCTTTTGTATAGTTTTGTTTAAATCATATTGGACAACTTTGCTCATACCGTACCTACATGTGGATCCGTAGGTTCGTAGCAGTGATTTGTTGGAGGCACAATCCTTTTTGTGCAGCTTCATGACTCATTTTGTGGTATAATGGCTGGTAGTTCCTTTACTGTTTCATGTACTTAGTTTCTTTTTGAGAGACATGGCATGTAAAATGTATAATATATGTGTGGACATCTTTTATTATGCATACATGTAATGTATAATTGTGGACATGGATGGACAATGGAAATGTATGAAATGTGAACAGGTTGAATGAGAAGCAAAAATTTTAAGTCCCTATGCATGTTGCTATTTTCTCCTGCTATGTGTATGTCAAATATTCGAATGTAGAATTATGTGCACGGATTGGTTTGCCGAGTACCAAGATCCTAGAGGGGGACGAGCGCCACAATGCATCTCCTTCCTCGGTTGGATGACCCCCAGAGTGAGCTTCTTTTACTCCACTTATGTATGGGTTTAGCAAAACTTTTATTTAGCTTAAGGACTTGCCAACCTATGTACACGGAGGAGGCTGCAAAACTATTTGACATAGGCTTACGAGACTCTATTAAAGACATTGTTTTTTGTGGAGGCCCTTTTTTGGAGACCTCTAATGGAGGGTGGCTTCATTGCCCATTCAGGCGGTTTGGGGCTACTTTCAGCGACTGGGGCTTCTTCGTATGCCTTTGTGGCTTTCAAGGCGCAATCTTGGGAACTTCAAGACCATATCTTGCGAGACAGTGGTATTTATAATATGGACTCTGACTTTAATTGTGCTCTTGTTTTTGAAATATTATGATAATATCAAATTGAAAATATTATCTTATCCCATACTCCTTGGGTCATTTTCTTCCTCTTCAAATTGCCTAATTGCAACAACCAAACCATATTGTAAGTGACATACACGCGTACATGCATTGTTTTAATAAAGACAAATCCGTTTTCTATTAGCTTATTTTTTCCACTAGCAAAGAATATGATGACAAAAAGATGAATTGATGGTGTTCAAGCTAAAAGTTGTAATCAATCTAATGGAGCTACAAGAAGCTACATCAAGATGAAGTTCAATGTTAAGGCTTATACGAAGAACGAGATGAAATGAAGATCGAAGAGTTTTGAATGTTTTAATTTATTGAGAGAGTTGCATTGTACTCTTGCATATGTATCACATTCAACTCCAGCTTGACTTCACTTCTCATAACCAATCAACCAACTAATTGGATTTTCGGTCAACTAATTTCCATCCATATGACTAATGGTTTTGATCAATAGACTGGTGATCCTCTTGAACGATCATTTGACCTATGGCAACATTCGGCCAGCCTACCAGCAGATTGGCCATTCGGACCAGCCAACTAAGCCTTGTGGTTTAGCTGATTGAAATAAACTCCACTCAACCAATTTTCCCTTGCTCATTGAGACATTGTTCCTGTGCATCCAAAATCCATAAGACTGTTATCATTTTATCCCATACTGAAATGCATATTTTATTGAGGTTGGGAGGAATTTTATTTCATGTATAACTGTAAGGGGTGCTCATGTATGTGAGCCCATCTTCCAAACGGAATAAAAGATTTGCTTCTAGTGGCTTTCTAGAATTGTAAGATATAGCTGAGGAGTTATCCTTATACAAGGCACGTTTATAGTGGAAAGGATCGAGAGATTCGATTGTTTGAAATCTCGAGGTGATTTGGGTTTTCTTTTAAAAAAAATGTATCCTCTCTAATTGCTTGTTCATTTTTGCGATAGGACAGAATTATATTTGATATTGTTTGATTGTATTGATTTGCAGGCTAGAGGGGATATAACTACACGATCATATTTATTGATAAGCTACTACATATAGTAAATGATAAAGAAATATCATTTGGTATCAAAGCATGGAGCCCACTGACATCATAACTGTAGAGATATATTTCATATATGTGTATCGTTTATATATTTTCATATTCTTCTATCCACTTTATGTAATTTGCCCATAGACTTCTCCCTACATAAGAGAGCCTAGGGCCTAAGGAATAAACAACTCTTTCTCTTTTCCCAACATGGCATCAGAGCGTCGGTCCTAGACCGAAGCTCCTGTATCCAAACCCTAACCCTGAACCCCACCTCAAGCCTTTCCCCCACGCGTGCCGCCTAGGGCTTCCACTGCTCAGCCCCCGCGGGCTTCCGCACCCCCGCTGCCCGTTCGCAAGGCCCCTCCCCTCTCCCCCGCAGGGCCCTTCGTCATCGCCAGGCCTTGCTAGCCCCTAGGGCCCCGTGGTTCAACATCCTTCCGCCACATGGCCCTGCAGCGCGACCTTTGCTTATCACCGCTCGTCTAGGGCCTCATGAACCCTCTCTCTTCGACCGACTGCACCTACTCGTTCCAAGGGATGCCGCCGCTCTTCCCTTTTAAGAGGGGGACACAACCTTCGAGCTTTCTCCCTTTATGAAATTGGTTGCATAAGTCTACATAATGCAACCAAATCTCCCTATATCAGTGTATACAAGCACTTGTCTAGTCTTCAATCCTAGTCTTCTTTAGTCGTCAAGTCAGAAATCAAGGTAGATATCCCCCTTCACTGATGCCTTCAGAGATCATGCGCCTATAGTAAAGATGGGTGGTTCAAACTATGAACTTCATTGTTCCATCTTCTTCAGCGATGGTGGCCTCCTGAGGTCGAGGAGGCTCTTCTCAATTTCATGGATGAGGATCTCGTGGCAGAGGAGGTCGTGTTCGTTAGCCATGCACATTTGACCATCGTTCTGGACATACTGAAGATACATGCTAATCTAAGCATGGATTTCCTACCTCTGCTTGAGTGGCTTAGCAGACTGAGCCCCCGGCTGCCTCCTCTCTGGAACAACGATTTCATGACCTTCTATCCCGATTGAGGGGCATTATACCTTCAGTCAGTCATGTTATGTCTTCCTCAGCCTCTGGGAGTCACTCTGATGTAGATGCTTTAGCCTCCTTCAATACCTCAGGTAGTACTTATGCACTCACTAGTAGTAGTGGATCGGATGTTATAGAATGGATTATCGACTCCGATGCCTGACATCACTCATGTGGAGACAGAGATCAACTTACAGCATACAGGCAGGTTCCTCCAGGAAAAATTGTGGTTATTGTAGATGGGACCCACTCCCTAATCGCTGGATAGGGGGAGATTAGTTCGACGCCCTTTATGCATTTACAGAATGTGTTGCATGTACCTGACTTCTTTATGAACTTGTTATCTATTAGTCAGATTGTGAAGGATTTACATTGTCGAGCTATATTTGACCCATCTTCTCTTGTATTTCAGGACATCCTTACAGAGGTGTGGCCGTAAGCAAGGTGGACTCTATCACTTAGTTCGAACTCTGTATGCTAGCATATCCTCCCTTTCTTTTGGACTTGTCTCACCCTTCACGTGGCACCTGCGCTTCGGCCATCTACTGCTCTAGAAAATGTGTCGTATTCTACCTCAGATCTCTCCTTACTCATCCTTTCAATGTGAGGCATGTCAGTTGGTAAAACATCATCAGTCTGCATTTCTCGATCGTCGGAGTCGGAGCAGTAGCTCTACTTTTTGGTTGTTTCATATAGATATTGGGGATCCCAATTGTGTTCCTGATCATCAGGGCCACATGATTTATCTTATTAAAGTAGATGATTTTTCTCGTCTGACCTAGGTATTTTATTTAAGAATAAATATGAAGCTGGAGATGTTATCAAAAATTTTCTGAAGTAACAAATGTGATTTTGACCTCGGTAAAATTTGTAAGAACTGATAATGCCTTGGATATTTGTACTCATACTCTTTCTAATTATTTTTTATCCCAAGGTATTATTAATCAACCTTCATGTGCCTATACTTCCCAACAAAATGGTATTACAAGGAGGAAGCATCGTCATTTGCTTGATATTACGAGGACCCTTCTCATTCGTAGTCATGCTCTGCATTCTTTTAGAGGTGATGATGTCCTTACAGCATGCCATCTTATTAATCGCATGCCCTCGTCAGTTTTAGGTGAGAAAATTTCCTTTTCTCTTCTCTTTCCTGAAAAGGAATTATTACTCCTCATGTGTTTGGCTCGGTTGTGTTTGTTTACCAGTTGTCACCAAGGATTGACAAGCTCTCTCCTATAGCAGTTAAGTGTGTTTTTTTCGGGTACTCCAGGACACAAAAAGGGTACATATGTTATGATCCATTTAGCAGGAAGTACTAAGTTAGTGTTGATATCACCTTTTTCGAGTCTGTAATATTTTTTCTCCTACAGGTGATCGGTTAACTTCTTCAACATCTGATGATGAAATATACATGACACCACCACCATCACCACCTTCCTCACCAACTCCACCACCGCCGCCGCCGTCGCCGTCGCTACTACCTCCACCACATACTACAATTCTAGTTCCTCCTTTACTGCATCACTATACCCACCGGCGTACTTCTGCTCATAGTCACCGCTCATCATCTAGCACACGTGAGGTATGTTCTAAATACACAATTTCTAACGATGGGTCTGGTGATATACCTGAGAAGGACTCTTTACAAGGGGAAAACGTGGAGGTTGTTAATTTGGACTTACCTATTGCGCTTCGAAAGCAGAAGCGCAGATCCTATAGCATCCATGGTCTCCTTTGATCGCTTGACTGACAATTTCAGGAAATTTGCAGTTGCATTGTCAGTCGCGGCTATTCCACGGAATGAGACAGTCGGTAGCGATTAGCTATGGAAGAGGAGATGGTTGTCCTTCAGTTGAAAGGTACCTGGAGTCTTGGTCCAGCTCCCACTAGAGCATCTATAGTAAGTTGTAAATGGAATTTTATGATGAAGCAAAATACATATGGTAGCATTGACAGGTACAAGGCTCGACTG
Organism: Ottelia alismoides; assembly: GCA_037367405.1. Classification (NCBI taxonomy): domain Eukaryota; kingdom Viridiplantae; phylum Streptophyta; class Magnoliopsida; order Alismatales; family Hydrocharitaceae; genus Ottelia; species Ottelia alismoides. The sequence continues at coordinate 231,291 of JAZKJV010003141.1, read as the reverse complement.
GTTGCACAAGGGTTTACTTAGACATATGGGGTGGATAATCTTGACATGTTCTCCCCAGTTGCTCGACATTCCACCTTACGGATGCTTCTATTTGTTGCTATGATTCGAGATTGCCCATTGTTTCAATTGGATGTCAAGTACGTATTTCTGTATGGTGGTCTTCAGGAGGAAGCCAACATGCAACAACCGTCAGGGTTTGCTGTTGAAGGCGAGTTTTCACAAGTATGTGAACTTCATAAGGCAATCTATGGACTTAAGTAGAGCCCTAGAACCTAGCTAGTTCCAGAAGCTCTCAGACTTGTTTAAGAAACAGAGGTACAAACAATCGAATGCATATCACTCTCTTTTTACAAAGAGAACCTCCAGAGGTATGACTGCTATTATGGTGTATGTTGATGATATACTTATTACAAGAGATGATATGCATGGAATAAAAAGAGCAAAAGAATTCCAGGTCGTGAGTTTGTTACCAAGGATCTGGGAGCTCTAAGATACTTTCTGGGATTGGAGTTTGCCAAAAACCAACAGGGGCTTGTGATGACTCAGAGGAATTATGCAACTGATTTGTTGAGTGACACATGAATGCTTGGATGTCGACCTGTGACTACACCCATGGATGCAAGCATGAAACTTTATGATGATGATACTGATGAGGTGGACAGGAGAAGATACAGAGAGCTAATTGGACAGCTTCTTTATGTTACCATTACCAAACCCGATATTTCATTTGCAGTCATTCGGGTGAGCCAATTCACGAAACAACCTCGTTAAGTTCATATGGATGCTATACATATGATACTAAGATATCTCAAATCATCTCCTGGTGTGGGACTGCTATTTAAAAGGGGTGATTCTATGACTATCTCAGCATGTGCAGATGCAGATTATGCTGGGTGTCCCAAGGACAGAAAGTCTACATAGGGGTTTGTTATGTTGGAGATTCTCCTATCTCATGGAAAAGTAAGAAGCAAATTGTGGTTGCTAGATCTAGTGTCGAATCTGAGTATAGAGCTATGCCACAAGCAGGTACATAAATGATGTGGGTTCGAGCTGTCTTGATAGATCTACATATAGATGTATCTCTTCCCACGTCGCTAGAATGTGACAACTAGGATGTCTTATTCATTGCTAATAACCCTGCTTTTCATGAGAGGACAAAGCACATTAAGGTTGATTGACATTATATACAAGACATGATCCAGAAGGGATTCATTTTTACATCTCATATCAGCTCAGGGGACCAGACAACAGACATTATCACTAAAGCCCTACTGAGAGGGCCCTTCCAGAAGTGTTCATCCAAGCTGAGCATGATAGATATCTATGCTCCATCTTGAGGGGGAATGTAGAGACATATTTCATATATGTGTATCATTTATATATTTTCCTGTTCTTCTGTCCACTTTATCTAATTTGCCCGTAGATTTCTCCCTATATAAGAGAGCCTAAGGCCCAAGAAATAAACAACTCTTTCTATTTTTCTCAACAGTAACTAAACTAGATGCAATGACCTATAACAATGAATCAAGAAACGAAGGCAATTCTTCCACTTAGCCACCAAACTTCAATGGCATCAATTACTCACAGTGGAAGACAAAGATAATGGCCTTCTTGCAAACATCACATGAGATAAGGGAATATCTCCATCCAGATCACCCACGAATGAATATTATGATTCAAAGAATCTTGACTTCGCAAGCACAGAAGGGAGTAAGAGATGTTCAAGATGAAAGTATTAAAGACATGAATGTCAGGTTGATTGCAATAGTAAATTAATTTATAAACTAGAAGAAAATGACTTTATTAAAAAGGAGTTTTTAGAACTAAAGAGTAAGATTATCTTGATTAGAAATGGAAATTAAAGAACTGAAGATTAAATCTACTTCTACATTAAAAGCAAATGTAGTTTTTACTGCTTCTAGCTCTAAATAATATGAGAAAAAAGGAAGATTTTTTGTGTTTGTGCACTGAAGTCTAAACTACAAGATAAACCCAAGGACCCAAAATATAAAGGGTACCACAAAATACACTTGAAGGTTTCGAGGTCCACAAGACCAAGACAAATGGGAAAACGGAAAACCACATACACCATCGGAGATGCAACAAGTAACACCAAAGAAAGCACCTGATCCAAGAAAGACAAAAGATGCAACCGTAGAGATCAAATGGTTCAAGAAGTACATTTTTACTGAGAATACTAGGAGGCTTCTTAACATATATGTTTATAAAAGGCATGCATAGCATTGGAAATGATCCCTCTATCATATCTTGTGGGGGGGGGGGGCTAAACTATGGGAAAGCTCTCCAGTAAAGAAATAAAGGGAGCTCAATACATAAAAAATGTTTGGTATCAAGATATTCTTTGGTATTTAGTTATTTTCGAAGAAGTTAAATGAGAAACTTCGCTTTTTAACAAAATCCTTCATACTTTGACCTTCCCCTCAAGCATGTGGAAGATTGGCATAGTCAGTTTAGGCTCCAATGATCGAGATGCTTAAGCACATGCTGGCAAGTTGGAATGCCTCTTGTCTTTCTCGTGGGGGAAACTTGTTTTGTTGAAGGTGGTACTTCCAGCCATCACCATCTTTTTCATCTCTGCTATATACTACTTGTGCGTATAAACATAACTGCAAGGAGGCCCACATACGATGCTTTTTCTGAGGTACAAATAATAGACAATCAAGAGGATACATTTGGTGAATTGGAAGATGGTCATCTTACTGCAGGATCGTGGAAGATTTAGGGTTCTTATTGAGGGAAAATAATGAATTGCATTCTCATGAGGCCCTAGGGTTCTCTTATATAGAGGAGAGACACGTTAGGTAAATTACATAGTGAAGATGGAAGGAATAGAAAATACATAAAAGAGATAAAAGATAGAAAATATCTCTAACACTCCCCCTCAAGATGGAGAATAGATATCAATCATGCTCAACTTGGAATAGCATCTCTAGTAAGGCCCTCTAGCTAGGGCCTTGGTAAGTACATCTGACGTCTGATCTCATGAGCTAACATGAGTAGTGGAGATAAGGCTCTTCGATATCATGTCTCGAGTGTAGTATTAGCCCACCTCAATATATTTGGTCCTCACATGGAAAGATGGGATGTTGGTGATGAAGAGATCAACATGGTTGTCGCATTTGAGGTGCATGGGTAGAGGAACCACAACCATTAGGTCAGTAAGAATAGAGCTGACTGATGAACCGAAAAATCGTCGAGATGACTAAGGTAAATCAGATAGCTAAGGTCGTTGCGACCTCAGTCTCTCGAGAATCAGCTCGATCAAGAAAATAAAGATCAGGCCACCAAATAAAGGATAAAATCAATAAAATCAAAGATAGCGGTCCTAGCTATGAGATTAGCCTGGTGTAGCACCCAGGGTCGGACTCAGGGAGCACGAGTTGGCCTCGCAGCCTACGAAGTAGTCTAAAAACACAATAAAATAAAGATAAGTATTTTTGGTGGATTTTAATGGTTTTTATATTTTTTGGATTTTTAATTATAAAGGAAAATAAGGAAAAGGCAACACAATGCAAACTCAACAAATTTTTTAAACACTCAAAAAGGCTCCAAAAATTCAAACAAAAATATTTTTATGTTTTTTAGGTTTTTTGATGTTTTTGATTAATTTTTGAGATTTTTTTAAATTTTTATATAATTTTTTTAAAAATCAAAGAAGGAAAAAACAATGTGTTAATATCCAGCCAGGCTTCAAAGACCCATGAAAAATATCAAATGGATCTTTCACACCCTGGAGGTAATTTTTTACGAAAAATAGCAACAATAAGAAAAATTCATGAAAAGAATATATTATTTTTTGAGTTTTCTACAATTTTTTAGAATTTTTATAAATTTTTAGTGGTTTTCTTAATTTTTAAGGTTTTTGTATATCCAAAAATAGCCAAACTTGCACAGAAAATCAAACACACTAAAAGTAACAAATCCTAATTTTTTTAGAATTTTTAAAATAGTTTTTATATTTTTTATGATTTTCTAAACTGGAAAGAAGCAAAAACAACAATTTTTGAATTTTTTTTAAAAAAATAAAAAGCCTAAAAAATGTCCAAAAATTAGGGAAATTTTTACACAGTGGTAGGAGCCACGTCTCCAAATTTCACGCTATTTGAGGTAAATTTGCTATTTTATTTAAATCAAACAAAGGCTCATAGTGCAAAGGGACCTAATTGTAATAAAAACATATTCCAAGGGCCAAATAGTAACAAGGCAAGAAAGTGCGAGGGCCCTCGTGCAAATTATCCCAGTGACCATGCGCTACGCACGTGAATCAGGCAAGAAGGGACCTATCTATAATTCCTATTTTTAAAAATGCAAACAATAACATACAAGAAATCATAGGGCACAAAATGCAATTTAACCAAAACCTCAGGTGTCGATGCACGTAGACCACATATAGAAGGACTAAAATGCAAATGTCTGGAACATAAGGGTCTGATGTGCAAATTATCCAAAATAAAATGAACTATATTAAATATTTGCAGGACTAAGTATAAAATGCGAAAACAGAAGGGGCCTAATGATGACCGCCCCCGCACCCTTAGTTAATCCGGGTAGGTTAATGTCCACGATTAATTATAAGTTTTCGTTGCAGTCGGGTACAAGAGGGAATATCAAAAACCACTTTAATTAGATTTGAGCAATTTCAAGCGGCAATTTTTTTTACTTGGTGAAGTCCAAGGTCGAACTCAGGGAGGCATCTGTCTCCTTAGGTCAAATTTTAACAAAATTCCAGTGTTCGATTTTCAGAGGGAATATTTTTGGTCTTTTTCGAATTTTTATGCAATACACATGCAAAATCAGGCTAGTTTAAACGTTAATTCAGAAAGATGATTAAATTAATTCCAAAAATTATGAAACTTGGCCAGATTATGAAATGGGTTCAAATTAAGCTACCTTAATTTTTTTAGAACTTTTTTGATGCACAGATAATAAAAAATGCAGACTTTAGTGAAAATGACTAAACCAATTTTAATAATTACCAAACGATGATATTTCTGAGAAACAAAATTAATCCAAATAGATCTAATTAAGAGCTATCGAAATCAACTTGAATTTCCTTAAAACACTTCACGGTTGATTAATTAAAAATCGATTAAGGTTTTCACTAAATGATTTTTCTAAGACAATCTATACGTGCAAATGAGATGATTTTTGGATTTATTGTAGCATAGACTTATATCTACCAATGATGATTTTTGAGAGATTTTTCGATAAGCAGATAATGTGCAATAAATTAATCAATCAACATGGGCAAAATGTTGCACTTTTTCACCAAATTAAATTCCATAATTATTCTGCAAATCAGAAAAATACAAATAAATGCTAAAATGATAGAACAAGAGTTATGCTACACAATGCAATTTTCGGAATTAAAAATAGATGATAAAATGACGACAAAATAAGCGTGCAAATGTAGGGGTATGAATGCAATAAAGAAAAAGAAATATGTGCTCAAATGAAGAACAAGGACTTACATGCAATTTGTAGAAACTTCAAAAAGTTTTTAAAACTTGCAAAGGGGTGCAAGTGTCCCCATTGCAAATCACCATTTTTGTCTTTATTATCCGCTACCTCCGCGCGGGGGGGGGGGGGGGGACTGGTCGGCGCCTGAAGCTCGGTGGTGGCACGTCGAGGAGATGGCGGCGGTGGCCGGTGGAGCTTCAAGCTGAGGAGGGCAGCGGCCTGTTGGCGTGGAGGGTGGCTGGCGCGCGCGGCGGTTGGAGATGAGCCGGCGGCCGCGCGCCAAGGGGCGAGGTGGCGTGGACGGTGTGGTTGGTGGCTGTTGAAGAGACCAATGACCAGGAGTGGGCGGTGGCGCGGCCACTGTGGAGTTGGCGGCTGATGGAGGAGGTGCGCGCGGAGGAGGAGAACCGACGTCCTTGACGACGAGGGGGACGACCGACACACGACCACTGGATTTCGGGGCAGAGGTGGTGTCGACCCTGTGGTTGGTGGGTGATGGTTGTGTGCGTGTGGGGTGGTGACAGGAGGAAGAAGAAACAAGTGGGTGTCACCACCTCCTCTGTTTCTCATGCATTTGTTTATGTGGACGCAAATAAACCATTAATCGATTGATGAAATTTCCTCGAAAAATTAATTAAAAATCACCGTTGCGTTCGCAACGTGTGATTTATCCGTTGAAGTGCGATCGGTTTTGTGATTCAGTGGGAGGAAGGTGATGAATCGAGGAGAGAGAGAGAGAGTGGGGTGTAATGAAGAAAAAGAAGAAGATGAGAGGTACCTGTAGATGAAGTCGGATTGCCTGGGGATGAAGGAGAGCTCCTTCGATCGTCGCTCAACACCGCAGATGAGGCGGAGCTCGAGCAAGCCTCGTGTGAAGCTTGCAGCGGCGAAGGTTGAAATCTCGTCGGATCTCGCCAAGAAGGAGTCGTCTTCGCTCGGAGGGATCTCCTGGAGCTGTCACCTTCAGGGAATGTAGAGCTGGGCTTCTTCTCTCAAGTGGCGGATGGGGAAGAATGGAGGAGTGAAAGAGGAGGAGGAGGAGGTTGGAGAGCAAATGGGGAGAGTGGGAGAGATGGAAGATGGAGTGGAGAGGTGGGAGGGGTCGACGTTCCTTAAGTTAAGGGAGAGTGGGGGAGGAATGGGTAGAGGGGGAAGGAGAAGGCGCCACTTGGCACGCTAGGATACGGCCATGTGGCTTTATTTAATTAATTGCAAAATCTATGGAACTGACACGTGGCAGCTTCAGGAATTGCCACGTGTCGCTCCAAGAAAATCTACAACTAAATGCAAAGAAAAATGAAAAAGAAATAATAAAAGAGGTTAGATCAAAAAGTGGTGAACACGAATGTTGCTCGTCTCGACGAGATCTACAACTTTCGTGAAGGGCCGAAAATCAAACGAGATCATCTGTACAAAAGCGTATTTTTGGGCGGTACCTTATAGGTATAAAATACCGCATTTTATCTTTTACAATTTTTTTGTCATTTTTAAATAAGAGAAAAATCAAAATAAATATAGAGAAAATATGAGAAAAATATTTACAACTTAATATATTTTTTTGGATTTTATAATGAAGAAAATAAAAGGATAAAATATAGGGGTAAAACGGTCATTATGTACAATGTACAAAAGGGTCCAAAACTCAAGTTTTGCATACGAGGTCCGATTTTAATGAAATTGATCTTGTTTCGAAGGTCTTTGAATGTATATTATTTTAAAAGTGAGTAGACCTAAATCGGGCATCGTATAAGAGAGATATGTGCATTCTAAGGTTCATGGTCTCAAACTTGGATTCGGCTTTTATTGGTCAATTTTACAAGTTAGTATTTTTTGATATTTTTCCTTTATTAGTGTTAGTAATATATACAGAATAGAGTTGATTTTATTGGATTTGGAGTTAGTGTGAAATATATACAAATAAGGTATTTTATCTAATATACACGTGAATATTTACAAGTGAAATTGGCTTCTTATTTTATGCAAATATGAGTGTTAAAATGTAAATGTTATCAATGCATGCATGAATGCTTATTATATAGTATAAGTAGAAATATGCCTCTAATTACTCAGGAACAAAGCTCTATTTTCAACTTTTAGAGTGATGAATTGCAGATTCATCAACCCCCTATACTTAAACTTTGCTCGTCCCCGAGCAACTAAAATGTAATGCAAGAGTGAAATGATTTTGGGTTCCATACCAAGGTCATGAACAAAAGTTAAAAATGGAGCTTGACTCGACCTTTGGATTAATTGTGTGGCGGAACCTTATTGGGATCTGAACTTAGGACCTAACAGACTTCAAGTTCCACAAGTCTTCTATTCAAGACGTCTCAATAGTCAGGTCAGAACAAATCCTCAAACGCAAATTTCTGATGACTATGATTCTTACTTGTACTGTGTAAGTGAAATGTAACTCTCCACATCAGAAATGGATCAGAACCAGCCTCCTCTAACAAGGTAACTCAATAACCCGGTCCAGTAACTCTTTCGTCGAGGAGCGGGGTATTCCCTTCTAAGTTCAAGTACGACCAACTCAAGAGGAGGGGGTGGAGAAAAGAATGGACGGTAGCCAGTATAGCTACCTATCCCTAGGGATGTCAATCTGGATCTACCCATTGGGTACCTGATGAATACCCATTCATCACTCTTTATTCTATTATTTTAGCTACAAAAACCTTTGCAAATACATGTAGATATGTGTAAATACAAATAATTACCAAAAGCATGCATTGTGTAAAAACCTATAATTAGTATGTTTTTGTGCAAAAATAAAAAGAATAAAGAGCAAAAAGAAAAAGAGGGAAATATTTAGAATAAATATTGAGCAACCTAACCCAAGGGAGGGCTCAGCATGGGCCTGACCGCATAAAAGCCAAAGTAGAGGGAGATAGGAGCTCATGTGTATATACTTCTGTAAATACATAAAATTATATTTTCCTCACCCAAAAATATGTTTGTCCATATTGTGTGTAAATTTAGAAACTATTAAAAACAAAATAAAAAGATGAAAAGCCAAAAGATCAAAAATGCCCTTTCACCATGTGTATAGACCATCACCCATGTATTTATTTAACCCTATAAATAAATGAAATTATTTTCAGAACTTTTTGTAAATATTCTATGTTACATATTGTAAATATATAAAATAACAAGAAACAAAACAAAAATCAAATAAAAATTACAAAATTGAAAATACAAAAATACATTGTATAAATACCATGTATATAAATGTATTCAACCATTTATTTCACCCTTGTATATAAGTGATAAAAATAAAATAAAAATATTCTTTTATTCCTCATTTTATTTTGTAAATAAATAAAATACAAAATGAGCATAAAAATACATAAAAATAACAAATAAAAAAATCAAAAATAAAAATCCATATAGTGTACATATACCCATATACATAGCTACCCTATTTTTATTCCCAAAAATTAAATAAAAATCACCAAAAAATAGAAAAAAATAAAAGAAAAATATTTCATGTTTTGAGTTTTCTTTAATTCGGCCTATTTCTGCCCTAAAATAAATAAACAAAAATCAAGTACACGTGGCAGCGTCTGACTGGTCCACGGGGGAATGTTGACCCCGGTCAACTCCCCCGCGGACTCCTTCCTTTTCTGGAAGATGCGTGCCGCGCCTCCTTCGCCGATTTATCCACGCTTCTCCAGGCTGTCACCCACTCAACCCCCTTGCTCGGATTCTTCGCCAATCATCCATCATCCTCGCCGGATCTTCCGCCATCAAATCCACGCCTTCTATAGCTGTCGCCACTCAACCCTAATCGCCCCTGTCACCATTTATATCCCGACCTCCGCCGCCTCTGCGCCCCATCTTTGGCCCTTCTCCTCCTTCCCAGTGACCTCCATAGGCTTCGCGAGAGTGACAGCAAGCGTCTGCCCTTGTTGCAGTGAGGCGAGGAAGCGAATCCATTGATCCGGCGATTCTCGCCGTCCTTGCTCCGCCGCCGGCGTTGAGCATCGAGCTTCAGGCCTTGACGCCCTTCGAAGCTACGACCAGGAGCAAGATCAGCTCCAGCATAGTCTACTGCAGCCACCAGGTAACCTTAGCTCCTTCTAATTTCTTCCAATTTCCGATTTCGCCCAAATCGACCCATCATCGCATTTCCCTGATTCCGGCCATTTCGCGTGATATCTCGACCATCCGAACCGACCATCATCTTCGCCATTCCCTCACGCACCTTCTACGCCCTTTCACTCAACCCAGATCGCACAGGATCTGGGAGTCGAGCTCCACCGTCTCCGCCTCGCCGGAGCTCTTTCGCCCCACCGCACCGTTCACCTTCACCCCGTTTTCTTGGGTCGAGGCAATTTGCCCTCGACCCGCGAAGCTTCTTGTTTACTTTGCAGGTCCAAAGGGAGGCGTCTGAGGCTTCCCAACTTCAAGCCAGGAGCTTCTTCTCCGCCGACCTCGCCGGAGCCTTCCAGGGCTCGGCCGGAGCATCGGAGACCCGCAGCAGCTGCGCAACTTCACGCCGGATCTTCTCCGACCTTCAGGCGCAGCAGAGGAGAGCGGAGACACCTTCACGAGGCCGGCGAAGTTCGCCGGCCATCAGTTCTTCGAGGACCCTCCATCGCCGTCCGATCGTCCTCACCGCTCCAGATCAGATCTTGGCCGTCCGATCGAGGAGTAGCTTCCACCGTCCGATCTGAGGAGACGCCATCTGGAGCGCCCACCATCTGCAGCCGTCCGATCTACACGTGGCGCGCATCCAACGACTCCATTTAATAAAGGGTAATTTACCCTTAGGCCCTTATCTTTGCTTTATTTCGTTTCAGTCCTGTAAGTTGTCGAGTCAGTTGTTTAGTTTTGGGATAATTTGCATGTGGGACCCTGCTATTTATTTTATTTGCATTTATACCCCTGCCAGTAGTGAACCACGTGCTTCGTCACGTGTTACTTTGGGATATTTGCATAAGACCCCTTGTAGTTCTGGATGTTATTCATTGAATAAAATGTTTTGTTTAATTGCATATATACCCCTGTGAGCATTGATTATGCGCATGTGCGTTTTATTTTGGGTAAATTGCAACTGAGCCCCCTGGACTTTTGATACGAGTTATCAATAGGTCCTTGGGACTTTTTTTTATTACATTTAGGTCCTTGAGTGCCCCAGGCACGTGCTTGGCACGTGACTTCTTGGGTATTTTGCACCAGGACCCCAGAACTTTTGGGTATTTGCACTTAGGTCCCTGTGCACAGTGCCCCACCTTTATTTTTGAATAAAATATCAAACGACCTCCAAATCCAATGAGATTTTGACACATGGCTCCTGCCATGGTGTAGGAATTTCTGTGATTTTAGAGGACATTTTTGTTTTCATTTATTATTTTTAAAAATTCAAAAACCCCTATTTTTGCCACTGTTTGACTTTAAAAATACCAAAAAAATATAAAAACTCCACCAAAAATTCTAAAAAATTTGGTTACTGTTTCTTGCTTGTTGCTTGATTTTCTAGCCAATTTTGGCTACTTTTCATCACTTAAAAACCCTAAAAATTGAAAAACCCCTAAAAACCCATAAAAATTATAATAAATAAACTAAAAATCCAAAAACAATAATTAGGGTGCCTAAATTTTCCTTGTTCTTCATAGTTTATAGAAAAATTACCTCTAGGGCTTTTTGAGATTCAAGAGTATTTTATTTTTGGGTCTTAAGCCTTGCTGGACAGTACCCTCTGTTTTTCGCATTGTTTGATTTTTAATAAATAATTTACCCATTAGAAAAATTCCAAAAATTCACCAAAAACAGTAAAAAACTTAAAAAACCTAAAAACCAATTTTCTGGAATTTTTGTTTGATTTTTGGTGTGTTTAATAAATTGTTGAAGTTGCCTTGCATTCATTTTATTTCATTTTCTCATCTTTTAAAAAATCTAAAAAAAATATAAAAACAAATAAAAACCACTAAAAAATATTCCCTCGGATTTCTGACTACATCGTAGGCTATTTAGCCAATCTGTGCTCCTTGTGTTCGACCCTGGGAGATATACCAGGTTAATCTTATAGCAGGACCACTTCTCTTTATTTTATTGATTTATCTTCATCTGTGGTTCATTTTTCTTGATTGACACATTCTGAGCGATTGAGGACAACGACATTGTGATTTATCTTCTACCTCAGTTGTTCGGGATTTCGTGCCATCAGAATGGCGCCGTTGCCGGGGAGCACGGCTTTGTAGTCATTTTTCCATATTGTCTCTCTACATTATAACTGTTTTCTGACACTCTCTCTCTTTCTAATTTTTGTGCGAGGTACTGCGTGGAGAACTTGGAGTACACTTTTTGAGGGCCCGCACGGGAAGAAGAGCAGGAGGAAGAGAGAGAAGAAGGAGTTTTCATTTCTGAGAGAGAGAGAGAACAATACTGTTGTAATAATTTAAGACCTTGGACAATTGTGGACATTTGTAACTTAGCGGGTCTGTTTCGCCGAGCACCGGTGTGCTCGGGGGACCCATTTGGATTTTCGCGGCTTTTATCGTGGTTTTCATAGCTAGCTGCCTTTTCCGGTGTTTCTCGCGGTTTTAGCCCCTAGACACAGGAATTTTGATTGATTGTGACGTAGATTTCTAAGGCCCAACCCCTAATAGAATATCTGTTCCTATAGAACGTAATTGGACCTTAATAAAATTCACTGAAAAAGTTAGTTTAATTGGATTTGAGACCACGTGCCGTGAGGAGTCACATACAGCGCTGGCAGGACCCGTTGTGGCGGGCACCGAGTGACTCCCAAGATCGGACTCCGGACTCGATTCGGTTAGCTAACTATTGTTCTTCACGATCAATAGAAATTGCTTGTCTAAGGCCGGTTTTTCCCGTTGCACCATTTAGGTAGTTTTATTTCTGTCTTTAAATTCTGCGCGGATCACTTGCATGTAGAGTGCTGGAGACAAGGTACGCATTTCTTTCTCTGCATGCATCATTGATTTCTTCGCGCATCGGTTTTTTTCGTCTTCTCCCTCTGTTTTTGGCTTAATCATCAGGAGAATCGGAAAAATCGTTAGGCCGCTTGTATTTATTTTGAAAAAAAAAATTAAAAAGAAAAACAAAAAAATTGGGACTGGATAACATTATTGACCCTAAAAGACACTCACATTAAAAATTTGTCTTGGGGAGAGCAACCCCCTCCTTGTATGGTTTGGATGCGCGAGAGAGTGACCCGAACACTAGGTAAAGCCCTCCGGTGCTCATCTCGACTGATTACCGACTCTTCTGTGCGGGACAGTCGGTTGAGAGAGTATCGGGTATCCCAGCAGGTCACGTAATCGCTCTGATATCTTGTGTGTTCACCAAATAAAATTGACAAGATAAATTGACCGAGCTTTCACGGTCTTCAGATTGTGTTGAGTTGGTGAACAAGGGGTTTGCTTTGCAAACATATTTTCTCCAGATCCCATCCGCCTTACTCGCCAGATCAAGATGATGGGTAGACGATCTCTTAGGCAGCCTCTGGCTGCACCGCTTTCAGGCGCGGCTACTTCATCATCTAGGTTGGCCCGTGAGAGTCGAGACCAGCTCTCCGGGCCCGAGTTCGATTCCACCCTGTTCCCCCTCGATCCCCTTTCTTCTGCTACTGAGAGACATGAGCCCGAGGAAAGACGAATTAATTTGACAGAACCTGAGTTAGGCTCATCTGATTTTGCAGACATCCCTATGGCTGGAGCCGGCAGTTCAGACGATCGCCAGCCCGAACATTTTGTCTTAGACCAGGGAGCGATTAACTCCACCCTGATCGCGTCATTAGAGACAGTTCAGCAACAGTTACGCGATCAGGGGGCATTCATGATAGAGATGAGGAGGGAGTTGGAGAGACTCCGAAGAGAGCGAGACGAGCCAAGCGAGCCGGAGGACATTCCTGACGCTGATGCAGAGGCAGCAGCCGCAGCAGCAGCTGCCGCAGCAGCGGCAGCCGCCGCCGCAGCAAGACCGATGCGGGAGCTACACAACCCCGGATCTACACTGATGCACCAGTGGGTGGTGATACCTGCTATCGTGGGGGATTTCAAGTTCCCTCCGAACACCCTGCAGATGCTTCCTCATTTTCACGGACTCGCCACTGAGGAACCCCACCTCCATCTCCAGGAGTTTTTGATGATCTGTAGCACTGTCCACGACCGTCGTGTGGACCAAGATACGATTCGGATGATGGCCTTCCCTTTTTCACTGGCAGATAGAGCAGCCGCCTGGCTGAAACATTTAGGGAAGTTTGTCTACACCTGGGAGCAACTCCGCACCGAGTACTTGAACAAGTACTATCCACTCGGGCGGACGAATGCAGCGAGGGCCCTGATCAACAACTTCTCCATGCTCCCTAACGAGCAGTTTCACGAGGCATGGGAGAGGTTCAGAGAGCTTCTGGATAGATGCCCACACCACGACATTTCGAAGCCGAACCTAGTTCAAAGCTTCTTTAGTGGGATGACGCCAGAGCTTCAGGGTCTGGTGAATGCTTCTTGCGGCGGGTCCTACTTTGCCAAGGACCACAACCAAGTCTGGGCCATCTACGAAGAGATGGCAGAAAATTACATGGTGATGTCCCAGACTCGGTTGTACACACAGAGATCTCAGCAGCCGCCAGGACCCGTGCAGTATCAGCGGATAGCACGGGTTGATGCAGGTCCATCCAGTTCGTCCACAGTTGCAGCCGCACAGGCAGAGTCGGCCGCTGCGGACATGGGGATTATTAGCGAGAAGTTGGACCGCATGGAAATCATAGAGAAGAAGCAGTGCCAGGGCATAACTCAGATGGAACAAATGGCACAAACTCTGAGCGACATGAAGACCCAGCTCTTGTGTCTTCAGGAGGCACAGACGGCTCCTCAGCCCCGTCTTCAGTCGCGAGGCGATTCCGGTGGCAGCCGCAGCTCGTCCCAGCGCTCCAGCTCCTTGCAGCAGCCTAGACAAGTTCACCTTGTACAGGCGGAGCCGTACCAGCAGCAGCAGCCCTCTTACCAGTCACCACCATCTCCAGACTTACAGATGGTGGTATATCAGCCGGATCAGCCTCTGGATGTACTCCCACCAGCCCCTTACGATGCGGAACCGTTGATGGATGTCAACGGGATTTGGTATGACCGCCCTCAACCTGGAATCCGACGAGACCATCCCGGATTCAGGTGGGGGAATGGGGGTAACCAGTCCCAACAACAGCCAGCCGGTCAGGGAGGGCAGTACTCCCAGCAGAGAGATCACCAGCAGCCCCCAGCATACCAACCACACCAGCCATCATCCTTCGTACCTCGTCCCTACCAGCAGCAGGGACAGAATTGGAGACGTGAGCAGCAGGCTCACCAGCAGCAGCATCATTCCTCTTACCCCTCTCAGCCACAGCAGCACCAGGTCCAGCAGCCTCATTACCAGAGAGGCAACCCGTCGGGCTCCCATGAGAGCCCCGCCATGGATGATTTAGCCCGCCTCTTCACAGAGCAGCAGGCTACATTTAGACGGGAGATGGACGAGTTCCGCCAGGAGATGCGGGACCTGATGAGAGGGAAGGCCGCTATCCCTGCACAGATCGAGCCTAATCCGAATAGCTTGAAGAGGAAATCTGAGCAGGTAGTTCACACTGAGCCTACCACTCCTAGTAACTCATTTGATGATATGTCATCGGATATATTTGATGCTGATTTTGTTACACTTAGGAGCGGTAGAAGATCAGCAGGCGGCGCCTCATCTGAGCGACCACACGAGGATCCATCTAGAGCGCCAGATGAGGAAGAGGAGAGCGGTACTGAAGCCGCACATCATGATGACGGTGGTACTGATGCCACCCGAGATGCTGATTCCACCGGCGGTACTGAGACCGCCATTTCACCACATCCAGGAGGTGGTACTGACGCCACCAGCAGAGCCGAGCCAGCCTGCGGTACTGAGGCCGCAAGACGTCTAGATGTAGAGCCAGCTAGAGGTGGTACTGAGGCCACCAACATTTATTCTGATGGAAATGTTGTCTTTCCTCGCATGAATGTATCTCAGAACTCTGATCTGAATAAAGAAAAAGGTTTAGTTTCTTCTGATCCCACTGTGATGAATGATGTTTGTGAGGATCCGGTCATCGAACCGTCTAGGCCTATTCCTAGTCTTTCATCTGAGAAGGACCCTGTGATCCCCTTTCCTAGAGCCCTTGAGTTGGGGAAGGGGAAGAAAAAAGAAAAAGATCCAAAAAAGAGAGAGAAGGAGGAGTTCAGCCAGGGCATGATAGACCGATTTCACATCCAGCTGACCCTCAATGAGGCTTTGCAGCACATTCCTCTTCTTCAGCGATCCCTAAGAGATAGGACCACAGTCAGGAGGAAGAAGAGGAACAAGACCGCAGAAATTCATGTGCTAACAAAAGCCATGTGTTACGCGATCCAGAACCATCTGCCGACTAAGAGGCCAGATTTAGGGGCCCCGTATGTCAGATGTCAGATTAGTGAGCAGAGGTTCGACCGTACTCTCTTAGATAGCGGATCGTCGATCAACCTTCTTCCGGCAGCCCTTCTCGACCACTTAGAGTTGGGCACTCTTGTACAGAGCAGGACATACCTTCAGTTTGCTGACCGATCTGTCAAGAGGCCAAAGGGGTTGTTGCGAGACGTTGTCATCACGATTCAGGGTTTGCAATTCCCCGTGGACTTCGTAGTGCTGGATATGGAGACCCCTGACTCGTTGACCGATTCCCCCATCATCCTCGGTCGCCCGTTCTTGGCCACAGCCAAGGCAGTGACTGACCATGACAGTGGGAAGGTATTCTTTCGCGTCCAGGGCGAGAGTATACAAATAGAGACGGTTAAGGACCACAGAACCAGAGATAGATCCCGCTCACATGGCAGTACAGATTCAGAGCAGCTGACAGACACAGAGCCAGACATCCACCAGGACTGTGATTTTGTGATCACAGATGATGAGGCAGTTTGGGCAGATCCTGCAGCACAGACCATCCTTTCATATTCAGATACAGCTAATGCAGAGACGATAGCAGAGGATAGTCTGGAGAGCACAACCCTGGTTCAGGATACTATTGAGTCAGCAGAGTCGGACCTTGATCGCGACACGATTTCCAGTGATGGTGGTACTGAGGCCACCCTGCTCTATGGTGGTGCTGATGCCACCTTGTTCTCCGGTGGTACTGATGCCACCGAGTCTGATATAGATCCCTCGGATTCAGAATCTGATTGGGCAGATTGTGATGATCAGATGCCAGATCTGGATCCACCTGAGCCTACAGATGAGGAGGAGGTAGAGGCAGAGCAGACCAGAGACAATGTAGAGGACCCGCCTTCTCCAGATCCAGTTTGTGAGAGTTCGTTATCATTCTCCCAGGCAGATTTGGCAGAATTATCCGCATACACACATCTTCTTCAGAAGCCAGATTTGCCAGCACCCAGCTGTCCAGAGCTAAAGCCGCTCCCTACTTCGTTGAAGTATAGATTCCTTGCGGGAGAGTCTGAGATGTACCCAGTCATCATCTCTTCCGATCTGACTGGAGAGCAAGAATCCCGTCTGATGGAGGTTCTTGAAAAGAACCGCAAGTCAATTGGATGGAGCGTAGCAGATCTCCATGGGATTAGTCCCTCGTTGTGCTCCCACCATATCTATCTCGAGGAAGGGGCAAAGCCGTCGCGTGAGTTCCAGCGGCGACTGAATCCCAACCTAAGAGAGGTTGTTATGAAGGAAATATCAAAATGGTGGAGTGCAGATTTTATTTATCCCATTTCCGACTCCAAGTGGGTCAGCCCCTTGCATGTGGTGCCCAAGAAGACGGGCATCACTACTGTGATCAGTGAGTCGGGAGAGGAGATTGCTACACGAGTACCCACCTCTTGGCGGGTCTGTGTTGACTACAGGAGACTCAACCAGGCCACCAAGAAGGACCATTTCCCCCTGCCTTTTATTGATCAGATCATAGAGAGACTGGCAGGGAAGAGTCATTATTGCTTCCTAGATGGGTACTCGGGCTACAACCAGGTGGCCATCGCTCCTGAGGATCAGGAGAAGACCACCTTTACCTGTCCCTTCGGTACTTACGCCTTTCGACGCATGCCATTCGGGCTATGTAACGCCCCTGCGACTTTTCAGAGATGCATGCTGTCGATATTTTCGGACATGGTAGGGGAGTGTTTGGAGGTCTTCATGGACGACTTCTCGGTTTACGGCGACGGATTCGATTCCTGTCTTGACTGCCTAGACCGAGTGCTCCAGCGATGTATTGCTACCCGCTTGGTTCTGTCTTGGGAGAAGAGTCACTTCATGGTGACTCAAGGGACGGTGCTTGGCCACATCATCTCCAACAGAGGCATGGAGGTTGATCCGGCCAAGGTCGATGTCATTAGGAAACTCACACCGCCGTCCAATCTGAAGCAGTTACGGTCATTTCTGGGGCACGTTGGTTTTTATAGGAGATTCATTCACGATTTCAGCAAGATTGCCCGACCGTTGACTGACCTCTTGACGAAAGACACCGAGTTCCTTGTCGATGACAAGTGTCTTTCGTCCTTTGAGACTCTCCAGCAGTGTGTAATTGAGGCTCCTGTCCTTCAGCCGCCTGATTGGTCTCTCCCATTCGAGATCATGACGGACGCCTCTGATTTTGCCGTAGGGGCAGTGCTGGGACAGAGGAGGGATGGAGTGCCATTTGCGATACACTATGCTAGCCGCACATTGGATTCCGCCCAGCGGAATTATACGGTCACAGAGAAGGAGATGCTAGCAGTAGTGTTTGCCCTAGATAAATTCAGATCGTATATCATTGGATCTAGAGTGACTTTGTATACTGACCACACCGCCATTAGGTACCTCATGTCAAAGAAGGATGCCAAGGCCAGACTTACTAGATGGATCCTTCTACTCCAGGAGTTCGACATTGAGATCAAGGATAAGCCTGGAGTCAAGAATGTGGTGGCGGACCATTTATCCCGACTAGAGCAGCCTGAGGATTCTGAGCAGATTGATCCCATTTGTGATACCTTCCCAGATGAGGCGATCCTTGCTATCGCCTCACTCCCATGGTATGCCGATATTGTGAACTTTCTCGTTGCTGGGAAAGTCCCACAAGATTGGCCCAAGCAGAAGATTGAGACCTTCCTTGCGAAGGCCAAGTCCTACCACTGGGAGGATCCCATCCTTTACCACGAAGGAGGGGATAGCATCTGGCGTCGGTGTATTCCTCAGGAGGAGCATCATAGTGTCCTCACTTACTGCCACAAGCTTGAGGCAGGAGGACATCATTCTGGGAGGAGAACGGCACAGAAAGTGCTCCAATCCGGCTTGTGGTGGCCTACACTCTTCAAGGACTCTGATGAGTTCGTGAAGAGGTGTACTGACTGTCAGAGGATGGGCACTTGTGGACAACGTGATATGATGCCGATGCAGCCCATTCACTTCTGTGAGGTTTTTGACGCATGGGGCATCGATTTCATGGGTCCATTCCCTAAGAGTCAGGGATTTGAGTACATTCTGTTGGCCGTAGATTATGTTAGTCGTTGGGTTGAGGCTATCCCCGCCCGAGCCGCAGATGCGAAGACAGTTTGCAGATTTTTGAAGAAGCACATAATCATGCGGTTCGGGGTTCCACGAGTTCTGATTTCTGATGGGGGGTCTCACTTCATCAACGACCAGGTGAAGGCACTTGCTAGAGAGTTCAGTATAGACCATCGTGTTGCCACACCATACCATCCACAGACGAATGGTCTAGCTGAGGTGTCGAATAGGGAGATCAAGAATATTTTGCAGAAAGTCGTCCGCCCTGACCGAAAGAATTGGTCACAGCTTTTGGACTCGGTCTTGTGGGCATATAGGACGTCTTTCAAGACTCCATTGGGTACATCTCCCTTTCGCCTCGTTTATGGCAAGCCATGCCATCTACCTGTTGAGCTGAGGCACAAGTCACTTTGGGCAGTCACAGATATTCTTATGGATCCAGATGGTATAGGAAACCAAAGGAGGGCAGAGTTAGCCGCCTTGGAAGAGCTTAGAGATGCAGCTTTCTCAAACAGCCTACATTATAAGGAGAAAGTCAAGGAGTGGCATCATTCTCATATCAGCCACAAGCATTTTGAGATTGGACAGAAAGTATGGCTGTTTGATGCAAGGCTTAGATTATTTCCAGGGAAGCTACAGAGCAAATGGAAAGGACCCTATTTGGTCAGAAAGGTACACGATAACGGTAGCATTGATATATCTGAGTTATCTTCTGAGAGTACCTTCCGAGTGAACGGCCAGCGGCTCAAACCATTTCTAGATCATGAGCCGCGGGACGTTATTATTGCCGCTATTCATTTTGCGTGAGATGTGGTCTTTTGACTCACATCTTTTACATCTCACGCCTGATTTTCACTGTTCCTCCGCCTGTATAGATCCAGTTGTCCATATCATTCTATTCTTTAGTCCCACATCCCATCTCTCATCTTATGATTATGCTATACTTAGGGTGTACTTTACCCTAAGTATAGGGGGGATGTCGGACCTGTGAGTATTCTTTTCATTCTTTCTGCTCCTGTTTTTGCTGACTATACTTAGGGATATTTTACCCTAAGTATAGGGGGGGCAGATTCTGTATATTCTTCACTCGGCTTTCCCTTCATGTACAGCTTTCTATACTTAGGATTAGTTAATCCTAAGTATAGGGGGAGACCACCAAGTTCCTCTCATTTTATTCATTTATTCGTTCCTGTACTTAGCCATCCCTTTTCACTTCCCTTTTACTAAGCACGAGTTATGTCTTCTTCATCGCTCTTGATCACTCTGAGGACATCGTTCGAGCTAAGTATAGGGGGTGTGTGTATATATTTCATATATACTTTAGCCATAACTCGTACTTTGTGTGAGTGTGTTAATAAATAAAATGGCTAAAAATCACAAATTTTTAAAATTTTTCATGCACATAAACCTCTTTTATTCTTGCACATACATAGCTAGTGTACCAAGTATTTTTGTAAAAATGATTTCAAAAATCTTTTGTGTAAAGCTTGAGTAAATATTTTGTATCAAAATTATGTATATAGTACAAAATTTTTCCAAAATGTTTTGAAAAATCAAAAAGTTTGCAAAAATCTTGTGTAAATGTTTGTAAATATCATTTTGCAAAACTTGCACTTCATGCATCATTCATTCATGATTTCAAAACATTTTTCAAAAATTTTGCATGATTGTAAAATATTTGTAAATAGCATCTTGTGTACATATATGTATATAGTTTTTCCTGGATGAGAGTTGACATTTAAACTAAGCCTGGAATTAAATTGAGAAATGGAGCTTGAAAAGATCTTAATCCACCTAATTTCAAGAGGAACCTTATAGGACTTAGGGTTAAAGCTTTTCAGGTCCATAAGGACTTAATTCTTTGAGTCCACTAGTCTATGAGCATATGTCATCTTGATGAGCCTAAGTAGAGCACTTAACAACACACGCATGACTCTCAGAGACAATGGCTTCACTTGCACCTGCACTTCACACATGGCTCTCCATGGATGAGGTGGTGAGGAGGCAGTTTCCTTTGGCTTGGGGTAGCATATGAGGGTAGTACTTCTAGGCGGAACCTCTCTTCTTCTTATAGTGAAGGAAGTGCACCTCAACTTGGTCTAGTGGTGCTGAAAGCTAAAGACAGAAGCTGTGGGTTGCAATAAAGCTTCAAAAGAGGGATAGTCTACTGGCTCAAGGGGAAATTTCTTATATGCTGCACCATGTAGATATGTTGTACAGAAGTTCTTGAAAAAAAAATGCAAAAATGCAAAAAGAACTCCAAAAAAGTGGTGGGTCGGATTGAAAATTTAATAACCCCACCGGAGTATAAAGCAAAAGCTTATGGTATCCATGTTACATCTCATGAAGCTTGCAGCGGGAGACTTAGCTACACTGGCTAAGCTTCCAAAACTCTATACTTCTACCCCCTCTCCTTGAGCCGGTTGCACTTGAACTTAGAAGGGAATACCCCGCTTCTCGAGGAAAGAGTTGCTAGACTGAGGCATTAGAGTTACCAGGTTGAGGGAGGTTGTTTCTTTGTTACTTCTGAGGTGGGGAGCCACATATCACTTACACCGCAAGGAAAGATTCATGGTCATTAGAGTTTGTGTATGTAGACTTGTTCTGATCTGGTTTATTGAGGAGTCTTGTCCATAGACTGGTGGAACTTAGAGGCTGTTGAGTTTTAGGCTTAAGTCCAAATAAGGTTCCGACACATTAATAATCCAAAGATCTGATCAAGCTCCATATTTCAATTTAATAAAGGAAAATTTAATAAGTCAACCTTGATCCATGTACATCCTCTTTTTCTTTTTCTTTTTCTTTCTTTTTCACTTCTTTTTCAAATAAGTGTTTGCTAAGGGACTAGCAAAGTTAAAGCATAGGGGGTGATGAATACCCATTCATCACTCTTTATTCTATTATTTTAGCTACAAAAACCTTTGCAAATACATGTAGATATGTGTAAATACAAATAATTACCAAAAGCATGCATTGTGTAAAAACCTATAATTAGCATGTTTTTGTGCAAAAATAAAAAGAATAAAGAGCAAAAAGAAAAAGAGGGAAATATTTAGAATAAATATTGAGCAACCTAACCCAAGGGAGGGCTCAGCATGGGCCTGACCGCATAAAAGCCAAAGTAGAGGGAGATAGGAGCTCATGTGTATATACTTCTGTAAATACATAAAATTATATTTTCCTCACCCAAAAATATGTTTGTCCATATTGTGTGTAAATTTAGAAACTATTAAAAACAAAATAAAAAGATGAAAAGCCAAAAGATCAAAAATGCCCTTTCACCATGTGTATAGACCATCACCCATGTATTTATTTAACCCTATAAATAAATGAAATTATTTTCAGAACTTTTTGTAAATATTCTATGTTACATATTGTAAATATATAAAATAACAAGAAACAAAACAAAAATCAAATAAAAATTACAAAATTGAAAATACAAAAATACATTGTATAAATACCATGTATATAAATGTATTCAACCATTTATTTCACCCTTGTATATAAGTGATAAAAATAAAATAAAAATATTCTTTTATTCCTCATTTTATCTTGTAAATAAATAAAATACAAAATGAGCATAAAAATACATAAAAATAACAAATAAAAAAATCAAAAATAAAAATCCATATAGTGTACATATACCCATATACATAGCTACCCTATTTTTATTCCCAAAAATTAAATAAAAATCACCAAAAAATAGAAAAAAATAAAAGAAAAATATTTCATGTTTTGAGTTTTCTTTAATTCGGCCTATTTCTGCCCTAAAATAAATAAACAAAAATCAAGTACACGTGGCAGCGTCTGACTGGTCCACGGGGGAATGTTGACCTCGGTCAACTCCCCCGCGGACTCCTTCCTTTTCTGGAAGATGCGTGCCGCGCCTCCTTCGCCGATTTATCCACGCTTCTCCAGGCTGTCACCCACTCAACCCCCTTGCTCGGATTCTTCGCCAATCATCCATCATCCTCGCCGGATCTTCCGCCATCAAATCCACGCCTTCTATAGCTGTCGCCACTCAACCCTAATCGCCCCTGTCACCATTTATATCCCGACCTCCGCCGCCTCCGCGCCCCATCTTTGGCCCTTCTCCTCCTTCCCAGTGACCTCCATAGGCTTCGCGAGAGTGACAGCAAGCGTCTGCCCTTGTTGCAGTGAGGCGAGGAAGCGAATCCATTGATCCGGCGATTCTCGCCGTCCTTGCTCCGCCGCCGGCGTTGAGCATCGAGCTTCAGGCCTTGACGCCCTTCGAAGCTACGACCACGAGCAAGATCAGCTCCAGCATAGTCTACTGCAGCCACCAGGTAACCTTAGCTCCTTCTAATTTCTTCCAATTTCCGATTTCGCCCAAATCGACCCATCATCGCATTTCCCTGATTCCGGCCATTTCGCGTGATATCTCGACCATCCGAACCGACCATCATCTTCGCCATTCCCTCACGCACCTTCTACGCCCTTTCACTCAACCCAGATCGCACAGGATCTGGGAGTCGAGCTCCACCGTCTCCGCCTCGCCGGAGCTCTTTCGCCCCACCGCACCGTTCACCTTCACCCCGTTTTCTTGGGTCGAGGCAATTTGCCCTCGACCCGCGAAGCTTCTTGTTTACTTTGCAGGTCCAAAGGGAGGCGTCTGAGGCTTCCCAACTTCAAGCCAGGAGCTTCTTCTCCGCCGACCTCGCCGGAGCCTTCCAGGGCTCGGCCGGAGCATCGGAGACCCGCAGCAGCTGCGCAACTTCACGCCGGATCTTCTCCGACCTTCAGGCGCAGCAGAGGAGAGCGGAGACACCTTCACGAGGCCGGCGAAGTTCGCCGGCCATCAGTTCTTCGAGGACCCTCCATCGCCGTCCGATCGTCCTCACCGCTCCAGATCAGATCTTGGCCGTCCGATCGAGGAGTAGCTTCCACCGTCCGATCCGAGGAGACGCCATCTGGAGCGCCCACCATCTGCAGCCGTCCGATCTACACGTGGCGCGCATCCAACGACTCCATTTAATAAAGGGTAATTTACCCTTAGGCCCTTATCTTTGCTTTATTTCGTTTCAGTCCTGTAAGTTGTCGAGTCAGTTGTTTAGTTTTGGGATAATTTGCATGTGGGACCCTGCTATTTATTTTATTTGCATTTATACCCCTGCCAGTAGTGAACCACGTGCTTCGTCACGTGTTACTTTGGGATATTTGCATAAGACCCCTTGTAGTTCTGGATGTTATTCATTGAATAAAATGTTTTGTTTAATTGCATATATACCCCTGTGAGCATTGATTATGCGCATGTGCGTTTTATTTTGGGTAAATTGCAACTGAGCCCCCTGGACTTTTGATACGAGTTATCAATAGGTCCTTGGGACTTTTTTTTATTACATTTAGGTCCTTGAGTGCCCCAGGCACGTGCTTGGCACGTGACTTCTTGGGTATTTTGCACCAGGACCCCAGAACTTTTGGGTATTTGCACTTAGGTCCCTGTGCACAGTGCCCCACCTTTATTTTTGAATAAAATATCAAACGACCTCCAAATCCAATGAGATTTTGACACATGGCTCCTGCCATGGTGTAGGAATTTCTGTGATTTTAGAGGACATTTTTGATTTCATTTATTATTTTTAAAAATTCAAAAACCCCTATTTTTGCCACTGTTTGACTTTAAAAATACCAAAAAAATATAAAAACTCCACCAAAAATTCTAAAAAATTTGGTTACTGTTTCTTGCTTGTTGCTTGATTTTCTAGCCAATTTTGGCTACTTTTCATCACTTAAAAACCCTAAAAATTGAAAAACCCCTAAAAACCCATAAAAATTATAATAAATAAACTAAAAATCCAAAAACAATAATTAGGGTGCCTAAATTTTCCTTGTTCTTCATAGTTTATAGAAAAATTACCTCTAGGGCTTTTTGAGATCCAAGAGTATTTTATTTTTGGGTCTTAAGCCTTGCTGGACAGTACCCTCTGTTTTTCGCATTGTTTGATTTTTAATAAATAATTTACCCATTAGAAAAATTCCAAAAATTCACCAAAAACAGTAAAAAACTTAAAAAACCTAAAAACCAATTTTCTGGAATTTTTGTTTGATTTTTGGTGTGTTTAATAAATTGTTGAAGTTGCCTTGCATTCATTTTATTTCATTTTCTCATCTTTTAAAAAATCTAAAAAAAATATAAAAACAAATAAAAACCACTAAAAAATATTCCCTCGGATTTCTGACTACATCGTAGGCTATTTAGCCAATCTGTGCTCCTTGTGTTCGACCCTGGGAGCTATACCAGGTTAATCTTATAGCAGGACCACTTCTCTTTATTTTATTGATTTATCTTCATCTGTGGTTCATTTTTCTTGATTGACACATTCTGAGCGATTGAGGACAACGACATTGTGATTTATCTTCTACCTCAGT
Source organism: Ottelia alismoides (assembly GCA_037367405.1). NCBI lineage: Eukaryota > Viridiplantae > Streptophyta > Magnoliopsida > Alismatales > Hydrocharitaceae > Ottelia > Ottelia alismoides. The sequence continues at coordinate 205,938 of JAZKJV010003141.1, read as the reverse complement.
TGTTCGGGATTTCGTGCCATCAGTACCCGACCCAAACCCGCCCCATTTAAGGATCTGAAACCCGTCCCATTTACTTTTGGACGGGTTTGGGTTTTGAATTGACTACCCATGCGAGTATGGGTACGGGTTTGGGATTGCCTTGTGGGTACCCGAACCCGAACCCGCCCCAAACCTGAATAATATATATATATATATATATATATATATATAAAGATATATGTGTATGTTGCATTTTAATCAAACTAGACCCAAATCCATTTCATATCTAATATGTATCGACCTGCATGTATAAATATTGAACTCAATTTTCTCCTCTCCATCCATTTTTTCTTATTTAACTAACTTTTTGCATCTTCAATACATATAAACTATCAATACAAAATAGTTAAACCTTTAACATATATAAATATTTAATATTCTTTATAAATTGCATATTTTTATGAATCACCATAGTGCATAATCTCACTCTATTTTGCTTATCTGTGAAAATCTTGTATACATTTACAAACAACTTAAGATTTACCTTGTCAAATATATGGGTACCCCTTGGGTTCACGGGTATCCGACGGGTATATGGGCACCCGCTAGAAATTACCCGTTTAATAAATGGGCGGGTATGGGTAGTGATGTTATAAATGGGTATGGGTTTGGGAATAGTAATACCCGCCCCAAACCCGACCCGCTGACATCCCTACCTATCCCGGGATGCCTGACCAGTGTAGCCAAGTCATCCAGCTGCAGACTTCTTGCTAATATACATACTCCGACAGGCCAATTTTTTTGGCATGTCTATATTTTTTTTGGAGTTCTTGCATTTTTTTCTCTTTTTTTTCTCTTCTTTTTTTTGAACTACATACAAGGTGCAGCATGTACATCCAAATTTTTTCCTCTTGAGTCAGTAGACTATCCCTCTTTTGAAGCATTATTGCAACCCACAGCATCCTATCCTTAGACTTCAACACCACCAGACTAGGTTGAGATGCACTACCCTCCCTCGAGGAGGACGGATGTTTCCACCCGTGTGCTACTCCAAGCTAAAGGATTCTACCTCCTCACCACCTCGTCAATGAAGAGCTACGTGCATTGTGCTTGTCCAAGTTAGGTCACTGTCTAAAAGAATCATGCGTGTGCACGAGATATTCTACTTAGACTAATTAAGATGACATGTGAACATAGACTTGTGGACTCAAAGAATTAAGTCACCTGACCTTGAAATGTTAACTCCAGTTCCTATAAGGTTCCTCTGAAATTAGGTGGATTAAGGTCAAATCAAGTCCATCCTCAATATCTACTCATAACTTGGTTCAGAACCCACTTGCTTTTCACCTTGCATATGCAACATATGCAGATGAGGTGTAGATGACATGCTATGAATGAAATGCAAGACTCTTTTTTTTGAAATGCAAGAATGATATGCAAGAGTAAATAAGAAGCCTTATTTTCAAAAAAAATTTTTTGGTATAAGTATACACAATTTGTATTAATTACAACAAGTTTTTAGTTTATACATAATATACATAGTATACAAGTTTTTTTTCGGTATACATCCTATTTTACAAAAATTTTACAAAAGTATGTTTTACAAGAATTTTACATTTTTTATACAAGTATTATATTATAACATTATACAAATTTTTTTAATTTTTTAATTTTTTTATCCACCCTGTACTTATTGCATAATATATACAAAAATACGTGAAAGTACGAGCTATGGGTAAAGTATATATGTTATATATACATGCCCCCCTATACTTAGCGTGTGCTATGTCTTCAGAGAACGAAAAGCGACTAAAAAGACATAGCTCGGGCTAAGCGTAGGAGAGCTAAAAGTACAGAAGTATAGAAGTCGCTCCGTCCCCTTAAAATGGGGCGGACGAGGGCAAGAGGGGAAATGGATGAGTATATACATGGCGGGCATCGGTCCCCCCTATACTTAGGCTCTAGTCAGCCTACGTATAGGACAGTGGGTGAGTATGAGAACCGATATGATCTGGAGGATGTACAATGAGTAGACTTAAGTGGCTCATTCCCCCTATACTTAGGATCTGATCATCCTAAGTATACTCCAAGATAGAGATAGATGATGATGGGATGAGTTAGTAAAGTCGCGGGAGGGAGAGGACAGAATGTACAGAAATGATGGTATATACAAGTGAGTCGGTCTGAATATTTCAAGATGCTGTTGATGGCTGGAGCTCATTGCTGCAATGTCTCCTGCGCGGCTCGAGGTGTATCTGTTGTATCTGTCTCGCGCATGAATACAATCTCCTCAACATGGACTAACTGCTCATTGGATTCGACGAAGTGCTTCAACAACTGTCCATTCACTAGGAATGTCGGTGCGTCATCTGCGAGATCAGAGATCTCGACACATCCACCATCATGCACCGTATGGACGACAAATGGGCCCGTCCACTTAGACTTCAACTTGCCTTGGAAAATCTTCAGCCTAGCATTGAACAACCATACCTTCTGTCCAGGAACAAAGGTCTTTCGTCTGATATATCTATCATGCCAACGCTTCACCTTGTCCTTGTACACCAAACTGTTGTCATATGCGCAGTTTCGGACTTCCACAAGCTCATTCAGATCCATGTCTCTTTGCTTCTGCCTAAGGTGCGTGTTCCAGTTGACCTTTTTAATTGCCCATTCTGATTTGTGCACTAACTCTGCGGGCAAATGGCACGGCTTTCCGAATACCATTCGGAATGGGGAGGTGCCTAACAGTGTCTTGTAAGCGATCCTATACGTCCAGAGGACTTGATCCAAGATCTGAGACCAGTCCTTCCTGTCCAGGCGGACAAGCTTTTGCAATATGGTTTTCACCTCCCGATTCGACACCTCAGCCATACCATTGGTTTGTGGGTGGTAAGGACTCACGACACGGTGTTCGATGCCGTAGTCCTTCAGGAGTTTCTTCACCTCCCGATTCACAAAGTGGCTACCTCCATCTGATATCATCATTTTGGGGATCCCGAACCTAGAGATTATGTGTTCTCTAATGAATTTACAGACAGTTCTGCTGTCTGCGGCTCGGGTTGGGATAGCTTCCACCCATCTGGATAGATAGTCTACCGCAAGAAGGATATATTCAAACCCGTGGCTAACAGGGAATGGGCCCATGAAATCGATGCCCCAAGCGTCAAAGACATCACAAATGATGACCGGCTGCATTGGCATCTCATCCTTGGAACCGACGGTTCCTCCCATTCTCTGGCATACTGGGCACGACTTCGCGAAGGCGGTGGCATCGCGAAACAGAGTCGGCCAATAAAAGCCACACTGAAGTACCTTCCATGCGGTCCTCTTCCCGGAGTGGTGTCCTCCTACCTCTAAGCTGTGGCATAAAGAAAGGACACTCTGGTATTCCTCGTGAGGAATACACCGTCTCCAGACACAATCCAGTCCTTCGAAGAAAAGGATCGGATCCTTCCAATGGTAGTGTCTAGCGTCTGACTTCAGTCGGTAGATTTGGCTCTTGGGCCAATCTTCGGGAACTTTCTTGGAGACAAGATAATTCACGATATTGGCGTACAATGTGAGTGAGTCGATAACAAAAATCGACTCGTCAGGGAAGGAGTCTCGAATTGGTGAATCTTCGGAAGTATTAAGATCTTCGAGACGAGAAAAATGATCGGCCACTACATTCTTCTTTCCAGGTTTATCACGGATGTCCAAGTCAAACTCCTGGATAAGTAAAATCCATCGAAGAAGACGCGCCTTCGCATCCTTCTTCTCCATCAAGTACCGTAGTGTCGTATGGTCAGTAAACACAGTTACCTTGGATCCAATGAGATGAGATCTGAATTTGTCCAAGGCAAACACTACCGCAATCATTTCCTTTTCCGTAACTGTATAGTTACGCTGAGCGGTGTCAAGCACTTTGCTTGCGTAATGAATTACAAACAGGACGCTATCTCTTCTTTGTCCCAACACATCCCCAACAGCATAGTCTTAGGTGTCCGTCATGATCTCAAAAGGTAGAGACCAATCTGGGGCTTGTAGGATGGGTGCGTCCATAATCATTCCTTGTAAAAGCTTAAAGGCATCAAGACATTTGTGATCAACAATAAACTCCATGTCTTTGCCTAAAAGCTCAGTTAGCGGCCGGACAATCTTATAAAAATCCTTAATGAACCTTCGATAAAATCCAACATGCCCGAGGAACGACCGCAACTGCTTAACGTTGGTTGGTGGCTGGAGTCGTCTGATCACATCCACCCTGGCAGGGTCAACCTCCATTCCTCTCTTGGAGATGACGTGCCCCAACACTATGCCCTCCATCACCATGAAGTGACTTTTCTCTCAGGAGAGCACCAGATTAACCTCACAACATCTTTTGAGGACTCGGTCCAGATTCCTAAGACAGGAATCGAAGGAATCACCGTGAACCGAGAAGTCGTCCATGAAGACTTCCAGGAATTCACCGACCATTTCGATGAATACATCAATCATGCACCTTTGTAAAGTACCTGGAGCATTGCATAACCCAAAGGGCATGCGCTTGAAAGCATAGGTACCAAAGGGGCATGTAAATGTGGTCTTTTCCTGGTCCTCTGGAGCTATTGCTACTTGATTGTAGCCCGAGAACCCGTCTAAGAAGCAGAAGAATTCTTTCCCCGCTAGTCTTTCTAGGATCTGATCAATGAATGGTAAGGGGAAATGATCCTTCTTCATCGTGTCATTCAAGCGCCTGTAATCCACACAGACGCGCCATGACGTGGGTACTCGCGTCACGATCTCCTCTCCGTCCTCGTTGGTGGTCGTCTGAATTCCCGACTTTTTCGGGACAACATGGATTGGGGCCACCCACTTAGAGTCGGAGATTAGGTAAATGAAACCCGCGTTGCACCATTTTTCTATTTCCTTCTTCACGACCTCTCGTAAACTTGGATTCAACCGACGTTGGAATTCACGAGAGGGTTTGGCTTCATTCTCCAAGTAAATATGGTGCGAACACAGAGTGGGATTTATCCCGTAGAGATCGTAAATGCTCCAACCTATCGCCTTGCGGTTTTTCTCTAGGATCTCTAGCAAGCGAGATTCCTGCTCCTCGGTCAATCGCGAACTGATGATGATCGGAAATTTCTTGTCTTGTCCCGCAAGGAAGGCATTTTTTAAAGTTGTGGGTAAAAGTTTGAGCTCAGGAATAGTGTGATCGTCTAAGAAGTCTGGCTCAATCTGATCTGGCTCGGTGTTGGAAGTGGCTGGATTGTTCTCTGTGATAGCTGCCACCAAGTTGTTCGGCTCAGGAGTCGGATCGTCAAAAGTCTCCATACAATCGGCAAAAGGCACGTCCGACTCATCATCCTCATCTTCCGATTGTCCTAAAGAGGGGAGGATAGACAGACCCAACTGGGCCTCTATGTCATCGAAGATGTAGGGCGATGCAGGTTCTGAGTTGTACTCGTCTCTGAGGACCTCGCAAACTGATTCATGTACTGGATCATCTCCGGAGGGGAGGGACTCATCGACGCTGGCTGGGTTCTGTCTCCATGGCCCAACTGTGTCTACATGATCACAGTCTGTTCCGGTAGAAGAGTACTCGGTGCTGGATTCTGAATCCGGTCTCTGCCATCTTGTCTGCTTCATTTCGAGTTCCTCATCTCCGCCTGGAGTTTGGAACTGAATCTTCCCGATCTTATAATCAAATAAGGCCCCTGCTGTTCTGAGGAAGGGCCTACCTAGAATGATCTGGGAGTCTCTCCAATTACGAGGGGTTTCCATATCCAGGACAGTGAAGTCCACCATGTATTCTTGCCCCTCGACTTTGATCACAATGTTCCTCAATTCTCCTTGGGACCTCTTGGTTGATTTATCAGCAAACTGTAGAAGGGCTCTAGATTTCCTAAGAGGTCCAAGATTATGCCGCTCATAGAGGGCTGTCGGCATCAGATTGATGGAGGAACCATTGTTAAGGAGAGTGCGTGCAAACGCGATGTCATCAACATGACTCACTACATAATGTGCACCCATGTCTCTTCGTTTCCTTGGAAACGAGTACTTTATTGCACAAGTCGTGGCTACTGATAAAATGTGTTTCTCAACACGACTTTTGGTCTTCCTGCTAACCCTAGTAGGTGTGTATCTCACCTTAAGGTATTTTTGGAATGCAGGGGTCATCTCCACGTACTTGTCAAAGGGGATTGTGACCTTGATATATTTGTTACAGAATTCAGCCATCTCAGGGTCATCTTTTTGGATTTTTTTGGTTTTCTTCTTTCCACCTGTAAGAGCTTGGGGGAAAGGGATTATTGACCCTAACTCATGTTCTGAGACTGAAATCTTTTCATTGAAAGCTGGAACTGAGTTATGTACATGACTCGGACTCTGAAACAGATTAGGACTCTGACTCGAACTGAAAGAAACATGCTGGGGCGAAATTGGTGATGCGTCTTCCGCTTCTTCTGGACGGTCCTCCTCAGATGGAGGTGCGGGCTCTTCATCAGTTTCGACGGACTCACTAATGGTGCGAGAATGATGCTTCGAGGACTCAGATGTCCTCTTCTTCTTCCGGTGATGGTGGTGCTTCTCCTCTTCCTCCAAGTTCTCCTCAGGTAGAGACTTGGAAGTTCCTTCCTTCTGTGCCCGTGCCCGATCAGGTATGGTTACGGTCCTTCCTCTCCTGAGGGACATATGATTTACAATATCATACGAAAGGATCTCACGTTCAGATAAATAATTATCTAAATAGTATACCTGATCACGAGATCGGTTCTGGCCATGGAGTATGTTGTTCGGGTTGGCCTGAACCTGTGCAGGAATCGGGATCTTTGGCTCCATCTGTTGGTCCTGGGTACGAGAGATACTATTGATATCGGTTCTCATATCCAGATAATCATTCTGCATCTGTTGGACCCTATCAGACAGGGTCTGGATCGCCAAGGTGAGGGACTCCAATTCAGTGGGCTGGGTTGGCTGATGTGCAGACGAGGTTCTGTATTGGCCCTGCTGGCCTTGCCGATATTGCTGCTGTTGATGGGACGAGGCTGGCCCCTGCTGATAGGTGCGCTGCTGCTGCTGGTACTGCTGAGGCTGGTACCCTTGTTCTGGCCTGGACTGAAAGCGCGGTGCGAGAACGGGCCTGGTTTCTTGGTATGCTAGGGATGGGCGGTGAGGCTGACCCTTCCCCATTTCGGCCTTCCTGACAATCGGGTCACGGCTATACCAAAGCCCGTTGATCTCGTACACCTGCGGAGGCTCCTCGTATCCGATCTCCACTTGTGGGGGTGCATGCTGGTCCTGCTGGGTGTAAGTCTGATCCCAGCTACTCTGAGGCCCCGGTGCCTGTTCCTGTACAAGATGGACTCGATGTACAGGTACATGTGGTGCAGAAGGGGCATGTAGCTTTATCTTAGCTACCTTCTCAGAAAGTTCCTCCACTTGCTTCGGTAGACGCGAAAGAGACTCAAGTTCCGCGACTCTCTTGTGGATTTGCTCGACCATGGTTAGCTTGTCAGCAATCATCCCCATGCTGGGAATGTGGTCCTCGGTCAGATCTGCTACAGTCCTTCGGGTTGTCTCGTTGGATAGGATTGAGGGAGACAACGCATAGGCCCTTGTGGCCTGCGACCTGCCGGTCTCCGCCATCTGCTCCAGGATCTTCCATACATCATTCTCATTTTTGTTCAGATAGCTTCCTCCACAGGCGACACTTACTAACCCTTGCATCTCCGGGGTTAGACCACTGAACAAGGTTTGGACTAAGATCGCCTTAGAAATGTCGTGGCAGGGGCATTTCTGTACTAAGTCATTGAACCTATCCCAGACATCATGGAAAGGTTCACTGGGTCCTTGGGAGAAGCTAGCGATCTTCGTTCACATTTGGTTAGTTCTACTGAGGGGGTAGAACTTTTTCAAAAAGATGTCCTTGAACTGCATCCAGGTAGTACATATCACCCCAAGATTTTTCAGCCAATGTGCTTCCTTATCTCCTAAGGCAAATGGGGTGGCCTTCAATCTAATGTAATCTTGGCCAACATTGGGATGGCTAAAATTGTTGCAAACCAGCTCGAAGTCTCGAAGGAAAGTGTACGGTTCTTCGTTGATATTCCCATTGAACTTCGGTAGCAGGCTAAGGAAATGGGGCTTCAGTTCAAATGCTTCGGCGGGAACCGCTGGTGCCAACCAATTCTGTATCTCGTTTTCCGCCGGGTTGTAGGCATCAACCATTGGTCGGTCAATACCTCCTGCTAAAATGATTTGTCCCATCCTGGCTGTGAGATCTGCATTTCTTTGTTCTTCTTCAGAAAGGCGATTAAGGATCTGTTGTAGTTGCTCCTCCTCCGGTGGTTGCTGCTTAGGCAGCATTTCATCCTCTATTCCTGGGTGTGAGAAAATATCGGTGTCAGAGGACAAATCAAGAACTGGGTTACCGAGGAGATGGTCTTCCTCGGTAAGCTCGGAGGAGAGGGAAGGGTTGGTTTGAGAGTAACCACCCTGGGTGTGAGGGATCCAGAACTTAAGAGGGTCATGAGTCCTTGGTGGCTCAAGGTGCGCTTGGGCCTGTGAAGATGATTTTCGTGGGGGACTCAGAGAAATATTGGCAAATAATGTGTTGATATTCCCCCAGTCATTCATCTTGAAATGGCAAGAAGAAGATAGGATTTTACTCCTACCTGACCAAACAAGTTAATCCAAGACCCTGGGTTCACACTCAACACAGTGAAGGACTCAAAACCGAGTCCAATTTATCTTGTAAATTTTAAGTGTGATTTTTCAAGCAAGATAGCAAGGATTACGCGGCCTATAGGGAAGTCGGCTCAGAGCCGGATGCGTCTTCCCTGTTTATCATGTCGCCTAAGATACCGCCGATCCTCCCTTTCTTTGCTCCTATCCGGAGTTGGGGACTCAAAGACGTGCCCCTATCTACCTGCAAGCAGGCGGAGGCTGACAAAGCTAGGCCTTGTTGCAGAGTACCGCTGGTTCTCCCTTATCTACCCACGAACATGCGGAGGCTACTTGGTACTTGTCAATGAGATAAAAGTATCCAACTCGTGATATTTGCTAGGATCAGTTGGCCCGTGATATGGAAGGCGGGGATTTGGGCGCTGCCTTAAGGTGTTCACACACACTCAAAGTACCCTCACTCAGCCTGAAAACAAGGTCGGGAATTAGTCTCCCGCAAACAATTTTTCCACTTTTATCAATTTTTTTGGTCAATACTATTAGCAGTCCCTGTTTTAAGTTAAGTTCTCACTTGTTTAGTCCAACCACACAGCACACCTAACGTCCAGTCCCAATTTCCGTTTAATTTAAGTTCGAAAAACTGAGGGGGAAATCGAGAAAAGCCGATGCACGAAAAACAATGATGCGTATGCAGAGTTAAGAAGACTTACAGTGATCCCTTTGCTTTTATGCAGAATGCAATACCGTATTGAAATTTTACACTATATGCAAATACAGACGACAAAATCCGCTCCTAGACAGGCAGTTCTATTAGCGAGTGAAGAACAGGTTTATTTGACTAGATCTGTGGTCTAGGTGCGTCTTTTAAGTGTGTGTGTGGTCCTAAAAATTACGAGCACAAGCAATTCCTAGAGCGGCTCAAGGAGCCGCTAGTGCAAGTATAAGTTACAATTCAACCACACAGCACACGGGGATACAGTTCCACTATTTTTACACACGCGAGAACCCAAACGGGAACCGCTGGAAATGATGCGAAAAAATGTGGAAATAAATAAATGTACAAGTTCTCTCAAATCTCTCAAACAAATTAAAATGCAGGTTCCTCGAAGCATCTTCGACTTCGGTGTCCCTCGCACAAAAACAAGTTGAGGTCAGATAGAGAACGACACAAAAAATGCAAAAATTTAAAAGACAGAGAAATATGCACAAGAAAAACCGGGGGTCAGACTACCTGGGGATGGAAAATCAAACAATTGGAATTTCACTACAAATTAACCAAAGCCGTGCCTCCCCGGCAACGACGCCATTTTGATGACCGCGCCCGCACCCTTAGTTAATCCGGGCAGGTTAATGTCCACGATTAATTATCAGTTTTCGTTGCAGTCGGATACGAGAGGGAATATCAAAAACCACTTTAATTAGATTTGAGCAATTTCAAGCGGCAATTTTTTTTCTTGGTGAAGTCCAAGGTCGAACTCAAGGAGGCATCTGTCTCCTTAGGTCAAATTTTAGCAAAATTCCAGTGTTTGATTTTCAGAGGGAATATTTTTGGTCTTTTTCGAATTTTTATGCAACACACATGCAAAATCAGGTCAGTTTAAACGTTAATTCAGAAAGATGATTAAATTAATTCCAAAAATTATGAAACTTGGGCAGATTATGAAATGGGATGAAATTAAGCTACCCTAATTTTTTTAGAATTTTTTGATGCACGGATAATAAAAAATGCAGACTTTAGTGAAAATGACTAAAGCAATTTTAATAATTAATAAACGATGATATTTCTGAGAAACAAAATTAATCTAAATAGATCTAATTAAGAGCTATCCAAATCAACTTGAATTTCCTTAAACACTTCACGGTTGATTAATTAAAAATCGATTAAGGTTTTCACTAAATGATTTTTCTAAGACAATCTATGCGTGTAAATGAGATGATTTTTGGATATGTTGTAGCATAGACTTAGATCTACCAATGATGATTTTTGAGAGATTTTTCGATAACCCGATAATGTGCAATAAATTAATCAATCAACTTGGGCAAAATATTGCATTTTTTCACCAAATTAAATTCCATAAATATTCTGCAAATCAGAAAAATACAAATAAATGCTAAAATGATAGAACAAGAGTTATGCTACACGATGCAATTTTCGGAATTAAAAATAGATGACAAAATGACGACAAAATAAACGTGCAAATGTAGGGGTATGATTGCAATACAAAAAAAATAAATATGTGCTCAAATGAAGAACAAGGACTTACATGCAATTTGTGGAAACTTCAAATTTTTTTAAAAACTTGCAAAGGGGTGTAAGTGTCCCCTTTGCAAATCACCATTTTTGTCTTTATTATCCGTTACCTCCTCCCTGTTTTGTTGCTTGAAACAGGGGAGGTTCTTCTTCAAGGTGGAGCTTCACGCGCGGGGGGGGGGGGGGGGGGTCGGCGCCTGGAGCTCGGTGGTGGCGCGCCGAGGAGATGGCGGCGGTGGCCGGTGGAGCTTCAAGCTGAGGATGGCGCGCATGCGCCTGAGGAGGGCGACGCGTTACTCCTGTGCTGGCCGCGCACGGCGGTTGGAGATGAGCCGGCGGCCGCACGCCATGGGGCGAGGTGGCGTGGACGGTGTGGTTGGTGGCTGTTGAAGAGACCAATGACCAGGAGTGGGCGGTGGCGCGGCCACTGTGGAGTTGGCGGCTGGCAGAGGAGGCGTCGACCCTGTGGTTGGTGGGTGATGAGTGTGTGCGTATGGGGTGGTGAGAGGAGGAAGAAAAAACAAGGGGGTCTCACCGCTTCCTCTGTTTCTCATGCATTTGTTTAAGTGGGCACAAATAAACCATTAATCAATTGATGAAATTTCGTCGAAAAATTAATTAAAAATCACCGTTGCATTCGCAACGTGCGATTTATCCGTTGAAGTGCGATCGATTTTGTGATTCAGTGGGAGGAAGGTGATGAATCGAGAAGAGAGAGAGTGGGGTGTAATAAAGAAAAAGAAGAAGATGAGAGGTACCTGGAGATGAAGTCGGATTACCTGGGGATGAAGGAGAGCTCCTTCGATCGTCGCTCAACGTCGCGGCTGAGGCGGAGCTCGAGCAAGCCTCGTGTGAAGCTTGCAGCGGCGAAGGTTGAAATCTCGCCGGATCTCGCCAAGAAGGAGTCGTCTTCGCTCGGAGGGATCTCCTGGAGCTGTCACCTTCAGGTAATGTAGAGCTGGGCTTCTTCTCTCAAGTGACGGATGGGGAAGAATGGAGGAGTGGATGAGATTATAAAGAGGAGGAGGAGGAGGTTGGAGAGCAAATGGGGAGAGTGGGAGAGATGGAAGATGGAGTGGAGAGGTGGGAGGGGTCGACCTTGCCTCTCCCTTAAGTTAAGGGAGAGTGGGGGAGGAATGGGTAGAGGGGGAAGGAGAAGGTGCCACTTGGCGTGCTAGGATACGGTCATGTGGCTTTATTTAATTAATTGCAAAATCTATGGAACTGACACGTGGCGGCTTCAGGAATTGCCACGTGTCACTCCAAGAAAATCCGCAACTAAATGCAAAGAAAAATCAAAAAGAAATAATAAAAGAGGTTAGATCAAAAAGTGGTGAACACGAATGTTGCTCGTCTCGACGAGATCTACAACTTTTGTGAAGGGTCGAAAATCAAACGAGATCATATGTACAAAAGAATATTTTTGGGCGGTACCTTATAGGTATAAAATACCGCATTTTATCTTTTATAATTTTTTTGTCATTTTTAAATAAGAGAAAAATCAAAATAAATATAGAGAAAATATGAGAAAAATATTTACAACTTAATCTTATTTTTTTGGATTTTTATAATGAAGAAAATAAAAGGATAAAATATAGGGGTAAAACGGTCATTATGTACAATGTACAAAAGGGTCCAAAACTCAAGTTTTGCATACGAGCTCCGATTTTAATGAAATTGGTCTTGTTTCGAAGTTCTTTGAATGTATATTACTTTAAAAGTGAGTAGACCTAAATCAGGCATTGTATAAGAGAGATATGTGCATTCTAAGGTTCATGGTCTCAAACTTGGATTCGGCTTTTATTGGTTAATTTTATAAGTTAGTATTTTTTGATATTTTTCCTTTATTAGTGTTAGTAATATATACAGAATAGAGTTGATTTTATTGGATTTGGAGTTAGTATGAAATATATACAAATAAGGTATTTTATCTAATATACACGTGAATATTTACAAGTGAAATTGGCTTCTTATTTTATGCAAATATGAGTGTTAAAATGTAAATGTTATCAATGCATGCATGAATGCTTATTATACAATATAAGTAGAAATATGCCTCTAATTACTCGGGAGCAAAGCTCTATTTTCAACTTTTAGAGTGATGAATTGCAGATTCATCACCTAAGAGTAAATTACCCCACTTATTATCCGACGGATGAGGCAACATGACGTGTGAGATCGAACGGTGTAGGGGCGTTGATGCCTCTTCGAAGAACCCTAGATTGGATCCGACGGACGAAGGCATGCCACGTGGATGATCTGATGGCTCTGGTGTGTGCACGCCTCTCCTCTGCGATGGACGGTCTCGATCGATCCCAGATGGATCTGACGACCGCTGGTGCTCCCAAAATAGAGGGCTGCGATTGGATCTGGAGCGTCAGGGGCGATCGGACTACGGAGGAGGATCCTCCAAGAACTTGACGTCGGCGAACTTCGTCGGCCTCCTTTGCGTGCCGAGGTCCTCCTCTGCTGCTGCTGAGATATGGAAAAGCTCCTCCACAGTGTTCCGCAGCTGATGAGCCCCTCCGATGAGGTCGGGAAGCTCCGAGGAGCTCCGGCGACGAGGGCGGAGCTGAGCCTCTGTGCTTTGACTGCTGGACCCTCAGATGGATCGCTTGGACCTGAAAAAGAGCACAGACGAGCTACTGGGTCGAGGGCAAACTGCCTCGACCCGGTTAGGGGTGAAATAGGTGGTCGGGCACGTCAGGTGAGCGACCTCCGGCAAGGCAACGGTGGTGGAGGTCGAGCCTTGGTTCCGGGGTGAACCAAGGGGGGTGAGTGGGTGAAGAACGTGAAGGGAAGTCTGATGAATACCCATTCATCACTCTTTATTCTTCTATTTTAGCTACAAAAACCTTTGCAAATACATGTAGATATGTGTAAATACAAATAATTACCAAAAGCATGCATTGTGTAAAAAACCTATAATTAGCATGTTTTTGTGCACAAAATAAAAGAATAAAGAGCAAAAAGAAAAAGAGGGAAATATTTAGAATAAATATTGAGCAACCTAACCCAAGGGAGGGCTCAGCATGGGCCTGACCGCATAAAAGCCAAAGTAGAGGGAGATAGGAGCTCATGTATATATATTTGTAAATACATAAAACTATATATTTTCCTCACCCAAAAATATGTTTGTCTATTTTGTGTATATATTCTATTAAAAACAAAATAAAAAGATAAAAAAAATCAAAAAGATCAAAAACATCCTTCCTTCACCATGTGTATAAACCACACCTTTGTAATTATTTAACCCTATAAATAAATTCAATTATTTTCTAAAATTTTTGTAAATGATCTATGTTACATATTGTAAATAAAATAAATAACAAGAAATAAAACAAAAATCAAATAAAAATCACAAAATGAAAAATACAAAAAACCATTGTATTAATACCATGTATATAAAGGTATTTAATTATTTATTTAACCCTTGTATATAAGTGATAAAAATAAAATAAAAATATTCTTTTATTCCATATTTTATCTTGTAAATAAATAAAATACAAAATGAGCATAAAAATACAAAAAAATAACAAATAAAAAATCAAAAATAAAAATCCATATAGTGTACATATACCTATAGAGCTAACCTATTTTTATTTCCAAAAATTAAATAAAAATCACCAAAAAATAGAAAAAAATAAAAGAAAAATATTTCATGTTTTGAGTTTTCCTTAATTCGACCTATTTCTACCCTAAAAAAATAAAACAAAAACCGGGCACACGTGCCGCTCCTGGTTGGTCCACGGGGGAATGTTGACCCCAGTCAACTCCCCCGCGACTCCTTTCCTATTCTGGACCATGCGCGCCGCGCCTCCTTCCCCGATTTTTCCCACGCGACTCCAGCTGTCTCCCATTCAACCCCCGCGCCCAAATTCTTCGCCGCACATCCCTCTCCCTCGCCGGATCCTCCGCCATCAAATCCACGCCTTCCTTTGCTGTCCTCACGCAACCCTAATCGCCCGGTCACTCCTATATATCCTTCCCCTCCGCCGCCTCCGCGCGGCATCTTTGGCCATTCTCCTCCTTCCCAGTGACCTCCATCGGCTCCGCAAGAGTGACAGCGAGCGTCAGCCCTTGTTGCAGTGAGGCGAGGACGTGAATCCATCGATCCGGCGAACTTCGCCGCCTTTGCTCCGCCGCCGGTGTTGAGCATCGAGCTTCAGGCCTTGACGCCCTTCGAAGCTACGACCCGGAGATAGCCCATCTCCAGCACAGTCTCCAGCATCCATCAGGTACCCTTAATTTCTTCTAGTTTAGTCTAATTTTCGATTTCGCCCAAATCTTATCCCCGCCGCATTTCTTCGATTCCGGCCACTCCGATCACCCATCTTCCAATCCGACCCGACCATCACCTCCGCCAGACCTCTCCGCACCTTCTTCACCCCTCCACACAACCCAGATCGCACAGGATCTGGGAACCGAGCTCCTTCGCCGACCACCCTCGCCGGAGCTCGCCATCCCGACGCACAGACCACCTTCACGCCGCTTAACCGGGTCGAGGCACTTTGCCCTCGACCCGCGAGTCTTCTGGTATCCTTTGCAGGTCCAAACGAGGGCGTCTGAGGCCCTTCGCCATTCAGCCAGGAGACCCAGCTCCGCCGGCCTTGCTCGAGCTCCTCGGAGCTTGGTTTGACCGTTGGAGACCACCGGCAAACGCGGGAGCCTCCCGCGATTCTTCTCCGACCTTCAGGAGGCTCACCGGAGGTCCCTAGCACACGCACGAACCCGGCGAGTCTCGCCGGGGACCTGTTCTTCGAGGACCCGCCATCGCCGTCAGATCAGCCTCATCGCTCCAGATCTAATCCTGAGCGTTCATCTGTGGAGGAGCAGCGACCGTTGATCCATCTGAGGCGCGCATCGGAACCGTCCGTAGCAGAGGAGAGAGACCCGAGCCCAGCACCGTCAGATCAGCCACGTGGATCTCCCTCCGCCGTCGATCGAGCCCAAGAGCCGAAGGAGTAAAGGCGCGTTTGTTCTCCGCCGTCCGATCATCCACGCGTCACCATCGGGCCGTCGCTATTAATAAAGGGGTAAATATCATAGGCCCCCCTCGTAGTTTGTCAATTTCATTTTAGTCCTGTAACTTTTAATTTCAGTTGTTTATTTTCTGGGATATTTGCATAGAGACCCTCGCGCTTAATTTTAATTGCATTTATACCCCTGCCAGTAGAGACCCACGTGCTTGGGCACGTGTTTTGTTGGGTTATTTGCATGAAGTGCCCTGTTGTTCTGGATGTTATGAATTGAATAAAATGTTTTGTGAAATTGCATTTATACCCCTGTGAGCACTTTATATGCGCATGTGCGTATTTATTGGGTTTTTTGCGACTTTGGCCCTGGGCTTTTGATACGAGTTATCAATAAGCCCTGGGACTTAGTTTTTCTTGCAATATGGTCCCTGTGTGCCCCAGCCACGTGCGAAGCGCGTGACTTGCTGGGTATTTTGCACCAAGGCCCCCAGAACTTTTGGGTATTTGCACATAGGTCCCTGTGCACAGTGCCCCACCTTTATTTTTGAATAAAATATCAAACGACCTCCAAATCCAATGAAATTTTGACACATGGCTCCTGCCATGGTGTAGGAATTTCTATGATTTTTGGGGACATTTTGGATTTCATTTATTATTTTTAAAAATTCAAAAACCCTTATTTTCGCCACTGTTTGACTTTAAAAATACCAAAAAAATATAAAAACTCCACCAAAAATTCTAAAAAATTTAGGTATTGTTGTTTACTGGTTGTTTGATTTTCTAGCCAAGTTTGGCTACTGTCCATCACTTAAAACCCATAAAAATTGAAAAACCCTTAAAAACTCATAAAAATTGTAGTAATTAAATTAAAAACCCAAAAACAATAATTAGGGTGCCTAAATTTTCCTTGTTCTTCATAGATTATAGGAAAATTACCTCCAGGGTTGTTTGAAGCTCTTAAATATTTTATTTTTGAGTTTCTAACCTTGCTGGACAGTACCCCTTCTTTGTTGCATTGTTTGATTTTTAATAATTAATTTACCCATTAGAAAAATTCCAAAAATTCACCAAAAACAGTAAAAAACCTAAAAAACATAAAAACCAATTTTCCTTAATTTTTGCATCATTTTTGTGAGTTGTATAAATTGTTGAAGTCCCCTTGCATTCACGTTCTTTCATTTTCTCATTAATTAAAAAATCTAAAAAAAAAAATACAAAAACAAATAAAAACCAAAAAGAAGATTCTTCTGGACTCTTGACTACATCGTAGGCCGCAAGGCCAATCTGTGCTCCTTGTGTTCGACCCTGGGAGCTATACCAGGTTAAACCTATAGCAGACCGCTCTTTCTTGTGCTTGCTTGATTTTATCTTATTTGAGTGGTTATTTTTCTGGATTGACACGTTCTGAGTGACTGAGGACAACGACATTGTGATTTATTTTCCACCTCGGTTTCTCTCTTGATTTTCGTGCCATCAAAGTCTCGCGAAGGTGTCAGGACAGTCAGATGGATGAGTGGGTGATCGAAGTGAGCGAAATCGATTGGCGACGGTGAATGGGTGAATTAGGCATAATCAGAAATTAGAGAAAACTAAGGGGAATCGGGTCTACCTGGCGGATGCAATCGACTGGGGACGAGCTTGGCGAGCTCTGGGTCGTAGCCTCGAAGGGACGTCGATGCCCGAGGCTCGGGCGCACCTCGCGGTGGTGCACGGCGGCAGGAGTCGCCGGATCGATAGCTGGAGGTCTCCTCTCCTCTCTTCGACACCTCTCTCACGAAGTTGTCACTCAGGGGAGTAAGGTGGAGGTCCTGGGACGAAGAGACACATCCAAGGATATAATGAATTGTGCGGACCCCTAGGCATGGTGTCGGGCGAGGATCTCGGATGCACGGAGCGTGATTAGGACCTGGGGTTTGGGTAATCGGTGATCGGATCACGCAGGAGAAATTAGGAGAAATCGGGTCTGGAGTGAGATCCGCGAGTGAAAGGTCCAAGGGGGGGAGTTGACCGGGGGTCAACATCCCCCGTGGACCAATCACAGGCCACCATTTGATAATTATTTGTAAATTCAAATAAAAATAATAAATGATTTATTTTCGACAAACTTGACATGAAAATTGTTTATTTATTTTCAAATTAATTTTTATGATTTTTATTTATTTTTTGAAATATAATTTAGGTATTTACAAAATATTATTATTATATACAGGTATATACATGTATTTATTTTTTATTTTTATTTTTAGTGATTTATTTTTATACAATTATTCCCATTTTATATTTTTTTTATATAATAAAATTTGGAATAAAAGGGTATTTTTATTTGATTTTTATTATTTATTTACGGGGGGTTAAATAAATACTTTTATATACATATTTACATGGTATATATACAAAGTTGATTTTGATTTTTATTTCTTTTCTTTTTATTTTATTTTTCTTTTTATGATTTTTATTTTATTTATTTACATTATGGAATGTGGAATATGTACATGTTTTTAATTTGATTTTAATTATTTGTTTACAAGGGGAAAATAAATAGATAGTTTATTCTATACACATGGTCTATGTACAATGATGAAGGGAATTTTATTGATTTTTATTTTTATTTGTTTTTTTTCATTTTTATATTTGTTTAAATTTTTAGAAATATGTACAAATTAACAAAAATACATTTTTATTTTTATTTAGAGGAAAATAATTTTATTTATTTATAGGTATATGTACACATGATTGAGTTTCCCTATCGCTCTCTACTTGAGGTTTTTGCGGTCAGTCCCATACTGAGCCCACCCTTGGGATTAGGTCACTCAACATTTATTCTAAATATTTCCCTCTTTTTCTTTTATTTCTTTATTCTTTTATTTATGCACAAAAACATGCTAAATATGCATATTTACAAGATGCATGCAATTTGATAATTATTGCTATTTACATGAATATACAATGCGTTTTGCATAGGTTTTGTAGCTAAAATAAAAGAATAAAGAGTGATGAATGGGTATTCATCACCCCCCTATACTTAACTTTGCTAGTCCCTTAGCAAACACTTATTTGAAAAAGAAGTGAAAAAAAGAAAGAAAAAGAAAAAGAGGAGAAATCAAGGCTGATTATTGAACTTTCCTTCATTAAATTGAAATATGAAGCTCGGTCAGACCTTTGGATTATTAATTTGTCGGAAACTTATTTGAACTTAAGCTTAAAACTCAACAGCCTCTAAGTTCCACCAATCTATGGGCAAGACTCCTCAATAAACCAGATCAGAACAAGTCTACATACACAAACTCTAATGACCATGAATCTTTCCTTGTACGGTGTAAGTGATATGTAGCTCCTCACCTCAGAAGTAACAAAGAAACAACCTCCCTCAACCTGGTAACTCTAATGCCTCGGTCTAGCAACTCTTTCCTCGAGAAGCGGGGTATTCCCTTCTAAGTTCAAGTGCAACCGGCTCAAGAAGAGGGGGGAGAAGAGAATGGACCATGGCCAGTGTAGCCATGTATCCTTGGGAGCTCTAACCAGTGTAGCTGAGTCTCCCGCTGCAAGTTTCATGAGATTGGAACATGTATACCATAAGCTTTTGCTTTATTTGACTATATACACACCGGTGGGGTTATTAAATTTTCAATCCGACCCACCACTTTTTTGGAGATCTTTTCTTTTTGCACATTTTTTGTATGCATCTGTACAACATATCTACATGGTGCAACATATATACAAGGAGTTTTTCCTCTTGAGCCAGTAGACTATCCCTCTTTTGAAGCTTTATTGCAACCCACGGCTTCTGTCTTTAGACTTCATAACCACCAGACCAAGTTGAGACGTACTTCCTTCACTATAAGAAGAAGAGAGGTTCTGCTTAGAGGTACTACCCTCATATGCTACCCCAAGCCAAAGGAAACTGCCTCCTTACCACCTCATCCGTGGAGAGCTATGTGTAAGGTGCTGGTCCAAGCAAAGCCGTTATCTCTGAGAGTCATGCGTGTGTTGTTAAGTGCTCTACTTAAGCTCATCAAGATGACATATGCTCATAGCCTAGTGGACTCAAAGAATTAAGTCCCAATGGACCTGAAAAGTATCAATCCTAAGCCTTATAAGGTTCCTCTTATTGTTAGGTGGATTAAGGTCTTAACCAAGCTCCATTTGTCAATTTAATTCCAGGCCAGTATAAATGTCAACTATGATTTAGGAAAACTATGCAAGTATTTACAAAGATGCTATGTACACAATATTTACACATGTGCAAAATTTTTGAAAAATGTTTTGAAATCATGGATGTATGCATGAATGCAAGTTTTGCAAAATATGTACACAAATTTACACAAGGTTTTTGCAAACTTTTGATTTTCAAAACATTTTGGAAAAATTTTGTACTATATACATAATTTTGATCAGAAAATATTTCACACTATTTACACAAAAAGTTTTTACAAACATTTTTACAAAAATAATTTGTACAATAGCTATGTATGTGCAATAAAAGAATGTTTATTTACAAGGAAAATTTTTTAATTTTTATGGATTTTTGGGTTTTTAGCCATTTTTATTTATTAACTCACTCACACAAAGTACGAGCTATGGCTAAAGTATATATGAAATATATACACACCCCCTATACTTAGCTCGAACGATGTCCTCAGAGTGATCAAGAGCGACGAAGAAGACATAACCCGTGCCTAGTATAGGGAAGTGAAAAGGAATGGCTATATACAAAGATGAATCAAAGAATATAATGAAGAGAACTCAGTGTTTTCCCCCTATACTTAGGATCAAGTAATCCTAAGTATAGCAAGCTGTACATGAAGGGAAATCCAAGTGAAGGATGTACAGGGTCTACCCCCCTATACTTAGGGTGAAATATCCCTAAGTATAGGCAGCAAAACAGGGGCAGAAAGAATCAAAAAAATACCCGAGAGTCCTACATCCCCACTATACTTAGGGTAAATTACACACTAAGTATAGCAAAATCATAAGATGAGAGAAGGGATGTGGGACTAAAGAATAGAGTGATATGGACAACTGGATCTATACAGGTCGGAAGAACAGTGATAATCAGGCGTGAGATGCAATAGATGTGAGTCAAGAGGCCACATCTCACGCAAAGTGAATAGGGGCAACATCAACGACCCGCGGCTCATGATCTAGATATGGCTTGAGCCGCTGACCGTTCACTCGAAAGGTAGCATCAGAAGACAACTCAGATATGTCAATACTCCCATTGTCATGCACCTTTATAACCAGATAAGGTCCCTTCCATTTGCTCTGTAGCTTCCCTGGAAATAATCTAAGCCTAGCATCAAACAACCATACTCTCTATCCTGGCTCAAACTACTTGTGGCTGATATGAGAATCATGCCACTCCTTCACTCTCTCCTTATAATGTAGGCTGTTTGAAAAGGCGGTATCATGAAGCTCCTCCAGGGATGCTAACTCTGGCCTCCTCTGATCTCCTACACTCTCTGGATCCAAAAGTATATCTGTAACTGCCCAAAGTGACCTAGGTCTCAGCTCAATAGGTAAATGGCATGGATTGCCATAAACGAGGCGAAAGGGAGATGTGCCCAAAGGTGTCTTGAAAGACGTCCTATATGCCCACAAGACCGAGTCGAAAAGCTGTGACCAATCCTTTCGGTCAGGGCGGACGACTTTCTGCAATATAGTCCTGATCTCCTTGTTCGACACTTCAGCAAGACCATTCGTCTGAGGATGGTATGGAGTAGCAACTCGATGGTCTATGCTGAACTCGCTAGCAAGGGCCTTTACCTTGTCGTTGACGAAATGAGACCCCCCGTCAGATATCAACACTCGAGGTACCCCGAACCGTGAAATGATATTCTTCCTCAAAAATCTACAAACAGTCCTAGCATCTGTGGTTCGGGCGGGGATGGACTCAACCCAATGACTCACATAATCCACGGCCAACAGAATGTACTCAAATCCCTGACTCCAAGGGAATGGACCCATGAAATTGATGCCCCATGCGTCAAAATCCTCACAGAAGTGAATGGGCTGCATCAGCATCATATCACGCTGTCCACAAGTGCCCATCCTATGACAGTCAATACACCTCTTTACGAACTCATCAGAGTCCTTGAAGAGAGTAGGCCACCATAGGCCGGATTGGAGCACTTTCTGTGCCATTCTCCTCCCCGAGTGATGTCCTCCTGCCTCAAGCTTGTGGCAGTAAGTAAGGACGTTGTGGTGCTCTTCCTGAGGAACGCACCTACGTCAGATACTATCCCCTCCATCATGGTAAAGGATGGGATCCTCCCAATGGTAAAACTTGGCCTTCGCGAGGAAGGTCTCAAGTTTCTTCCTGGGCCAATCTTGTGGAACTTTCTTGGCGACAAGATAGTTCACAATATCGTCATACCATGGGAGCGAGGCGATAGCAAGGATCGCCTCATCTGGGAAGGTCTCACAAATAGGGTCAATCTGTTCAGAATCCTCAAGATACTCCAATCGGGAGAGATGATCCGCCACCACATTCTTGACTCCAGGTTTATCCTTAATCTCTATGTCAAACTCCTGGAGTAGAAGGATCCATCTGGTCAATCTCGCTTTGGCATCCTTCTTTGTCATGAGGTACCTGATGGCGGTATGATCAGTGTAAATGGTTACTCTAGATCCAATGATGTAAGATCTGAACTAATATAGGGTGAAAACTACGGCTAGCATCTCCTTCTCAGTGACAGTGTAGTTCCGTTGCGCGTCATCCACTGTACGGCTAGCGTAGTGAATGGCAAATGGGACTCCATCCCTCCTTTGTCCCAGCACGGCCCCTACGGCAAAATCAGAGGCATCTGTCATGATCTCGAATGGGAGAGACCAATCGGGTGGCTGGAGAACAGGAGCCTGTATAACACAGCTCTTGAAAGTCTCAAATGACGATAGACACTTATCATCTACAAGGAACTCGGTGTCTTTCATCAACAGATCAGTCAATGGTCGGGCAATCCTGCTGAAATCATGAATGAAGCGTCGGTAGAAACCGACGTGCCCTAGAAAAGACCGTAACTGTCGCAAGTTGGATAGTGGATTGAGTTTTCTAATGACATCCACCTTGGCCGGATCAACCTCCATGCCCCTGTTGGAGATGATGTGGCCAAGCACCATCCCTTGAGTCACCATGACGTGACTCTTCTCCCAAGACAACACTAGGTGAACCTCTATGCATCGCTGAAGGACTCGGTCTAGGCAGTCAAGACAAGAATCGAATCTGTCGTCGTAGACCGAGAAATCATCCATGAAGACCTCCAAGCACTCCCCCACCATGTCCGAAAAGATAGACAACATGCATCTCTGAAATGTCGCAGGGGCATTGCATAGCCCAAATGACATGCGTCTGAAGGCATATGTCTCAAAGGGACAGGTGAAGGTGGTCTTGTACAGGTCTTCGGGCGCGATGGCCACCTGATTGTAGCCAGAGTACCCATCCAGAAAGCAGTAATGGCTCTTCCCTGCCAGTCTCTCAATGATCTGATCAATAAAGGGCAGGGGAAATGATCCTTCTTGGTGTCCTGGTTGAGTCGTCTGTAATCCATGCAGACCCTCCAAGAAGTGGGTACCCGGGTAGCGATCTCCTCTCCAGACTCGCTGACAACTGTAGTGATGCCCGTCTTCTTGGGCACCACATGCAACGGACTAACCCACTTGGAGTCGGAGATGGGGTAGATAAAATCGGAGCTCCACCATTTCGAGATCTCCTTCATGACAACCTCTCTCAGATTTGGGTTCAGCCACCGCTGGAACTCACGCGACGGCTTCGCCTCATCCTCGAGATAGATATGGTGGGAGCACAGGGCCAGACTTATCCCCTGGAGATCGGCTACGCTCCATCCTATCGCCTTGCGGTTCTTTTCGAAAACCCCCATCAGACGGGATTCCTGCTCTCTAGTCAAATCTGCTGAGATAATGACTAAGTACATCTCGTGCTCACCCGCAAGGAAACGATACTTCAGCGACGCTGGTAGTGGCTTCAGCTCCGGACAAGTGCATGCTGGCGGATCTGGCCTCTGAAAACTCTGAGTGAATGCTGCCAACTCTGCATGGGAGAACGGAAACTCTCGCTCACAATATGAATCTGGAGAAGGCTGCTCGACTGGACTGTCTCTGCTCTACATGGCATCAACCTCCTCCCTAGCTGTAGGCTCAGTAGAAGTCAGATCTGGTATAAACTCATCAAACTCTGCCCAATCAAAATCTGACTCCGAGGGATCTGTCTCAAACTCACAAACAAAATCTGTCTCACGGTCAAGAACCAGCTCTACTGCCTGAACTGTATCCTGGACCAGGAATGCGCTCTTGATAATCAGGGAGATTGAGGGTCATACGGTTTCACAAGGTGAAACCGCAGTCGGTGTGTTGACCGCTCAAAGATCCCTAATTAATCAACAATGAACCCACAATCAAATCAAGTAAACAATGAGAAATAAATATGGAGTCAAATTTATTTTTAACTCTACAAACAGATGTATAGGTGTAAGTATGTAGAGAGTTCGAACACAGGGAGCAAGGCAGGATAGATCAAGCAAGTGCCAAAATGTGATGTGATTAATTGTCTACAATGATGCAATTTTTTGTGGGTTTTAATTTTATATATTTTTTAAATTTTTAATTTTGTATTTTGGTTTTTGAATTTCTGATTTTATATTTTCTTTTTATATTTTATATTTTTGTATTTTCTTTTTCAATAATAGGGTATATATACAATACAAGAGAGAAGGAGATAAGGTATTTATAAAAATAGGTAAAATAGTCAAAAATTAAGAAATCAAATCTTTTTGCTTTTTTATATTTTTCTACTGTTTTTGTGATTTTTAGGGATTTTTCAGAATATTTTTGGTATTTTTAAAAGTGAGAATACAAGAAAACAGTTAATTAGCTACCGATCGAAATTAAGATGAGGCTTAAAAATAGAAATCAATATCCAAAAATCCTCAAATTAATTTTAAATAAAAGAGAATAAAATAGAAAACTACAGAACTTGAGATTATATTTTTAGGCTTTTCTAGGATTTTTTAGATTTTTATAAAATTTTTTAGGGTTTTCTAATTTTTAAGGTTTTTGTTTTGAGATTTTTAGTGATTTTTGGAAAGTAATTAAAAGACACTAAAATAGACAATAATTAATTTTTAAAAATTTTCTAAGGTGTTTTAATATTTTTTTGGTATGTTCTAAGTTAGACAGTACTGAAAATGCATGTTTTTGATTTTTAATAAATATCAAAATGTAATAAAAATGCAATGCAAAAATTTGGCATGAATGAGCAACCACACATGAGCTATGGTATTTTGTTTTGAGACTTTTTGAGTTAAAATGTTGCTCTAAATAAATAGGGAAAGCAAGCAAAAATACAAAGCCTAGCAGGGGCATAAGTGTAAATAGGAAAACATCCAGGGGTGGCAATGTAATTTTCATGCAAAATATAAAACTAATTGATGAAGTTAATGGACTACATGCCAATTTCAAAACCCGCGGGGTTAAAGTTACAAAAATCCCAAGTTCGCGTGCAGAGCACGCGCACCTGGGAAGGACTGTTCTGCAATTTCCAAGACCTGTGGGGCTACGATGCAAAATATGCAAAAATATTTAAGCTGCAGATGAATGATTTAGTGCTAATAAGATATTACAAAACTCACGGGGAAAAATATACAAAATACCCCACTTAGGCGCGATCCAACGACGCCAAAGATTTCACTTGAGACACGTGGCGACGCCTGAGCACTTGATGCCGATTCGCCTCAACGCCCAGGATTAGATGATCGTCAGATGATGGATGGCTGAGGGGCGAGCAAATTGGACGGCAACTGGCGCACGCGAAGAACAACGCTTGATCGAACGCTTGGGACGCCTGGTAGATGAACTGGGAAGAACAGAGGGCTGGGCGATCTTCTCGGAGCTCGCACCTCCTCTCCCGAGGCTCTCTTGATGCACAAAGACATCCCCGACATTCCTGGAAGGGTCCCCGACTCTACAGAGGCACCAAAATGGGCGGAGGAGCTCTGATGCGTCGCCGCAAGGTCAGGGATGGAGAGGGGCTCCAGGTAGCACATTTGCGGCAAAAATGACCCCTCAGGTGAGGACCTCCTCGCACCTGGTACCTGCAATCAAAACACACAGCGACAGACGGTGGTCCTAGGGCAAGCACAAGCAAAATAGGTGGTCGATGGCGTGGATGGTAGCTCGCCGGAGCAAGCTTCGGCGAATGGGTAGCGGTGGTGAATCAAGCGTGCAAATCGTAATGGAAAGTGATCGATTAATCCTAAAGCTAAGCTATCTAAGCAAATGCAAGAAGAAATGATAAAAAATGGAAGATAAATGCGACCTTAAGGGTTTAGAAGCCCAAGGTGGACCTCACAGCGGCGCGGCCGCCGGAGATGGTGGAGATGCGCTTCAGGCCACCGCCACACCTCAACGAGAAGCACGGATCAATCCCCTGTCACCGGAGATCACAGGTATGACTCGGATGTCTTGGCTAGGACCAAAAGCGGTTCAAAAAAGAGAAGGAAGGTGGTTGTGCGGTTTTGAAGGATGGACGAGGGGCGAGAAGAACGAGGCGTCAACGGGTAGATCAATGATCCAAAACCCGCAAAAACACTAGGGAGTGCATGAGGGGTTATCGAGGAACAATGTTGCATAAGACACCAACCTCAAAAGATGAAAGTCTTGACCTCGAAAAATCCGCAAAGGCGGGGAGAAAACGAGGTCTCTGACAAAACCCAGAGGGAAGGTCAGACTGTTGACCTTGGTCAACAGTCCAGACCACCTGGTTGGTCCACGTGGACCAACCAGGAAAAACCTCTAGAAAATTATTTAAAAATTAGTTTAAAAATAGAAAATGAATTATTTAATTTTAGGTTATTAAACAAAAAAATGTTCGAAATTTTATAAATTATTTTATGGTGATTTTTAATTATTTTTATGAGGTATATTTTTATAAGTTGCCTTTCTAGGCCTATATAGGTATATTATCTATATACTTTATTATTTTATTTTTATTTCGTGATTTTAATTTATTTATTTTTATTTATTATTTTATAAAATTATAGAATACTTTTATATACTTAAATATATTTTTATGAAGTGTTCTGGATATTTAATAAAATACAAGTATAGTTTATATAGGTTTGTGTATAGGTATTTTACCTATGTTTTGTATATGGGTATTTTTATTTTATGTTTTATTTGGGTTTTTATTCTAATTTTAATGTACATATATATTATAAGTAATATTAACAAAATTATAAAAATATAAAAATGTAAAAATAATGAATAAATAATAAAATAAATATTTTAATATGTACAAGTATACAATAGGGGGTCCAAAACTCAACTTTCAAACCGTAATTCCGAAAAATACGAAACCACCTCCATTAAATAGATTATTTTACGCTACATACAATTAAAGTGAGTTTTACATTTTTAGTTTTTATTTGCAAGATACGGGTCTGGGAAGTTGGAGTTTTGGAATCTTATTCAGACCATAACTTTTTATTCGTACATTATTTTTGAATGAAATCAATTTTGTATTTTTCTGTATTAAATAATCTACAACTTTCATGTACAAAGTTTCTTTATTTGAGGTATAAAACGTGGAACCAAAAATAGGTTCCAAAATGAATAAAGAATGGATTAAAAACAAAGGTATTTATACTGTACTTTGACCCTTATCTCCCCCTACTTTATTCGTTGTCGACATATCCATCAAGATGCCTAGGTCTCGGGGTTTTGGGTCATAAAATTTTTACAATATTTTATACTTTTTCTTTTCTTTTATTTATTCTATAATTTTGGCTTTAAATACAGTATTTTATACACTATTTATATGCACATGCATGAATGCTAAGACGCTGGATTTAATGCTATTTACACGCATTTGCTAGGGTTTTTTATGCCAAAATGATAGAATAAAGATGATGAAATGTGGATTCATCATCCCCCTATACTTTACCTTTGCTAGTCCCTGAAAACACTTATGAAATAAGTGCAAAAAGAAAAAGAAAGAAAAGAAAAAGAAGAAGATGGATTACATTTAATTATCAGACTTGTCTTCATAAAATCAAAGTTTGGAGCTTAAGTTGGACCTTTGGAATTTTAGTGCGAGCAGAACCTTAATGAGAACCGGATTTGAAATCCAACAGCCTCCGAGAATCCCAAAACTCTGTTCAAGTCTCCTCAATAGCCAGGTCAGAAATACTTCAATTCATACGCAAACCCTTACGACTATGAATCTGACTCGTACAGTGTAAGTGATGGTGGCTCTCCCCAACTAGAATGACAAAGAGACTGACTTCTCCAATATGACAATCCAATGATTCCCCAATCCAACAACTCATCCCTCAAGGAGCAGGATATTCCCTTCTAAGTTCAAGTGGCAACCAGCCCAAGAGGAGAGGGTGAAGAGAAGAATGGACGGTAGCCAGTGTAGCTACCTATCCTAGGATGCAAGACCAGTGTAGTCAAGTCATCCAGCTGCAGGCTCACATGTTTTGACTTTGAAGCTCAAGCTTGCTTATTCGACTTTACACATATGTATACTCCGACAGGCATTTTTATTTGTTGTACATGCCTGTCCACTTTTTTGGAGTTTTTGCTTTTTGCATTTTTTATGAATACTATACACAACAGCATTTACATAAGGAGTTTTTCCTCTCGAGCCAGTAGACTATCCCTCTTTTGAAGCTTTATTGCAACCCACGATCTCCTATCCTCGAAACTCATCATTAATAGACGGGTTGGGGCGCACTTCCCTCCCTAGAGGAGGACAAGTGTTTCCACCTTTGTGCGTCTCATATCGGCAAATCCAACCCCCTCACCACTCCAACTGAGTTGAGCCATGTGAAAGGTGCAAGTGTCCAAGTTAGGTCATTATCAACAAGAGTCGTGTGTGTGCTCCGAAATACTCTACTTAGACAGTCAAGAATCCATTGAACCAAGTCACGTGATCCTCAAAGAATTAAGTCCACTAGACCTGAAGTGCCTCAAATCCAGTTCCTATAAGGTTCCTGTTATTAGGTATATTTTAAGGTCCAATAAAGCTCCAATCTCCGGATTTTAGTTAGACTCGTTCAACTATCAAACTCAATCCGAAAACTGCTCATGCTATGCATATGCGATGCAGAAAATATTTTTGTGATGCAATTTTTCAAAGATTTTGAACTTTTTATGGATTTTTGAAATGATGACGCATATGCATTTTTTGTATTATTTAAAGAGTTTTTCACATGTTTTTGAATTTTTAATTTTGCAAATGTTTTTGGGATTTTTGAAAACAAAAGGTTTTGGCCAAAAAACTAGGTACAAATATTTACACGGGAGTGCTTCTTATATATACAAGAAGTGGATTTTAAGAATTTACAAGGGTAGGTGGTCAATTTTCTAAATATATATTGAATTTTAGATGAGATGTAAGTATTCCTCAAACTTATTTGACATAAGTTTTTCAAACAATTTTTGAAAACTATAGTCCAAAATAATTTTTACAAACATTTTACAAACATGTACACACATTTGAAAATCATTTTGCAAAGATTTTCAAACCGTATATATAGATTTTTCAAATATTTTTGCAACCATTTTTCAAACCATTTGCAAATCATTTTTCAAACATTTTATTTCACACAAAGAAAATAAATTTTCAAACCGAAATATTTTTACCAAGGTTGAAAACATGTAACAAAATATTTTCAAAATAGTTTTCAATAAATGTTCACAAAAATTTTTAAACTATTTTTCAAACATTTTGCAAAAAACATTTTCACCTGATTTATTAATCAATAAATACAAAAAGACATTGAGGAACAATCACATCTTTTTATTAAGTCTTTTGATGAATTTTAAAGAATTATTAGCCATATTATACAAAAGTATGAGTTATGGATAAAGTATATACATAGTATATACGACCCCCCTATATTAGCTTGAGCTATGTCCTCATAGATCGGAGAGAAAAGAGAAGACATAACTCGTACTAAGTAAAGGCAAATCTAAAGAATGAATAAATGAATCAATGAGAAGTTGACCGTCCCTTCTATACTTAGGATCAAATAATCCTAAGTATAGCAGACTGTACACAATGCAGGGTGGGTCAAGGGTGGGAATGAACAGATCGTACTCAGATTGCCTCCCCCTATACTTATGGTAAGATATCCCTAAATATAGACAAGAAGAGGAGACAATGGAGAGGATCGAAACGAATGAAAACTCGGGGTGCACGCCCCCTATACTTAGGACAGAGTATGTCCTAAGTGTAGAGACTGACAACAAGGGGCGGTACCTTTTTTGTAGACAAAGAAAATAGAAAAGGAAAAGAAGAAAAGACAAGAAGATACCAACAGATGAAAGAGTGATATGGACATATGGATCTGTACAGCGGAAGATGGAATTGATCACCATGTATGAGATGCAAATGATATGAGTCAAAGAGCACATCTCATACCAAAAGAATGGGGGCAACGTCAACGGTCGGCGGATCATGGTCTAGATATAGCTTCAGGCACTGACCGTTAACACGAAAGGTAGAGGAAAATGACGGCTCGGATATATCAATGCTACCGTTGTCATGTACCTTCCTGACCACATAAGGACCTTTCCACTTGCTCTGTAATTTGTCTAGAAATAATTTCAGCCTGGAATCGAACAACCATACGCGCTGATCTGACTCAAACTGTTTATGGCTGATATGAGAATCGTGCCATGTCTTCACTTTTTCCTTGTACTGTAGGCTGATATTAAAGGTTGTGTCTCTCAGTTCCTCCAGGGCTGCCAACTCTGCTCTCCTCTGTTCTCCTATACTCTCGGGATCCAATAATAACTCAGTGACTGACCAAAGTGACTTGTGCTTTATTTCCACTGGCAGATGGCACGACTTGCCATAGACGAGACGAAAGGGAGATGTACCTAATGGATTCTTGAAGGAAGTCTGACAAGCACACAAGACCGAGTCCAAAAGTTGTGACCAATCCTTTCGGTCTGGGCGGACAACCTTCTGTAGGATAGTTTTTATCTCCCGGTTCGATACTTCGGCAAGACCATTAGTCTGAGGGTGATACGACGTGGCAACACGATGGTCAATCCCTAACTCGTCTGCAAGGGCCCTAACCTTGTCATTGATGAAGTAAGACCCCCCCCCATCTGAAATCAAGACTCTAGGTATCCCGAACCGTGAAATGATATTTTTCCTCAAAAATTTACACATAGTTTTAGCATCTGCGGCTCGAGCGGGGATGACCTCAACCCAACGACTGACATAATCAACAGCAAGCAAAATGTGCTCAAATCCCTGACTCTTAGGAAATGGGCCCGTGAAATCAATCCCCCATGCATCAAAAACCTCACAAAAGTGAATGGGCTGCATGGGCATCATGTCTTTTTGTCTGCAAGTACCCATTTTCTGACAGTCAGTGCATCTCTTAACGAATTCATCTGAATCCTTGAAGAGAGTAGGCCACCAAAGGTCGGATTGAAGTACCTTTTGTGCTGTCCGTCTCCCAGAATGATGTCCTCCTACCTCAAGCTTGTGGCAATATGTGAGGACGCTATGCTGCTCTTCTTGAGGAATGCACCTCCTCCTGATGTTGTCCCCTCCTTCATGATAAAGGACGGGATCCTCCCAATGGTAAAACTTGGCCTTCGCCAGGAAGGTCTCGAGTTTCTTCCTGGGCCACCCTTGTGGGACCGTCTTGGCGACAAGATAGTTCACAATGTCGGCGTACCATGGGAGCGAGGTGATAGCCAAGATCGCCTCATCTGGAAATGTCTCAGTAATAGGTGCGCTGGGCTCAGATTCCTCAAGGTTCTCTAAGCGGGAGAGATGATCTGCCACTGCATTCTTAACTCCAGGCTTATCCTTAATCTCAATATCAAACTCCTAGAGCAGAAGGATCCATCTGGTAAGGCGTGCTTTGGGATCCTTCTTGGCCATGAAGTACCGGATGGCGGTGTGATCTGTGTAGATAATCACTTTAGATCCGAGAATATACGATCGATACTTATCCAAAGCAAAGACTACGGCCAGCATCTCTTTCTCAGTCACAGTATAATTCCGCTAGGCGGCATCCAAAGTCCGGCTGGCGTAGTGAATGGCAAATGGCAATCCATCCGTCCTCTGTCCAAGCACAGCCCCTACGGCAAAATCAGAAGCATCCATCATGATCTCGAATGGGAGAGACCAATCGGGCGGCTGAAGGACAGGAGCCGTGACAACCATGTTCTTGAGAGTCTCAAAAGACGCAAGACACTTATCATCTACAATGAACTCGGTGTCTTTCGTCAGCAAATCAGTGAGCGGTCGGGTAATTCGACTGAAGTCATGAATAAACCGTCGGTAGAAACCGACATGCCCCAGAAAAGACCGCAATTGACGTATATTGGACGGTGGATTGAGTTTTCTAATGATATCTACCTTGGCTGGATCAACCTCCATGCCCCTCTTGGAGATAATATGACCAAGGACCGTCCCTTGAGTCACCATGAAGTGACTCTTATCCCAAGATAAGACAAGATCGACCTCTATGCAGCGCTGAAGCACACGGTCGAGGCAGTCAAGACAAGCATCAAACCCATCGCCATAGACCGAGAAGTCATCCATGAAGACCTCTAAGAAATCACCCACCATGTCCGAGAAAATGGACAACATGCACCTTTGGAATGTCGCGGGACCATTACATAGACCAAAGGGCATCCGTCTAAAATCATAAGTCCAAAACGGACAGGTGAATGTCGTTTTCTCCTGGTCTTCGGGCGCAATGGCCACTTGATTATAACCGGAGTACCCATCAAGAAAACAGTAGTGACTCTTCCCAGCCAGCCTCTCGATAATCTGATCAATGAATGGCAGCGGGAAATGATCCTTCTTAGTGGCCTGATTCAATCGTCTATAGTCCACACAGACCCTCCAAGAAGTTGGTACCCGGGTAGCTATCCCCTCTCCAGACTCATTCACAACTATAGTAATGCCCGTCTTCTTGGGCACCACATGTAATGGACTAACCCACTTGGAGTCGGAGATGGGGTAGATAAAATGGGTGCTCCACCACCTTGATATTTCTTTCAAGACCACACCTCGAAGATTCGGGTTCAGCCGTCGCTGGAACTCACGCGAGGGCCTAGCGTCCTCCTCAAGATAGATGTAGTGGGAGCACAGAGCCGGACTAATCCCCTGGAGATAAGCTATACTCCATCCTACCGCCT
The DNA here is from genome assembly GCA_037367405.1 of Ottelia alismoides. NCBI lineage: Eukaryota > Viridiplantae > Streptophyta > Magnoliopsida > Alismatales > Hydrocharitaceae > Ottelia > Ottelia alismoides. The sequence continues at coordinate 172,890 of JAZKJV010003141.1, read as the reverse complement.
TGCGGTTTCTTTCAAGAACCTCCATCAGACGAGATTCTTGTTCTCCAGTCAAACCTGCTGAGATAATGACTGGGTGCATTTCTTGCTCACCCGCAAGGAATCTATACTTTAGTGACTGCGGCAAGGGTTTCAGTTCTGAACAACTGGGAGGTGGCAGATCTGACTTCTGATATGTCTGTGTGAAGGTGACCATGTCTACATGGGAGAACTCTCGCTGTGCATGAGAATCTGACGAAGGGAGGCCTGCTGAATCATCAATAAACTGTACTGGATCGCACTCCGTCCTAGCTATCGGCTCAGAAGGAATCAGACATGACAAATATTCATCAAAATCATCCCAATCGATGTCTGAATCCGAGGGATCTGAATTAGAAGAACAAGATTGAAAATCATCACCATTCGTCCCACAACTGTCAGCCTCAAATGTGTCCTCATCCAGGAGTGTGCTCTCTAGGCTCTCAACTATCATAAGCTTTAAGTATGGTGAGTCTGTAGGCAAGGCGAGGGTCTGTGCTATGGGATCTGTCCAAATAGATTCATCATCTGTCATCACAAAATCGCATTCTTGGTGGACGTCTAGCTCTTCCTCGGTCATCTGCTCAATATCGCTGGACTGCTCTGAGCATGCTAATTCTCTCGCTCTGGTCTCCTCGATCGTCTCTATTTGTATGCTCTCGCCCTCTATGCGAAAGCACACCGTGCCACTGTCATGGTCAGATACCGCCTTGGAAGTGGCCAAGAATGGGCGTCCAAGTATGATGGGGGCATCGGTTACCGACTCAGGGATCTCCATGTCCAATACAACAAAGTCCACGAGGAATTTCAGGCTCTGAATGGTAACGACCACGTCTCTCAACAACCCCTTCGGCCTCTTAGTCGACCTATCGGCAAACTGAAGGACTGTCCTGCTCCTAAGAAAAGTTCCAAACTCGAATCGGTCGAGCAAGGATGCCAGTAGAAGGTTAATCGAAGAGTTGTTGTCTAATAGAGTACGATCAAACTGCTGCTCCTGAATCTCGCATCTGGCATAGGGAGCTCCTGCATCAGGTCTCTTGGCTGGCAACTTGTTTAGAATGGTGCAGCAAGTGTCATGAGTGAGCACATGGATCTGATCTCTGTATCTCCTCTTCCAGCAGACTGTAGTCTTTTCTTTCAAGTTCTTTTTGAAGAGGGGGATGTGCTCAAGCTTCTTGTAGAGTCAGCTGAATGTGGAATCTGTCAATCATCTGGTTGTTGAACTCTACCTACTGGGTCTTTTTGGGATTTTCTCTTTTATTCCCCTTCGCCCGGCGAAGTGCTTCAGGGAAGGGGATGGAAGGGGCCTCCTTAGATGGAGGACTAGGATGAGGTTCCTGTGCCTGTGATGGAATAGATTCCATACCATGATCATCATTCAACACATATGGATCTGAAGTGTAAACAGAAACCTTTCCTTTATTCATATTTTTGTTCTTTTTCTTGTTACCACAGTCCTGAGATACAAAAGGTGGTAACACCACAGAAGGAAGCTCAACAAAAGTGGAAGTGGTGGCCTCAGTACCACCCACGGCACCTGTCTTCGTGGCATCAACATTGCGCTCTGGCTCTGCATCAAAAATGGTAGCATCAGCACCACCGTCTGCTTTGGGTATCACGACGGCCTCAGTACCGTTGTCTAGATCTCCATCATTGGTGGCATCAACACCACCGTCATCAACATCATCCGCGGCATCATCACTACTCTGCTCATCTGGCGCTCGCGGTTCTGCATGTGGTTGTCGCTCAGATGAGGCGCCGCCGGCTGGCATCCTACCGCTCCTAGTAGTCATAAAATCAGCATCATACAAAGAAGAAGACATGTCACTCAAATAATAACTAGGAGAGGTATCCTCTGTAAACTGTACCTGCTCAGACTTTCTTTTTAGACTGTTCGGATTAGGTTCAATCTGAGCTGGTATGGAGGCTTTGCCCTTGATTAAATCCCTCACCTCCTGCCCGAACTCATCCATGTCTCGCCGGTTGGATTCCCGATGTTCAGAAAGCAGTCGGGCGAGGTCATCTAATGCTGGATTCTCAAAGGTAGGTGCCTGAGAACCGGATGTATTCCCTTGCTGGAAATGAGGTTGCTGCTGGGAGGAGAAATGCTCACGAGGCTAGGGATATGACTGTTGAGGCTGCTGACGCTGCCTCCACTGCTGTCCCTGATAGGCGGGACGAGGACCATGCTGATTCTGCTGGTGGGCATACCGGGGCTGCTGCTGCTGGCTGTTCGGGTATTCCTGAGCGGGAGGCTGCTGCTAGGAGGAGGTGCCACCAGTGGAACAACGGAATCCCGAGTGATCGCGACGAATCCCGAGCTGTGGGTACCGGTCGTACCATATCCCATTGACTTCCATCAATGGCTCCTGCTCGAAGGATGGTGGAGGTAGAACTGCCAGTGGATGATCCGGCTGATAGACCACCATCTGAATGTCCTGAGATGGTGGCTGCGATGGGTAATACTGTAGCTGCGGAACCGGCTCTGCTTGAATGTGGTTGACCTGGCGGTACGAGGCAGAGGGCTGGGTTGAGCTGCTACTGTTGGGATCAGCTCGTGACCTGGGATGCTGTTGAGTGGACGTCTGTGCCTCCTGGATGCAAAGAATCTGTGTCTTCAGGTCACTCATTATCTTGGTAATCTGGTCCATCTGGGCCAGTCCTTGTTGATAATAAGAAAACATCCAGGGGTCGCAATGTAATTTTCACACAAAATATACAACTAATTAATGAAGTTAATGGACTACATGCCAATGTCAAAACCCGCGGGGTTAAAGTTACAAAAATCCCAAGTCCGCGTGCAGAGCACGCATACCTAGGAAGGACTGTTCTGCAATTTCCAAGACCTGCGAGGCAACGATGCAAAATAAGCAAAAATATTTAAGCTGCAGATGAATGATTTAGCGCTAATAAGATATTACAAAACTTGCGGGGAAAAATATGCAAAATACCCCACTTAGGCGCGATCCAACGGCGCCAAAGATTTCACTTGACACGTGGCGACGCCTGAGCACCCGAAGCCGGTTTGCCTCAACGCCCAGGATTAGATGATCATCAGATGATGGACGGCTGAGGGCGAGAAAATCGGATGGCAACTGGCGCACGCGAAGAACAACGCTTAATCGAACGCATGGGATGCCTGGTAGATGAATTGGGAAGAATAGAGGGCTGGGCGATCTTCTCGGAGCTCGCACCTCCTCTCCCGAAGCTCTCTTGATGCACAAAGACGTCCTCGGTGTTCCTGGAAGGGTCCCCGACTTGACAGAGGCACCAAAATGGGAGGAGGAGCTCCGATGCACCACCGCGAGGTCAGGGATTGAGAGGGGCTCCAAGTAGCACGTTTGCGGCAAAAATGACCCCCAGGTGAGGGCCTCCTCGCACCTGGTACCTGCAATCAAAACACACAGCGACAGACGGTGGTCCCAGGGCAAGCACAAGCAAAATAGGTGTTCGATGGCGTGGATGGGAGCTCGCCGGAGCAAGCTCCGACAAATGGGTAGCGGTGGTGAATCGAGCGTGCAAATCGTAATGGAAAGTGATCGATTAATCCTAAAGCTAAGCTAGCTAAGCAAATGCAAGAAGAAATGATATAAAATGGAAGATAAATGAGACCTCAAGGGCTTAGAAGCCCAAGGTGGACCTCACGGCGGCGCGACCGCCGGAGATGGTGACGATGCGCTTCAGGCCACCGCCACATCTCAACGAAAAGCACAGATCAATCCCCTGTCACCGGAGATCACAGGCTACGACTCGGATGTCTTGGCTAGGCCCAAAAGCGGTTCAAAAAAGAGAAGGATGGTGGTTCTGCAGTTTTGAAGGATGGACGAGGGGTGAGAAGAACGAGGCGTCAACAGGTGGATAGATGATCCAAAACCCGCACAAACACTAGGGCGTGCATGAGGGGTTATCGAGGAACAATGTTGCAGAAGACACCAACCTCAAAAGATGAAAGTCTCGACCTTGAAAAATCCGCAAAGGAGGGGAGAAAACGAGGTCTCTGACACAACCCAGAGGGAAGGTCAGATTGTTGACCTTGGTCAACAGTCCAGACCACCTGGTTGGTCCACGTGGACCAACCGGGAAAAACCTCTGGAAAATTATTTAAAAATTAGTTTAAAAATAGAAAATGAATTATTTAATTTTAGGTCATTAAACAAAAAAATGTTCGAAATTTTATAAATTATTTTATGGTGATTTTTAATTATTTTTATGAGGTATATTTTTAAAAGTTGCCTTTTTAGGCCTATATAGGTATATTATCTATATATTTTATTATTTTATTTTTATTTTGTGATTTTAATTTATTTATTTTAATTTATTATTTTATAAAACTATAGAATACTTTTATATACTTAAATATATTTTTATTTTATTTTTATGAAGTGTTCTGGATATTTAATAAAATACAAGTATAGTTTATACAGGTTTGTGTATAGGTATTTTACCTATGTTTTGTATATAGGTATTTTTATTTAATGTTTTATTTGGGTTTTTTATTCTAATTTTAATGTATATATATATATATATATATAAGTAATATTTACAAAATTATAAAATGTAAAAATGTAAAAATAATCAATAAATAATAAAATGAATATTTTAATATGTACAAGTATACAATAGGGGTCCAAAACTCAACTTTCAAACCGTAACTCCAAAAAATACGAAACCACCTCCATTAAATAGATTATTTTATGCTTCATACAATTAAATGTGAGTTTGTACATTTTGAGCTTTTATTTGCAAGATACGGGTCTGGGAAGTTGGAGTTTTGGAATCTTATTCAGACCATAACATTTTATCTGTACATTATTTGTGAATGAAATCAATTTCGTATTTTTTTATATTAAATTATCTACAACTTTCATGTACAAAGTTTCTTTATTTGAGGTATAAAACGTGGAGCCAAAAATGGGTCCCAAAATGAATAAAGAATGTATTAAAAACAAAGGTATTTATACTGTACTTTGACCCTTATCTCCCCCTACTTTATTCCTTGTCGACCTATCCATCAAGATGTCTAGGTCTCAGGGTTTTGGGTCATAAAATATTTACAATATTTTATTCATTTTCTTTTCTTTTATTTATTCTATATTTTTGGCTTTAAATACAGTATTTTATACACTATTTATATGCACATGCATGAATGCTAAGATGTTGGATTTAATGTTATTTACACGCATTTGCTAGGGTTTTTGATGCCAAAATGATAGAATAAAGATGATAAAATGTGGATTCATCAGCTCTCCAAGTCTCCTCTGCCGGTGTCTCTGCATCAGCGAACTCTGAAGGTGAGAGGATGGCCTGTGCGACTGGATCTGCCCAAACTGCCTCGTCATCTGTGATCACAAAATCGCAGTCCTGGTGGATGTCTCGCCCTGATTCTGTCATCTGCTCTAAATCTGTGCTCGGCTCTGAGCAAGCTGAATCTCGGGCTATGATGTGCTCGACCGTCTCTATTTGTACACTCTCGCCCTCGACACGAAAGTATAGCTTTTCGCTATCATGGTCGGTCACTGCCTTGGCTGTGGCCAAGAACGGGCGACCTAGAATGATGGGGGTATCGGTCACAGACTCAGGGATCTCCATGTCCAACACAATGATGTCCACGGGGAATTGCAGGCCCTGAATCGTGACGACAACGTCCCTCAGCAACCCCTTCGACCTCTTGACAGATCGATCAGCAAATTGAAGGACTGTCCTGCTCTGTCGTAGAGTGCCCAACTCGAAGCGGTCGAGAAGGACTGCCGAAAGTAGGTTGATCGAAGAACCACTGTCTAATAGAGTGCGGTCGAACCTCTGCTCATAATATGGCATCTGACATACGGGGCTCCTGAATCTGGCCTCTTAGCCGACAGACGGTTCTGAATCACGAAACAAGTGGCCCGGGTAAGCACATGGATCTCAGACTGATGGTTCCTCCTCTTCCTCCTAATTGTGGTCCTGTCTCTGAGTGATCTTTGGAGTAGAGGGATGTGCTCCAAGGCCTCCTGGAGAGTCAGCTGGATATGGAATCTGTCGATCATCTGCTGGCTGAACTCTACCTGCTGGTTCTTTTTGGAATTTTCTTTTTTCTTCCCTTTACCCAAATGAAGTGCTCTAGGGAAGGGGATCACAGGGTCCTTCTTAGATGAAGGACTAGGACAGGGTCTCAGTTGCTCAAGAACGGTAGAATCCACACATACATCATCATGCATCACAGGTGGATCAGAAGAAAATAAACCCTTTCCTTTATTCCCAGAAGTGTCCTGAGATACATGTACAGATGGAAAGACTACAGGACTAGCAGAAGTAGAAATGGTGGCCTCAGCACCACCCTCGGCATGTCGACTCGCGGCCTCAGCACTGCGCTCTGGCTCGGCAACTATGGTGGCGTCAGTACCACCTCCTCCATCTGGTGAAGTGACGGCATCGGTACCGTCAGTGGGATCAGCATCCATGGTGGTGTCAGTACCACCATCATCATCTCTTGCGGTATCAGTACCGCGCTCCTCCTCGCTTGGCGCTCTGGAAGTGGCATGAGAACGTCGCTCAGACGAGGTGCCGCCTGCTGACATTCTACCGCTCCTAATTGTGACAAAGTCAGTATCAAATAGATATGCAGACATATAACCAAACGAATCACTAGGAGTGGCATACTCTGTGAAATCTACCTGCTCAGACTTCCTCTTCAGGCTGTTCGGGTTAGGCTCGATCTGGGAAGGGATGGCGGCCTTCCCTCTCACAATCTCCCACATCTCCTGGAGAAACTCGTCCATCTCCCGTCTGAAGGTAGCCTACTGCTCTGTCACGAGGCGGGCTATGTCATCCAAGGCATGGTTCTCATAGGATGGCCCATGAGAACCCGATGGGTGGCCTTGCTGTGGTGAGGATGCTGCTGTGGCTGGTGCGGGTGAGAGGAGTACTGCTGATGCTGCTGCTGAGGCCGATCACGCCTCCAAGAATGTCCCTGCTGATAGGGATGAGGACCATACTGAGATGACTGTTGCTGTTGCTGGTGCTGGTACACTGGGGGCTGCTGCTGCTGTTGATCTCACTGATGGCCGTACTGGTCACGCTGACCTGAAGGCTGCTACTGGGAACTGGCACCTCCGGCTGAACAACGGAATCTGGGATGGTCTCGTCAGATAACGGGCTGGGGTCGGTCGTACCAAATCCCGTTGACATCCATCAATGGTTCGGGCTCGTAGGAGGGTGGCGGGAGTACTGCTAGAGACTGATCCGGCTGGTAAACTACCATCTGAGTGTCTGGGGATGGTGGTGATTGGTAGTAAGGATGCGGCTGTTGGTACGGCTCCATCTGTACTAGGCTAGACCTAGGCTGACTGGAGCTGGAGCGCTGGGACGAGCTGCCACTGCCACTCGGATCTCCTCGTGACTGAAGACGGGGCTAAGAAGTCGTCTGTGCCTCTTGGAGACACATGATCTGTGTACTTCAGGTCATTCAGCGTCTGTGCCATCTGATCCATGTGCGATGTGCTTCTTCTCTATAATCTCCATCCGGTCCAGCTTCTCGTTGATAATGCCCATGTCGGCGGCTGTGGACTCGGCCTGTGCGGCTACCGCTAACAAAGTGGAAGGACCGGCGTCGACCCGTGCTATCCTCTGGTACTGCACGGTCTGTGGCTGGGGGCGTCCCTGAGTGTAGAGTCGGGTCTGGGACATCACTGTATAGTTTTCGGCCATCTCCTCATAGATGGTCCAGACCTGATCATGATCCTTGGCGAAGTAGGACCTGTCACATGAAGCATTCACCAGGCCCTGCAGCTCTGGTGTCAACCCTTAAAAGAAGCTCTGAACAAGGTTCGGCTTCGAGATATCATGGTGCGGGCATCTGTCGGTAAGCTCTCTAAACCTCTCCCATGCCTCGTGAAACTGCTCGTTGGGGAGCATGGAGAAGTTGCTGATCAGGGCTCTCACTGCGTTCGTCCGCCCAAGTGGATAGTACTTGTTCAAGCACTCGGTGCAGAGCTGCTCCCAGGTGTACACAAACCTCCCCAGATGCTTCAGCCAGGTGGCTGCTCTATTTGCCAGTGAAAAGGGGAAGACAATCATGCGGATGGTATCCTCGTCCACCTGACGGTCGTGGACGGTGCTGCAGATCATCAAGAACTCCTGAAGATGAAGATGGGGCTCCTCCGTGGCGAGCCCATGGAAACATGGTAGGAGTTGCAGTGTTTTCGGGGGGAACTTGAAGTCCCCCACAATGGCTGGAAGAATGACCCACCGGTGCGTCAGTGTCGATCCGGGGTTGTGCAACTCCCGCATCGGTCTCGGCGGATCAGGTGCTGCTGCTGCGGCGGCGACTGTTGTTGCGGTTGTTGCTACTGCGGCTGCTGCTGTTGCCGGCTGGTCGGGGATCCTCGATCCGTCTCCGGGCTCGCGCTGCTCGCGGTCCTTTCTCATCTACTCCATCTTTCTTCTTATCTCTATCACGAATGCACCCTGATCCCTCAACTGTTGATGCACTGTCTCAAGGGAGGCGATCAGGGTGTTGTTGATCGTACCCTGGTCCAGGACATATGTCTGTTCTGCTCGGGGGCCTCCGGTGCGGTCATTGCTGCTGCCAGCCATGGTCTCTACAAAGTCAAAAGACCCAAACTCAGGTGCCGATAAATCTGACTGTTGTCTCTCCTCTGGCACGGGTGTCACAGGTACAAAAGAAGGGTGGTCAAGGGGGAACAGGGCGGAGTCGTACTCGGGTTCGGAGAGCGAGTCTGGGCTCTCACGAACCAACCTAGATGAGTGGGCTGGAGTGCTAAAAAGCGGTGCAGCCAGAGGCTACCTAAGAGACCTCCTGCCCATCATCTTGATCTGGCGAGTCAGGCGGATGGGATCTGGAAACAACTATGATGAGCAAACAAATCCCAGATTCACCTACTCAAGCGAGCTGAAGACCGTAAGAGTTCGGTCAATTATCTTGTCAATTACATTAGGTAATCAAGTCAGGATAGCAGAGCGGTTACGTGACCTGGTAGGAATCCAATCCGCCGAAAAGACTGTCCCGTATAAAAGGCCGGTAGTCTGATCGGGGCTCGGATATGGCTCTAGCCTAGTGTGCGGGTCACTCTCTCGCGCATGCAAACTAGACAATGAGGGGGTTGCTCTCCCCAAGACAAATTTTTATAATGAGTGTCTTTTAGGGCCAAGTTAGTTTAGCAGTACCAATTTTATAGTTTTTCTTTTTAGATATTTTTCAAAGCAAACAACGCCTAACGAATTTTTCGGTTCTCCTGATTATTTTAAGTCCAAAAACCGGGGGAGAAGACGAAAAAGCCGATGCGCAGGAATCAATGATGCATGTAGAGTAAGAGATGTGTACCTGACTCCAGCAGTCTATATGCAGGGTGATCCGCGCATAAATAAAAGACAAAATATAAACTACTTATATGATGTACGCGGAAAACCGTCCCGAGCAGAGCAATTTCTACACGAAAGAACGGTAGCCGTGTACTCGAGCCTAGGTCCGGAGTCCTATCATGGGAGCCACTCGGTGTCTGACACAACAGATCCTGCACGCGCTGTATGTGACTCCTCAAGGCACGTGGACCAGAGCTCTAATAAGCCAGTTTTTTCTTGTGAATTAATTAGATCCAATTATTCGAACTATAGGTAGAAGCAGGCAATTAGGTGTTTGGATCCTAATTAATTACGTCACAATCAAGCAAAATCCTAAGCTAAGGCTGAAAATCTGCGTAAATCTAATAAGCAGTAAATAATCGGTCAAAAACTGTGAAAAATCGTGAAAACTCGGCGAGGTCCCTTGAGCACACTTGTGCTCGACGAAACAGACCCCGAAAACCGTCAAGTGTCCAAGTCCTGTCTAAGTCCCTATATTATTACAAATTAATAATTTGTTGAAAGTAAATCTAAACTAAACCTAATCTACGGCTAATCTACGCGGCTATTCCGCGGCTCTCGCACTCCTGCTCAGTTCCTCGCGCTCTCCTGCGGCTTCGTAGAGAAGGAAGCTACCTCCAACTCTCGCGGGTGTGTCGGCTTCCGCAAAAGCCGCCTACATCCTCGGGCCCTCGCAAGAAAACAAGTAGAGTTTCAAATCAAGTTATTATAACAATAAAATAAGACAGATAAAATATATACCAAAATATCTACAGAAAGCTGCGAAAAAGAAAACCGCGGAAAGATCAAAATCGACTACTAAGTCGTGCTCCCCGGCAATGGCGCCATTCCGATGAACCAAAAAATCGTCGAGATGACTAAAGTAAATCAGATAGCTAAGGTCGTTGCGACCTTAATCTCTCGAGAATCGGCTCGATCAAGAAAATAAAGATCAGACCACCAAATAAAGGATAAAATCAATAAAATCAAAGATAGCGGTCCTGGCTATGAGATTAGCCTGGTGTAGCACCCAGGGTCGGACTCAAGGAGCACGAGTTGGCCTCGTGGCCTACGAAGTAGTCTAAAAACACAATAAAATAAAGACAAGTATTTTTGGTGGATTTTTAATGGTTTTTATATTTTTTGTATTTTTAATTATAAAGGAAAATAAGGAAAAGGCAACACAATGCAAACTCAACAAATTATTTAAACACTCAAAGGGCTCCAAAAATTCAAAAAAAATATTTATATATTTTTTAGGTTTTTTGATGTTTTTGGTGATTTTTTTGAGATTTTTTGATTTTAATATAATTTTCTAAAAATCAAAGAAGGCAAAAATAGTGTGCTACTATCCAGCCAGGCTTCAAAGACCCATGAAAAATATCAAATGGATCTTTCACAGCCTGGAGGTAATTTTTATGAAAAACAGCAATAATAAGGAAAATTCAGGAAAAGAGTTTATTATTTTTTGAGTTTTCTACAATTTTTTAGAATTTTTTATAAGTTTTTAGTGGTTTTTTTAATTTGTAAGGTTTTTGTATATCCAAAAATAGCCAAACTTGCATAGAAAATCAAACACACTAAAAGTAACATATTCTAATTTTTTTTAGAATTTTTAAAATAGTTTTTATTTTTTTATGATTTTCTAAACTGGACAGAAGCAAAAACAACAGTTTTTGAATTTTTAAAAAATAATAAAAAGCCTAAAAAATATACCCAAAAATTAGGGAAATTTTTACACAGTGGCAGGAGCCACGTATTCAAATTTCACGCTATTTGGGGTAAATTTGCTATTTTATTTAAATCAAACAAAGGCTCATAGTGCACATGGACCTAAATGTAATAAAAATATATTCCAAGAGCCAAACAGTAACAAGGCAAGAAAGTGCGAGGGCCCTCATGCAAAATGTTCAAGTAATCACGCGCTACACACGTGAATCATGCACGAAGGGACCTATATGTAATTCCTATTTCTAAAAATTCAAACAATAACATACAAGAAATCACAGGGCACAAAATGCAATTTAACAAAAACCTCACGTGTCGATGCAAGTGGACAAAATATAGAAGGACTAAAAATGCAAATGTCTGGAACATAAATGTCTGATGTGTAAATTATCCAAAATAAAATGAACTATATTAAATATTTATAGGACTAAGTATAAAATGCGAAAACAGAAGGGGCCTAAGAGTAAATTACCCCACTTATTATCCAACGGATGAGGCAACGCCACGTGTGAGATCGAACGATGTAGGTGCGCTGATGCCTCTTTGAAGAACCTTGGATTGGATCCGACGGACGAAGGCGCGCCACGTGGATGATCTGATGGCTCTGGTGCGTGCACGCCTCTTCTCTGCGATGGACGATCTCGATCGATCCCAGATGGATCTGACGACTACTGGTGCTCCCTAAATAGAGGGCTGCAATTGGAACTGGAGCGTCATGGGCAATCGGACGACGGAGGAGGATCCTCCAAGAACTCGACGCCGGCGAACTTCGCCGGCCTCCTGTGCGCACCGAGGTCCTCCTCTGCTGCTGCTGAGATATGGAAAAGCTTCTCCACAGTGTTCCGCAGCTGATGAGCCCCTCCGATGAGGCCGGGAAGCTCCGAGGAGCTCCGACGACGAGCCTCTGTGCTTTGACTGCTGGACCCTCAGATGGATCGCTTGGACCTGAAAAAGAGCACAAACGAGCTACTGGGTCGAGGGCAAACTGCCTTGACCCGGTTAGGGGTGAAATAGGTGGTCGGGCGCGTCAGGTGAGCGACCTCCGGCGAGGCGACGACGGTGGAGGTCGAGCCTTGGTTCTGGGGCGAACCAAGGGGGGTGAGTGGATGAAGAACGTGAAGGAAAGTCTCGCGAAGGTGTCGGGACAGTCGGATGGACGAGTGTGTGATCGGAGTGAGCGAAATCGATCGGCGACAGTGAATAAGTTAATTAGGCGTAATCAAAAATTAGAGAATACTAAGGGGAATCGGGTCTACCTGGCGGATGCAGTCGACTAGGGACGAGCTTGGAGAGCTTTGGGTCGTAGCCTCGAAGGGACGTCGATGCCCGAGGCTCGGGGCACCTCGCGGCGGCGCACGACGGCAGGAGTCGCCGGATCGATAGCTGGAGGTCTCCTCTCCTCTCTTAGACACCTCTCTCACGAAGCTGTCACTCAGGGGAGTAAGGTGGAGGTCCTGGGACGAAGAGTCACAGCCAAGGATAGAGTGAATTGTGCGGCGGAGGTGGAGCTATATAGTGGTGCAGGTCCGAGAAGAAGGTGTCGGGTCCGGCTTGGTGAAGCACGGACCCCTAGGCATGGTGTCAGGCGAGGATCTCGGATGCACGGAGCGTGATTAGGACCTGGGGTTTGGGTAATCGGTGATCGGATCACGCGGGGGAAATTAGGAGAAATCGGGTCTGGAGCGAGATCCGCGAGTGAAAGGTCCAAGGGGGGAGTTGACCGGGGGTCAACATCCCCAATGGACCAATCACAGGCCACCATTTGATAATTATTTGTAAATTCAAATAAAAATAATAAATGATTTATTTCAAAAAACTTGAAACATGAAAAATGTTTTTTATTTTCAAATTAGTTTTTAGTGATTTTTAATTATTTTTTTGAAATATAATTAGGTATTTACAAAATATTATTATTATATACAGGTATATACGTGTATTTATTTTTAATTTTTATTTTTAATGATTTATTTTTATACAATTATTCCCAATTTATATTTTATTTATTTATAGAATAAAATTTGGAATAAAAGGGTATTTTTATTTGATTTTTATTATTTATTTACGGGGGTTTAATAAATACTTTTATATACATATTTACACGGTATATATACAAAGTTGATTTTGATTTTTATTTCTTTTATTTTATTTTTATTTTTATTTTTATGATTTTTATTTTATTTATTTACATTATGGAATGTGGAATATGTACATATTTTTATTTGGTTTTAATTATTTATTTACATGGGGAAAATAAATAGATAGGTTATTCTATACACATGGTCTATGCACAACGATGAAGGGAATTTTATTGATTTTTATTTTTATTTGTTTTTTTTCATTTTTTATCTTTGTTTTAATTTTTAGAAATATGTACAAATTAACAACAATACATTTTTATTTTTATTTTATGGAAAATAATTTTATTTATTTATAGGTATATGTACACATGATTGAGTTTCCCTATCGCTCTCTACTTGGGGTTTTTGCGGTCAGGCCCATACTGAGCCCTCCCTTGGGATTAGGTCACTCAATATTTATTCTAAATATTTCCCTCTTTTTCTTTTATTTCTTTATTATTTTATTTATGCACAAAAACATGCTAAATATGCATATTTACAAGATGCATGCAATTTGATAATTATTGCTATTTACATGAATATACAATGTGTTTTGCATAGGTTTTGTAGCTAAAATAAAAGAATGAAGAGTGATGAATGGGTATTCATCACTGACCCAAAATATTTCTTTGCTAGCATGTGTCATGGCCTTGTATTCTGATTCTACATTGGATCTTGCAATCACTATCTGCTTCTTTCTCTTCCATGACACCAAGGAACTCCCTACGAACACTGCAAAGCCAGAGGTAGACTTCTTGTCTTCGGGATACCCTGCAAAATCTGCATCTGCACAAGCTATAACGCCGAGGAATGTACCTGTTGAATAGAAGACCAGTACCAGGTGAGACCTTCAGATGCCTCATAGTCATATGGACAGCATCCATATGTACATGTCTAGGATGCTCCATGAAATGACTCACTTTGTTCACTACAAGGATATATTTGGCTTGGTGATGGTCACATAAAGAAACTTCCCAACAAGCTCCATGTACCTCCTCTTGTCGACCTCCTCAGTGTCATCATCATAGAGCTTCATACTCGGTTCCATAGGAGTAGTGGCAATCCTGCAATCTATCATTCTTGTCTCAGAGAGAATAGATGTAACGTAATTCCTCTAGTCATCACAAGACCTTGATGGTTCCCGGCGAACTCCTATCCAAAGAAGCAATGTAGGCTATCAAAGTCCTTCGTCACAAACGGTTGACCTAGGAAATCTTTAGCAGACTAGATGCCATGTTCATCATCCCATGTAACAATGATATCATCAACATACACAGTATGACAATTGTAGCTATCCGAGTCCTCTAAACAAATAATAAGTGATTGACAGTCAGTCTCACAAACCCATGTTGCTCTATCAAGTCCGAGAGCTTCTAGAATCATGTTGTTGGGCTTTGCTTGAGGCCATAGATCTCCTTGTGAATCATGCAAATCTTCTGACACTCCCTCCTCATAAGTGAACCCAGGTGGTTGTTGCATGTGAACCTCCTCCTATAGGTCATCATAGAGAAAAGCATTCTTCACATCAAGTTGATAAAAGGGTCATCCCGTGTCACTACAACAGATAGAAGTATACGCAGAGTAGAATGCCTAGCCACTGGAGAGAATGTATCATGATAGTCCACCCTATATGTCTTGGTAAACCAGTGTGCCACAAGTCTCGCCTTGTAACAATCTACACTACCATCTCCTCGATGCTTCACGATGAACACCCACTTGCACCCAAGCTAATTGGAGTTGAAACAAGGCTCCAAGTGCCACGTGACAATAGTGTGGTCATCTCCTTCATGGCAAGATGTCATTAATTGTCCTAAATGGCCTCCTGATACATCCATGGTATCTCCACGGCTGACAGTGCTACGGTAAATCTCCTGAAATCCTCTGAAAGTCTGCTCAGAAAAACTTGGGATGCAAAAGAATATGAAGCACAAGTATGCCTCTGCTTTTACAAAATAGTAGGCACATCGAGATCATCTGTCACCTCCTAAATCTGTAAGTTTCTCTCTTGATAGGAAACCTACTCACTGTGTAAGGAAAACTGCTGCATAGATAACTCAGTAGTGCCATCAGTAGAAACAATGTGCTCAATGCATACATGAGGCATGTAGGATGATGGAAAAGACCTGTGAACAGGGGGACAAATCAAGACCTATGAGTAAACACACATGGCAAAACTATCAAGGTGGGTGATGGTCCAGGGGCAACCACGGGAGGTAGTATAGGTATTGGAGATGGTGGTGGAGGTGATTGTGAGGGAGGCGATGGAGGTGGTAGAGCATGTGCAGGAGATGGTAGAGTTGTAGGAGGTGGAGGCATGAATACATCATCATCAGAGTCAGATGGGGTCAGTCTGTCACTTGTAGGAGAAAAATACATAAGAAGTTCAAAGAATGTAACATCAACACTGACAAAGTACTTTCGCTGAAGTACATCAAAACAACATTACCCTTTCTGGGTACGAGAGTAGCCAACAAAGATACATTTGACATCTCTAGGGGAGAGCTTGTCACGACCAGGCGAAAGATTGTGAACAAAGACCACAGATCCAAACACACAGAGTGTAAGGGAGAACAGATCCTTCTCAAAAACGCAATCGAGAAATGAACCTTTTCTCCTAAAGTAGGCAGTAAGAACTGCACCACCCAATAAAAGTGAGGAGCACGACTCTAAATCAGAAGGGTTCTAGTCACATCGAGTAAATGACGATGTTTGCGCTCAACATGAGATGTATAGGCACATGAGGTCTGGTGAACAATACTAAGAGATGCAAAAATCGGATAGCTTTAAAGTGCAAAACTCTAAGGCATTATCAGAACACAAATACTTGACAGTAACAAAGAAATTATTATTTTATTTCATTAATAAATTATTTAATGACGAACTCATCCTCGAACTTATTCTTTAACAGGAAAAACTCAAGAAAGTCTAGAATAATCATCTACAACAACAAAATAAAAACGATGTTCTTGGTAATCAGGGGCACGACTCGAACCCCAAATATCTAAGTGAAGGAGCTCAAAAAACTGAGAACTGCTCTTACTCTAACATTATAGAAACAAAGAACGATGATGCTTCCCAAGCTGGCAATCCCGCACTAGAATAAGATCGCGTAGAGATCTACAGGAGGACATGATACAGATTCTGCAGAGGAAGGTGGTCAAAATGAAGATGTCATAGGTACGGTGAGACTGGTCCACTAGGAATAATAAAGGCACCATGATGCAAATAAAAAAATTGCAACGGTGGAACAAATATATTTGATGGTGAAAAATATTTGGTGGAGAAGAAATCAGAGGGGAGAGGAGAGAAACCTTGTCAGATGCGAGGGATTTGGGGAAGAGAATCATGAGGATCGCGTAGAGGGAGAAGCGACAGGGAGATAAAATCTCAATTTGGTTTCAACTTGAACTCTGTCTAAACAAATGACTACCATCCCCTTAGGAGGTGTGGGATTACAAAAATAGAAACAAAATCAAAATTTAAATCCTATCTTAAACTAATTTGAACTCTAAATATCTTTAACCGATTATCTGTTAAATTTAACCGACTAACTAATTTGATATGAGATCACACGCGATCTCTTTATTTAAAATAAAATTGAAATGGACTCAATTAAACGCAAAATTAATCGACTTTAATTAACGAACAAAAACTAAACCTTAATTGCTAAATTCCAACAGACGAAAATCTTTAATTGAGTTTCAATTGGTCGTCTCGTAATGTATCAGCTCTCCTCCACTTGAAAATTCATCTCATGACGGATTGATTGATTATCGAGCTGCCGGTGGAGAATTCTACATGGATTGGTTGATCAGATTTCTCCAATTTCATTTTTTTCCATGTTACGTTTATAATTTTTTCCCACCGAGGTGTATAGTTGTAACTTGTAAAAGTTCTACCCCTTGATTTAAAATAACTCCATAACATAACGTATCATCTAATTGGCCTTTTTGATAAAAACTTTTGGAGGGAGGGGCTTCGCTATAATTATTCCAAATTAACTTTCAATCCCCATTTTTGTGGGATTCGAATGTTGGGTTTCCCCATACCTTTCCCTGGCAGCAGCAACAAAGGAGGTTTCGAATTCAAGGGTGGCATTGTCGACCTTGTTGGTTGCACAATAGGTGACAACAGGGCCCACACAAGGGATACACGAGTAGCATCGTGGCTCGAAGCCTATGAGGAGGCAGTGGCTAGAAGGTTCAGTGCAGGGAAGGAGTTGGGGGCATCGGGTAGGGAGGCGAAGGGCGGTGATACAGGCAGTGGGGAAGGGGTGTGAAGAGGAGCTGGCGGTAGTGCAGGAGCAAGGAAGTGGGGGGGGGGGGGGCAGGGGAGGCACCGTAGAAAGGGGAGAGGAGGGCTGGTGGTGTGCGAGGTGAGGAAGAGGTGGGCGACGGTCGCGGCGTGGGTGGGGAGGTGGTGATGACGCAGGGGTCAAGTGGATGCGCGTGTACATTAGCAACACGTAAGGGGAATCCAGAGACGGTGGGCGAGGTGGGGGTCGTGGTCAGCATGGATGTAGAATGTATGGGGAAGGCGAGGAGGGGATCCGAGGGGTCTGAAGATGTTGCTGGAGTCGATTTTGTCGATGGCGGCTGATTTGAAGCATCCTTAAAAGCAAGTGAGAAGCCGTTGATGATGTTTTTTTCTTATTTTTCTTTTTTGGAAATCAAGACGACTTCGACAATGGGAGAGTTCGATTTGACGACGTTCAGGGTCTGAAAATCAGCAACCAAATCACGTAGATTCGAATCAAATTCAAGCAACACACATTAGCTCCTTCGTGTAAGCTTCATTGGCACATCGTTTACATTGCGACGAATGATGGTCTTTCATGGTGTGCCTGCGCGAACATCGGTACGGATCGTCAGATTGTTAAGACGATCTGTGAGCCATGCTCTAATACCAATTGATATATATAGAAAATTTTGAATGTTAGAAAAAATGTTTGATGGGGAAATTTTTTTGGGTAAAAGAAATCAGATGGATGGATAAGAGAAAGCGCGTCGGTTGCATGAGATTCGGGAAGAAGAAGCGCAGAGATCACGTGAGAAGAGAGAAGGGGAGAAGATGAGATAAATCTCAATTTAATTTCAACTTGAATTGTCTTAAACAAAGAACTACCATCCCTTTTATATAAGAGGGATGTGAATACAAAAATAGAAAGGAAATCGAAATTCAAATCCTAGCTTATCCTAATTTGGACTCTAAATTGCTTTAACTGGTTAATTATCAAATATAAATGACTAATTAATTAAATCGAGATGACATGTGATCTCTTTATTTTAAAATAAAATGGTAACGGACTAAATAAAATTACTCGACCTAAATTTAATTAACGGACTAAAGAAACCCTATTTATTTGTCTCCTGTTGCATCAACTTTCCTCTGTTTGAAAAAATCGCCTCTCGACGAATCGCTTGATCTTCGATCCATCGGTGAAGAATTCCGAATGGAGTAGTTGATCGGATCTCCCCAATTTTGCTCATTTTTCATGTTATGTTTATATTTTTTTCCAGCGAGGGGTATGGATGCAAAAGTTCTACCCCTTCACTTATAACATCTCCATAGCATAATTTATCCTCCATTTGACCCTTTAGATAAAAAATCATGTGAGAAGAGGGCTACCTGCAAATTTTCCAAAATATCTTATCCCTCAATTTAAGGAATCCGATTGAAGAGGAATCCACAACCCTTGTTAGGATTTCTCTCCCCTTCAAATATCGCTGACGGCAGTGGAGGAATATCAGTATTTTTACGTGGAACCTTACTCCGTAAGGAGTGGAACGAAACCACGAGAGAATGCCTCTCAAGGGTCGTTTACATGTGGTGTGAGGCTTCTTATATTAGACCCACCAGTAACACTAAGTCCCCACTCACAGACGATGTTGGACTAAATATGTGGATGTTTGGACCAAGCAGAGATCCAATTACCCATATCTGATGCATACTCTAACATCTTAGTTGTTGCCAATAAGAATAGGCACATCTTTCAGCCTGATGTAAAAAATGCCTTTTTGTATGGTGAGCTCGATGAGGCGGAGTACATGATGCACCCACTGAGTTATTTCGTCAAGGGGGAGCATGTGAGACAACTCCATAACGCCATATATGGCCTAAAGAAGAGTCCACGAGCATGGTTTAATAGGCTTACCACTGATATCAACTCTTTGGCTTCCACATGACATATGATTATTATATGTTTATTAGACGACAATCTACTGGCATTATTATACTTGTAGTTTACGTTTATGATATGGTGGTTATATGCGATGATGATGCATCCAATTTAAAGAAAAAGACCTTCCTCCATAAGGTATTTGTCACCAAAGACCTTGGTCAATTCAGATACTTCTTTGGCATTAAGGTGATACACACTGCAAAAGGAATACACCTATCACAATGAAAGTATTGCATGGATATTTTTATAGAGGTCGTAGAGGCCGGCTTACTTGTACCATGGGATGTTATTCTATTTAAAGATAAGTTACCCTCCTCTTGAAGAATAGCATAGCAAAGGAGTCTGCCATTTTGTGGAGACACCACTTTGTGAGATGATGTTGCTTACTCCTTCAGACTAATGGCATGTTGTATTATGAGACTCCCCTTCGATCCATGACTCGAACACTTAAGAGGATGTGTTGAGTGTACTTGAGGTGATTTGCAGTGCCTCTGATGGTCTTGAGTATGAAAAGACAATAGATGTGGATTTGAAAATTTTTTATCAAGTTATCCAGCTGTTAAACTTTGTAGAGGTGCAAATTGGAAGGAGGATTTTCTCATTGCATTTAAGAGCTTAGTGGTTATGAGTCTTATGACTACTACTCCATTTCCAACTTCACTATAGGAAGCGCAAACCCAATATATGTTCTTGCAGAGGCAGGATCAGGATCTAACGAGGAGGCAGGAGTGCTTCATGATAAACTGCAAATACATTGTTGTCGATGTTCATCGCCGTCAACATGGCCGATAGAGTTGCTCTTATTGGTAGATCAGGGACACATCCCACCAATGCTACGATATAGTTCCAACTACAAATGTCATGAGGAAACAAAGTCATCCAACGAGTGGTGGAATATTGTGGCACAAACCTCACCATCTCGATTCAGCTGTAGGGAACTGGAGGTTACATTTAAATTGGGAACCAAGCTGCAGACCAATTTGACTCAATGTTTTCTCCTGGTTACGGTTATGTGTCATGGTACTTTCACCATTTCCCCTATAATGACTGTCCTGTAGAAGATGGGGCAAGGTCTTTACAGGCATTGTTAGCATTTACATGCTTCAGAGCAAATGGCAAGAGAGTGGATACAAAGTGTCTTTAATAACGCAACGGATTGCAATCAATCAGGGGTTGCTAAGCAGCACCTGCCTGCAAAGCCCCAGCCTGTACCTGGGGCTGACCTTCAAATGCTAGGGCATCAGCCAGAGCTTCTTCTAGCAGAAACTCTCCTTGAATCAGAAGGGGAGGGGTGGTACTGCCCTGCTAATGGCTATGTTGGCAAATTACCTAGGACTCATTACTACATAAGGGCAACAAACATTGTCCAAATGAAGATTGTGACTTCAATTGCGAGAGGGGTAGCAAAGCTTTCTAAGAGAAGGATTATTGGAAATCTTTGAGCAAGTGGCAGACATATAGTCTTCCCAAGACAAAAAGTGTCTTCCTAGGATGCTCTGACATGGAACTCCACGTGCAGACAGCGCCTATCCAACTTTTAAGCAGTGTCGTTGCAGGGCAGAGAAGGGTGTGCTCCTAATCAGGTAGAATGGAAGCCTGTTAGGTTTAAGAGCAGACTGGGTTGCAAAAAGGTCCTTCACAGCTTTGTTGGAGTGCAACAGTGACAGATTCCACGCACTTGTCACAAACATTTATGCTCCAACATTTTGAACCACCTATCAAATACTATGGGAGGAGCTTCAGCAAGATCATATGCAATACCAGGGGCCACCATGGCTCATGGTTGATTATTTCAGTATTACGTTGAGGTCTCACGATAGATCAAAAGGTCAAGGGGTGGATAATGGATCAAACAGACTTCACTATATTTATATTCAATTGCAAGCTTCAGGTTATATACGCAGAGGATTGTATATTTACACGGGGGACTGTTGGAATAAATATATCTCACGGTCTATTTTATGTTTTATGTACTTATCATGTAATCAACCCAAGGTCTTTTCTCCTATATAAGAGAGCCCTCACTCTATTCAAATGGAATGATTCATTTTTCTCCCAACATGGTATCGGAGCAACGGTCCTAGACCAAGGCTCCATTATCCCACCCTAACCCTCCACGCCCCCCCCAAAGCGTCGCCGCCAGGGCGCAGCACCGACCTCCTGCGCCACCGCACGGGGCTTCTCCTCGCTCTGGGACTGCCGCGTGGGGCTTCTCTTTCTCCAACGCTGCCGCGAGGGGGTTCCTGACCTCCTGCCCTAACGCATGAGGGGTCCCTAACCTCCTGCGCTAATGCATGAGGGATCCCTGACCTCTTGCGCCCCTGTTCAATGCCCCGCAGGGCCGTTAGGGGCTCTAGCCAGCCCTGTTCGATCGTCGAGCCGCCTTTCCTTGTGGCTCGCAAATTTGATTTGGTCCGCAAACAATGAAATCTTTTGATTTAAACAACGTTGTGGGGATCTAGGGCTCGCAAGACGACATAGGGATGATTTTATGGGTCTACAGATACAACCAAACCTTCTTATGGTCCTGTAGACACCTTCTAGGCGATTTACTTCCCAGTTGTTCCGACTTCAGGCTTCTTGGTACAATGTCAGAGAACAAGGGTTACGTTATCTCTTCTTCTGATGTCTCAAGGGCCCGACACCTATCGTGAAGATGGATGGCACCAACAAGGAGCACATTTTGACGGATTCAGAGCCGACAGAGAAGACTGGGGACAATGCTTCATGGAAGCAAGATGATGCCTATGCTCGCATCTGGCTCTCTATGACACTTACAACAGAGATTGCTAATGACATTGTTAACCATCCAACTACAAAGGCTATGTGGGACATATTGGCAGACACATACGAGCAAGCGAAGAATGAGAGCAAGATACTTCAACTGCAGTTTGACATTTTCTCGACCAAATAGAATGGTCGACCGCTCCACGCCCACTTCTCTCATCTGAGAGGCATGTTTGAACGCCTAGACAGCTTCATGCCTATTACCACCAGCACTAAACAGCATCAGGCATATCAGAATTGTTGGGAAAAATGAAGAATTTGTTTATTCCAGAAACCATAGGCTCTCTTATATAGAGGAGAGACCTATGGGTAAATTACATGAAAGAGACATAAAGAAATAAACTAGGCGACAAGGTACATAGAAGCATATAAATATCTCTACACTCCCCCACAAGATGGAGCATAGATGTCAATCATGCTCTACTTGGACGAACACTTCTGAAATGACCCCTGAAGTAATGCCTTGGTAAAGACATTTGTTGTTTGGTCTCCTGAATTAACATGAGAGGTCGAGATCAACCCCTTATGGATCATATCTCTGGTATAATGACAATCTACCTCAATATGTTTAGTTCGCTCATGGAATGCGGGATTGTTTGCAATGAATAAAGCAGCCTGATTATCACATTGTAGCTGCATGTGTAGAGGAACATCTACATGTAAATCTGCTAGTACTGCTCGAACCCGCATCATTTATGTACTTGCTTGTGCCATAGCTCTATACTCAGATTCGGCACTTGATCTAGCCACAACTGTTTGTTTCTTGCTTTTCCAAGAAACAAGAGAACCACCAACAAATAATGCAAAGCCTATTGTGGACTTTCTATCCTTAGGACATCCTGCATAGTCAGCATCAGCACATGCAGATACATAGAGAGTTGTTCCTTTCTTGAAGATTAATCCTGCACTTGGAGAAGACTTTAGATATCTCAATATCATGTGTATAACATCCATATGTACTTGTCGAGGTTGTTCCATGAACTGACTCACTTGAATTATTGCAAACGTGATACCCAATTTAATAATAGTAACATACAAGAGCTTTTCCACAATCTCTCTGTATCTTCTCTTATCCACTTCATATGTATCATAATCGTATAATTTCATGCTTGGATCCATAGGAGTAGTTGAGGGTCGACACCCAATCATGTCTCAACAAACATGTCCGTAACATATTTTCTTTGGGTCATTACAAGACCCTTCCCATTTCTAGCGAATTCCAACCCTAAGAAGTACCTTAGAATGCCCAGATCCTTAGTCACAAACTGACGGCCTAAATATTCCTATATCATCTTTATCCCTTGCATATCATCTCTTGTAACAAGAATATTGTCAACATAGACCATTATGATGAGTGTACCTCTCGGTGTCCTCTGCATAAAATGTGAATGGTTTGCATTGGACCTCTTGAACCCTTGGATCTCAATCAAATCCGAGAGCTTTTGAAACCACGCTCTTGGACTTTGCTTAAGACCATATATAGCCTTATGGAGTCTACAGATCTGCGTACACTCCCCTTCAGCATCAAACCCAGGAGGCTGCTGCATGTAGACTTCCTCCTGTAAATATCCATATAGAAATGCATTTTTAACATCCATCTGAAATAAAGGCCAATCATGTACCACCGCCACTGAAAGTAGGATACGTAGTGTAGGGTGACGAGCTACCAGAGAGAAAGTGTCCAAGTAATCCACGCCATAGGTTTAATTGAAGCCACGGGCCACTAACCTTGCCTTGTAGCGATCAAGATTGCCATCTGCATGATGTTTAACAGTAGAAACTCATTTGCAACTGACGATAGATGCCCCAGGAGGAGAAGACACCAAGCTCCAAGTACCACGAGATTGCAACGCGACCATCTCTTCTTCCATGGCTAAGCGTCAGCCACTATCCTTCAATGCTTCTTGATAATTCCATGGAATCTCCACAGCCAATAAAACAACAACAAATCTTTAAAAGTCCGCTGTTAGACGATGAAAGGAAACCTTAGAAGCAAAGGGGTAAGAGGTACAAGATCATTTCTGCTTGCGAACTGCAATAGGAAGATCCAAGTCAGTAGGAACCTCCTCCAACTGTTGGCCACTTTCCTGGATAGATACATCTCCAGACCCATCATTAGAAATTATGTTATCAAAACAAACATGGGGCACTTCAGATGATGAACCGTGACTATGAGCAGAAACAGGTCAACGAGTATAGAATTTTGGCAAAGGTGGAACAATGCGTGATTGGATAGAAGATGGTAGTGGTGGAGGTGGAGGAGGTGGTGGTATATATGAGGCATCAAGCATAGGTATAGACGGAGATGGAGCTGTGGGAGGAGGAGGCACGTAAACCTCATCATCGAAATTGGACGAATCCAATCTATCACGTGTAGGAGAGAAAAACATCACAAACTAAAAAATGTGACATCATCACTGATATAATATTATGTTTAACGAATCATAACATCGATATCCCTTCTATATTATGGAGTACCCACAAAACACATTTGATAGCCCTAGAAGAGAGCTTATCAAGACCTGGAGCAGTTTGGTGTACAAAAGTAACCGAACCAAAGACACGAGAGGTGAGGGAATAGCTCCTTATCAAGAAAAACGATGGAAAAAGGGGTCTTCTCTCCCAGGACGGATAAGGGCATGCGATTAACCAGATAGCACACCATAAGACAGCATCACATCAAAACGAATGTGGGGCATGACTCTGAATAAGGAGTGTTAGAGTAATATCAAGTAAATGACGATGCTTTCTCTCTGCCACACCATTCTGCCGAGATGTGTAGGGACTTGTTGTTTGATGAATAATGCCACGGAATGATAAGGAATATGATAGATGATGAGTACACAATTCCAAGGCGTCATTAGTTCTCGCAAATTTAACAGATGAAGAGAAAATATTCTAGACTCCATTGATAAAAATTTTGATCATATCCTCGGCTTCATATTTATTTTTAAATAAGAAAACCCATGACAAACGAGAGAAATCATCAACTACAACAAGATAAAATCGGTGCCACTGATGATCAGGAACACGACTAGAACCCCAAATGTCAACATGAAACAACTCAAACGGGGAACAACTTCTCCGACTCTGACGACTAGGGAAAGACAAACGATGATGCTTCCCCAACTGACACGCCTCACACTGGAATGTAGATCCTGGAGAAATCTGTGGTAAAATATGACTCATCTTCTGGAGAGGTAGTTGACCAAAATGTAGATGCCAAGTGAAAGGAGAGACTATTGCTGACGAGATAGAGGACGCGCCTGCATATGGAGTTTGGACCAGTCGATAGAGACCACCATGCTCATGGTCACAGCCAATCACCTTGCCCGTAAGAATGTCCACTAAAACAAGAGATGATGTGTCAAATATAGCTCTATAATGCAAATCCTTCGTAATCGAACTGATAGATAGAAAATTTATAGAAAAATCACGGGCATGTAACACGTTCTGCAGGCGCATTAAGGGTGTTAGGGTAATCTCCCCTTGATCTGTGATCGGGGAATGAGTCCCATGGGATACCACTACAGTTCTTCCAGGAGAAACTTGTCTATAGGTTGTAAGCTGTCCTTTATCTCGACATAAATGGTGTGTTGTCCCAGAGTCCATAATCCACTCTGGAATCTGAGATCCGTAATATGATGTAAAGGCAAAAGTGCTACCTGAGGTGCCTGTCGTAGCAGAAGTACTGACGGAGGCGGAAGTTGCAACATCCAAATGACCTCCAACAGATAATGATGATGATGATGATAAAGAGGGCATGATGTCACGCAGTCTGGCCACTAGATCATCAAATCTCGCATCTGAAGTAGATGCAGCGGGTGACTGAAGACCGCCCGAACGACAGAGGTAAAAGGTATGAAGATTATAGGTCGTTGCGACCTCAATCACTCGGGCTGAGTCAGTCAAGAAAAATCAATCACTCAAATCGGATAAAAACATGCAAGCACAAAACAGAGCGATCTAGCTATAGGATTAACCTGGTATAGCTCCCAGGGTCGAACTCAAGGAGCACAGATTGGCTTAAGAAGCCTACGATGTAGTCAGAATCCAAGAGAGTACTTTTTTTTTGTGTTTTTATTTGTTTTTATAATTTTTTAGCATTTTTAAAAGATGAGAAAATTAAAGAATGTAAATACAAGGGGACTTCAACAATTTATTGCACACACCAAAAATGATGCAAAAATTAGGGAAAAATGGTTTTTATGTTTTAAATGTTTTTTACTGTTTTTGGTGAATTTTTGGAATTTTTCTAATGGATAAATTATTTATTAAAAATCAAACAATGCGAAACAGGAGAGGTACTGTCCAGCAAGGCTTGAGACTCAAAAATAAAATATTTAAGAGTCTTACTAAGCCCTGGAGGTAATTTTCCTATAATCTATGAAGAATAAGGAAAATTTGGGCACCTTGATTATTGTTTTTGGATTTTTAATTTATTTATTACGATTTTTATGGGTTTTTAGGTGTTTTTCAATTTTTAAGGTTTTTAAGTGATGAAAAGTAGCCAAAATTGGCTAGAAAATCAAGCAACAAGCAAGAAACAGTAGCCTAATTTTTTAGAATTTTTGGAGATGTTTTTATATTTTTTTGGTATTTTTAAAGTCAAACAGTAGCGAAAATAGGGGTTTTTGAATTTTTAAAAATAATAAATGGAATCAAAAATGTCCCCAAAAATCATAGAAATTCCTACACCATGGCAGGAGCCATGTGTCAAAATTTCATTGGATTTGGAGGTCGTTTGATATTTTATTCAAAAATAAAGGTGGGGCACTGTGCACAGGGACCTAAGTGCAAATACCCAAGAGTTCTGGGGTCCTGGTGCAAAATACCCAAGGAGTCACGTGCCAAGCACGTGCCTGGGGCACTCAAGGACCTAAATGTAATAAAAATAAGTTCCAGGGACCTATTGATAACTCGTATCAAAAGTCCAGGGGCTTATGTTGCAATTTACCCAAAATAATTCGCACATGTGCAAAATCAATGCTCACAGGGGTATATATGCAAATAGACAAAACTTTGCATTCAATGAATAACATCCAGACTACAAGGGGTCTTATGCAAATATCCCAAAGTAACACGTGACGAAGCACGTGGTCCACTACTGGCGGGGGTATAAATGCAATTAAAATAAAGCGCAAGGTCCTTGATGCAAATAACCCAGAAAATAAACAACTTGACTTGAAAGTTACAGGACTAAAAAGAAATGAAACAAACAGAGGGGGCCCTATGATATTTACCCCTTTATTGGCCAACGGTCGGATAGGCGCCACGTGGCTGATCTGACGGCTGGGAACGAATGGCGCTTTACCCCTTCGGCCTTTGACTCTGATCAACGGTCAAGAGAGAGGCACGTGGACGATCGAGCGGTGCTGGGCTCGGGTGCCTCTCTCCTCGGGTGCAACGGTCGGATATCTCCTCAGATAGATCGATGGCTGCTGCTCCTTCAAGGATGGACGCTCAGGATTTGATCTGGAGCGATGAGGACGATCGGACGGCGATGGAGGGTCCTCGAAGAACAGTTCCCCGGCGAGACTCGCCGGGCTCGTGCGTGCGCTAGGATCCTCCGGTGAGCCTTCTGGAGGTCGGAGAAGAATCGTGGAAGGCCCCCGCGTCTGCTGGTGGTCTCCGACGGGCGAACCAAGCTCCGAGGAGCTTGAGCAAGGCCGGCGGAGCTGAAGCTCCTGGCCTGAAGTTGGGAAGCCTCAGACGCCTCCCTTTGGACCTGCAAAGCAACCAGAACGCTTCGCGGGTCGAGGGCAAAGTGCCTCGACCCAAGAAGGCGGGGTGAAGGTGGTCTGTGCGGTGGGGCGGAAGAGCTCCGGCGAGGCGACGGCGGTGGAGCTCGACTCCCAGATCCTGTGCGATCTGGGTTGTGCGAATGGGTGAAGAAGGTGCGCGAGGGTACGGCGGAGGTGATGAGATGGTCGGATGGACGAGATGATACGCGAAGTGATCGGAATCGGAGATGTACGTCGGAGCTATGATTTGGGCGAAATCCTAAATTCGAAGAAATTAAAAGAAACTAAGGCTACCTGGTGAATGCTGGAGACTGTGCTGGAGCGTGGCTATCTCCGGGTCGTAGCTTCGAAGGGCGTCAAGGCCTGAAGCTCGGTGCTCAACGCCGGCGGCGGAGCAAGGACGGCGAAGTACGCCGGATCAAAGGATACGCCTCCTCACCTCACTGCAACAAGGGCTGACGCTCGCTGTCACTCTTGCGGAGCCGATGGAGGTCACGGGGAAGAAGGAGAGGGTCCAAAGATGGGGCGCGAAGGCGGCGGAGGTGAAAATATATAGAGTGACAGCGTCGACTAGGGTTGAGGCTCGACGGCTAAGGAAGGCGTGGATTTGATGGCGGAGGATCCGGCGAGGATGAGGGATGATTGGCGAAGAATCCGGGCACGGGGGTTGAGTGGGGGACAGCCTGGAGAAGCGTGGATAAATCGGCGAAGGAGGCGCGGCACGCGTGGTCCAGAAAAGGAAGGAGGTCGCGGGGGAGTTGACCGGGGTCAACATTCCCCCGTGGACCAATCAGGAGCGGCCACGTGTGCCCGAATTTTGTTTATTTATTTTAAGGCAGAAATAGGTCGAATTAAATAAAACTCAAAACATGAAATATTTTTATTTTATTTTTTTCTATTTTTTGGTGATTTTTAATTAATTTTTGGAAATAAAAATAGGTTAGCTATATACATAGGTATATGTACACTACATGGATTTTTATTTTTGATTTTTTATTTGTTATTTTTATGTATCTTTATGCTCATTTTGTATTTTATTTATTTACAACATGAAATATGGAATAAAAGAATATTTTTATTTTATTTTTATCACTCATATACAAGGGTGAAATAAATGGTTGAATACACTTATATACATGGTATTTATACAATGTATTTTTGTATTTTCAATTTTGTAATTTTTATTTGATTCTTATTTTGTTTCTTTTTATTTATTTTATTTACAAAATGTAACATATAATTTTTACAAAAAGTTTAGAAAATAATTTCATTTATTTAAAGGGTCAAATAAATACAAAGGTGTGGTTTATACACAAGGTGAAAGGGCATGTTTTTTTGAATTTTTGAATTTTAAAATTTTTATTTTGTTTTTAATAAAATATACACACAATATGTACACATATTTACAACATATTTTTGGGTGAGGAAAATATATAGTTTTATTTATTTACAAATATATACACATGTGAGCCCCTATCTCCCTCTACTTTGGCTTTTATGCGGTCAGGCCCATGCTGAGCCCTCCCTTGGGTTAGGTTGCTCAATATTTATTCTAAATATTTCCCTCTTTTTCTTTTTGCTCTTTATTCTTTTATTTTGTGCACAAAAACATGCTAATTATAGGTTTTTACACAATGCATGCTTTTGGTATTTATTTGTATTTACACCTATCTACATGTCTTTGCAAAGGTTTTTGTAGCTAAAATAATAGAATAAAGAGTGATGAATGGGTATTCATCAGTGACTCGACCTACTCTGCTACACGGTTGATGTTGGGAAACCATGCTTAGAGTAGCATGTCTCCTCTGGTATGACCTAGGTGATGGCAAAACGTGTAGGATTGACGAAGGCGTCCTCCTCTACCACGAGGACCACGTCCACGAGAGAAAGAAGAACCTCCTCTACCCTAAGAGGCTGCCATAGCTGAAGATGTCCGACTGGAACAAGCAATAATTGAATCTTCTGTATCAATCGAATCTCGAATAAATCAAGAAAATAAATCCTCGAGAATTGAACCCACTCTGATATCATGTTAAAAAATGAGAATGCAGAAGAGTAATCAGAGAAAAACAATAAGAACGTGAAGAACCTAGGGATTTTTATGTGGAACCCTACTCCCTAAGAGCAGGATGGGACCACAGGAGAACGCTTCAAAGGGCTTGTTTGTTCATTGAACTTTCTCATCTATTACAGATTGTGTGGGACTTCTTATATAATCCACACTGACTCTCCAATTCCCACGAATAGTAGATGTAAGACTAAATATAAGTAGGTGTGGTAATTGGATCTTGGAGGGATCTAATTACCCATCTACACATGACGCATATACTCCAACAATCTTTAACTAGAATTTTGAATGGTTTACTATGATGGATTGGAAGATGATCTCTATATCGAAAGATGATGGGGGTCTTGGAGTGCAAAGCTTGAATGTGATTAAGGCAAGTGGACCATTTGGTGTTGGGGTGACTATGTCAGTTTGATCTGCATTTTGATCCATAAGACGACACCGTGAAAGGCTCTGTCCTCAAGTAACATGGATAACCATCTAACGGTCCGTACTTACACCCATACTGGCTGAAAGTGGATGCAACTAGCTGTATGAACTCGGGACAGTATTTGTAAAAATATTTTGGCACCTAACAACTCCACTTAACTTTTCAAGATTGTTTGATCGCTTAAAATTAAAATAAAAAAGATAAGCAGTTGAGCCCTAACGTGCCTTCACTAGTGTTGAGTGGGTGAATCTACGTGTTTGTTGTGTTTGGTTTGTGTGTGTCAAAGACCTTGCAATTGCAATGAAATCGTGGTTTGTGAATCGTTCTATCCCTCTCTTAAAAAGATGTCGACGTAGTGGTCTTCCTACACGATCTCCCGACCATGTCCCAATATCCTTCTTCTCACACTTTCCAGAAGAACCCGCTCAACAAAGTTGATCCCCCTCACTCATAATTCTCTTCCCTCCCATACATCCCACCCTATGACCACACTTCTGCATGGAC
This sequence comes from Ottelia alismoides, assembly GCA_037367405.1. Taxonomy (NCBI): domain Eukaryota; kingdom Viridiplantae; phylum Streptophyta; class Magnoliopsida; order Alismatales; family Hydrocharitaceae; genus Ottelia; species Ottelia alismoides. The sequence goes on along the minus strand of JAZKJV010003141.1, from coordinate 141,977 downwards.
AAGACCTCTCTCACATTTTGACAATCTTATGGACACAAGAGAGCGAGCGGAATTGAGGATGGAAAATAGAGTAATCAATATTGACAGAGAAATACGATTTCCGGTAACCATGGACTCCCAACCTCTTGAACCACCCCTTACTAAGGTTGACTCTCTTCTTGAGTATGACCAATTATCCTTCGACAATTCACGAGAAAATCGGAGTCAAAAAAATATGACTCATGAGCAGACCATAATGACTATTAATAATCAATGCTCTACTCAAGGTTACATGTTGGAATCACGATATCCCGAGAATGATTATTCAATCACTAGTCACGCGATGTTTGAGAATGAGATTACCCGGATCAAACATAGAGCAAACGTTTTGATTGAGAAAATGTATGATCTCATTTAGTCTATGCAAAATCCAGAAGAAGTGAGGCCACCACCAAGTGAACCACTGAATCATTACGTGACTCACAATCAGGCACAATCACCGCTGACCTCTGACCCCCCTACTGACCATATCACAGAAAATACCAAAAAATGAAAAAATAGAAAATTCAAAAAAAAGTGGACAATTCTGAAATGAAAGTATTTTACAAGACTCTAATCTTAGAGCTTCCATTGAGTAAGACCATAGAATATGTGCCCGATCTTAAGAGATTTGTGAAGAGTCGACTAAACACCAAAAAGACGGGCAAGAAATGATCATGGACTGAATATCATGTCATATCTGTGGCCAGTTCTTTGGTGATGAATCGGAAAAACAAAAGCCACAAAGTAAAGCAGTTGACTCGGATCACATGTGAAATTGAGAATTCCTTATTCACTCATATCCGGTTAGACGACAACTCTACTTTAAATATCCTCCCGAAGTCCGTCTTTAATCAACTCAAGCGCGGACAACTCAAAATGACAAGGGTGATTGTTCAATTGCCTGATCGATCTACCAAAAGATCGCGGGGGATCGTGCAAACTTCTGAAGTGACAAACACAAAGCGGTCTTTATTATCCTTGACATCGAGCATCCCGAAATGTTGTCTAAGTCTCCTATAATTTTAGGAAAGTCGTTCTTAACCTCTGCTAAGGCGATTGTCGATTGTGAGACTCAGGAAAGCATGCATCATTGATTTGCGTTTGCATTGGCTTTTTTGGTTCACCCTCCTCAGTTTCACAAATTAGGAATTAAAGGAATTGGGACTGCTCGTTAGCCATTAATTTTTATGCTCATTTAAACTTCAGTGATAACCTTAATTTAAAATTGAGTCTGCTAATTAAGGCGACTGTAAGTAAAATTGACATAAAATTAACCCTTGTGTCTAGTGGAGAGAAACCTACTCATTGTTTGTAAGGACCGAATCGCACACTTAGGACAGATCCAAGAACTGAAATTTTTTACTCACAGTACTGTTTTTAGAAACAACTAGCTACTTCTCAGTGAGGGTTTCGGGTAGCCATTTACGATCCGACTCACGTAGCAGAGGGGGTGAGTTTCCGAGCTTAGACCACAATGCACAAAGCCTCAATGACATGACCTGATCTGAGGAAAACTGACTGGAAATCGACAATTGTGATCATGAGACACACATTTCACATGATCAGACATCTCCTCACGGCACACAGATACAAACCCTAGGAGAGTCACTTGAGTACCGATTGTTGGACAAACATCCGATTCTCACCTTAATACAGCTCCTTCAAGGAATCAAGATTTGGGAGTCTTCTTCTTCTATCAAGTAATCAAGAATCAAGTCAGGGGGTCAGCGATGAGAGCAAATCCTCTATTATCACACTTTCCAATGAAAGTTATAGGTCTCTTGTTCGTGCTGACTACACCTTATGAAGAATTGGACCATATTTTTGAGGAACATCACGGTTATTTAAGTGGTCTAATTTTCAAGTCGGCAGTAATTCACGAGATACTTGCACCATTTATGGAGCCGACTCAGGAAACATCTGATGTCACCAACAATCACGAATATCAGAAGGTGACATCAACATCCCTAGCCAACATTCACAAAGTCACCAGGAATTTGCTCCCTCGCCCGAAGTTGTGTATGTCCCTACAAGAATTGGTCGACTTTTATGGGAATCCATCTGATGAGGAACTCAGAAACGTCACATCGGTTACTCAAGATAGGGAGATGAAGACTGTCCATCTTCCTCCTAATGCTTATCATGGAAACAAACCGACCTGGAAAGTCACCTTTAACCTTAGACACCAGGTGATTTAAAAAGAGTCCTCATCCGGTCCTGACATGGTTCATCAAGTAAGTGCAATAAGTACAACTTTGATCTAAGGGCACTTACCTCTGTTTAACGGTAGTTCGAGATCCTCTGCGTATGACTATTATTCTCTTGAGGACGACTCTAATGATGGATGATATTCTTCATTCGCCCCCTCTTCACCACCGTCCACATCTCCATACTATCTCTCGCCACACTCCCACAAGAAAGCCCGTCGCAAACCTCCTTGACCTAGTACACCCGTAATCCACCGGTTCCCCACTTGTAATTACCCGATCATACTTGGGCTGACCTGAGACTAAGTATAGGTGACCGGTACCATTCTGTATACCTCACGTCTATTCTTTTTCCCTCACCCTCGACTTCCTCATTTCGTGCTTTTCTACTATGCTTAGTCCCTCAAAAGCCTACGTATAAGGGGGCATCTCGACTTTTTTTTCCTTTTTTCGCCCAACTATACTTAGTACGAGCTATGACTACACTTCACTTTCTGCCATAATGACATAGCACACGCTAAGTATAAGGGGGGTATGTTTGTATATTTTCTACTTACTTTATCCGTAGCTCGTACTTTAATTATTTTCATCTAACATCAGGGATGGGTACAAGTAGTGTATATTATACTCAGTTCTTCCTGTAATAATACCCGATTTTCAGAAAAAAACAAAACAAAAACAAAAACAAAATAGAACAAAACAAAAACCTTTTGCATAAAAAATTTGCACTCATGGTCTTGCATTTTCATCATACATTCCGTGGTTGGTATATTCCTGATACATTCACTATCACTCAAGGCTTGAGGATTTTGAGGACACTTGATTTTTGAGATCTTGAGAGTCTGACTTAACCAGCCTTAGTCATTAGCTTTTTTCAAACTTAATAATCCACACTTACCTAGTTTGAAAGATTTGAGCGCTATATTGCACTCTTCATCTCTGTCTTCTAAAAAGATGAGCACATCACTTTTACAACTGCATGGCTGATGAGATGAGTTGAGTTATCACATAAGGAACTAATACTGGAGATTTGAGTCTAGACCCGATCTAATGATGCTTGAGGAGGGGATAAAATTAATGAAGGCCTCAAGAAACTTGAGTGTCAGCAAACGCTAGCCAACATGTGAACAAGTTCGCATGCTATCTTTGATATTTACCTTTGTGCTAGGATGTGATGAAACATAATAAATTGTTGATTAATGTAAGCCAACTTTTGGTAAAAGCAATGGAGCTAGCCAAAAAGAAAAGAAAAGAAAAGAAAGAAATATTCAAGAAAAAACTCTATCATTACAGTTAAAATTCAAAAGAGCTTCCACCAATGGTGAGCGCTCCCAAACATTTTCAAAGTGTCCACTTGTACCAAACACTTCTAGGACCAAGGAGTCGGGCTAGCACCATAAAAGGGCTCTGCATCGTATAGTGATACAAGTCTGGGTATCGAAGGTATCTTAAATACTCAAAAAAGACACACCCGATGTACTCCCAGAAAAACAAGTGCAGGCGACTCATAATTCTCTTGACAAGCACATTGATCAACAAACTAAAAAAATACATGTCTTGAGTAATAAGGCACTCGAGAGGTCCCTTATTCCAATGTGAGGGAAAGAAAAATAGACACAATCATATGCCCTCCATCATCTGGCCATCCATCTACATTTCAAGTTTGACAAACTAAAGAGACGGTTGACTTATGGTCAAGTTATGAGGTCTAGAAAACTTAGATCACGATGTCGTGGCTTCGGGATTTATTGGTATTTTGACTTAAGTTATATTTTTATATTTTTCTATTGATTTTTAGAATTATCTTAGAAAAGAAATTATGTTAAACGGAGTTTGGAATTTAGAAAATCGGGAAGTTTCTACATATATTGCATATGGACAACATGGCCCACAGGTCAAAACTTACCTATTTTATTCTAATATTTTTTTGTTATTTTTAATAAATAATATTATTTATAAAACAAAGTTTAAAAGCGAGTTCGATCAATTCGGAATTTTTTTTATAAATAGTTATGAACCTCGGAAGAAGGATTTTACGATTTTATCGGTTCATTGTAATATTTTATTTTTTATATTGAATAATTTTTTTGATATTTTTATAAAAATAATATATATTTTTGTGAACAACATTTATAAAGAAAATATTTTGATTTGAGTTTTTCTTGATGATAAATAAAATAGGTGAAATATTTACAATGTGTAAATTTATTTTTGTGATCTAGATTTTCTAGTATGTTTATGTATTAGGATCCTTATCTCACTCTTCTTATTTATTTTTTCTACCAAGTCAATATTGACCCAGTCTCGAGGTTAAGATCAGTGTGTATATTTTATACACATCCTTCTTTTTCGTTATTTTTATTTTTCTTTTTATTATTTTATTTTGGTTAAGATAAGTGTTAAATATATAATATTAATAAATGTGGTTAGATTGTTAATTTGTGAGAATTAGTGAGTATTTACATGCTTTTTACCGAGGATTTTTAACCAAAAATGATATAAAGACGATGAATCATAGATTCATCAACAACGATTGTCGGACTTGACTTGTCAGGCACCACAGACCCTCCAAGACCAGACAATAAGGATCCTCCTCGATCATAGTGTTCATCATATATATCAAGATATAGTATTTATAATATACATACTATTATTATATATAGGCATACATATATACATATTACATTTTTAAAAACAAATTAAAAATTTATAAAATTAAAAAGGAAATAAAAATTTAAATTTTTAAAACAAAATATATAAAATAGATAAAATCCATAAAAATTAAATATATTTAAAAATCCACAAAAAATAGAAAAGTTAAAAAAAGTATAAAAATAACTATTATTGATTTTTATTAATTAATAACAATTATCCTATCCAGTTTGCTTTTAGTAGCTCGAGCCCTACACTTGTTGCTATACACATCTTATGTAGAGTATAATACATTTCACCTTGCATTCTTTTATTGTTCTATTTATATATCATGGGTTGATTGTTGACTTAGCCCGATTGTGCATGTTCCGAGTATCGCAAGAGTACCGCTACAATGATTGCCATATCTGACTTGTCAGACACCGCATACCCTCCAAGATCAAGCATTAGGAACCTCCGGTCAAACAACTAATCACCTAGGAACTAACAAAGAAAAAGAAGCTCGCATGTCTGATGTGGCAGAGAGCATAAGACAACCAGAGAAGCTCTGGTAATGAGTTGAATCGGCTTTGAACTATCTCCTCCCCACTGTGAATCGATGGGGATCACTCCCTGTCACAGAGGACCACTCCAGGCTTCGATCAAAGGAGTCAAAAGTCGATTAAGAGGGATTAGATTCTCAAAATGGGAGGAGGCGGTATTATATACAAGCTGCCTGAGAGAGGACCATTGCCTAGGGTTTTTAATGTAAACGAGAGTTGATTGGCATCGACTCTTGATCCACATGAAAGATCAGAGTTAAGTGAATATTTTACAAGAACAAATCAAGGGAAGAAGGAGTATGGATCGAGCATGAAAACGAGGTGAAATTAGGGGAAAACCCCAAATGGACCAGTCCGAAGAGGAAGCAAGGAGTTGACTGAGGTCAACCAAGGCTACTCCCTGATTGGTCCATGCCGGCTAAAATAGACAAAACCTAAAAATGGGAATAAGTGATAATTAAATAGCAATGATTTTATTAATTCTTACTCAAAACATGAAAGTTGTTTCTTATTATATATACTATTTTAAATGATTTTATTTATTTTTATCAACATGTTTATTAGGTTTTAATGTTTACAAGTATGATTATAGGTACAAATACCTATATATAGTGTAATTAATTTTTATCGATATTATAGATTTTATTATTTCATGTACATAATTTATATATTTATAAAATATTTAAATATATATATTTACATATTTTTATTTTATTTTTCTGAGTTTATTGTACACTTAATAAATATGGGTATGTATAATACATGTATAGTATATATATATTATATCACATTATTTATTTCAATGAATTTTAATGATTTATTTTTATGTTTGTATTTGTTACATAATTCAATTAATAATTACAATATTTAAAATATAAAAAAGAATAAGAATATAAAGAATGAATTAAACACATAGAAATATATGGATATATAATACAATGGAACCTAAAAAGCCATTTTTTTGTATCTTAACTCCAAAATTAATGAAATCACCTTCATTAAAAAGATAGTTAAATTTAGAGTACGATAAAGGTGAATTTGGCCAATTTGAATTGATATGGAGAAAGATATGGATCTATAAAGTTTTGTTTACGTCTTTTTCATTTGTATGTCCTAGTCATATAGTGTGTCATTTTTATGTGCACTTATTTTTGTATTTTTCTATACATGTGTACATGTTTTGTGTTGAAAATATCTTTATTTGAGGTGTATAAAAGTATGTAAGTTAGGTTGTATATGCAATGTATCGGTCACCTAGGGTCTGTAGGTGTCTGTGTTAATTTGTCTGTATTTATTTGTCATTATCTCTTCCTACTTTATTCGCCTAGGCGATCAAGTCGGTATTGACTTAGTCTCGAGGTTCAGGGTCAATCAGTATTTACAATACTTCCTTTATTTTTTTTCTTTATTAATTTAAATTTTATTTAAATACATGTTTTTTAGCTTTATTTTTAGACAACAATTAGAAAGTTAATCTGTACAAGTTAGCTCTATTTGCATGTATTTAGCTAGAGTTTTAAAGATAAAATAAAAGAATAAAGGTGCATGAATGGGTATTCATCACCCGTCAATATGGGAGTAGCATATAAACTCTCCTAAGGCTCGGGCTCTTAGTATCCTCTGTACTATCTTTTTTCTCACATAGTGAAATTGATCATCACCGCCGCAAGGATGTAGTACAGTTACATGTGAATCTTGTACATCTGTGTGTCTTCATGCTTTCTTGTTTGATTGTTAATTTGTGCATGTTCTGCTTCCGCGATTCGCAACATGTACTAATAAAACACCCATTTTGATTTTTGACTGGTTTACTATGGAATAAAGCAATTGTTTTTGCCAAATAGCTGTATAAATCACATGCATGCAGTAACATCACTCGTTATATATCCGTAATTCATCGGCCCAATAATAACTTCACAGAATATAATATCCATAACATGCACATTATAACCTTAGGCAAGATGGCATAAGTTCAAAATACCCGTTGTCGTCAACTGCTCTTTCTTCTACTACTCTTTTTTCCTCAAAACTTCATGGAAAAAACTTAATAAATGGAAGTAGACATTGATGTAATGGATGAAACTTTTAACATCGGATGGAGCGTGAGCGAGGGAGAACGAGGGCGCGTGAGCGAGGGAGAACGAGGGAGCGTGAGCGAGAGCGGGAGCGTGAGGGAGGGAGGGAGGGGAAGAGAGATGGGAGGAGAGAAAGGGAGGCTTCTGAGGTTGCCGTGGGAGGTTCCAGGGATGTGGAGATGGCAGAGATGGACGTTGAGGGGGGTTGGTCTACGGTCGTGGCAAAGGGTGGCCGAAGGAAGAAGTCTTCGAGTTCTGTCCGATGCTTTAGGTGTGGTGACCTCGGTCATTTTGCCAGGACTTGTTCCAGAGCTATCGTGTGCTTCAAGTGCAACGGAGTGGGGCATCGGAGCAATGTATGCCGTCGCCGGGGAACCTGGAGGCCAAAGATTCAGGCTTCAGAGCAAGTTTTGACAACCAGAAATCGTCTTCTGGTCTCGGAGGCATATGCAGGTAACACGCAAAGGGCGGTGGATGACCTTTTTTCTTTGCTAGGTTCGGGGTTCAAAGGTGATGTAGTGGCTTTCGGTGGTGGGGTCGTGTGTGCCCGCGGTCTTTCTGAGCAGGAGGAGGCGTGTTTGCTGAAGGGGGGAAACGGATCTGTGGAGGATCTTTGGTGGCGAAGGCCTCGGTTCCGAGATGGGGCTGAGGCGGCGGCAAGTCCGTTGTCGAGACGGGTTCTTCTTTCTGGAGTTCCGTTGAGGTGTAGGAGTTTTGTTGCTATCCGGGATTGCTTGTTGCCGTTTGGAAGAGTGGTTGCGATTCTCTCGGACGGTCTCAATCCTGGAGGTGGTACCGAGGTCCTGGTGGAATTTTCGGGGACGTCCTGTCCTCTACCGGAGAAGACGACCATGGTTGTCGGGCGAACTTCTTTCATTCTCGGCCTTGCAGTGGTGGACGGCGAGGCTTCATCCTTATCTGGTAAATCTGGGAGCAGTGATGTCTTCGCTCACGGGGGAGATGGGAAGGTGGGTGAGGCGGTGCCGCATGGGTCTTCGGCTCCGGTGGCGGCGGAGGAGCCCATCGGTGGTGCGTCGTTTGCTCTCCCCGATGGGGGGGGCTGAGCCGCAATTCCAAGAGCATTTCATGGGAGGAGTTAATGCCCGCAGTAATTCTTGGGTGCCAAACTTGAAAGCTTTTCAAATTCATGCGTCTATTGATTCGGCAGAGGGTGCAATTCCAATTAATGACACCATTTCATGCAAGGTTCCAGGGATTTCCATGCAAAGGGGTGTGAACGTGGGGTGTGTCGTGGATAAAGATGGACCAAATTTTCATTTGGCTGGATCCGCGAGACCTGAAGTGGTTGCGCCCTTGGCTTTTGCTGTTGATTTTTCGTGCTACCCGGATCTCGACAACGCGGTGCCGGTTGAGCCGAGTGAAGCTGCGGGTCAGGCCAGAGGAGGAGGTCTGTTTACTTTCGGCAGGCTGGAGAAGGTGGTTCGAGGGTGCTGGGCGCGTGCGGGGAAAGGGGAGAGGAGAAGGGGTTTGGGCAGGGGAAGTACGGCGGAAGGGCAGGAGAGGTCGCCGGACTCGGATGTGGGCTCCCTTACTTCTAGGAAGCGACGTCGTGTGGAGGGGGGGGGGGCTCTAAATGATGTCGAGGGAGGAGCTGAACTTTGCGCTTCGGGGGAGCAGCTTCTGTTGGAGGATAATGCAACTATAGGAGGTGGTGGGTCGGTTGAACAGAGGTCAGTGGTTGGTTTGCAACAACAAGTGGCTCAATGCATTCGAGTGGAGTTGGCGAGGGATGCCCCATCTGTTGGTAAATGAAGATCGTCTCGTGGAATGTTCGTGGTCTGGGGCATCTTGACAAGAGACGAGCTGTCGGTTCTTTGGTTGATGAGTGGCGAGCGGATGTGGTCTTCTTGCAGGAGACGAAGACTGAGGCATGGGACCTTTCTCATTGGAGATCTTTGTCTGGGGGTAGACTCTCTGAATTCAAAGCGGTCCCTTTACTGGTGCTTCTGGAGGAATCCTCGTTGGCTGGAATGGTGGCTCCCTGGAGCTGCGTGATTCGGTGGTGGCTCAGCACTCATTGTCCGTCATTCTGGTGCGTAGGGCTGATGGTGTCCTCTTCCTTTTGTCTGCAGTATATGGGCCTTCAGGTGCGCATGCTGGATCGGGTCTTTGGGAGGAGCTTTGTCTGATGCGGGCGAGGTTTGAGGACCTCAACGTCACCTTATTGTCCTCGGATCGGCCCCGGGATCGGGGTGGGTTGGATCTTGGCTCACCTGCTTTCAGGGATTTTGTTGAGGACCATTCATTAGAGGTTTTTGATGCTTTTAATTCCCGATATACATGGAGGAATACTTCCTCGAGATCTAGGCTGGATCGATTTCTGTGTTCGAGGGAATTACTGGAGGCCTTTCCGCTGGCGTATACTAGCTCTTTACCACGTTGTCATTCGGATCATACACTTATCTTTTGGGACACTGGTGAGTCTACTCGGTTGGGTAGCATATTTCGGTTCGAGTGCTCTTGGCTCTTGGAGGAGGATCTCAAGGATCGTGTTGCCCAGTGCTGGAGAGAGGTTGAGTCTTCTGGATCATCTTGCAGAGATATGGCGGCTCGTTTGAAAGCGGTTAGGTCAATGCTGGTGGTTTTCCGTAGGGAGCTCAGATCACGCCGTAATGAGAGGAGGGACCTGGCTCAGGCGGAAGTGGCTAGATTTGATAGAGTTGAAGACACCAGAGACCTATCTGAGGAAGAGAAGTTGGAGAGGTCGGTCCAACACGGGGTGCTGCTGGAGGAGGACAAGAAAAGAGAGGTTGAGTGGAGACAGCATTCGCACCAAGTATGGTTAAGAGAAGGCGATGCAAATACGAGATTTTTTTCATGCTGTGGCAAATGGAAGAAGGCGACGGAATTTTATCCATTCATTGGAGGTTAGGGGAGTACGTGTTGAAGGGGAGAGGGAGATCGGGGCTACGGTGGTTCAACATTTCAGAGAGATGAGTAGGAGGGACCATCTAGGTGGGGTTCGTTGGTATGATAGAGATGTACCTCAAGTTTCTGAGATCTAGGCGGCTCAGTTGATTTCCCCGTTCACTCTTCGGGAGATTCATGCAGCTCTGTTGGATTTGAATGCAGATGGCTCTCCAGGGCCGGATGGGTTTCCGGTCTTCTTCTTCCGTGAGTTATGGGAGTTGGTGGGGCAGGATGTGTTGGCTGTGGTTGAGGAGCAGAGGGGAGAGAACCATGATTTTGATCGGCTAAATCGTTCTTTGATTTTCCTCCTGCCCAAAAGGGAGGTGGCAGATCGAATTGAGGACTACAGGCCTATTGCCCTTTCAAATGCCATTTATCTCATTGTTGCGAAAGTTCTTGCGAATAGACTGCGTGTGGTTCTGGGGAACATTATCAGTGAGTCGCAGATGGCTTTTGTCCCTGGCAGGCTTATGATGGATAGTGTAGTCATTGCTTCAAAAATTGTCGCAGATTGGAAAAGAAGGAAGGTCAAAGGATTTCTTTGGAAGATTGAATTTTCCAAAGCGTATGATTGTGTCAGCTGGAAATTCATCTGGGCATCTCTTTCCAGACGTGGTTTCCCAGATGAGTGGATCTCCTGGATGAAAAGGTGTGTGACGACGGCATCTTGCTCGGTGCTGATTAATGGCAGACAGGAGGGGGGATTTTTTCAGCCGCAACGGGGTGTTAGGCAGGGATGCCCGCTAGCTCCTCTTCTTTTTGTTATTGTAGCAGATGCGTTGTCAAGGATGGTTACTCGTGCGGTGGATGGAAACTTCTTCCAGGGTTACACTTTGAATGGCTTATCTATCCCATTATTACTGTATACTGATGACACGGTCCTATTTGTGGAAGGTGGTTCTCATGAAGCTGAGCGAGTTACTACTATTTTGGAGCTATTTGGGAAAGTCTCAGGGCTGAAGCTCAACGAGGAGAAGTCAGTTTTTATCCCTTTCGGTCTTTCGGAGGGGGAGAGCGATGCTTGTGGAGCTGTCCTATGCTCGCGGCGTGGGGCTCTCCCATTCACCTATTTGGGATTACCTGTGGTGGATGGGCGTTTAAGGCAATCGGACTGGTCTCCGGTGGTTGAGAGGCTTCAGAGCAAGCTTGCGGGGTGGCGGGCTTCTTGCTTATCATGAGGTGGACGTTTGGTGCTCTTGAGGTCAGTCCTTTCTGCGATACCTGTCTTCTTTCTGTCTTCTCGATTGCTCCTGGTAGGGATTCGGGGGTGTTTGGAGACTCTGATGCGTAAATTCTTTTGGGTTGGCACTCCACTTGTTTCTTGGGGTGTTGTGACACTTACCGAGGCCGATGGTGGTTTGGGAGTTTTAAATCTTGAGGCGATGAACAAGGCCCTCCTGGCAAAATGGATCACTCGTATTTGGGGTGATGGTTCAGATACGCTTTGTACGCTTTTGAGGATGATTTATGGTGTGACTGGGAACCTGGAGTGGCGTCCTGATAGAAGAATGAAACCTTCAAACTTTTGGCGTGTAGTGTGCTCGGTGCTTCCACAGATTTCCCCACATCTAGATCTTGTGTTGAGGGATGGTGGTGGAGCTAATTATTGGAGATGGGGTGCTGGTGCCTTTAGTGTGAAGAAAGCTTACAAGGTCTTATATGCTTCCATCGTCTTTGATTCGGGAATTGCGAAACCAAGCTTAGGGCAAATCTGGTCTTGGAGGATCCCTAAAAGAGTGAAAGTTTTTCTCTAGTTGTTCGGGAGAGAGCGGGTGATGACTGGCGCTCGGAGGGCGAGGCTCTTTGGGGCTAACAGCTCATGCATGCGGTGTGGCGAGGAGATGGAGGATGCTAATCACCTATTCTTTCTTTGTTCTTCATCGAGGCAGGTTTGGACAGGGGTCAGTTTACCTGTTGTTGCATCTTCAGGGGTTAGAGAGTTCTGGGAGTCCATTGATCGGTTCGGGACGTGCACACTCGCTGAGAAGCAGCGTGCGGCATCAATTTTGTGGGTGATCTGGTTGGGAAGAAATGGAACTATTTTTCGTGGGGAAAGATGTTATAGTGAAAATGTATTAGAGCATTCCAGACTCTTATATGAGTCTTGGTCTTTGTAACCATTGTACGTAACTTGTGAATAAAAGTTTTTGGATGTCCTCCTTCACGGTGTGACATCCTTTTTTCCTTTCAAAAAAATGTATCAGACCTAATAAACACATCTTCTTGCACGGGAACGGGTCGTCTGTTGTAGTGGGCATTGCAGCAGATCCTGCAACACTCGCTTGAGCCGATCGATCGTGATCGAGCGGTTCACATGATTTCACACTTTTTGTGGGCTCGTGTCATGCAAATCTTGATCGAGCGGTTCAAACGATTATTGCAGAGACAACACTGCAACAGATGATTCATGCTACTTCTTGCACTACTAGTACATGTGCAATACATGATCGAGCAGTTCAAACGGTTACTGCCGAGACAACACTGCAACCAAGGGCGGAACTAGTATACATTATGGGAGGGCCATGGCCCCCCATGATTATTATACATCATTTATATAATGTATTAAGTTTTTAATACGGCCCCTTCTTCATTGTATTATAATTAATGTTGTTAGAGAAACATTAGAGAATCATTAAATGGTCAAGTGGTAGAGTTGTTAGGTTTTATTTTGGAGATCAGGGTTTGAATCTTATCTCCATCAATTTTTATTTCTTTTATATTATTTATCCAATCACTTTAAAAGTATTAAAATAATCTGATATAAAATTGTATTCGAGTCAGGGGCGGAACTAATATACATTATAACCCCCATGAGTATTATACGTCACTTATACAATGTATTAGGTTTTTAATGTGATCCATTTTTTATTGTATTATAATTATTGTTGTTAGAGAAATATTGAGAATCACTAAATGGCTAAGTGGTAGAGTGACACGGCTATAATTTTGGAGATCAGGGTTCAAATCTTATCTTCATCAATTTTACTTCCTTTTATATAGTTTATCCAATCACTTCTAAAGTCTTAAAATAATTTGATATAAACTTGCATTCGAGTTTATTTATCTCTCCCATTATTTTTATTACTCTATAAATAAAATAAATTTTATTGTTTCTTTTTAACCATGAACTTTTTTATTTCAAAATTTCACTTGATAGTTTAACCTTTTAGGAGGGATTTAGAGAGGCTTAAATTAGTATATTTATCTAATTTTAAAAATAACCACAGAAAATATCAATCTATTTGAAATTTTAACATTAATAATAGATTTAAATTCTACGTTTATCAAGATTGAAAAAGGTTCATTTTAAAAATATAAATTCTATTTAAAAATATCATTCAAAATTACATATATTTTTTTCTATTTTTGAGCATAATAATAATACTTGTATACTCGATTCATCCTTGATGAAATTCCTGATTCCGCCCTGACTGCAACTGACGATCCATGCTAGTTCTTGCACTACCAGTACATGCGCAATACATTAATCTTTCTTACTCCATTGCACGAGCTTTCATACTCCTGACTGCAACTGACGCCCGAGCTTGATTTTTCTTTCTTACTCCATTGCACGGGGGTCAATATGATAATTTGCGCGGACTTTCTTTCTTACTCCATTGCACGGTGGTCAATATGGTAATTTACGCAGACAAGAATCCCTACAAATAGTCCAAACCTCACGGTGTTGTGCTGCAACCTACGCATCCATGAGCCCCTTGGCCGTCCTCCTTGTGCTTGCCGTCGCAGCAATCGCCCTTCGTCGATGGCTACAGCCATCCTCGACAGAAAGCAAAGGGGATGAGCCGCGGTGTTGCCGCCGCCACCCGATCGGAGGGACTGTGTTCCACCAGTTATGGAACATTAAGAGGCTATATGATTACCACACGGAGGTCTCGCTACGGTATAGCACGTTTCGATTCATCGGCTTCTTCGTGGACTTTGTCTATACCGTCGAACCGGCCAACGTCGAGTACATCCTCAAGACCAACTTTGTTAACTATGGCAAGGTGAGCACACACAATTCCAGTACCAGCTTCTCTTATTTTCAGTACACTGATACCGAGCTTAAATTACTTTAGACGAGGTTGTGCTAGTCCCCTTTGTTTATCCGGAAGCTGAAAACTTAATCGCTATAAACTAATTTTGGTGTAGTGAATGTTTCCATGAAATTATGAATGATCTTTGGATTTTTAGACAGATTCAGTCGATTGGGGTTCTTCCTCCCCCAACTTCACTGCATTAATCGCGATGGTATTTACGTATAGAGGGGATCGTCTGCTGCAGGAGGGAGTGCAGCAGAGTCTGCTGCCGGTGTGTGCATCGATCGATCTTAATCGAGTGGTTCATATGGTTTTGCATTTTTGATGGGCCCGTACCGTGCAAAATCGTGTGAACTGCTCGATCAAGATCGAATGGCTCACACGCCTACAACAGGTACAACACCAAGCAGAGGATCCCTCTCCATTTACGTAAAGCATACGTCCAAACAGGTTCCGATCACTTATTGTAAGGGGTTCCAATCCCCTTTAATTTTTTTTATGATTTTGATTTTAAAATCCAACCTTGTAGATTGAATCTTATATTAATGCTCTACAAATCCACCAAATTTCGCTTAAATCTAAGATAATTTGCTATTTTATCTTAATGGTCAAACATTCAGTTAAGATCTAAGTAACTTTTTTTTGATGAAAAAGAGGGTGAAATCCCGAGTTGGGACTCACCGCAAAAAGTATTTATATTAAGTAACTTAAGCTCCATTTAAAAAAGATTCGAATGTTTGATCATTAAATTAATATAAAAAATAATCGTGGATTTAACCGAAATTTGGAGGATATGCAGTGCATTAATATAAGATTCAATCTATAAGGTTGGATTTTAAAATCAAAATAAAAAAAATTAAAAGGAATTACAACACCTCCCCTCTACAGCAGAGGATCCTCTTCCTACTGCAAGTTGTCTCAACTATATCTCTAAAGTCAAATCCACTGTGTTGTAACGTAATAGGGTCAGCATATCCACAAGTTTTCAAAATGTGGTGCATCTCAACTAGGTCGTAGGCATTCAAGACAAAACCAACATGCATGATTGATAACAGCAAGCCCATATACATCTCATGATGAACTAAATGGCTGTTACGCGCAGGGCGAGCTATTCAAAGAAATAACAAATGATGTTCTTGGAGAGGGGATTTCCATGGTCGATGGGGACAAG
The DNA here is from genome assembly GCA_037367405.1 of Ottelia alismoides. Taxonomy (NCBI): domain Eukaryota; kingdom Viridiplantae; phylum Streptophyta; class Magnoliopsida; order Alismatales; family Hydrocharitaceae; genus Ottelia; species Ottelia alismoides. The sequence goes on along the minus strand of JAZKJV010003141.1, from coordinate 126,338 downwards.
TGGAGACGCCAGAGGAAGACCGCGAGCTTCAACTTCTCCGGAAGGATGATCAAGAACTTCGCCACTGCTGTCTTCAAGAACAACGCGATCAAACTCGCAGCAAAGATTTCCGAGAGAGCAGATAAATCCGAGATCGTAGCTATTGATGTGAGTATTACTACCTACTGCTCGTCGTCCTGTATATAAACAGATGCCCTAATCGGGATCGAATTAATTAATACAACACAGGGGCCTCCTTGTTTCTATGAATTAATTAATACATGCAGGATCTTCTCGTGAAGTCCACGACGAATTCGATATTTGAGATTCTGACGGGTGCTCGATTGGATTGCCTGTCGGAGCAAGACGTGGAAGGGAGTAGGTTTATCAAGGCCATCGACTTCGCCTTGAGTCTGATCGTGCTGAGATCGTTCGTTCTCGTTTGGAAGATCATGAGGTACTTCAACTTGGGGTACGAAGGTCGACTGAAGGAGAGCGTCAAGATCGTCGACGACTTCCTCTACAGGGTGATCCAGGACAGAATCAAAGATGGATGTGTAAGCATAGTGCTAATCCCATCGTCTTCCTCATCTTAATGTTATCAACCGATAACATCAATCGCCATCACCACCTTCTCATCATTTACGTTGAGAACTCATCATTACGTTGGGATCGTTACACGTTAGCATCATGGAATCAAAATAGACCAATAATTTACCAACTTATTAAAAATCAGCCAAACATATTTTTGGCAAGGTATATTCCATCGCCGTAGCATTCACACTAAAGTAGCACATCAAACTAAAATAAACTATCCGTGCACGTTTGGGCGACAGATTGTTGACTAGTTGCAATGTTCTCAAACTTAAACTTACAGGGTTCGTTTGGTTGCAGGGTTGGGTAGGGTTGGGTTGGATTGGGCTTAGTGAATAGTAAACTGTGAGGAGGGGATACCCCCGTGAATAGTACCCAACCCAACCCTACAAGAGTGGATTATAGGTGATGTAGAACACTACTTAACAACTTGAGCTTAAATTTTTTAAGTGGTTGTCATCGAGTTCAATTAGATCCGAACTTAACAATTGGTCTTTGTAACTATGATATTCAGACGGTGAATATAAAGTTTTTCGGGTGCTTGTCTCTACGGCGGTGCACCCTTTTTCCTTAAAAAAACAAATTGTCAGGACCAGATAATGAGTATTGGTAATATTATTGCATGACACTATGGCCACAAACTTAATTTCTGTCACTAAAGTTTTTCCCAGAATGTGTTTTCGTTGTAGTGAATGAAAATAAAAAATAGCGGTTTACCATAGAAATGTTTCAATATAGCGAGTGGATCGTCTGCAGTAATAAAACATGTTGTTGTAACCGAGGGAACCATCAGATGTAGATCGGATGACCCTCATAGGGGGTTGATCATCCTTGACTCCCTATGAAGGTCGTCTAATTCCCATCTGACGGACAATCCGTTCCCTTTACATATATGGTAAATTTTTTTAGAAAAAGATCAAGATTTATTCACATATTAAAACCAATCAAAAAGAAACATTACACAGTCCAACCCATTGATGAGAACTGGGTATCAAGCTCCACGAAAAACATTGATACCACTTTGATGTGCCAGATCGATGCGTAACAGGTTGATAGTTGTGAATGACAGTAGAGATAGATAATTCACCGAGAAGAAGAACAAATGCACCAATGGAGATGATCCCTTTCTTGGATCAGCTCTTTTCTTTACAACTAAAGAACATGGTACAAGGATGAAAGCAACACCTTTGTGAGTTTTCGACGTCGAAGAGAAGAGCCCTCGGCTATTGCGCAAAAACACCCTACCAAGCAACCACAACACTGGAAACAATACACAAGGGAGAAGAACAAGGGAAGAGGAACACGACCCACTCTCTTCTCACGCACACCTCGCTAGCTATTTCTCGACTTGGTTGTACATCAAGAAACACAAGTCGTGTTATTTATAACTATGGTGCATGATCGTTTTGCATGGAATGATAATGACCAATATTGATTGCATCCAATATGCATGACAGTCATGATTGCATACGTTATGCATGGCAATCATCAATGGCCAATTACTTCATGGTCAATTGCTACACGTCCATTAATCCATGTGTATGACCATGAATATCATAATGGCCAAATTACTTAATGGCCCCTTTGATTGCAACATTTGCATGGCCTTTGAATGCACATCTGTTAATCCATGCAAGTGCACGTATAGCTTGTCCACGTGATTGCTTAATTGTGCAACATCAAATTTGCACATGCGACACCATGTTGGCGCCACCAAAAAATTCATTGGAGGTGTCCATGTTGATACCTCCTCTCCTCCACAACGCTCCTTGATCCTTGACGTTGTGGGAGATGTCGAATATAGTTAAGTGCGGAGGAAGGCGAGGGAACCCAACACCCATATGGGACTCAAAAAGGACAAGGAGGTTAAATTTTTAGCCATACAAAATGAGGAGGCAAAGAGGCCCGCACATGCGTGGGGGCAGTAAAGTCTAGCAAAAGTCCTTAGTATCCTAAATCCCAGAATAACACTGTCCATAGTAGGAGAGTAGATCCTCTGCAGTACCGTAGAGGTCTATTGTAAAATCGTGGACCGCTTGAGCTGCTCAATCCTGATCAAGTGGTTCGCACGAATTTCCACAATAAGGGCCCACAAAAACACTGAATATGTGCGAACCGCTCGATCGAGATCGAACAACTCGAGTAGCAACAGACGATCTACTCGCCCAAAGTGGACCATGCCCATGTCATCACTACAAAAAGTTGCCTGAAGACTAGTTGCATTTCATACACGAATTTGAAGTAGAATAATAAGCTTCGTTAAGGAGCAATGGGGTAAGTCCAAACCAACCCTAACATGAAAAATTAGCTGAATTTCCTGGAATATTTTCTTTTAGTTGAGTGGGATATTATGAATTCCATCGTCATGTTGAGCAGTTGCTTACAGTGTTTGCTTGCCTGAATTGAAGGATAAAAAGGATGATTTTCTATCGAGACTGCTAGAGTCGAGCAATGGAGATTCAGGGACCATCAACCAGAAACAGGTCAGAGATGAATTATTAGCTCTCATCCTCGCGGGGAAAGACACGACTGCTGGAACACTCTCTTGGTTCATCTATATGCTTTGCAAGCACCCTTCCGTGCAGGAGAAGATCTCCTTGGAGATTAAAGAGGCTACCAAATCATCAGGTAACAGCGGCTTACACGATGTTAGCTTTGAAGACTTTGCAGAAGATATAACCGAGGAGGCAATAGACAAGATGCAGTACCTTCATGCTGCTATATCTGAAACCCTAAGGCTGCATCCTATAGTCCCTCTGGTTAGTCCCACTTCTCTGGTTATCTCAAATACTTGATTATTTTTTGAGACCGTGGACCGCACTAAAATTGAAAAATAAAGTTTCAGACCTTTTTTGTGAGATCAACTTTTATAATTGAGCAGGAAGCAAAGATATGCATATCGGACGATGTACTCCCTGACGGGTATCGTGTGAGGAAGGGAGATTTCGTTGGTTTCCAACCGTATGCGATGGGCAGAATGAAATCCCTGTGGGGTGAGGATGCTGAGTTATTTCGCCCCGAAAGATGGATCGATGAACATGGTCGATTTCGTCCTGAGAGTCCTTACAAATTCTCTGTCTTTCAGGTATCAAATCTGTTATTTCCTTTCGTCAGCAGAAACAGTGCTTCTTTTCTTCTTTCAACATCCCATCATTAGTTAGAAACCATTTCTATATAAAATATTATAATTGGCAAGGTCATTAATAGTCTGCACATGCATTTATGTGGTAAATCTGAGCGAATACTGAAGCCTACACACCAACACTCTGGGAAATACTGTTAGTGCAGGTATCCAAATATTAGTATCCATTATCAAATAGAAGTCTAGAATGATTGAAGTACGCTTTGAGGTATACATAAACACCATCGTTCTCGAATTCGGTTGAGGGTTGCTAGAATATATATGGAAAATGGGACGCATAAGACGATTATATAGATTTCCCTTGAATATGCAGTTGTTGAAATCCACCACACTAGATTAATTTAGATAGATTCTATTCAGATTCGAGTGGAAGATCCAAGATATATAAATTTTGTAACACAATAAAATGATATCTACTCTCCATTAGAAGTGTGGAGATGAACCCATTAGAAGTGACTATATGATTCGCTCTAGAGTATCCACTCTCTTCCATTTCTCTCAGTCTAACCCATCTGTAGCACTCGTATATATCTATAGATGCATTTATCTCAAGGATAATTTATTTATTTGCTAAATTCAAATTAGCTTCCTCAACCACTAAACATGGCTACGTTTATGTGATTCCAACTGCAGGCCGGTCCTCGAGTTTGCATGGGAAAGGATTTTGCATATCGACAGATGAAAATATATGCAGCACTACTTCTACGTTTCTTCAGGTTCGAGATGATTGACAAATATGCAACCATCAGTTACAAGGCATCCATTACACTTGCTATAGACAATGGCCTCCACGTCTACGCATATACCAACTAAAAGAAGTTTATTACATAGTATTTGCCAAAGCTGTATTAAGATGTATGTTGCTACCAAGTTTACGATATATTTGTATAATCACACACAAAACTTCCACAGAAATAAAAATTCTTCTGGTAAAGAAGATTTACAGGAAAGATGGATACCTGCAATTGTCTGTTCTTCATTCAAGACATCTCTCTCTCTCTCTCTCTGTGTGTGTGTATGTGTGTGTCTGAGTCATCCTAGTTTGCTGCTCTTGAATCATGTTCTTTTAAATGGAAGGCATGCATTTCTATCGATGATTGTACATAATTTTAGAGGTGAGACATCAAGAAGTTGTTAACCGACTCTCCGTGTCAGTGCGTCTTCACCTCCCAAGCCTCAAGGTTGGGCTCCTTCCCGTGATGGTGGCAGCCGCTCTTCATTCCCTTCGCACTTCACGGCCAGACATGGATCATTGGGACTTGCAGGCAAAATCATATTCCAAACAGGCGAGCTGAAGTATGGTAGGAGCCAGTTGATGGTAAGCCGCAACTGATGAGGAGCCTTACTGTCGACTTCTTGATTTCAAGGTAAGAAGATATTTGTTCAAGATGTTCATGTAAAAACAAAATTTCTGATTTTTTTGGCGTATTTCAAAATGCCAACCATTACTAGAAATATTGTCTGAAGTTTAGTTCGATACAAGGAACTAGCTCACACTTCAATTTTGACTGAAAAGGGAACTCAGACTAGTTTTACTGCTTGTACATCTCTTTGGGAGCTAAGAGGTGGAAGTAGGGCTGGCTATCGAGCCTAACGAGCCGAGCCAGTTCCTGGCTCGATAAGCCCAACCAGGCTTGAGCTCGAGCCCAACAAAACTGGCTTGGGCTCGATAAGGCTCGAGTTGAGCCCCTTATCAAGCCCGAGCTCAGATCAAGCCGGGTCTAGACTCGAGCCCAAGTTAGGCTTGTTAAGAAAAATGAGGTTTCCTTTGGTGGAAAAATGTTTTGCATAGGTTCAAACTCACGACTCAATCTATCAAGAAAGTATTCCAAACCAATAAGCCACTATCCAAATTGTGTACAAAATCTTAATTATAATATATATTGTAACATTCTATTTGTTTTAAAAAAAGGAAAAAATATTGATTTTCTAAGGTGCGGATGGAGGGCAAATGTGTGGGCGGGAATGAGATTTTGGGAATTGGGTTGTACTCGTAGGAAGGACAAAGTTAGTGGAGGGAAAATTGCAAAAGGATACTTTTATTTTGTTTGTATTATATATAAATATATAAAAATTATATAAATATATATGGAAAAAATGGGAATGCCCCGTAGGAAAGCCAACGTGGCTGCTGTCACAGGGTCAAAATCCGTTATCGATTTCGACCGATCCTGTGCGGCGTTAGCTAACCTGTAGCTAACCAGCCTTCTCGAGTAGAACGGTCACGGACACGCTCCAACTCTTCTCGATACTCCTGCTTGCTAATGCACAAACGCTCAGATACAAGCAGAAGCTCGACTCTATGGATCGTTCAGGAACACTCTTAAGAACTCGCTCAAGAACGCTCAAGAACGCAACCACACGATTACAAAAGCACGGGTACAAAGCTCTTCTCTTAATAGAAGGGGAACTATCTCTAGAGTGGGTGGATACACTACACTCTCTCGTGTACTCTGTGTGTGTTTACAAATGAGCCACTACCTCTCCTTTTATACAAGACTCAAGGCAACCCAAGGGACACTCATTATTACATTTACAATAATGATATATAAAGACACAAGAGACCCTTCGAGTTCTTCGGGAACCCTTCGCTTTCCTCAGCAACTCTTCGTCTGCTCGTCTCTTCGACTCACTTGTTGTCTTTTCGTCTTCCTGCACGGTTGACGTCTAGTCAACCGTCCAGTCATCAGCACACTTGCGCTCCAACACTTGCTGATGTATCTTTGCCAAAATTCACCGAGTGCCACCGAACACTCGGTCTTGTGCCAAAGGGAACCTGCGGCCTCCATACCCTCGTACAGTAAACCCTTCCTTAGCGTTCTGCATGCTAAGGGGAAGTTCTCCAAAACTTCGCTATCGTGGCCTCTAGACCACTCTCGTACATGTACTACCGAGCATGTTCGACAATGCTCGTACTCAGCACCTGCAACGCTCCATGCCTCCTTGGATCGCCACGCATAAATACCGTTACCGTGCGCCTTCGTGCTTACGCCTCTGTGACCGTACCGCATTACTCCTCGATGCGTACTGCTTCTCTACGTACCACCCTTCTGCGCTCGCGTATTTACCACTACGTGCATCCACTGTCATGTCTTGCACTGCTGCCTGTTCTCGTTGTGCTCGCAATGCTACAAGCACCACGACATTCTGCTACCGAGCCAGTGTCCCGTGTGACACTTCTTCATCACGTACGGTAGAGCCTTCAGACTCCCGTAGATAACCTCCCTAATATCCACGCATTTTCAGACTCCTCTTGAAGTCCAGCTCCATCGATCATTTTCGAGCATTCAGCTACCGTGTCTGCACGATCATTCTCGATCACGGAATTTGGGGGTGTGAGAAGCCTCCCCCACCTGAAGAATCGGTTGTCCTCAATCGAGCATTCCCTCTTCATCTGGCGTCACGTTATGGTCCTCCATCTGCTACGCACCTCCTAATGCTGCTCATTTAGAAGGGTGGTGCAAGCGTGCACCGCTGATGACCGATAAATTCCAAACACTCAATATTCGGGCTAGGTAAAAGTATGCGGTGTCGTTGCGACCCGAATAGAGAGATTCGGCCAATCAAGAAAAGAGAGACCACCAAAATCAGACAATCAAGCAATGAAATCGAAAGCGATCCTCGCTATTTTTATTAACCTCGTATAGCAACCAGGGTCGGACTCAGGGAGCACGAGATGGCCTTGTGGCCTACGAAGTAGTCAAAAATAGAAAAATAAAGGAGAAAAAGTTTTGGGTAGATTTTTATTATTTTTAAATGTTTTTATATTTTTTATTATATAAGAAAATATAAAAACAAGCAAACACAACAAATTATTAAAGCACTAAAAAATATACAGAAAATTCAAATAAAATGTTTTTATATTTTTTAGGTTTTTAAGTGTTTTTGGTGAATTTTTCAGAATTTTTCAATTTTTATTTGCTTTTATAAAAATCGGGAAAGAGGAAAAATTAGAGCTATTGTGCAGCCAGATTTGAAAGATCAATTAAAAATATAAAATTGATCTATAAAAGTCTGGAGGTAATTTTTATGAAACATAAATGTAAAAACTAAACTACATGAAAATAGTTTGTATTTTTTTATTTTTATAGAATTTGTTAGAATTTTTGTAATAATTTTAGGATTTTGAAATTTTTAAGGGGTTTTATAAATCCAAAAAGCACGAAAATTGGACAAAAGCAAAAATACACTAAAACTAACTAACTCTAATTTTTTTTTAGAATTTTTGAAGAAGTTTTTATATTTTCCTTTGAGTTTTCAATGCAAACAGTAACAAAAATCACAGTTTATGAATTTTTAAAAATATCAAAAAGCCTAAAAATATCCCAAAACTTTATGAAAATTTTTACACAGTGGCAGGAGCCATGTATCCAAATTTCACCTAATTTCGATTTAATTTGCTATTTTATTCAATCAAAACAAGGTACACAGTACACATGGACCTAAATGCAAGAAAACATAATTCAAGTACCAAACGATAACAAAATAGAAAGTCCAGGGGCCCTTGTGCAAAAAGTCCACAAAATCACGCATAAGGCACGTGAATCAGACACGGAGGGGCATAAATGTCATTCCTATTTATAAAAGATCAATTCAGAACATACAGGAAGCATAGGATAAAAAGTGCCAATAACCCAAAATCTCACGTGTCGATGCACGTGGCCCATATAAACAGGGACTGAAATGCAAATAAAGGAAACATAGAGGTCCTCAGTGCAATTTATCCTAATAAAAATAATGTGCTAAAATATTTACAAGACTAAACAGTAAATGCAATAAACAGAGGGGCCTAAGTGCAAATTACCCCTATTATTAATGGTCGACGGCTGGAGATGCGCCACGTGGAAGATCTGACGGCTGAGGTGCGAGAACGCCTCTCCTCTGCGACCGACGGTTCAGATCAAACCCTAAGTAGATCGGACGGTGAATATCTTTCATCGTTGGACGGTCCGGATCAGATCTGGAGCAGAGGGCTGATCGAACGGTGGTGGAGGGTCCTGGATGAACTCAGCTCCGGCGAACTTCGCCGGCTCACTACGGGCGCATGGGACCTCCTCCTGGGCTGCTGAGATCGGCGAAATGAAACTCAGAGGCTTCCGCAGCTGGTGGGCACCTCCAATGAGGCCGAGGAGATCTGGGGAGTTCGGCGACGGCGGAGGAGCCAAGCTCCTGCGCTCGAATGACTCGACCCCCAGATGGGGCCTTTCAACCTGCAAAATGGCACAGAACAACTCTTGGGTCGAGGGCAAATTGCCTCGACCCATCCGGGGGTGGAGACGATGGTCGGATGAGTCACAACGTGGTCCTCCGGGGAGCGACAACGGAGGAGAACCGAACTCCTGGGTCCAGGGCGAACCAGGATGAATGAGCGGGTGTAGAAGGTGGAGAGAGGTCTCGTGACGATGAATAGGGGGTCCGATGATCGAATAGATGTACGGGAAGGCGTGAATTAGCCGGTGACTGCCGGTAGCGCAAATTGGGCGTAATTGCAAATCTAGCTAATCTAGAGGTGATCGAAGCTACCTGGTGATCGAAGTCGACTGGAGGTGAGCTAAGGAAGCTCTGGGGGTTTTTTCCTCAAGGATTCGTCGGGATCCGAGGCTCGGCGCACCTCGCGGCGGTGCACGGCGAGAAGCTTCGTCGGATCAGTGGTTGTGGACTCCTTCTCCTCACTGCGACACCACGCTCGGGTAGCTGTCACTCTAAGGTAGGTGATGGAGGTCCTGGGGTGAAGGGGCGGAGTCAAAGATGGCGTGAAATTGCGGCCGGAGGTGAACCTTTATAGTGAGGAGGGTCCGGCAAGAAGTAGTCGGGCAGGGTTGCGTGGAGCACGGACCCCTAGAATCTCCCCCGGGCGAGGGTCTCAGATTGGTCATGTGTAAATGGAGCACGGGGTTTAGGCGAATGGGTATAGGATTAAGTGGGGGAAATTAGGAGAAGTCGGGTCAAAAGCAACGGATCCGGGTCAGGTGGTCCAAGGGGGGGAGTTGACCGGGGGTCAACAATCCCCCTGGACCAATTAGAATTCACCATTTATTAAATATTTGGATATTCGATTAAAATTATTAAATGATTTTATTTCGAAAAAGTCAAAACATGAAAAATGTTTATTATTTTTCAAATTATTTTTTTAGTTATTTTTATTTATTTTTTTGAAAAATAAATAACGTATTTACATTATTTTATTATTATATATAGGTATATACATATATGTATTTTTTATTTTTGTATATTTATTCAAATTTTATATTTTATTTATTTACCACATAAAATTTGGAATAATAAGGTATTTTTATTTTATTTTTATGATGTATTTACATGGGTTAAATAAATATGTGTATATACATATGTACATGGTATATATACAAGGTGGGAGATCCGTTGCTGATAGGCTGATCACGCCTCCTCAGCAATCAGATCCGTTGACATCCGTCAACGGCTCCAGCTCGTAAGAGGGTGGCGGGAGTACTGCCAGAGTCAGATCCGGCTGGTAGACCACCATCTGAGTGTCTGGGATGGTGGTGTCTGGTAGTACGGCTGCGGCTACTAGTACGGCTCCGCTTGTACAAGGTGAACCTGTCTAGGCTGAGTGGAACGCTGGGACGAGCTGCCACTGTTGCTCGGATCTCCTCGTGACTGAAGACGGGGCTGAGAAGCCGTTTGTGCCTCCTAGAGACACATGACATGTGTCTTCAGATCACTCGGCAATTTTGTCAACTGCTCCATCTGAGATATGCTCTAGCACTGCTTCTTCTCTATCAGCTCCATCCGGTTCAGCTTCTCGCTGATGATGCCCATGTCGGTGGCTGTGGACTCGGCCTGTGCGGCTATCGTTGACGAAGTGGAAGGACCGACGTCAACCCGTGCTATCCTCTGAAACTGCACGGTATGTGGTTGAGGGCGTCCCTGAGTGTAAAGTCGGGTCTGGAACATCACTGTATAGTTCTCGGCCATCTCCTCGTAGATGGCCCAGATCTGATCCTCATCCTTGGCAAAGTAGGAACCGCCACAAGAAGCGTTCACCAGGCCCTACAGCTCTGGTGTCAACCCGCAGAAGAAGCTCTGAACTAGGTTCGGCTTCATGATATCGTGGTGCGGGCATCTGTCAGTCAGCTCTCTAAACCTCTCCCATGCCTCATGGAACTGCTCGTTGGGGAGCATGGAGAAGTTGCTAACCAGGGCCCTTGCTGCATTCGTCTGCCCGAGTGGATAGTACTTGTGCAAGTGCTCGGTGCGGAGCTTCTTCTAGGTGTAAACAAACTTCCCCAAATGCTTCAGCCAGGTGGCTGCTCTATCTGCCAATGAAAAGGGGAAGGCGATCATCTGGATGGTGTCCTCGTCCACTTGTCGATCGTGGATGGTGCTGCAGATCATCAGAAACTTCTGGAGATGAAGATGGAGCTCCTCAGTGGCGAGCCCGGGAAGCGGGGGAGAAGCTGAAGTGTGTTCGGGGAGAACTTGAAGTCCTCCACGATAGCCGGAAGTATGACCCAGTTGTGTGTCTAAGTCGATCCGGGGTTGTGCAACTCTCGCATCGGTCTCGGCTGCTCTGCTGATGTTGGGCGATCAGGGTCTCTCCGTCTCTCATCTCGCAGCTGATCTCTCTGCTCTCGGAGCCACTTCATCTCTCTCCTCATCTCCACCATGAATACCCCGTGGTCCCGTATCTGTCTATGCATCATCTCGAGGGAGGCTAACATGGTGGTGTTGATCGCACCCTGGTCCAGAACGTAAGTAGTAGTCTCTGGCCTCTGTCCCTCGGTGTGATCCTCGCTGTTGGCCATGGTCTCTGCAAAGGAAAAAGATCCAAACTCATGTGTCGAAAGATCATCTGCTTGTGGTCTCGCAACTGGCACTAGCAACTCAGGAATAGAAGAAGGGTGGTCAAGGGGGAACATGGCGGAATCGAACTCGGGTTCGGAGAGCGGGTCTGAGCTCTCACAAACCAACCTAGATGAACGGGCTGGAGTGCGGTCAAGCGGTGCAGCCAGAGGCTGCCTAAGGGACCTCCTGCCCATCATCTCGATCTGACAAGTCTGGTAGATGAGATCTGGAAACAAACAAGATGAGCAATACAAACCTCGAATTCACCTACTCCAAGCGAAGCTGAAGACCGTAAAAGTTAGGTCAATTATCTTGTCGATTTTATTTAGGTGATCATGTCAGGATATCAGAGCGGGTTACGTGACCTAGCAGGAATCCAATCCGCCAACCAGACTTCCCGTATAAAAGGCCGGTAGTCTAATCAGGGCTCGGATGTGGCTCTAGCCTAGTGTGCGGGTCACTCTCTCGTGCAATCAAACCAGACAATGAGGGGGTTGCTCTCCTCAAGACAGACTTTTAGGTGAAGTGTCTTTTAGGGTCAAGTTTGTTTAGCAGTCCCAATTTTATAGTTTTTGTTTTTTAGGTATTTTTTCAAATAAAAAACGCCTAACGAATTTTACAGTTCTCCTGATTATTTTTAGTCCAAAAACCGGGGGGAGAAGACGAAAAAGCCGATGCACTGGAATCAATGATGCATGCAGAGTAAGAAATGCGTACCTGACTCCAGCAGTCTACATGCAGGGTGATCCGCGCATAAATAAAAGATTGAATATAAACTACCTATATGATGCACGTAGAAAATCGGCCCTAAACAAAGCAATTTCTACACGTAAAGAACAGTAGTCGGGTACTCGAGCGTAGTTCCGGAGTCCTATCTTGGGAGCCACTCGGTGTCTGCCACAACAGATCCTGCACGTGTTGTCTGTGACTCCTCAAGGCACGTGGACCAGAGATCAAATAAGCCGACTTTTCTTTGTGATTTAATTAATTAGATCCAATTATTCGAGGTATAGGTATAGGCAGATAATTAGATGTTTGGATCCTAATTAATTACGTCACAATTAATAAAAACTCCTAAGCTAGGGATAAAAATCGCGTAAATCAAATAGAAGTAAATAAACGGTCAAAACTACGAAAAACCGCGAAAATCTCGGTGAGGTCCCCCGAGCACACCGGTGCTCAACGAAACAGACCCCGAAATGTCAACCAAGTGTCCAAGTCTGTCCTTGTATTATTACAAATTAATAATTCTGCTGAAAAATAAATCAAAACTAAGCTAAGCTAAGCTACGGTTATATCGCGGCTATTCAGTTGCTCCTGAACTTCGGATCTACTCATCGTACTCTACTGCGGCTTCGTAAAGAAGGAAGCCGTGTCTGACTCCCGCGGTTGCTTCAGCTTCCAAAAAAGCCACCTCGGTCCTCGGGCCCTCACAAGAAACAGAACAAAAGTATCAGTCCAAAAAAACATATAATCAAATCAGAGAAAATATATACAAAAATATCTACAAAAAGCCGCGAAAAAGAAAGCCGTGGAAAAATCAAAATCGACTACTAAGCCATGCTCCCCGGCAACGGCGCCATTCGATAAATTCCAAACACTCAGTATTCGGGCTAGGTAAAAGTATGCGATGTCGTTGCGACCCGAATAGAGAGATTCGGTCAATCAAGAAAAGAGAGACCACCAAAATCAAACAATCAAGCAATGAAATCGAAAGCGGTCCTCGCTATTTTTATTAACCTCGTATAGCGACCAGGGTCGGACTCAAAGCACGAGATGGGCTTGCGGCCTACGAAGTAGTCAAAAATCGAAAAATAAAGGGGGAAAAGTTTTTGATGGATTTTTATTATTTTTAAATGTTTTTGTATTTTTAATTTTATAAGAAAATGTAAAAACAAGCAAATACAAGAAATTATTAAAGCACTCAAAAATACACAAAAAATTCAAATAAAAATATTTTATGTTTTTTTAGGTTTTTACGTATTTTTGGTGAATTTTTCAAAATTTTTCAATTTTTATTTGCTTTTATAAAAATCGAGAAATAGGAAAAATTAGAGCTACTATGCAGCTAGACTTGAAAGATCAATTAAAAATATAAAATTGATTTATAAAAGTCTGGAGCAATTTTTATGAAAAATAAATGTAAAAACTAAGCTACAGGAAAAGTGGTTGTAATTTTTTTTATTTTTATAGAATCTTTTAGAATTTTTATAAGAATTTTAGGGTTTTGTAAATTTTAAGGATTTTATAAATCCAAAAAGCACGAAAATTGGATAGATGATAAAATACACTAAAACTAACTAACTCTATTTTTTAGAATTTTTGAAGAAGCTTTTATATTTTTCTTTGATTTTTCAATGCAGACAGTAACAAAAATCATTGTTTATGAATTTTTTAAAATATCAAAAAGCCTTAAAAATGTCCCAAAAATTAAAGGAAATTTTTACATAGTGGGAGGAGCCACGTCTCCAAATTTCACCTAATTTGGATTTAATTTGCTATTTTATTGAATCAAAACAAGGCACACAGTACACAGAATGCAAGAAAACGTAGTTCAAGGACCAAACGATAACAAAATCGGAAAGTCCAGGGGCCATTATGCAAAAAGTCCACAAAATCACGCGCAAGGCACATGAATCAGACACGGTGGGGCATAAATGTCATTCCTATTTATAAAAGATCAATCCAGAACACACAGGAAGCACCGGATAAAAAAGTGCAAATAACCCAAAATCTCATGTGTCGATGCACGTGGCGCATATAATCAGGGATTGAAATACAAATAAAGGAAACATAGAGGTCCTCAGTGCAATTTATCCTAATAAAAACGACGTGCTAAAATATTGTCAAGACTAAACAGTAAATGCAATAAACAGAGAGGCCTAAGTGCAAATTACCCCTATTATTAACGGTCGACGGCTGGAGATGCGCCACGTGGAAGATCTGATGGCTGAGGTGCGCACACGCCTCTCCTCTGCGACCGACGGTTCAGATCGAACCCTAAGTAGATCGGACGGTGAATATCTTTCACTGCTGGACGGTCCGGATCAGATCTGGAGCAGAGGGCTGATCGAACGGTGGTGGAAGGTCCTAGATGAACTCAGCTCCGGCGAACTTCGCCGGCACTACGGGCACATGGGACCTCCTCTTGGCTGTTGAGATCGGAGAATTGAAGCTCAGAGGCTTCCGCAGCTGGTGGGCACCTCCGATGAAGCCGAGGAACTCCGGGGAGCTTCGGCGATGGCGAAGGAGCCAAGGTCTTGTGCTCGAATGACTCGACCCCCAGATGGGGCCTTCAACCTGCAAAATGGCACAGAACAACTCTTGGGTCGAGGGCAAATTGCCTCGACCCATCAGGGGGTGGAGACGATGGTCGGATGAGTCGCAGCTTGGTCCTCCATGGGAGCGGCGGCGGAGGAAAACTGAACTCCAGGGTCCGAGACAAACCAGGATGAATGAGTGGGTGCAGAAGGTGGAGAGAGGTCTCGTGACGATGAATAGGGGGTCCGATGATCGAATAGATAAGCAGGAAGGCGTGAATTAGCCGGCAATTGCCGGTGGCGCAAATTGGGCGTAATTGCAAATCAAGCTAATCTAGAGGTGATCGAAGCTACCTGGTGATCGAAGTCGACTGGGGGTGAGCTAAGGAAGCTCTGGGGTTCTTTGCCTCAAGGATTCATCGGGATCCGAGGCTCGACGCACCTCGCAGCGGCGCACGGCGAGTAGCTTCGCCGGATCAGTGGCTGGGGACTCCTTCTCCTCACTACGACACCACGCTCGGGTAGCTGTCACTCTAAGGGAGGTGATGGAGATCCTGGGATGAAGGGGCGGAGCCAAAGATGGCCTGAAATTGCGGTCGGAGGTGAACCTTTATAGTGAGGAGGGTCCGGCAAGAAGGAAGCGGGCAGGGTTGCGTGGAGCACGGACCCCTAGAATCTCCCCCGGGCGAGGGTCTCGGATTGATCATGTGTAAATGGAGCCCGGGGTTTAGACGAATGGGTATAGGATAAAGTGGGGGAAATTAGGAGAATTCTGGTCGAAAGCAACAGATCCGGGTCAGGTGGTCCAAGGGGGGAGTTGACCGGGGGTCAACAATCCCCCGTGGACCAATCACAATTCACCATTTATTAAATATATGGAAATTCGGTTAAAATTATTAAATGATTTTATTTCGAAAAAGTCAAAATATGAAAAATGTTTATTGTTTTTCAAATTATTTTTTAGTGATTTTTTTTATTTTTTTGAAAAATAAATAATGTATTTACATTATATTATTATTATATATACGTATATAAATATATGTATTTTTTATTGTTATTTTTAATTGTTTATTTTTGTACATTTATTCCAATTTTATATTTTATTTATTTACCATATAAAATTTGGAATAATAAGGTATTTTTATTTTATTTTTATGATGTATTTATATGGATTAAATAAATATGTGTATATACATATGTAGATGGTATATATACGAGGTGGGAGATTATTTTTATTTTTGTTTTTATTTTCTGATTTTTATTTTATTTTATTTACAAATATGTACAAAATATGAGAAACACTTTTTAATTTTTATTTTGAGGAAAATAAATTTATTTAAATATATAGGGGTATGTACATGTATGAATGACCTTATCTCTCTCTACTTGGGTTCTTTTGCGGTCAGGCCCATGTTGAGCCCTCCCTTAGGATTAGGTCACTTAACATTTATTCTAAATATTTCTCTCTTTTTCTTGTGTTTCTTTATTCCTTTATTTTGGCACAAAAATGTGCTAATTATGAATATTTACATGATGCATGTGTTTTGGCAATTTATGATATTTACACCTATTTACACGGTATTTGGCTAGGGTTTCTAGCTAAAATAAAGGAGTAAAGAGTGATGAATTGGGATTCATCAACCGCCTCCCTTCCTGCACTTGGTCTTTTCACGAACCACGTCCCTCCATGACTTGGTCTTCAACGTAAAAAGTGGAGCTTCCTTGTCTGCTTCCATTTTCAGTGTATCCCTCCTGGATACACAGCTCCATCGCTGATACGTGGCAGCTCCAACTCCACATGTGGAGTACGTACCTCCACTCTTGCTCGTTGACGATCCCGATCGTTCTCTGTGAGCGTCCCCACATCTTGGGAAATGAGCACCTCCTGTGCTCCTAGCATCTTCGGTATCTTGCCTCTTGCAAGATCATTGGTGGTGTGGTTCGTCACCGCTCCACCTCCATGGATGTTCAACACCTTGTCCATGTTGCATCGCCCTCCAGAGCTCTGCCTCATCTTCTCGTGCACGGATGTTCTCCTATCCGCAGCTTTAGTTGTGTGCCTCCTACACACATGTTGATGCTCAACATGCACCGCGCACTCCTGTGCGTCCTCGATCGAGTATTAGCACCTCCAAAGCTCTTTGTTGTGGAGTTCCCTCCCTCCACCGAATTCGAAGCTCCATCTCGAAGTGATGTGAGACGTACCTTGCGCATAGCACCAATTGCTCCCAAGCGTACCTCACGTTCTTCTTCCTCCTCCTCGTTCGCACGAAGAGAATTCGACTTCTCCTTCTTTGGACACTCCCGCGCCCTATGCGGTCCGTCGCATATGAAGCATCCCTTGCTCCTGGGTTGCTCCTTCTTCTTGGAGTACTCCCGTTCCTCCATTGGTGGATCATTGGCAACGCCTTTGCCCCTATCCTTCGACCGCGCCTTCTGCTTGCTGGTGAACTCCTTCTATTCAGCCTTGTGGTTTGGTTGGGCACCGTGGTCGACCAACGCATCCGCCACCACAGTTGCTAAATTAAGGTCCTTCACACCCTGCCTCTGCAGTTCGTCTTGCGCCCAGCTCTGCAACCCGATCTTGAAGTTGAACAGTTTGTCCTCCTCGGACACCCCCTTGATGTCCAACCGCAAAGACGTGAACTGCTTCATGTACTCACGAACAGTGCCTATTTGCTTTAAGCATCGAAGAGCCTTCCGTGCCACCCATGAAGTGTTCTTCGGCAGGAACTGCTCCTTCAGTTCTGTGACTAGATCATCTGATAACTCGGATTTTGCGAGGGTCAAAATAGTCCACACAAGGCGGGACTACAGTGTCGCTGAGCGACCGCTCACGAAATCCGAATTAATCAACAATTAACCCACGACAAATATATCAAGCAATGAAAGTAAATGTGCGGAGTTAAAATTTATTATAACTCTACAACAAGATGTGTATAGTGCAAGTATGTGTAGAGGTCGAACACAGGGAGCAGACAGGATAGATCAGGGCAAAATTGCTCAAAAGTGTAATTGTGATCAAGTTGTCTACTTATGCTAATTTTTTGTGGGTTTTAATTTTTATATTTTTTATTTAATTTTTAATTTTATATTTTTTTATTTTCTTTTTTTTTCTTTTATATTTTCATATTTTCTTTTTCAATATTGGAAAATAAAGAGAATGTAATAAAAGAGAGAAAGAGATATAGATAAAAATATCCAAAAATTAGCAAATAAAGTCTTTTTGGTCTTTTTATGCTTTTTTTTACTGTTTTTGTGATTTTTGGGTAATTTTTAGAATGTTTTTGGTATTTTTAATTAGCAAAATAAAGAAAACAGTAGCAAAAATGCAAGGCTGAAACTTAAAATGGAGAAATAAAATAGCAATCAGTAACAAAATTCTCCAAATTAATTTTCAATGAAAGATAATGAAACAAAGAAAATTCAGAGACAAAGTTTGTATTTTTAGGATTTTTGAGGAATTTTTAGGATTTTTATGAAGTTTTTTGGAGTTTTGTGATTTTTATGAGTTTTCTTTTGTAATTTTTAATGATTTTTGGTCTGGAGCTAGAACACACTAAGAGAAACAAAATACATTTTTTTTGGAATTTTTCTGGAGAGTTTTTATATTTTTTAGGGATTTTCTAAGCTAGACAGTGCACAAAAAGCATGTTTTTTGATTTTTAATAAATATTAAAAAGCAATAATTATGGAAAATAAAAATATGACATAAATCTACAATGCAACAGGAAGTTTAATGCAATTTTTGTGGATTTTTTAGTGATTTATATATGCATGCAAAAATTAGAGATGACAGCAAGAAACTACATGCAAGCTAGGGGTATATGTGTAATTAAGGAAAAGTTCGAGGGCTGGCAAGCAAATATTCCACAAAATAATTAACTAGAGAAAATAGTTTCTGGACTGTTAGCAAATACACAAAATGCCAAGGTTATGCGAGCAAAAATCCAAGCCCCACGTGCATAGGCACGCGCGCCTGGGAGGGGCGAATTCGCAATACTCAAAAACCTTGGGGTACAGTATGCAAATGTCACAAAATTTTAAGTCTGCAGAGGAATGTTTGAGAAGACTTAATTAAATACAAAAAGGCTGGCCGAAGTTTGCAAATTACCCACTCAAACGTGCGATCCTACGGCGGTTAATAAGTCACTTGAGCCACGTGTCGCGCCGCGGACGCGCGATGCCCCTTGGTTTTCAATGGCCAAGATTAGATTGGCAGAATGAAATCAGCGGTCCTGGGCGGCCTTCATCTGACGGCTGCTGTACATCTGGGAGGACACGGTGATCGGACGGCAACAAAGTGATCGCGAAGAACCGGGAGGCTTGCCGGCGGAGACGAACTTCCCCGGCACGTCTCTCTCTTCTCCGACGTCGATGAAGGCTGCAAAAGCGCCCACGAGATCCATGGAAGATCCTCCTATCGATCGGCAACTCCCAAAATGGCGGTTAGACCGCCTGAGCTCCCGCACGGCGCTGAGGAAGGGAGCAAGCTCCAGGAACTTCAGCTTCCACAAAAATCGACCCCATGAGGGGGTCTTAGCCTCCAGGTCCTGCAAGTAAACACAGATAGTAAAATAGATTTCCTGGGGACTCAGGTGAACGGTGACGGATGAAAGGATGCATCAGGTTTAAAGTTCGCCGGAGCGGAGCTCCGGCGAGCTTTGAGGGCGAGGGTGAAGCGAAAATTCAGGGAAACCTACAAGAAAATAAAAAAACTAAAGCAGAAACGACAAGTAGCAGAAGAAAGGAGCGAAAACACCTCGAGTTGGTCTGTGAACCAACGAGATACTAGACCTCGACGGTGGCTATGCCGGAGGTGGTTGGAGCGCTCTCCGGCCCTCGCCTAGGCTCCTCCGACTAGCTGGAGGAGGCCTGTCACGCCTCCAGTCCTGAGCTGCGCGAAGAAGATCCAAAACAAGGGTCCAAAAGAGGTTCCAATTTTGAAAATGGAGGCAAGGGGCTTTTTGAAGCATGGCCGAGGCGGCTCCTTGATCGAGGTGCCAGAGGCGGCACATGCCTCCAAAGGCCAAGATGAGATATAGGCGTGTAAGAGCTATGTACAGGGGTCAAAAGTCGTGAAGGACGCGACTCAAAAAGGTGAAAGGCGTGGTCTCCATAAATCCGTGAAGATGGCTACTTGAACATGTCCAGCGGTCTGTGACCTGGGTCACAGAGTTGACCTATGGTCAACGGATGGCGTGGCCTGATTGGGCCACGTCATCCGCAAAAAGACAAAAACTTAAATAAATACCTTGTAAATGTAATTAAAAATAATAGATGATGTAATTAATTTAAGGTTATTTAATAAAAAATATTTATTATTTTATATAGTGTTTTATTCCGATTTTTAATTATTTTTATGAGATTTATTTTTACAAGTTTGGATTTATACCCTTATAGGTATCTATATCTATGTATTTAAGTATTCTATTTTTATTTAGGTATTTTTAATATTATTAATTATGTTTATTAATTTATATAATTATAACATACTTTTATACACATAATTATATTTTTATTTTAATTTATTGATGTTCTTTGTATAATTAATAAAATACAAATATGTTTTGTATAGGTATATGTACAGGTAATGTATGTATGTATTTTATTTTTAAGTATTTTATTTTTGTTTTTATTTAGGTTTTTATTCTTATTTTAATGTACATTATTATTATAAGTATTATTTACAACATTATAAAAATATAAAATTGTAAAAATAATAAATTGAATATTTTAATCGGTACAATGTACAATGTGGGTCCAAAACTCAACTTTCAAACCGTAGCTCCGCCAAATGCGAAACCACCGCCAATAAATAGCTTATTTTCTTCTATATACAATTAAAGGTGAGTATGCGGCATTTGGAGTTTTCATTTATGAAATACGGGTCTGGGAAGTTGGCATTCTGGATTTTTATTCAGACCATAACTTTTTATATGTACATTATTTTTCTGTGAAATCAATTTTGTATTTTTCTTTATTTAATTATCTACAACTTTCATGTATAAAGTTTATTTATTTGAGGTACAAAAAGTGGAACCAAAAATAGGTCCCAAAAAGAATAAAGAATGAAGAAAATAACATAGGTATTTGACCCTTATCTCCCCCTACTTTATTCCTGGTCGACCTATTCATGAAGATGCCTAGGTCTCGGGGTTTCGGGTCATAAATATTTACAATATTTTATTCTTTTTCTTTTCTTTTCTTTATTCTATAATTTTGTCTTTAAAAACCGCATTTTATACAGTATTTACACACATATGCATAGATGCTAAAATGCATGAATTAGCTCTATTTACCCGCATTTACTAGGGTTTTTAAGGCCAAAATGATAGAATAAAGATGATGAAACGTAGCTTCATCATCATCCCATCTGGATATCCTCGGTCCAGCCTCATCTGCTGCATGGCTCCTCCATCATAGCTTAGCGTCGCTCGACATGTACATCGTTACCAAACTCACTTTCTCGGCTTCCCTCGTCTTGGTCACCTCGAAGTAAACTTCCATATCCCATAAGAAGTTCTCCAAATCCTTGGCACTCCGAGTACAGTACAAGCATTGTCGAGCATGCTCGGTAGTACATGTACGAGAGTGGTCTGGAGGCCATGATAGCGAAGTTCTGTAGGACTTCCCCTTAGCATGCATAACGCTAAGGAAGGGTTTACCGTACAAGGGTCTGGAGGTCGTGGGTTCCCTTTAGCACAATACCGAGTGTTCGGTGGCACTCGGTGAATTTCGGCAAATCTACATCAGCAAGCGTTGGAGCGCGAGTGTGTTGATGAATGGACGGTTGGCTGGACGTCAACCGTGCAGGAAGACGAAAGGACAACAAGGGAGTCGAAGAGACGAGCAGACGAAGAGTTGCTGAGGAATGCGAAGGGTTGCTAAAGAACTCGAAGGGTCTCTTGTGTCTTTATATATCATTATTGTAAATGTAATAATGAGTGTTTCTTGGGTTGCCTTAAGTCTTGTATAAAAGGAGAGGTGGTGTCTCATTTGTAAACACACAGAGTACACGAGAGAGTGTAGTGTGTCCACCCACTCCAGAGATAGTTCCCCTTCTAATAAGAGAAGAGCTTTGTGCCCGTGCTTTTGTAATCGTGTGGTTGTGTTCTTGAGCGAGTTCTTAAGAGTTTTCCTAAACGATCCATAGAGTTAAGCTTCTTCTTGTGTCTGAGCGTCAGTGCGTTAGCAAGCAGGAGTATCGAGAAGCGTTGGAGCGCGTCCGTGACCGTTCTACTCGGGACGACTAGTTAGCTACGGGTTTTCTAACGCCGCACAGGATCGGTCAAAATCGATAGCGGATTTTGACCCTATGACAAGTGGTATCAGAGCACGGTTTGTGATAAAATTTGTTGGCATGAATTGATATCAGAACAAGGAGCAGATCACAGAGCTTGGTCGGTGCCAAGAAAGCGGGCAAAGCTACGAGCGGTTGTTGGTGCAGTTGATCGTGGGAACAGAGGATTCTTGTTGGAGCAAGTACATCTTCAATCAGCGGAGCGAAGATGGTGGGCGTTACCGATCGCGTAGCAGCACTGGAGCAAGCGATGGTAGAAGTGGAGTCCACTATTGGGACTCATGGCCATTGCATCGCCGTCTTGGAGGATCGTTCTTCAGAAGGATCGGATGTTGGGGACGAGGCCCAACGCTCAGTGGAGCAGATCAAGTCCTTAGAGGACAAACTGGAAGCGTTCAACACGATGATGGAGGATCTTCGGAGTGAGATCTCCCTCATCAAGAAGGCATTGGCGAATAGCGGAGGCTCCACGGTGGTGCAGTGACGCAAGGTACCATAACCCAAATCCTTTATAGCAGCACCTGCAACGCTCCATGCCTCCTTGGACCGCCACACATCAATACCGATACCGTGCACCTTCGTACGTAGACCTCTGTGACCGTACCGCATTACTCCTCGATGCGTACTGCTTCACTACGTATCGCCCTTCTGCGCTCGCATATGTACCATTACGTGCATCCACTATCATGTATTGCACTGCTGCATGTACTCGTTGTGCTCGCAATGCTACAAGCACTACGACATTCTGCTACCGAGCCAGTGTCCTGTGTGACGCTTCTCCATCACGTACGGTAGAGCCTCCAGACTCCTGTGGATAACCTCCCTAATATCCACGCATTTTCGAACTCCTCCTGAAGTCCAGCTCCATTGATCATTCTCGAGCATTCAGCTATCGTGTCTGCACAAACATTCTCGATCACAGAATTTGGGGTTGTGACAGCTGCCATCACCTCATTTTTCACAATTTTTTTATTTTTTTGAAAAATATCATCATGTATATTCATCCCTATATCCCTCTTGCAAGTCATTCGAATTTCGTCAGAAGCAGAGATTCATATGCCCTCTATCTAGAACAGGTAATTTAACGATCTTGGAGCTGTTGTAATCGTATATGTTCTAAATGGAGGGCATAGGAGTCTCTCTGAAATTCGAATGACATATAAGAGGAATATAGGGATGAATATACATACCGATATTTTTCAAAAAAAAGACAAAGAATGGGACAGGAGCAGCCCCAGACAATCCTACACACACATACGCACACACACACGCACACGCATGCACGTAAGCATAAACACATATATATTCCTTATCGAGCCTCTTATTGAGTTATCAAGCCGAACGAGGCTCGACTCGGGTCCGGCTCGTTAAACTATCAATCTCAAATTTCTGAGCTCGGCTCAATAGCTGAATGAGCCAGGCTCACGAGCCTTTATTGAGTCGAGCCCAAGCCTGTCTCATCGAGTCGCGACTCAATAGCCGACCCTAAGTGGAAGAGATCAATAAAGGTTTATTGGGTGGGATTTGTCAGATTTTCTATCGATGAATTCGATACCCATATATTTTGAAAACAATTGTTAACAACTTCGAGAAGCTTTTGGCATAATAAACGCCTTCTTTGGATCAAGATAGTAATGATGCTTTTACGGTATAATTAACAATGGACATACTGAATATTAACGGGACAAAGACATGATTTTAGTTTTTCGGGTCAATAAGTAACTCATAAGTATCGTATTTGACATATTGCATATATTTTTGATATATATATATATATATATATATATATATAGAGAGAGAGAGAGAGAGAGAGAGAGAGGAGTGACCCTATGAGAGCAAAAAGTTGTGAGAGCATGAGAGGGATGATTCTGGACCACATGATCTCTCATGCTCTCACAAATTTTTGCTCTCACAGAATCACTCCTCTCTCTCTCTCTCTCTCTCTCTCTCTATATATATATATATATATATATATATATATATGGGTTAAATGAGCCTACTCCCTGGGAATAGCCAATTGGCTACTCCCACCCCTATTTTCCCTCTATTTTTTTTTATTTTTTTGGAAACGAAAAATTTCTATATTCATCACTATATCCCCCTAACATGCCATTCCAATTTAGTCAAAAACAGAGACTCCTATGCCCTCCATATGAAAGGAGGTCAATTTCAGCAATTCTGAGACCGTTAAAATTTGACAGTCTTGATAGAGGGGATAGAAGTCTCGAATTAAGTTGATTTTGAATGACACCTTGTGACATATTGTGATCTAAATCCCAATAAGTTTCATTTCAGAAAAATAAAAAAAATACATGAAAAAAGAGATGGAAGCATGTAAGTTGGCTACAATCAGGGAGCAAACTCCTTTTTCCCTATATATATATATATAAGATGCAATTTAGATTATATAACTTATGTATTTTCCTAACCTCTAAAATAATAGATTTATTGATAAGATAAATAAGGTAATTATTATAAATTTGAATTAGTTTTGGACTTAAAAGTATTATGAATGAATTAAATCATTTTATGGACATTTCAATAATTTGTTTTGTCAAGATAATAATAGTTTACATCTATCTTGTAAAGAAGTATATAACTAAATTGAATGTCTTAACGTTCTGAAAAAACAATCAAAAGGTTACCATATTAAAAAATAGAAGTTAATTCTTTTAAATATTCATTCTGCAAAGTAACTTCATCCAAATAGTAAAATCATCCTCGTTTGGAGAATAAACACCGGAAAAAAGGGTCAATTTCCCGCTTGGCGTGGTTCCAAAGAGTACGGATATTCCCATCCACACATCCCATTATTTAACTGTATTCCACTCTTATTTCCATCTTTATTCCACCTTACCCATCCTTATTCCTCCTTATTCATATCTTTCCAGCCAAACAGAGAATATACCTTTATTCTCCTTATTCTCATCCTTAATTCTACTTATTCCCAAGCCGAACGCCCCGTAAGAGTAAGTTTCTACTTTGCTTCGTAACGAAGAGAAGCTCCGGAGTGTATCTTACCTCACATGCTAAGCTTATCTTCAAATAAATCACTTAATCATAACAGGAAATGCCATCATTTCCTTTCAATAAGACTGTACTTCAAATTATCTAAAATGCGTATAAAGCCAAAAATCTAACATAATATGGTATAAAAAAAGTTCATTTTAAAAGAGAAAAGTGTATAAATGAATGTATTATTAAACATATTCGACTTCAATTCAATATGTAATAGAAATTATAGTTGAAAACTGACTGATCTACAGGTGAATATAGGATGGAGCATAGGGTCGGGCCGGTCCGGACCCGACCTTGACCCGACCTGCAAAAGTCCAGATCTGTCTCGAACCCGATTTATAAATGGATTAGGCTCGGGTCCTCATATTTCAAAAATATTATGCTCGGGCTGGGTCTAATCCCGAAATACAAATGGGACGGGCCCGAGTCCTCATATTTTAAAATATCATGTTAGAATCAAATAAGGGACATGGATTTATAATCACAATACATCCGATATTTTCTTCATCCATGAATAATAATATTATATCATAATAATACATCCAATATTCATTTGTTATGAATGAATTATATCAAACAATAAATTAGAATCAAAGTGCAAATTCACGGAATCAAAATGAATGTGGGTTGAGCCGGACCCGAACCGGAGCCCGATCACACGGACATTAGGTCAGGCATGGGTCCTCGGTTTGCTAAAAAATGGGACTCAACTTGGCCCAAGGTCCACAGAAAATTGACGGGTTCGGGCCGGGCTTTTCCGGGTTGGGCCAGGTCAAGCCCAGTGCTCCACCCTAGGTGAATCTACTCAGAAGAGAAGAGAAGAGGCTTTTAACTTTATGCAATAAACTTAGATTGTTCCAAGTACACTACTATATACGAATCTTTCCATAAGTGAAAAAAGTTTCACCAAACATTAATGAAGGCCTTACCGCATATTGTCCTTACGAAGAGTAGGTGACTGCAACTATATGTGTGGATTCCAAGACCTTTCGCCTATCGGCTCTGATTCAAAGGAAGAACTCGCCTCGGCCTCCCTTAGATATAGATATGATTTTCTGTTGAACTCTTTTTTGAGATAGCTTTTCCACTTCTTGATCGAGAGGTGAAAGAGGACCCAAATAAGAGTAACCTTTTAGATCTCAAATACATATAATGGGTAATAACCACAACATATATAAACATCAATCCACTGAATAAATGCAATCACAATAGACACTATTTTAGTGTAGAAAACCCACGTGACCCAAGTCCCCTGATTTAGGATTTTCGATTGACTATGCCAATCAACCAATCCACTTTCTGAGTTATTTTCCTATAGATAACTCAACCACTTATACGCACTCTAAACTAGCCACTAAAGATTTCTGCAACTTGGACATACTAAGATTTCTTTCATTTTCCATTTATGAACTTCTACCTAGTCCATCTTAAATATTAGTTTCTTGTTTATGAACTTGGTAAAATTCATTTCATTTTAATTTACCCTTATTCTTCAACTATGTATTTGCAAAGGGACTAGCAAAATTTAAAGATATTAGCTCATTAAAAGTTATATACAATTAAAAGGTGATTTTGGTGCATTTTGAGTTCATATGGAGAAGATACATGTCTGGAAAGTCAGGATTTTTTTATTTTATTTTGAGTATAAAAAGTGCATAATGTATTACTTTGTGTGAAATCGATTTTATATTTTTCTATGTATTTTTATCTATAACTTTCATCTAAAAAGTTTCTTTATTTGAGATATAAATGATAAAGAATGAAATGAGTCCTAAATGCGTTATTGAAGGATAAAAATTAAGGTTTGATTGTGTTTTTTACTCTTATCTCCTCTACTTTATTCCTTGTCGACCCAGTCATCAATATGCCTAGGTTTCGAGGTTTAGGGTAATAAAATACCTTTATTATTTTATTTCTTGTTCTTTTCTTTATTTTTTATTTTGATTTTAACAATATATTTTATACAATAATTTCACAATAAATAATGAATGTTAATTTATACAAAATAATGATATTTACATGTTGTGACATCCCTAAGGTCTAGAAGCTCAGCAATACACACTTATGACATACAATTCTACATTTGAAATATCAAGCTGTATAATACATGCAGGAGAGTGGTAAGAAGAAAGAGAATCACTATTTTTTCCGTTCAAAATCAATGTCCACGAAAATGTATAATTTATCAAAATGTAAAGTAATATGTACATATACATAATGTCCTTCAAATCCTTTACAAGTACCAGAACAAAAGAGAAGCAAGCTATTGCACCTCTAGTTTTATCTCCTAGAAAGTCAATCCATAAACCACCTATTGTTGATGCTTCTTCCCATGTGAACTGGTCAATTTCACGCAAATAGGATTATGAGCAAAATGCCTAGTACATATATAAAATAATAGTTAAAGTAAAAAAAAAGTATGACAAGAAACTGACTGTAAGTTAAGCAACTGGCCATAAGAAGTAAAATGACTACTAACAAGTACTCAACTAGAAGTGAACAACCTACGGAGGAGCTCTATCTTTCAGGTTGCCACATTTAAATTATTTAAGAACCATTATTATTATTTATATAATTTCTAGCTAAGTTCCATACATTATTCATGATATAAGATATTTAATTTGAATCGTGATCAATTTAGATTTGTCCCTCGTCCGTAAAAGTTCATGACGGTAAACAACATGGTAGTATTAGTAATGGAAATATTCTGCAGTCTTGACCACGAGGATCTCACACTATGACTGTAAGAAACATTGTTTCTCGAGGCTGGGGGCCTCTGTAGGAATGCACAAAATAAATGCACCCTAACTAAGTTCCCAACACTTTCCTTTACCAACTTATCAAATTTTCTTCTAGATTATCATTCGCATTTCATTGACAGTTCTCTTGTCCTCTGAATTAATCACATTCTGATTGTACCGATCTAATGTCCAACCTGATGAGATAAGATACTTTATTTGTAACATAATCAACTAATATGTACTACTCCTTGATAGAAAATGGACTGAAGTTTCAGAGCTCACAGTCCATAGCAAGTAAAACCTGCATGTATTCTATGTAAATTTAGGTCTTTATCTATTCTATTCCAAGGGGAAGGGAATATTAAGAGCAAGGAGGCATCTGGAGTAGAATTTAATTGTTATTTGGAATAAAATTCTAAAAATTCATACATATGTTCTGCTCAAGGAAAAGCACATCATCGATCTTCATTGGTAATCTCTAACACATGTATCCACATCTCTAACATTCCATTCAGTTTGACATCTATGCGTTTCAAATGTCACAAACATCTTAAGGCTTCCGAGACAAACTATCAAACAACTGGTGTGCACAATCCAACTATACCATACTGCGCAAAGGAGCAGAATGTGACAATGCGTGCATACCCAAAAACACGTGCACGATGTCTCCACCCAATCCGGCAACGTGCATGCACAAAACGATGCAAATCCGACAGGATCCAATGACGATATCAGAATCCATCCATCAGAAACAAAATGTGTGAATAGGCAGCAAGGAGGGGGATCTGTACCTCTCAAACACGAGAAATCAGTCCCCTGCAATAAGCTCTTTGCGCAGGCGCTTTCGGCTTCGCGATCAGACCACTTCGGCAACTCCTACGGAGCGGCGGCTCTCAGGCAGAGCTCCGGCAATTCGAACTTGGAAAATGGGATCTGGTTCATCAGACCCATGCCCAAGACCCTTATATGCTCGAGTTCGGCTAACCGGATCCGAATTTGGATCCGGTTCGGGTTTGTGTCTGTTTACCAAGCTACGACCTTAAAATGGTCATATCATCCTCGTCTGATGTCGGATTTTGACGTTCTTGGTACAATTGGAAAGGTCTCGATGAGTACTACACGATCAACTACTTATTTACTAAATTTGAATGTCTTATCAGATCTGTAATTTAAAATGAAACGATCGAAATGTATGACAGACTGAACAAAAAACATGCATCTTGAACCATATCGAGACTCAGATTTGCATTGGTGTTCGATACTGATGAATCCACGTTTCATCATCTTTATTCTATCATTTTGGCCTTAAAAACCCTAGTAAATGCGTGTAAATAGGCTTAATTCATGCATTTTATCATCCATGCATCATTGTGTAAATAGTGTGTAAAATGCGGCTTCTAAAGCCAAAATTATAGCATAAAGAAAAGAAAAGAAAAGGAATAAAATATTGTAAATATTTTATGACCCGAAACCCCGAGACCTAAGCATCTCGATGATTAGGTCGACAAGGTATAAAGTAGGGGGAGATAAGGGCCAAAATACAATAAAAATACCTTTTATTTCAATTCATTCTTTATTCATTTTGGGACCTATTTTTGGTTCCACTTTTTATACCTCAAATAAAGAAACGTTGAACATGAAAGTTGTAGATAATTAAATAAGTAAATATACAAAATTGATTTCACTCGAAAATAATGTACAGATAAAAAGATATGATCTGAATAAGATTCCAGAATTCCAACTTCCCAGACCTGTATCTTGCAAATAAAAACTAGAAATATACCATACTCATCCTTAATTGTATATAATTTCAAATAATCTATTTAATGAAGGTGGTTTCGTATTTTTCGGAGTTACGATTTGAAAGTTGAGTTCTGGACCCCACTTGTATACTTGTACAGATTAAAATATTCATTTTATTATTTATTAATTATTTTTACAAATTTATATTTTTATAATTTTGTAAATATTATTTATAATTTATGTGTA
This sequence comes from Ottelia alismoides, assembly GCA_037367405.1. Lineage (NCBI taxonomy): Eukaryota > Viridiplantae > Streptophyta > Magnoliopsida > Alismatales > Hydrocharitaceae > Ottelia > Ottelia alismoides. The sequence goes on along the minus strand of JAZKJV010003141.1, from coordinate 96,488 downwards.
TATTAAAATCAGAATAAAAACACAAAATAAACATAAAATAAAATACTTGTATAAAGCATACATATGTATAATACATGTACACATATCTACATAATTAATACTTTTACTTTTATTAAGTGTATAAAATACTTCATAAAAATAAAATAAAAATATATTTAAGTGTATAAAAATACTTTATAAATTTATAAAATAATGAACAAAATAAATAAATTAAATTCACAAAATAAAAATAAAAACATTAAAATATATAGATATATATATATACCTATATAAGCCATAAAAGGTAACTTGTAATTATTAATCTCGAAAAAATAAATAAAAATAATAATAAAATACTTTATAAAATAATCAATTTTTTATTTTATAAGTTTAATTTAATAAAAACATTTAATAATTCTTTTCGATTTTATAAAACTTTTCAGGATGTTTTTCCCTGGTTGGTCCACGTGGACCAACCAGGTTGCGGCAAAGATTGACTTGGGTCAACTCTCTGCCCAACGTTCTGAAGGTTGTCAGACTGCATTTTTTTGGTGTTTTCTTCGAATTTTGGAGAGCGTGTCTTTCACCATTTGTCCTTGCTTCCTTCTTGATTTTTCTCCCCTATGATCGAGCTTACACGCCCTAGGCTCACATTGGGGATTGCATCGCTGTGACGCTTATGACACCTCGATCTTCGAAGCCCATCGGTCATCTCTTCAAAAAAACTCCCATCCTTTTCCTTGGCATTTTTGAACCCTTCTTTGACCGTCTCTCCTCCTTTTTTGTCGAGCTCTGGAATGGACTTGGTGACAGCAAGTCCTCCAGCTCGTCTGAGGCGAGGTTAGCGGTTGTGGAGGCGGCTCCAACCCCCACCTCCGGCCTTTGCCGTCGATGTACCTATCTCACGGTATACAGCTGCTTGAGGTCCATTTTCTTCTCATTTCTTGCATTTTTTACTTTTTTTGTAGCCTTAGATTTGATTCCCATATCTGTTTTGCTTCGCAACCAATCGATCCCCGGTACACCATCTCACCGGAGCTTGCTCCGGCGAGCTCCATTTTTACCATTTCCACATCATTCCATCTCCCGGAAGGTTCGACATTTTGCCCGCGGCCACCCCTAACCTCTCTTGCAGGTACATGCGTAAGAGCCTCATCTGGAGGCGATTTTGAACAAGCGCCACTTCCCAGGTCCGCCGGAACGTTCTCGAGGGGTGGGAGGCCATTCCTTGGTCTTCGGCTCCATCTAAGCCACTTGGGAGTCGCTGGAGCGCTGCAGGAGCACGAAGTAGGAGTAGGAGGGGATCCAGGTGCGCGGGAGCTCGAGCTTCGGTGAATCCAAACTCGCCAAGCTCGAGTTCCTCGCGTATTCTTCCAGAGCTATTCGTTGCCGTCGGATTCTCCCCCGATCCTCCAAAGCAGCAGCATCCGTCGGATCACGAGCGCCCAGGACCGCCCATTAGCTGAAGATCATTTAATCCTGGGCATTGAATCGAAGGTGCATCGGGCGTCGCCAGCGTGCCACGTGGCATAAGTGAGAGATATGTCGCCGTTGGATCGCGCCTGAGTGGGGCATTTTGCATCTTAGCCCCGCCCGTTTTTTGTATTTATTAGATAGAACACAAGATTTCATCTGTAGGCCAAATATTTTATGTATCTTGCATTTTGACCCTTAGGATTTTTTTAGAAATTACACTGGTGCCCCTACCAGGTGCGCGTGCGACGCACGTGGGTCTGGTGCTTTTGCAAGAGCACCCTTGCGGGTCTTGGAATTTTTATTTGGTCCTTTAAGTTGTTTATTCAATAATATATTTCATGTGAATATTGCACGCTGGCCCTCTAACTTTTTGCATATCACAAAAATGCCCCTGCAAGTGTGATATTTCTTTTTGTTTCTTTTATTTGTTTCATGCATTTATAAATACCTAAAAAATCCACAAAAAATAAACTAAGTTCATGTTGCATTGTTGTTTCACGCCATATTTTTATTTGCATTTTAATAATTATAAAAAATCAAAAACACGCATTTTCAGCACTGTTTGCGTTAGAACATACAAAAAAATTATAAAACGTTTTTGAAATACTCCAAAAAAATTATATTTTGTGTGTTTCCATATCTTTCAGCTCCAGACCAAAAATCACTAAAAAATACAAAAGAAAATTCTTAAAAATTATAAAACACCAAAAATCTTTATAAAATTATTAAAAATTCTACAAAAATCCTAAAAGTCTAATTTCAGTTGCTGAAATTTTCCTATTCTATTACCTTTATTTTAAAATTAATTTGAGGAATTTTTCTCACTGTTTACTATTTTTTATCCTCATTTTAATTTCGTCCAGCAACGTTAATTCACTGTTTTCAATATTTTTTACTTTAAAAATACCAAAAAAATTAGGAAAAATCTAGAAAAATCACAAAAACATTAGAAAAATACAAAAAACCAAAAATACTTTATTTCCTAATTTTTCCTTATTTTTACCTGTTTTTATAAATACTCTATTCCTCTCTCTCTTATATTGTATATATATTCTATTATTGAAAAAAATAAAATACAAAAAAATAAAATACAAAAAGAAAATATAAAATCAGTAAAATAAAAATCAAAATACAAAAATATAAAATACGAAAATTGAATAAAAAATATAAAATCAAAAGCCCACACAAAAAAAGCATAGATAGACAAATTAATCACAATCACATTTTTGAGCATTTTGCCCCGTTCTACTTGTCTGCTCCCTGTGTTCGACACTATACACATACTTGCACCTATATACATCATGTTGTAGAGTTATAATAAATTTTAACTCCGCACCACTTTTCATTGCTTGATTTCTGTTGTGGGTTAATTGTTGTTTGAACTGCGGATTTCGCGTGAGGTCAACTCAATGACTGTTGATTCGCCTTGTGAATCAACACGACCTCCCGATTTTTGCGTTTAATAGATACTTATACTGTATTTTTTATTTTAAAACATAATTGTCAGGATCTCATACATGTGTTTAGCTATGGTTTAAAGGCCAAAATGAAAGAATAAAGGTGATGAAATGAAAATTTATCACATATGCATTAATACAATATTCTAATAATACATGATCAAGAATAGGAATCCTTAACAAAAAATTGCCACATAAATATCAAATAAATAAAGACAAGAGAAATAAAATAAATATTTTACAGACTGGCCATGAAATAAGAAATAAATATGGTGTCAATCGTATTTCTTTCATCTAACCCCACAGACTCGGGCATTTTGACTGTATCAACAAAATAACAAGAAGAAAACAACAGAAAATCAAAAATTGAATCTCTTATGTGAATTTTTACAATAACATATGTGAATATATACACATATATTTAAGTTATATAAATATATTCACTTATGTATATGTTGTAAAATTTCATGAGGTTTAAAGAAACTTGTATCAACTCCACTTCATGTGGAACTACCTCCTCATTGTAGAAAATACTAACCTAAATCAAGGGAAAATCAATTAAACATACTAGCTTGTATATATTTTCAATAAAGCCCATCATTATTTTTGAGTCCACTTACATTGAATGCCAAATATCTCATGCATACAATCGCATATGAAACTTTACCTGTGAAAGATTAAAGGAATCAAAAAGTGCCATTCATCGTAGTCCTAGAGCTCTTTTATATAGGAGAAAAGTTCTAGGGAAATTACATAGATAGACAAAAGAAATAGAAAAATTACAGAATAATATATAAAGAGATATAAGTATCTGAACATTACCCCTCAAGATGGATCATAAATATCTATCATGCTCAGCTTGGAACAACAACGGTGCAACGGTCCCTTTGCAAGTGCTTAGGTGAGCATGTCAGCAATCTGATCGCCTGAAGCAACACGAGAAGTGAATGTAAACCCTTTTGAATCAAGTCACGAGTGTAGTGTCAATCAACCTCAATGTGCTTTGTTCTTTCATGAAAGACATTATTATTCGCTATAAATAGCACAACTTGATTATCACATTATAGATGCATAGGAAGAGGCACCTCAATAGTTAGGTCAACTAGAACGGACTTGACCCGCATCACTTCCATGCTCCATTGGACAATTGCCCTATACTCTGATTCCACGCTAGATCTGGCCACACCTGTTTATTTCTTGCTCTTCCATGAAACCCACGAGCTGCATACAAACACAGTGAAGTCTGAACTTGACTTCTTATCCTTAGGACACCCAATATAGTTTGCATCCACACATCCTGACACTATCAAGGTTGTTCTCTCCTGAATAGGAGTCCTGCTGATGAATCCACGATTCATCGTCTTTATTATTTTATTTTATCTTCATTTCCGTAGTCAAACAACTGTAAATATCTACTAATTCCATATAATTACCATTCTGCACGTATTTTTTAAATATGCATTTTTAACACTTTTTGTATCCAAAATAAAAGAATAAAAAAGAAAAAAAGAAAAGAAAAATAAAGGATGTGTTTATGCAATAAAGACAGACTGAACAGAACCCCGAGAGGTCAAGACTTGATCGACCAGCAATAAAGTAGAGGGAGATAGGGTCTTTCATCCAAAAATCCAAAAGCATTTCGTAAGTATTTTTTTGTATTAATGTATAAAACTTACATTATTTTATTTGTACATAAATTGACCTCAAATTAACTATTTTTGTAAATAAAAGTTGTAAATAAAAATATGTTGTAAATTATAAAAATAATTGCAAAGTAAAATAATGTACATATTATAAATAATCACACTCAGAAAAAATTGCAAAGTGATAACTGAAATACCAATTCCGACTCCATACGTACTCAAATTGAACCAAACTCACTTTCATTATACTCTAAATTAAATTATCTTTCAAATAGCTATGGTTTCATAATTTTTAGAGTTACGGTTAAACAGTCAATTTTCTAGGGTGTTTTGTGCAGTTTCAACATTATTTATTGTATATATTTATTCATATTTATTTTTATATACATAGTGTACATAATTGCAAATATTATTTTCATTAAAAATAAAATAAAATAATATATAAATAGAAAATAAATATATAAAAAATATAAAAAAATATTTCCTTATTTGTACATATGTATATTATATTATATGTCCATAATATTTGTATACAACTAATTTCCATATATAAAAATCACCAAAAAATAAAATATCTAACATTAATTAATTAATTTAATTACGAAATTTATATTCAATTTTTTGATTTATTAACCTATCATGTATATAAGATTTGATTTCATACCTTTAATAAACACCATTAAGGTGGCTAATTTATTTTTAGAAGTTATTTAATTTATTTATTTGAATTAATCTTGAAATTTATTTTTAATTAATTAACTATTTTATTTACTTAATTTTTTATTAATTAACCAATAAAAACCTCATTCTTTTGTGCATTCCTTTCTTTTTTATTTTTCTTCTCTTTTTAATGGGATCCTCCTCCTTTCATTCTTTGATCAATCTTTGGTGGAGAGGAGCCTAATCTTCGAGAGTCATATTGTTGAAAAAGAGTGCCCAGCCTCTAAGCCATCTGATGACAGCGCATCGGCCCTCGTCGAGGCCATTACGGTATATCCGACCCCGAGGTGAGATCCATTTTATTTCTCGTCATTTTTCTTAGATAAATCATAAGTTTAATCTTTGTTTAGATTTGATTACTTTTTCTTAGATCCCTAAAAATCACAAAAATTTGTCACAACACACTTTCTCATCCGAACCGACTTTTGTCATCTCATATCTTGATCCTCACATTTCACATTCTACCTCGCACAATCTATCACCTCCGACCACATACGGTGGCCGGAGTCACGGATCTCTTCTTTCATCTCGGTAAGATCCACCTCAATTCATGAATCCCTTTTATCTATAAATAAAAAAATAAAAAATTATAATTGTTTTTGTCTCTAACCTTTGCTTTTGCATGAAAAAAATTAATAAAAAATATAAAAAATTTTGCTTCTATTTACATTTTCCTTTTCGATTTTTTTAAAAAAATTCTTTTCAGTTCTGATTACAGTACATATAAAAAAATAAAAAAATATTCAACCATTAGGTCGCCTAAGCGGAACCCCTCCGTCGTGCTAGGCGGCACCTGCCGTCTCAGCCCGGCCCTCCAGCCAACAGGAGCAACGGTGCCACTGGCCGCCACCAGCCTTACCTCCTCGCGGCACCTTCTAGGCGGGCCATCCACCGCCTGGTGTCTCTCGCCGGTAGCATGACTCACACTCGCATCACGACCTGCAATGCGCGCCTCTCCGCCTTCGTGCGGTGCTCCGCCTCCAGCATGCGGCACCACGCCAGCCCACGTCAACCCTCCACTGCGCTGGTCCCTTCTAGCCCCGTGTGACCACGGCCCGACTTCCCCCTTCTAGCTCTGCGTCTTCTGCCCGCTTGGGAGAAGAACGCTGGCGATCACCAGCTGCCCTTTGCATGGATAAGAAGGGTGGGCGGTTGCCCCCTCCCGATCTTGTTGAGAAGAAATGAACCAGAGAAACCCTAGGGAGGGTTATTTTAAAATAAATAAAATTGGAAAAAATTACGCTGAAGGCCTCCGAACTTTTAAGAATTGCAAAGAGGCCCCCATGCTCCAGAAGTCATGTGCGTGGCACATGTTTAGTGGACAATTTACATTTTTCTTCCTCTGTTTATATCTTATTCCACTTGATACAAAAGCTTTTCAAAAATTGTATTTTAGTCCCTGTATTCCAGACTTTCATTTTGCATGCTCTTTTCATTAAAATAAATGTTTTTATTAGTCTAAAAATTTTCAAAAAATTGTGTAGTTTCTGCTATAGTGTTTGTCATTGCATAAATTTTTGATAGAATTTTATTGACATTTGATATATTTAAAATATAAAAATAGTGACTTTTTTCCTGTCTCGAATTAAAAATTCATAAAAATTCAAAAATTAGCCTGAAAATTACAAAAAAATTATTTTAGGTGTGCCTTTTTTCTTTTAATTTCTATCCAAAATTTATGTGTAGATCATTTATAGAACTCTAAAAAGTGTGAAAAACTAAAAATATAAAAAATTGTAGAAAAGTATGGAAAAATCCAAAAATCTGATTTCGATCTCTGTTTGTAGATATTTAATTGTAGTTTAAATTAAAAATAATTTCCAGGAGTATTTTGTACTTAAAGTATTTTTAAGTTGCAAAATACTCTTGTCTGTGCATTGTTTCCTACATTTTTCACTATTTTATTTTTATAAAATCACAAAAATATCAGAAAAAATTGATTTTCATTTCTCAAAAATATTTTAAAACATATAAAACACAAAAACATTTTCTATGTAATGTTTTGAGTATTTTTTATTATTCTTAAAAATATAAAAATATTGTGGTGTTGTGTTTTTTATTCAGTGTTCTTTATTTGAAATTTAAAAAAAATAAAAATTCAAAAACCACTAAAAATTTCTTCCGAAAATTGACTAAGTTTTTCAATCGTGCTCCTTGTGTTTGACCCTAGTCGCTATACCAGGTAAATAGAATAGCGAAACCGCTTACATTTGCTTGTCATTGTTTGAATATCTTTTAAGTGGTTTAAAAACAAAATTTTCTCATTGACTGATTTGTGTGCATGGTTGAGAACAACGAAACACTGCATAATTTATACATCTTAACTGCATCAGAATTCGGCTCATCACCTGCACCTGGAGAAGACTTGAAATACCTTAAGATCATGTTGACTGCATCCATGTGAGACAGCCTGGGTTGCTCCATAAATTGGCTAACCTTGCTGATACCAAACGATATATCAGGTCTGGTAATAGTGGCATACAATAGCTTCCCTACTATCTCTCTGTATTGTCTCTTATCTACCTCTACAGAGTCATCGTCATATAGCTATGCATTAGGATCCATTAGAGTAGTAGCAGGTCTACATCTAGTCATACATGTCTCTAATAAGAGATAGGTAACATATTTCCTTTGCGTTATTACCATTCCTTGTTGGTTTCTTGCAAATTCTAATCCAAGAAAATACCTCAGCTTACCAAGATCCTTGGTCATGAACTGTTGTCCAAGAAAATCCTTTGCTACCTGAATTCCTTCGTTATCACTGCCTGTGACAATAATATCATCCACATAAACCAAAATAGCAATAGTACTTTTCTGAATCCTCTTAACAAAAAGAGAGTGTTCCGTAGTAAATCTGACAAAATCTTGTAGTGCAATCAACTCTGAAAGCTTCTGAAATCAAGATCTCGGACTCTGCTTAAGGCCATATATGGCCTTATGAAGTTTACACACCATACTAGACTCCCCCTCAGCAGTAAACCCAGGTGGTCGCTGCATATACACTTCTTCATGCAAACCACCATATAAGAAAGCATTCTTGACATCTAATTGGAAAAGGGGAAAGTCCTTTACCACAACAACGACAACAAGAATGCGTAGTGTGGAGTGACACGCAATAGGGGAAAAGGTGTCTTGATAGTCCACCCCATATTTTTGGATGAATACACGAGCAACCAACCGGGCCTTGTATCTGTCCATTGAACTCATGCATGGTGTTTAATATTAAAATTCCACTTACTGCCAATGATAGAAGCACCTGGGGGAGCTGAGACGACACTCCACGTACTACGGGATTATAAAGCGGTCATCTCTTCTTCCATAGCAAGATGCCAAGGGTCACTCTGTAATGCCTCCTGATAGGAGCTCGGTATCTGTACCGCTGATAAGGCAACAACAAATCTATGAAAGTCCTCAGATAGCCGCATTAGAGAGACATGAAAGGAAAGAGGATGCATCGTACATGCATGTCGCTTCCATCATAGAAAAATAGGCACATCCAGGTCAACTGTATCCTTAGAAATAGTATCATCCAGACCATCCTGCGCACTCAAATCACCAGTGCCATTAGTAGAACTCAAATGCCCAGGACATACCTTGGGTGTGCTGGAAGTTGGTGGAGGCACATGAGCACGAGGCCGGTGCTAGTAAACCTGAGGAAAGAAAGTAGGTGTGACACGAGATGTAGGTGGTTGTGGAGGATGTGGTGGTGGTAGAGTAAGAGAGATAGGAGGTGGTGGCATGAAAAACTCTTCTCCACTCTCTGAAGAAATGAATTTGTCACTTGTAGGAGAGAAATATATGATGGATTCAAAGAAGGTGATATCTGCACAAACATAATACCATCGTCGGGCAGGGTCAAAGCAACGATACCCCTTTTGGATCTTAGAAACACACACTTGACTGCTCTAGGAGAGAGCTTGTCAAGCCCTGGAGTCATCTGATGAGCAAAAGCAACGCAACCAAAAACACGAGGTGTAAGAGAAAAGAGACCCTTCTCGGGAAACACAATCGAGAATGGAATCTTTTCCCCCAGAATCGATGAAGGCATACGATTCACCAAATAACACACAGTGAGAACAACGTCCCCCCAGTATGATTAGGGAGCACAACTCTGAATTAGAAGAGTCCAGGTGACATCCAAGAGATGACGATGTTTCCTCTTAGCCACCCCATTCTGTTGGGACGTATAAGCACATGATGTCTAATGCACAATACCATACGATTTAAGAAATTGATAAAGTTGTGTACTACATAATTCAAGTGCATTATCATAATGTATATACTTGACATTTGCAGAAAAGACGTTCCTTTTTTCATTAATAAAAGACTGAATGATAGGACGAGCATCAGACGACTTGTTCTTAAGCAGAAAGATCCATGACAATCTAGAAAACTCATTAACAGCAACAAGATAAAATCGATGTTCCTGAAGATCAGTAACATGACTGAGATCCCAATTATCCACAAGAATAAACTCAAAAAGACCATGACTACTTTGACCCTGACGACTCTAGAATGTGGACCTATGATGCTTCCCAAGCTAGCAGGCCTCGCACTGGAAAGTAGAACGAGGAGAGTTTTGAGGAAGAACATAACACAACTTTTGCAGAGGAAGATGACCAAAACTGAGATGCCACGTATACAGAGAGACAGATCCAGTGTGAAGAGAGGAGACAACAACATACAGAGATTGCACAAGTCTGTATGGGCTTCCTTACTCACGGCCAGAACCAATCATCCTGCTCGTTAGAATGTCCTGAAACACAAGAGCAGAGAGGTCAAATATGGCACGACAATGCAAATCCTTGGTGATTTGACTAATAGATAATAAATTCATAGAGAATTCAGGAGCGTATAGAATATTCTGAAGCCGCATTTCAGGTGTTAACTGCATCTCCCCCTGACCAGTAATGGGGGAGTGTATCCCATCAGCTATCACCATAGATATGCCTGACTGAGTCGAGCTGTAGGTACTGAATTGACCTCTGTTGACTGAGTTGGGCTATGGGTACTGAATTGACCTCTGTCATCATAGAGGTGATGGGATGCTCTTGAATCCATGATCGTCTCTGACAAGTCTGCCATGTAACAACTAGTAAAGCATATGTTGTACCTGATGTGGATGTAGTGGATGAGGCTGCTACCTCTGAAGATCCCGACTGTGAGCTAGTTGACCCGGGAGACGACATAATCTCCATGAACTATGCAACTAACTCATTAAACCTCTGGTCATATGTGACAGAAGAACTGCTACCTTGCTGGATCTGTTCTTCCATACGTGCTGAGGCAGGAAATCCATGCTTAGAATAGTATGTTTCCTCTGAATGACCTGGCATGTGGCAATAAGTACAAGCCTGACGAGGAGGTCTACTTCTGCCTCCTCTTCTACGTCCTCCCCGGCCATGGAACTACCAAGTGCTCCCCCTACCACGGGATGTTTTCATGGCTGAAGAAGTCTAAGACATGGAAGAACCACCAAAAGATATGGAGAGTCTGCTCAGCCGGCGATATGCCTCCTCCATAGGAGGTATAGTGGCATCGGTAAGAATCTGTGCTCTACCTGCAAGTGGCTAAATTAAGCTAATACAGTGAATTACAACGGAAACTAGATGCAAGAAATAAAATCCTAAATTCTAAGCTACCTAGAAAGTGTCTAAAATCACCTCGAGTGGTGTAGGGCCACAAGATAGACCTCGCGACGGAGTTGGTCGTCGGAGATGGTTGGAAGCCGCCTAAGACATGCTTGATTATGTCGTCGAGAAGCTGGAGGAGCTCCTATCACGGGCTTCGATCCAGAGCTCGCAAGAGGAGAGCCAAAACGACCAAAGGAGGTTCAAACGGAGAAGGCAGTCGGAGGACTGTTATGTACTGGCATGGTTGAGATGCTCCATAGATCGAGAAAATGGTAGTGATGCAGTGCTTCTCATTCTAAGGAAATCAACAGGAGTGTATGTACAATGAACGAGGAAGAAAATCATTGAAGGAATTGAGGCGGATTGGTGAAAGGAACAACGGGGAAAATATCGAGAAGAAGGGTAGACTCTATGTCTGACACAGCGTAGGGGGAAGTCAGAGGAGTAGACCATCGGTCAACTTCAGACTCCACCTAGTTGGTCCACGTCAGAGGAATTGACAGTCGGTCAGCTCCAGACTCCACCTAGTTGGTCCACGTGGACCAACCAGAAAAAACCTAGCCTAAAAAGATTGAAGAATAAATATTAAATATAAAAAATTATCTAATTTAAGTTATAAAATAAAAAATATGCATTATTTTCTAAAGAATTTTATTATGTTTTTTATTTATTTTTTAGAGGTATATAATTACAAGTTACCTTTTAGGCTTAATTATACATATATTCATCTATATTGTGTCTTTTATTTTTATTTTGTAATTTTAATTTTATTATTTTAGATTATTATTTTATAAAATTATAAATTATTTTCAGATACTTAAATATAATTTTATTATATTTTTCGTAAGTAGTATATACACTTAAATAAATAGGTATATTATTTTATATAGGTATAGTTATAGGTATTTCATCTTTGTGTTTTATATACATATTTATTTTAGTATTTCTTTATATTTTTATTCCAGTTATGTATATATATTATAAATAATATCTACAAAATTATAAAAATATAAAATTACAAAAAATGATATGAATAAATAAAATGAATATTTTAATCGAGTATACTATACAATAGGGATTCAAAACCTAACTTTCACATTTTAATTCCAAAAATATGAAACCACCTTCATTAAATAGTTTATTAAAAGTTATATACAATTAAAGATGATTTTGATATATTTCGAGCTTTTATCAGGGAGATATGGGTTTAGGAAGTTGGGATTTTGGAAATTTATTTTGAGTTCAATCATGTATGTTATACATGTAAATAGATAACACACTTTTGTCTTACTTTCTCTCTTTGATTCATTTTTGTTTGAGAATGAAAATTAGATTTTGATTGGGACAATTAAGGTTACATCGACACTTGTTTACTTTATTTATTTTAATAATCTAAAAGCCCTCAAAGTCTTGAATAATCAACCATATATCTCTATCACAAGTAGCATCTCTTCTCACTCTTACGTTTCCTTGGACATCTAATAAAAATATATAACAATTATATTGCTATTATCTATTCATTTTATAAATAACAAAAACATCTTCATGAAAATCAAGAATTAAAAAAACTATTATATGCACATCTTTGTGCATATTATCCCTAGGATCAAGTATTGCTCGTTATTCATGAACATTTGGAATGCATTCACTAATATCTTCACCTTTAGTTTCATATATCCGGCACCATCTGAAGGTTTTTGTCCAAGCCATTGCTATTCTTCTTCACTATGCAACTATTGCGTGCTATAAAACGAAATCCACAGTTAACTTGTTTAATAACTAAGTACACTAACATGTACGATTATAAACTCAAGATGTTCAACTCAAGAGAATTAATAGTATTTTGAAGAGATCTCTAAAAAAGTAAACATGCACCAACTTGCACCAACTTGAGCACAAACCAAATCATAAGATAATAGTCACCTTTGTACGGTTGGAATCCAACCAGTGGTTCACCGATTTGCAAACAATGTATACATATACATATCCAATGGATAGCTCCTGTTGCTTATTCAACATGGGGCACATCTCTCATTTAAACTCTTTACATTTAAATGGGGCCACATTTTAGGGGATATTTGATTTGTATCCATTTGTATCCTGTTGCAATTCCTTATCTGATGGTCCACACTGGTGTGTGATGCCTCCGACAATTAGATGAGTTGATCGACCTTGTAAGTACTGAGTTGCATCGTTATGTATGAGGAATGGATGAAGTCATGTTAATCTTAATTATAATTGAGTTTGAGTTGTATTTTAAGCAGAGTTCTTGTGATATTAAGACTATAAGCTTGTATGTGTGCAATATATAAAGAAGGTGGAGACATGGCTTGAAAATTCATCGTTTGTGTAACGTCCCGGGCTTAGGTCCCCGGTCCGTTATCGAGGAAAACTGGCCCTGACAACTTGTTGGGTTCGAGCCCAAATGGACCCGTTGACAACCACCCAAAATGCTTAAGCCTAAGTTGTCAAGTAGTAATCCCCACCACTTATATACCACACCCACACTTCGTGAGTTATCCATGTGGTACTATGTTTTGGGTTGGGATGTTACAACCTCCCCCACTTATATTCGCAACGTCCTCGTTGCGACATGGTCCATCACTTATTCCCAGTGATAGTGACGGCTGCACGCTCCGGGTAGCCATTTCCTCCAACCTCTTTGTAGGGGCGGCTCCACCTCTCGGGTAGCCCTTTCCACTATCAGAGGGTGTTCGGCTCTGATACCATTTGTAACGTCCCGGGCTTAGGTCCCCGGTCCGTTATCAAGGAAAACTGGCCCTGACAACTTGTTGGGTTCGAGCCCAAATGGACCCGTTGACAACCACCCAAAATGCTTAAGCCCAAGTTGTCAAGTAGTAATCCCCACCACTTATATACCACACCCACACTTCGTGAGTTATCCATGTGGTACTATGTTTTGGGTTGGGATGTTACAACTGTAATAACCACTAAAATAATATAGAAAATAATCTAATAAGTAATTTGTATAAAAAGATTTTTATTGATTTATTAAAAGAGAGTAAAAGGAAAGTGATGGGTGGTTAATTATTATCAATTCAATCCCTTTATTTCATGCATAGGACTTCTATATTTGGAAGAGATTTTTGCCCACGGCAAGAGATTGTGCTAATCTTACTGTTCATTTTTAATTGCATGAAAAGCACAAATGCAACCACTCATAATTGCCAAGAGAGAGAAAAATGAAAAGAGAGGGAGAGAAAGAGAGATGGGCGGTTATGATGGCCAATTCAACCCCATTGCTTCCGTGTAAGCTATCTATTTTTGGAAAGTTGCTTTGGGCATGAGAAGAGACGTGAGCCAATGGCATCTATTTTTGGAAGTTGATTGATTTGTGCATGAGAAGAGACGTGTGCCATTGTTTGTATTCATCTTAAAGAGAGAGAGAGAGAGACGAATGAAAAGAGGAAGATAGAGAGATGGGCGGTTATGAGGCTATTTCAATCCTCTCCTCCCATGCACGTGGGCTTCCTATTTAGGAATGGATGACTCTCTCTCTCCTTCCTTAATATAGGGAAAGATAAATAAATAGGTAGAGGTATAGATGAGAGAATGAGCGAACAAGAGATATTTAGAGAGGGACACGGGAATCCCTTCGTTTAGTGAAAGAGAAAGAGAGAAAGGGAGAGAACCAACAATCTGGTGAGCACCATTTTTGAGTCCGGTGACGACAACCTTTCCATCGACATCGAGTCTTCATCCGACAAAATCGGAGGCACGGCAATGTGGTCGGTGATGATCTGGATCTCGCGCAATCGAATCGTCATTGTGTATATTTTCGCATCATGAAGGTATGTGTCGAACACATAGGATTGTTACGATAGTTTTGTTCTATTGATTGTAGATGAACATATTCTATATTATGTTCGATAATAAAATTATTTAGCACAATCTTTTCTTTGCAATTATCCCTTAACCAATAGGATTCGACATTGTCTTGGATTCCTTAAGATATTTTGCCATAGGGATAAAATATTGATTCTATCTTTGCACGTGTAAGTATGTACATCCGTTGCATCTATTTACACGAATCTAGCTCTTAGAAAATGTCATTGATCAAACTTATTTGCAAATCGTCCAGATCTTGATTCATTACATATTTGTATCATACTTAGAGATTACCTTCTTGTGTCAATCTTTCCCTAGAACATTCCAATGTTGTGTACCGTGATACCTTAGGTTATACTCTATACTTAATGACGATAGTTCTATACAGCTCATTTTGTTCACGACCTTGAAGGGTATCCTTAAAACTTATGTGAAGAATCATTAGACGTAATCAATAAATAAAATATTTATATGTTGAATATGATGTAGTCATAAGAAAAGAGAATGCCATTTTGACCTTGTCGTAAATAGGATTTTGTTTCGTCCATATTAATATCTTTAAAAACATCATAATAATAATGTGTACAAACCATATAGACTATAGTTTTATTGTCTGCAACTTTAATACGAGGGATGAATATGTATTTAATTTCCCAACACATATGATTTGAAATGTAACGTCTCACGTTTATCCCTGGGTATAATATTTCAAGCCACCTCATCCAAACCATTATATATGTGACATTTATATCATTTCATGTAGATGACCTTTTATGGTTACCATAATGATGCATATGTATTGAAAATTACACCCATAACCTACGGGTATGTCTAACTATTCATAAATCTCATTGGCAGATATAATATGATTCACTTCCATAATATTGTGAAATTCTAGGAGACAGATCTTAGGATATTACTGTAAAGGATACACGACTGATTAGTCATCAGTAATAAATTGATTATTTTATGTTATAATATTCAATAGTTTATATTAATATGGTGGGTTCGAAAATTGTGTATTGTCATATAGTGTGATCATAAATGCATTATTACTGCAACTAAATGTATAGTATCCAAAAATCCAATCTGATATGATAATATGAAGTACCGAATAACTGTGTGTTACATGATTATATATTTCTACAATGAAGACCTATTTGATTAATGGAACCAAAAGGTTCGCATAGACCACTATTGTATGAGAAAGGAAATGTAATTAAAAAGAATTGAAATTTTTCTTAATAATGGCACTATAAAGGTAAGCGGAGCTAAGTGCTACACCTAAGGTGGGAGCCACCTCTAGAGTCCGTTTACTAAGAGCCTAAAGGGCAACACCTTCCGGGGGTGTCGGGTTCAGTAGAACCTAGTGGAAAGTCCACATATTGACTCAGCGCTGATGTCATCATGTTCTATGTAATGATTGAGTGACCGCTTGTGCCAGCGGTAAAAGCCACCAAAGCCGCCAATAAATTATGAGATAAGACAAATCTATCATGAATAAGCTAAGTGCTTATGTGGAAGCCAATTGCTTATGTGAAATGCTAAGTGTGTATGTGCATTTATGTGAAATGCTAAGTGTATATGTGTAAATATGTGAAGTGCCAAGTGTGTATGTGCATTTATGTGAAATGCTAAGTGTATATGTGTAAATATGTGAAATGCTAAGTGTGTGTGTGCATTTATGTGAAATGCTAAGTGTATATGTGTAATTATATCAAATACCAACTGCATATGTGCAAATGTTTGGAATGATAAGTGTACAGGTGCAACTACATGAATACTTAGGTGTATATATAATTATGTTATTGTTATGGGCATATGTGCAAATATGGTTAACCTTAAGGGCATATATGGAAAGTATGGTATGCATTGCATGAATACAAAAAGGATACCTTTTGTATGCATAATTATATTTATGAGTGATCCATATGATGCTATTGTATGACTACAGTCAAATATTATATTCATCATCATGAGGGTAATTTGGATTGATCATACCATGACACTACTTTGTGTATGATACGTTTTACGAAAAAGTATATAATTGTGATGATGGAAATGAGAACAAGGCAAACCTCATTTTTAGGATAAAATAAGGTCTTATATGTGATAATTCATAGAAATAGGTGCATGGGTGTAAATATAATTCCCTATATGTAATCATCCTTATGTAATTATTGATATTGTAGTTTTGGACAAGGGAAAATAGTGAAATCCACGCATATTATGTTATAATTAAGATCATATTTAAGGAATGTATCCATGGATAATGCATGTTATGAACATTATTACAGGTTGAGGAATATATAAACTTCATAAGGATCCATTGTGGAAAATATTTATCCAGCTAATGATCCGTGCATGGAGTTATTTGTATTAGCATAAGGAGACTTGATTGTTCGCTAGCTGGCTTGACCTTTCCTCGACACATACTGAGCGTTAGCTCATACCATATATTCTCGTGTTTTTATTGCAGGTCATGGTGAAAGTAAATTTAGCTGCAGTTAGAGACTTTGCGAGTCTTGAAGGAAGGATATCTTTGTGCCCACAGGAACAAAAGGATCTTGGTGTTGTATTAGAGATTGTACATAATTATGAATAAATGGGAGTTAAAGATGGTTCATATATATTATTTGTGATATCATTGATGATCGAGAGTAGCACTTGGATCTGACGTGGCATTTGGTATGTTTCCGCTGGTCACCGAAGATCCGGGCTGTTACAGGTGGTATCAGAGCAGTAGTTCCTCTGGGCATGAGATATCCATCGTAGATAGTGCAAGACCTTTAGTAGGAGAAAAAAATATGAGACAGAGAATTTAGCATGACCTCTACGTCTTTAGAATATAACATGAGTACTAAAAGACTGACCAATAGGGAGATAGTGCTAATCCTGGAGACTATTGATGGTCACATGGAGAAGAAAGTGATTTCTGTAGACCATATATACATAATTGTTTATTCGTGGGGAGACAGAAAACAAGAGTCAGACAAGTATTTTGCTATCAAATTCTCATCTGATGAAAGAAAAACTATTTGTTTTTTTAAAGAGAGTTTGTCATGTACGACCTTGGGATTTGGAAGCTGTATGAGTTTTGTTTTTATGATCTTATGACCATCATCTGAAAGATATATTGACTTCACTATAGCTCCCCTACCTGCTATTATACCCGTAAAAGAAAATGAGTTGGATGAGTTGAAATACAATTGATGGGACAACGAGATAATGGATTGGCGAGGCTTGGTATTTCATTGGAGTCTTGGAATTACTTATACCCTACTAACTATTGAATAAGCTTGCCATAAAGATAAAATATTTACTTCTTCGTAGATGATCAATCGAAATAAGAAGTTGTATTCTCCAATATTGACCTTTAGTTAGAATACCATTACTTTACAATTAAGAGTGTAGACATATCAAGGACTACTAAGAATCTCTAGTGATGCTTTTTGACCTTAGGTGTTAGTTACATTATGATGATGAGCCAAGTGTTTTGAGGTTACTTAGGAAAGTCTGTGTTGTTTGGTGTTGTGATATCTTAGACTCTTTACATACTATCAGTCAATTTATTGATATAGCAGTTAGACGATATTGATGTTGTTAAACTCAATTATGATCTTGCATGTATGGTTAGATTTGACCTTAGAACATGAGCCACTTAAGTTATTTAGGATACATGATTGTGGTCATCAGATCTAATTAACTTCATCGATCAAGACATTAGTGTTGGTTAGGATCCTCGTTTAATTATACCCAATAATAACTTTATGAATGTATATTAAAATTTCGATATGCTAGATGCAAGTAATAGATAGAATCCTTTTAACATATTGACATATCCCATCTTGAGTTAACAATGTCATTCTTTATATGTACCATAATCATCCACCTTGATTTACTATTTTCAGTGACTGACAACCGACAAATTGACCCTAGAAATTCCGACCAACAATTAGTTGGCTTAGTTACTGTTATCTCTGAGGTGAAGATATATTCTTATTGATTTGTTCATCTTACAATCAAGACCTAGAAGAAGGAAATAAGAGAACATAGGAATGAGATATGAGTTAAATATCATGAGTTTTTTTATAAGTCTCTTGAGCAGTAAATTTCGGGACGAAATTCTCTTTTAGTGGGGTAGATTGTAATAACCACTAAAATAATATAGAAAATAATCTAATAAGTAATTTGTATAAAAAGATTTTTATTGATTTATTAAAAGAGAGTAAAAGGAAAGTGATGGGTGGTTAATTATTATCAATTCAATCCCTTTATTTCATGCATAGGACTTCTATATTTGGAAGAGATTTTTGCCCACGGCAAGAGATTGTGCTAATCTTACTGTTCATTTTTAATTGCATGAAAAGCACAAATGCAACCACTCATAATTGCCAAGAGAGAGAAAAATGAAAAGAGAGGGAGAGAAAGAGAGATGGGCGGTTATGATGGCCAATTCAACCCCATTGCTTCCGTGTAAGCTATCTATTTTTGGAAAGTTGCTTTGGGCATGAGAAGAGACGTGAGCCAATGGCATCTATTTTTGGAAGTTGATTGATTTGTGCATGAGAAGAGACGTGTGCCATTGTTTGTATTCATCTTAAAGATAGAGAGAGAGACGAATGAAAAGAGGAAGATAGAGAGATGGGCGGTTATGAGGCTATTTCAATCCTCTCCTCCCATGCACGTGGGCTTCCTATTTAGGAATGGATGACTCTCTCTCTCCTTCCTTAATATAGGGAAAGATAAATAAATATGTAGAGGTATAGATGAGAGAATGAGCGAACAAGAGATATTTAGAGAGGGACACGGGAATCCCTTCGTTTAGTGAAAGAGAAAGAGAGAAAGGGAGAGAACCAACAATCTGGTGAGCACCATTTTTGAGTCCGGTGACGACAACCTTTCCATCGACATCGAGTCTTCATCCGACAAAATCGGAGGCACGGCAATGTGGTCGGTGATGATCTGGATCTCGCGCAATCGAATCGTCATTGTGTATATTTTCGCATCATGAAGGTATGTGTCGAACACATAGGATTGTTACGATAGTTTTGTTCTATTGATTGTAGATGAACATATTCTATATTATGTTCGATAATAAAATTATTTACCACAATCTTTTCTTTGCAATTATCCCTTAACCAATAGGATTCGACATTGTCTTGGATTCCTTAAGATATTTTGCCATAGGGATAAAATATTGATTCTATCTTTGCACGTGTAAGTATGTACATCCGTTGCATCTATTTACACGAATCTAGCTCTTAGAAAATGTCATTGATCAAACTTATTTGCAAATCGTCCAGATCTTGATTCATTACATATTTGTATCATACTTAGAGATTAACTTCTTGTGTCAATCTTTCCCTAGAACATTCCAATGTTGTGTACCGTGATACCTTAGGTTATACTCTATACTTAATGACGATAGTTCTATACAGCTCATTTTGTTCACGACCTTGAAGGGTATCCTTAAAACTTATGTGAAGAATCATTAGACGTAATCAATAAATAAAATATTTATATGTTGAATATGATGTAGTCATAAGAAAAGAGAATGCCATTTTGACCTTGTCGTAAATAGGATTTTGTTTCGTCCATATTAATATCTTTAAAAACATGCTAATAATAATGTGTACAAATCATATAGACTATAGTTTTATTGTCTGCAACTTTAATACGAGGGATGAATATGTATTTAATTTCCCAACACATATGATTTGAAATGTAACGTCTCACGTTTATCCCTGGGTATAATATTTCAAGCCACCTCATCCAAACCATTATATATGTGACATTTATATCATTTCATGTAGATGACCTTTTATGGTTACCATAATGATGCATCTGTATTGAAAATTACACCCATAACCTACGGGTATGTCTAACTATTCATAAATCTCATTGGCAGATATAATATGATTCACTTCCATAATATTGTGAAATTCTAGGAGACAGATCTTAGGATATTACTGTAAAGGATACACGACTGATTAGTCATCAGTAATAAATTGATTATTTTATGTTATAATATTCAATAGTTTATATTAATATGGTGGGTTCGAAAATTGTGTATTGTCATATAGTGTGATCATAAATGCATTATTACTGCAACTAAATGTATAGTATCCAAAAATCCAATCTGATATGATAATATGAAGTACCGAATAACTGTGTGTTACATGATTATATATTTCTACAATGAAGACCTATTTGATTAATGGAACCAAAAGGTTCGCATAGACCACTATTGTATGAGAAAGGAAATGTAATAAAAAAGAATTGAAATTTTTCTTAATAATGGCACTATAAAGGTAAGCGGAGCTAAGTGCTACACCTAAGGTGGGAGCCACCTCTAGAGTCCGTTTACTAAGAGCCTAAAGGGCAACACCTTCCGGGGGTGTCGGGTTCAGTAGAACCTAGTGGAAAGTCCACATATTGACTCAGCGCTGATGTCATCATGTTCTATGTAATGATTGAGTGACCGCTTGTGCCAGCGGTAAAAGCCACCAAAGCCGCCAATAAATTATGAGATAAGACAAATCTATCATGAATAAGCTAAGTGCTTATGTGGAAGCCAATTGCTTATGTGAAATGCTAAGTGTGTATGTGCATTTATGTGAAATGCTAAGTGTATATGTGTAAATATGTGAAGTGCCAAGTGTGTATGTGCATTTATGTGAAATGCTAAGTGTATATGTGTAAATATGTGAAATGCTAAGTGTGTGTGTGCATTTATGTGAAATGCTAAGTGTATATGTGTAATTATATCAAATACCAACTGCATATGTGCAAATGTTTGGAATGATAAGTGTACAGGTGCAACTACATGAGTACTTAGGTGTAATTATGTTATTGCTATGGGCATATGTGCAAATATGGTTAACCTTAAGGGCATATATGGAAAGTATGGTATGCATTGCATGAATACAAAAAGGATACCTTTTGTATGCATAATTATATTTATGAGTGATCCATATGATGCTATTGTATGACTACAGTCAAATATTATATTCATCATCATGAGGGTAATTTGGATTGATCATACCATGACACTACTTTGTGTATGATACGTTTTACGAAAAAGTATATAATTGTGATGATGGAAATGAGAACAAGGCAAACCTCATTTTTAGGATAAAATAAGGTCTTATATGTGATAATTCATAGAAATAGGTGCATGGGTGTAAATATAATTCCCTATATGTAATCATCCTTATGTAATTATTGATATTGTAGTTTTGGACAAGGGAAAATAGTGAAATCCACGCATATTATGTTATAATTAAGATCATATTTAAGGAATGTATCCATGGATAATGCATGTTATGAACATTATTACAGGTTGAGGAATATATAAACTTCATAAGGATCCATTGTGGAAAATATTTATCCAGCTAATGATCCGTGCATGGAGTTATTTGTATTAGCATAAGGAGACTTGATTGTTCGCTAGCTGGCTTGACCTTTCCTCGACACATACTGAGCGTTAGCTCATACCATATATTCTCGTGTTTTTATTGCAGGTCATGGTGAAAGTAAATTTAGCTGCAGTTAGAGACTTTGCGAGTCTTGAAGGAAGGATATCTTTGTGCCCACAGGAACAAAAGGATCTTGGTGTTGTATTAGAGATTGTACATAATTATGAATAAATGGGAGTTAAAGATGGTTCATATATATTATTTGTGATATCATTGATGATCGAGAGTAGCACTTGGATCTGACGTGGCATTTGGTATGTTTCCGCTGGTCACCGAAGATCCGGGCTGTTACAGTTTGTGGTTCGTCCTTCTTGATGTTGCTCTCCTTGCACCTACTTGGAAAGGTTTTTGCATCTTTTTTGCTTGATCTACTTAACTTTTTGCGCCCAGATCTGTTGGGTTACCATTCAAAGTCAAACCATGCATGGTCTTGTAATAACCTTTATAAACTCTTGTGTGTTACATTCTAGCTCGCACTTTTCTTATTCGATGAATGGATTGTCGTTGCATCCACACCGCCACAACGTAATAGATAAAGGAGGGAACTGAGACTCGCTCTTCTTTTAGTCTACTTTCTTTTCTACTGATCGTGAGAGGTGATCAACTTGACATTCAATTGCAACGGTGACTGGTGCAGACGAAACAAAGTTATCGATATTTGTACAGTTAGAGGCCATCTAACAATATTGAATTCTGCTGCAGTGCTGTGGGGACAAGCACAAGCACATGGAGAACATGAGCAAAGGGAACTGTTCATCTCAATTAATGGAGACCCCCAACCACATCATACCAAACCTCATTAACTAGTTAGCAAACAAGCTGATGTATAGCAGCAACCCCTGCTCATTTCACTTCATTGTTCACATGAGATGGCAGCAAGTAGGAAGAGGGGGATTGGTTCTTAAAGATTGTTACACATCAACTCCCAAAAATTCAAAAGCCCAATAATAATTGGGAAGATACATAAGATAAAGTCAAAAGAAAGGACAATAATCATGTAAATCATGGCAGCCATCTAATAAGAGTAGCATTAATCAAATTAAGCACAATCGAGAACAACCATCGTAAGGAATGCAAGGGGACTTGGTCCACTTGTGAAGGTGCAACGTAAATATGAAACTAGTGTCACTTCCCTTCTGTAGATGCACTAGAGATGGGGGATAGAATTGGAAATAATTTTTGGATCTTTTATCATTTTGCAAATTGATCTCTCTATCTGGAGTTAGATACCATATGAATGCTCATCTATAATTCTCATCTGGATACCTGGAGTTGAGGTAAGGATGTTATTTCTAGACTCTAGATGATAAAAGTTTTCAAACTAAAGAACAAAGGGGGACTAAAGTATCTTATACCAATAGCACTATATTGAGCTACCATGCATGTTCCCCACCGATGCTCATACAATTTACTTGTATTTTAACTTGTATAAGAAATAAAACACCATATTAAAAAAAAGGACACTCAACTAGACACTATTCAACAAAACTACATTTTTATAGATAGTTTTTGTAGGTAACATACATGTGAACACCAAATATCTATGATAACACACTTAGAAATTAACCTAAGCTAATATAATGTGACCACTAGTTTGATATACATTTTGCTAGCCAGTGGCAACTTCTACAATGGATAGAGATTCTGTAACGTTCCGGGCTTAGGTCCTCGATCCGTTATCGAGGAAAATTGGCCCTAACAACTTGTTGGGTTCGGGTCCGATTAGACCCGTTGACAACCATCCAAAATGCTTAAGTCCAAGTTGTCAAGTAGTAATCCCCACAACTTATAAACCACACCCACACATCGTAAGTTTTAGATGTGGCACTATGGTTTGAGGGTATGAGATGTTATAACCTCCCCCATTTATATTCGCAACGTCCTCGTTACGACATGGTCTATCATTTATTCCCAGTAATTGTGCCGGTTGCACGCTCCTGGCTTAGGTCCTTTCGGGTAGCCCTTTCCACTATCAGAGGGAACCCACTCTGATACCATTTGTAACGTTCTGGTCTTAGGTCCTCGGTCCGTTATCGAGGAAAACTTGATCTAAAAACTTGTTGGGTTCGAGCCCGATTAGACCCATTGACAACCACCAAAAATGCTTAAGCTCAAGTTGTCAAGTAGTAATCCCTACAACTTATAAACCACACCCACACGTCGTGAGTTTTAGATGTGACACTATGTTTTGAAGGTATGTGTGTTATAGATCCAAATTAGTGACATGCCACCAATTTCTTGCAACACCTTCCTAAAATATGCAAAAAAACTACATATGATTCATGTGGCAAAGGAAATGGACAAAATTAAGAATGCACTTCAGAAAAATCCCAGGAGAACACTCAAGGTAATATCGTATACATGAAATTAGATGAAGTTTGGTTTTGTTCATTTATTTTTCGAACTGAACTTAAGTTGATCATCATGGGAGGCAAGATGCAATCTGTCACTTCTGTGCCCAAGAGAATCTGCAATAATGTAAGTAAGAATAATATGTCCACCAATTCTACAATTAGGAATAATCCAACAATTTCAAACAAATCCTGTAATTCTGAACAATCTCACAACTTAAAGCAAATCCTACAAATCCCACCAAATAAACAAACATGAAGATTCACCAAAAAAATCCAGTCAGATCATTAAAAATTTTTCAAATCACTTTCAAAAATTGAGATCCAAGGAAAACTAAGATCGATCAAAACTTTAGCAATGCGAGTAACATGTACTCTCTCAGTCCTCCATGGATTTGAACACCAACACAACCTCGAGGATTGAAGCATGAGACTTTGATCCTAACCTTAAATCATAAACTCCAAGTCAACCTGGTGCTTTCGACTCCATTGCTGTGGAACCTAGTGCTCCTGACTCGTGCGTTATAATAGAATCCTCAATCTCAACCTATGTGTGTGTGAGGGACGATACTGTGATAGCATGAGAGCAGTGATTATGTACCATTAGATTATGTTCTCTCTCTTGATTGATTGCAGGAGAGAGAAGAGCAGAATCTAGTGGTCCAGACTCACTGCGCTCATGCTCTCTCATAGTTTGTCTCTCACAGGATCAGCCCTCACACATACACACACGCGCGCGCGCGCCCACACACAAATATATATATATATATATATATATATATATATGGGTCATATGTGACTGCCCCCTAGGGGCAGCCAACATGGCTGCCCCCGCCTTATTTGGGCGATTTTTTTTTATTTTTTTGAAAAATAACACCATGTACATTCATCCCTATATCCCTCCTATATACCATTCGAATTTCGTCAGAAACAGAGACTCCTACGGCCTCCATCCGGACAGTAATTTTTTAACGGTAACAGGATTTTTTTAAATCGATATCATCGAGATGGAGGCCGTAGGAGTCTCTGTTTCTGACGAAATTCGAATGGCATATAGGAGGGATACATGGATGAATATACATGGTTTTATTTTTCAAAAAAAAATAAAAAAGAGGCCGAAAAATGGGGTGGGGGCAGCCATGTTGGCTGCCCCCAGGGGGCAGCCCCATTTTTTCCATATATATATACCCCTATGGGCAACCAACATGGTTGCCCTGTCACATTTTTTGTCGATTTTTTTTATTTTTTTGAAAAATATCGCCATGTATATTCATCCCTATATCCCTCCTATACACCTTTCGAATTTCGTAAGAAACAAAGACTCCTACAACCTCCATCCAGATAGGGTCGATTTTAAAAATATCGCGACTGTTAAAAAATGACTGTATGGATGGAGGCCATAAGAGTCTCTATTTCTGACGAAATTTGAATGACATATATGAGGGATATAGGGATGAATATACATGATGATATTGTTTCAAAAAAATAAAAAAACTGCGAAAAATGAAGTGTGATAGTCATGTTGGCTGCCCCAAGGGGCAGCCCTATTTTTCCCTATAATATATATTGGGAAAATATGTATTCCCCCTAAGGGGAGCTAATTACTTAGCTCCCCCTACCTCATTTTTCACGTATTTTTTTTATTTTTTTGAAAATAAAAACCGTGTAAATTCATTATTACATCCCTATATTATGTCATTAAAATTTCATGCGAAACAGAGATTCCTACAGCCTCCATCCAAATGGGGTCGATTTAAAAATCATGTGACCATTAAAAAATGACTGTCTTGATAGAGACCATAGGAGTCTCTGTTGTAATTAAACCCCGAAGATTATGCAAAGGTTGTAATATGATGGCGCACCACGATACTCAAAATTACCCACATAATGCAAAAAGAAAAGGTACGATTAGATTATTACATTTGGAGTTTTATTGACATGATATACATTAAATACTTAATTTCGTCTATCTTTTATTTGTAGGTATATCAAAATCTGTAATGGAAGATGTTGAAATACCTAAATAAGGCTTTCAAATTGATGAAACACTTCATGCTTTTATTCAGCTATATTATTTAAAAACTGTGGAAGAGAACTGTTACTCTATATTTCTTTTAATTCTTACACACATTTGCATCTTATAATGTAATTTGACTTTTTTTTGTTGGGACACGATACATGGAATATTTATAGGATTTCAACAATTATGGAGATAAATATTGCTTTTGCTTTACATTTCTTTTCATTCTTATATACATTTGCATCTTAGTAATTTATTTTTTTCTTCTCATATTGATGAACAATAATGAGAGAGAGAGAGAGACATAAGGTATAAATATGGGAGACAACCGTGCTTGATGTACAATAATGAGACAGGAGACACATTGGGTATAAATATGGGAGAGAGAGAGAGAGAGACATAAGGTATAAATATGGGAGACAACCGTGCTTGATGTACAATAATGAGAGAGAGAGAGAGAGACACAGTGGGTATAAATATGGGAGGGAGCCGTGCATGATGAAGATTGTGATTGAGATCGGATATGAGAGAGAGAGCGAGTAGTGCATGATGTGAATTAGAATTGTATATCAATCCCGTGAGAGGGGTGCGCCCTGAAAGGTTGTTGGAGGCAGCATGACAAGGCGTATCAAGAAATCGATGGCATATATTGCGGGCACTCTAGACATGACGTCAATAGTTGTTGCGGGAAGCGCACAAGAGCGCACACCCGAGAGAGTGCATAGGATCGGCTCCCTCCCCCCTCTCTCTAGATATATGTATGTATGTATGTAGGGTTAAATTGGGCTGTCCCGTTGGAGTAACCAATTTGGCTATTTCCACCTCTATTTTCCCCTTATTTTTTTTATTTTTTTGGAAAATAAAAATTTGTAAATTCATCATTATATCCCTCTAAAATTCTATTAAAATTTCGTCAGAAACAGAGACTCCTATAACCTCCATCCAAAAAAGGTCGATTTAAAAAATCCTACGACCGTTAAAAAAAATAGCGTCTGGATAGAGGGCCTAAGAGTCTCTGTTTCTGACGAAATTTTAATTGAATGTTAGAGGGATATAGTGATGAATATACAAAATTTTATTTTCCAAAGAAATAAAAAAATGAGGGAAAAATAGAGGTGGGAGTGGCCAAGTTGGCTACTCCCAGGGGCAGCCCCATTTTACCCATATGTGTAAGTGTGGGGGGGGAGATGGAGCTGCCTTCTGGGGACAATCAACATGACTGCTCCACTATAAGAAAATTGACCTAAAGCAATGAATAATTTAATATTCGTTGTCATATCTTCTATATTTAAATATATAAAAACAAATATTATTCGCTACTTGCTTTTTAAATTCGCAACGAATAATGATATTCGTTGTTATATTCCTCGCAACGAATCATATTACGATAATTATTCGTTATTGTTTTCTTCTAATTGTTGCTAAATATGACAACGATTATCATGAATTTTAACGAATAATTCAACAAAAAAATCGTCATTTTCAACAAAAAAATCGTCATTATATGGACCTTTAACAACGAATATGATATTCGTTGTTAATACAAGTACAAAAGATCATTTGGCAATGAATAATATTTATTGTTATATCTTTAACATCGGAAGATAGCAACGAGTATTCAAATTATTCGTTGCCTTAGGTCCAATTTTTTGTAGTGCCCCTACCCTATTTTTCACAATTTTTTTATTTTTTTGAAAAATATTACCATGTATATTCATCCCTATATCCCTCTTATATGCCGTTCGAATTTCATCAAAAACAGAGACTCCTGTGACCTCCATGTAGACATTTATTTTTTAACGGTCGCGGGGTTTTTTAAGTCGACCCCACCTGGATGGAGGCCGTAAGAGTCTCTGTTTCTGACGAAATTTGAATAGCATATAGAAGAGATATATGGATGAATATACATGATAATATTTTTCAATAAAATAAAAAAAAATTGTGAAAAAAAATGAGATTTGTCAACCTCATTTTTTCATTATATATATAGGGTAAATGGAGCTGCCCCCAGGGAGTAGCCAACTTGGCTACTCCCACCACTATTTTCCCCTCATTTTTTATTTTTTTGGAAAATAAAAATTTGTATATTCATCATTATATCCCTCTCACATTCTATTAAAATTTCGTCAGAAACAGAGACTCCTAAGCCCTCCATCCAGACATCATTTTTTTAACGGTCGCAGGATTTTTTAAATCGACCATATTTGGATGGAGGCCGTAGGAGTCTCTGTTTCTGACGAAATTTTAATGGAATGTGAGAGGGATATAATTATGAATATACAAATTTGTATTTTCCAAAAAAATGAGGGAAAAATAGGGGTGGGAGTAGCCAAGTTGGCTACTCCCTGGGGGCAGCCCCATTTACCTCATATATATAATATATATATAATATATATATATATATATATGTGTGTGTGTGTGTACATGTATATATATATCACCGCCCAATAATAATTTCACAGAAATATAATATCCATACCGTGCACACTATAACATAGGCAATATGTCATAAGTTCAAAATACCCGTGGTCGTCAACTGCTCATTCTTCTACTACTATTTTTCCCAAAATTTGAAGGGGGAAAAACTTAATAAATGGAAGCGGGCAGATCTTCTACTATGCATCAGACCTAATAAGTGCCATCTTCTTGCACTATTAATACATGAGCAATACATTAATCGACATCCCGAGCGTGACTTTTCTTTCTTACACCAGTGCACGGGGGTCAATATTGTAATTTACGCAGACAAGAATCCCTACAAATAGTCCAAACCTCGAAGAGTTGTGCTGCAACCCTATGCATCCATGAGCCCCTTGGCCGTCCTCCTTGTGCTAGCCGTCGCAGCAATCGCCCTTCGTCGATGGCTACATCCATCCTCGACAGAAAGCAAAGGGGATGAGCCGCGGTGTCGCCGCCGCCACCCGATCGGAGGGACTGTGTTCCACCAGTTATGGAACATTAAGAAGCTCTATGATTACCACACGGAGATCTCGCAACGGTATAGTACGTTTCGATTCCTCGGCTTCTTCGTGGACTTTGTCTATACCGTCGAACCGGCCAACGTCGAGTACATCCTCAAGACCAACTTTCTTAACTACGGCAAGGTGAACACTCAATTCAAGTACCAGCTCCTCATGTTTTTAGTCCTTGTTTTCAATACACTAATACCGAGCTTATATTAAGCATTAGAAGAGGTCGTGCCAGTCCCCTTTGTTTATCCGAGAAAGCTGAAAACTTAATCAACTATATAACGATAAGTGTCATAGTATTACATAGTCTACGATTTACATATTTGACCTTTCCAGTTAGCCCATAAAGATCTGACACCTTTCGTCATATATGTATGTATGAGTATATAGGGTTTAATATGGCTAGTTTTGGTTTCTTCCACCAATATTTTTTTATTTCTTAAAGTATTTTCAAAAATTATTTTCGAGGATTCAATAAGTCCACTGGATGATGACATCATATCATTCAAGTTCTTGTAAAAATATATTGTTAACCCGTCCATCTAAAAGCGATCAATTTCAATAGGTCTAAGACTGTTAAATTTGACAGGTTTAATAGATGGGTACCATGTAGTGATCTAAATACCGACATGTGTTTTCAAAAATACTTTAAGAAATAAAAAAAGGATGAGGGTAGCTAAATTGGCTCCCCAAAGGGTAGCCTTATTAAGCTCATGTGTATGTGTGTATTTTATGTATGCATATATGTATATGTACTACAAAAAAATTTGAGCTATAGTGACGATTTTTTCAAATTCTGCCATTAAATTAGTCATTGTTAAATATATAATGATGATATTATTCATTGCGAAATGATTTTTTTGTACTCGAAATTAGCGACGAATATCATATATGTTGTTATATCATTAACAACGGTCCACATAGCGATGCTTTTTCGTTGCTATTTTTCAAACTTCTAATTAATCGTCGCTAAATTTCGAACTAAATATATAACGACGATTAGTTGATATTTTGAAAAATAGCAATGGATAAGCGTTGCTATATGGACCGTTGCTAGTAATATAACGACATATATGATATTCATCGCTAATTTCGAGTATGAAAACTCATTTCGCAATAAATAATATCGTCATTATATATTTAACAATAGCTAATTTAGTGACGGATTTTGAAAAGTCATCACTATAGTTAACTTTGTTGTAGCGCTGTGTATATGTATGTATGTATATGTATGTGTGTATATGTATATATATTGTGTATGCGGGCATGCGCATGAACAATTAAACACACGTACATACATTGTATATATACAGGGAAAGATCATATGTATGTTAAACACCCAAGAAATTGACAAAGTTGGAACAATGATAGTGCCATATAAAGATCTACTAGATAATAATAATAATATGGACTAATGATGATAATATAACAAAAGCTACGGTTACGGTGATAGAGTGACCATGTTTCATAAATGTGGATGTTTGCATCAGCATAGATAAATGAATGCTCAACCATAACTTCCCAATTTGGCTTTATATTAAAGATGACCGATACCATCTATAGACGAGTGTTTTAATCGTGGTTGAGATGCCACGAAAACACAACTAGTACATGATAACGAGGTGGACCTCTCGGGTGACGGAGACGGTGGTGCTTAATTGGGAATGATTAGAGTCTTTGCTATTTTTTAAAATTTCAACTAATTTTGATTTTTGGGATTTTTAGCCGACAGACCTTATAATCGTTGTCAATTACCTTTACGACCTTTGAAACATCGATATTCCTCCTTCAATCCCATAAACTTACTCCGTCTTACCCCACAAACCCTAGTGTTAAATTGGCACATCTAGAGTAATTTTCCTTGGGTTAAAAATAAGTTAATCTAACCAATCCGCAATCGGACGGCTAGAATTAATCAAGATAAGAAAGAAATCCTTCTTCCTTGCGGCGGGGCTCGACCTGGAGGAGGTTGGCGGGGCGCGGGGCTCATCCTCGACGAGGGTGGAGGGGAGGAGGTTGGCGGGGCATGAACTCCTCGGCGGCGGGCCGCCGCTCGATCTGGCGGATGTTGGCAGGGCTGGGGGGGTGGGGAGGTGATGAATACTCATTCATCACTCTTTATTCTTATATTTTAGCTACAAAAACCTTTGCAAATGCATGTATATGTCTGTAAATACAAATAATTACCAAAAGCATGCATTGTGTAAAAAGTTATAATTAGCATGTTTTTGTGCAAAAATAAAGAATAAAGAATAAAAAGAAAAAGAGGGAAATATTTAGAATAAATATTGAGCAACCTAATCCCAAGGGAGGGCTCAGCATGGACCTGACCGCATAAAAGCAAAAGTAGAGAGAGATAGGGGCTCATGTGTGTAAATATACCTGTAAATATAATAAGAATATTTTCCTCTAAAAAAATAGAATAAAATAGGTTTGTATATATTTGTAAATATTTATAAATACAAAATCAAAACAAAAATTGAAAAATTAAAAAGAAAAATATTCCTTGTACATACACCCACACCTACGTTTATTTCACCCTAAATAAATAAATTAAAATTCCCAAAATTTTGTAAATACTCTATCTTTTATGATGTAAATAAATAAAAAAACAACAAAAACAAAAACAAAATAAAAAGAATAAAATTAAAACCAAAAATAACTTTGTAAGTATACCATGTATATACATGTACATATCTATTTATTTCATCCTTGTTTATAAATAATAAAAATAAAATAAAAATACCTTTTTATTCCTAATTTTATGCTATAAATAAATAAAATATAAAATAGGGATAAAAATGTATAAAAATAACTAATTAAAAATCAAAAATCAAAACCCTATATTGTAGATATACCTATATATATAGCTCTATTATGTAAATACCCTATTTTTATTTCAAAAAAATAACTAAAAATCACAAAAAATAGAAAAAAATTAAAACAAATATTTTTCATGTTTTAAGTTTTCTTTAATTCGGCCATTTCCTATTTTATTTCTAATTTCTAAATCATTTTGACGTGGCTGATTCTCATTGGTCCACGGGGATGTTGACCTCCCGGTCAACTCCCCCCTGTGGACCACTTCTCACGGGTCGTGACGCCCGAACCGATTTCTCAGATTTTTCACGTCACAACCCGACCTCCGTCTACCCAAACCTCGGGTCCCTCTCGTTCGTGCCAGATCTGACACCCTCGCCGGGATGCCCGCCTCGGGGTCCGCGCTCTGAGCTGTCCAACACGATCGATTCTAGCCGGACCCCTGGCAGTATAAATCTCGAGCTCCGCCTCCCATTTCCGCATCTTTGGCTCGTCATTTCTCCACCCAGTGATCTCCATCACCCTCGCGAGAGTGACAGCTCGCCCCGGTGGTGTAGCAGCGAGGCAGAGCGTGCTCGAACCACTGATCCGGCGTCCTAGCACCGCCGTGCTCCGCCTGAAGGTTGAGCTCAAGCCTCGGGCCTCGACGACCCGCGAGGCGACGACCCAGAGCTTCCACAGCTCACGCCTAGTCGAACCATCTACCCAGGTAGCTCTCTTTCCCTTTCTATTTCTCGAATTTCAGTTTTGCCCCAAATCGACCCATCGTCGTTCCCCTTCGATTCCGGCCATCTCCGCCCTCGTCGCGATCATCGAACCATCCTATCACGTTCTCCTTCTCCTCGCGTACGTTCTCCGCCCCTCCATTCAACCCAGCTCGCACAGGAGCAGGGGTTTCGAGCTCCACCGCCGACACCTCGCCGGAGCTCGACCGCCCCACCGCACAAACCACTTTCACCCCCACTTACTGGGTCGAGGCAACTTGCCCTTGACCCGCGAGCCTGCTGGTGTGTTTTGCAGGGACATCTGAGCCCATCTGAGGGCTTGGACCATTTGAAGCAGCTGCTCGACCTCCGTCGGCCTCGCCTAAGCTCCCCGGACCTCCGTCGAGCCATCGGAGGGTACCAGTCGACGCAGGAGCCCAAGACAATCCTTCCCCAATCTCCAGCTGCCCGCGAGGAGGACCCTAGCGCGTACACGATCCCGGCGAAGCTCGCCGGCGTACTTTTCTTCGTCCATCCTCCAGAGACGTCCGATCATCCCTCCTGATCCAGGTCGTCATCCAGCCGTTCATCTGAGGAGCAACAGCTGCTGTAAATCATCCGGAGGAGAGATCGTGGCCATCAGATCAGTGAGGGCTTCCCACGTGCTTCGTAGCCGTTTGATCGACCACGTGGCGAGGCCCCAGCCGTCGATCAGCACCGAGGACACCAGCGTTGGGCGCCACCTTTCCCCAACCGTCGATCAGCACACGTGGCGCCCATCTGACGATCGACTTAATAAAGGGTAATTTACCCTTAGGCCCTTCTCTTTTTAGTAGTTTGCTTTTAGTCCTGTAAATAGTTTTAAACTTTTATTTCCGTTAGGTAATTTGCACTTTGGACCCTGTCATTTCTTGCATTTACATGTATGCCCCTGTGTGTAGTGGATCACATGCGTCGACATGTGTTTTGTTGGGATATTTGCATGTTTAGCCTTGTATTTCTAGGGTGTTAATGAATGAATGAAACTTCTTAGTTAATTGCATATATACCCCTGTGCGTGTTGAATTTGTGCATGTGCGTTATATTTTGGGTATTTTACAGTAAGTCCCTTGGACTTTTGGTACCTGTTACCAATTAGTCCGAGAACCTTATTTTCATTGCAATTAGGTCCCTGTGTGCCCAAGACACGCGCCTCGCACGTGACTTCTTGGAAATTTTGCACCGGACCCCCTGGAACTCCTCCTATTTGCGTACATGTCCATGTGCACTGTACCTTGGTTTTGATTTTTAATAAAATATCAAACTAACTCCAAATTCAACGAAAATTGGACACATGGCTCCTGCCATGGTGTAAAATTTTCTAGAATTTTTGGAGACATTTTTTATTTCATTTAATATTTTAAAAAATTCAAAAATAAGCTTTTTCTTTACTGTCTGACTTGAAAATTAACACAAAAATATTAAAATACCTCTAAAAATTACAAAAAATTAGATAGTAGTTGTTTTACCTTGTTTGATTTTCTGACCGATTTTGGTCATTTTTTATTATATAAAACTCATAAAAATTGAAAAACACCTAAAAACCTATAAAAATTCTAATAATTAATTTAAAAATACAAAAACAATAATTTCAGTGCCTAAATTTTTCTTAGACTTTCTAGTTTTTAGGAAAATTACCTTCAGACCTTGACATGGCTTTTATCTATTTCATATTGGCCCTCCAAGTCTGACTGGACAACACCTTCATTTTCTGTATTGTTTGATTTTTAGAAAATTAAATAAAAATCATAAAAATACCAAAAATTCACTAAAAATAGTGAAAAAGATAAAAAAACATAAAAACATTTTTATTTGAATTTTGAGTGATTTTTGATGCATTAAATAATTGTTTGGATTGGCTCGTTTCTTTGTTTTCTTTATTTCCTTTATTAATTAAAAATCCAAAAAAATTAAAAAATTTAAAATCCACCAAAAACACTTGTCTTTTATTTTATTCTTTTTTTAGACTACTTCGTAGGCTGCAAGGCCATCACGTGCTCCTTGTGTTCGACCCTGGTCGCTATACCAGGTTAATCTAATAGCGAGACCGCTATTGTTGAGTTTTTACGATTTTATTCTTTTGATTGGTGGTCTATTTTTCTCGATCGACTACGCTTGGTGAAGCCACAGCAGCAAAAGCAGGAGGACCACCGAGACCGATGCGGGAGAACCACAATCCCGGATCGACGTTGACGCACCGTTGGGTGGTGCTAACAGCTATCGTGGGGGACTTCAAGTTCCCCCCGAACACTTTGCAGCTCCTTCCCCGGTTTCACGGGTTGGCCACTGAGGAGCCCCATCTCCACCTGCAGGAGTTTGAGATGATCTGCAGTACTGTCCACGATCGTCAGGTGGACCAGGATACCATCAGGATGATTGCATTCCCCTTCTCTTTGGCAGACAGAGCAACCACCTGGCTGAAAAATCTGGGGAAGTTCGTCTACACTTGGGAGCAGCTCCGTGCCGAGTACTTGCACAAGTATTATCCACTCGGGTGGACCAATGCCGTGAGAGCCCTGATCAGCAACTTCTCCATGCTCCCCAACGAGCAGTTCCATGAGGCATGGGAGAGGTTTCGAGAGCTGACCGATAGATGCCCGCACCACGACATTTCCAAGCCGAACCTTGTTCAGAGCTTCTTCAGCGGGCTGACACCAGAGCTACAGGGCTTGGTGAACGCTTCTTGTGGCGGGTCTTACTTCGCCAAGGATCACGACCAGGTCTGAGCCATCTACGAGGAGATGGCCGAGAACTACATGGTGATGTCCCAGACCCGATTGTACACTCAGGGCAGACCCCAGCAGCCACAGACCGTGCAGTACTGATGAATACCCATTCATCACTCTTTATTCTTATATTTTAGCTACAAAAACCTTTGCAAATGTATGCATATTCATGTAAATACAAATAATTGTCGAAAGCATGCATTGTATACAGTTTAATAATTAGCATGTTTTTGCGCAAAAATAAAAGAATAAAGAGTAAAAAGAAAAAAAGAGGGAAATATTTAGAATAAATATTGAGCAACCTAATCCCAAGGAAGGGCTCAACATGGGCCTGACCGCATAAAAGCCAAAGTAGAGGGAGATAGGGGCTCATGTGTGTAAATATATTTGCAAATATAATAAAAATATTTTCCTCCAAAAAGAGACTATAATAGGCTTGTAAATACTTGCATATATCTATAAATATAAAAATCAAAATAAAAATGGAAAAATAAGAAAAAGAAAACAAAAACACCACTCATGTACATAGTCCCCATGTATATAGTCCATTCACCTTGTATTTATTTTGCCTTATAAATAAATAAAATTAATTTCCAAAAATCTTGTACTCTATCCTAAGGATGGTGTAAATAAATAAAATAAATTAAAACAAAAAAATAAAAAGAACAAAATTAAAAATAAAAAGTACTTGTAAATATACCATGTATATATATGTACATATCTATTTATTTCACCTATGTATAAAAATAATAAAAATAAAATAAAAATATCTTTTATTCCTTATTTTTATGATATAAATAAATAAAATATAAAATGGGAATAAAATTGTATAAAAATAACAAATTAAAAATCAAAATTAAAAAACCCCATATTGTATATATACCTATGTATAGTACTATATTGTAAATACCTTATTTTTACTTTGAAAAATTAATTAAAAATCACTAAAAAAAGAAAATATTAAAACAAAAATATTTCATGTTTTGACTTTTTAATAATTCTACCATTTACTATTTTTAATTGATTTTTCAATTCTTTTCCACGTGGCAGCTTCCCATTGGTCCACGGGAATGTTGACCTCCGGTCAACTCCCTCCGCGGACCTTCTTCTCCAGCAGATCTCACGCTCGACCCGACTTCTCCTCTTTTTCCGCGCTCGATCCGCTCGCCATCTCCGCAAACTCCGGGTCCTACTTCTTCTCCTTGCATCCGAGACCCTCGCCGGGTATCCACCTCGAGATCCACGCTTCACGCAGCCCTACCCGACCAACCCTAGTCGGACTCCTGGCCATATAAGTTCCGAGCTCTGCCACTTCACTCCTCATCTTTGGCTCCTCCATTCTCCACCCAAGGACCTCCATCGCATCGGCGAGAGTGACAGCTCGCTTCCCGTGGTGTTGCAGCGAGGAGAGAGTGCGAGACCACTGATCCGGCGTCTTCTTGCCGCCGTGCTCTGCCCAGAGGTGGAGCTCGAGCCTCGGGCCCCGACGAACCACGAGGCCACCACCCAGAGCATCACCAGCTCACCCACAGTCGATTCGACCACCCAGGTAGCCGTAGTTTCTTCTCTATTTCCTTAATTTCCGATTTCCCCCAAATCTCGTCGTCGCCGTTCATCTCCGATTCCGGCCATCTCCCACTTCGCATCGATCATCGGAATCCATCATCGCCTTCGCCTTTCTCCCGCGCACATTCTCCGCACTCCCATTCAACCCAGCTCGCAGGAGCTAGGGTTCGAGCTCCTCCATCGACCCCCTCGCCGGAGCTCGCCCGCACCGACTCCCAGACCACCTTCACCACGCCTAATGCGGTCGAGGCACTTTGCCCTCGACCCGCGAGTCTTCTGGACCCCTTTTGCAGGTACAACAAGGGCCATCTGAGGTCCCCCGACTCGAGCCAGGAGCCGCTTCTCTGCCGGAGCTGACCAGGCTCCTTAGAGCTCCGTTGCTCCATCGGAGAGTCCCATCTGACGCGGAGGCCCCCGACGATTCTTCCCCGATCACCAGAGCCCCGCGAGGAGGCTAGGAGCGCGTGCATTGGGCCGGCGAAGTTCGTCGGCCGACAGTTCTTCCAGGACCTTCAGCAGCCGTTGGATCCCCTTCGACCTCCAGTTCACATCTCGGCCGTCCATCTGAGGAGGTCCAGTCACCGTCAGATCTTTGGAGAGGCGATCCATACCGTCCGATCAGAGGCGCCTTCCCACGCTGCTTCAGAGCCACTCGATCTTCCACGTGGCTGCACCAGGACCGCTCGATCAGGACGAGGACATCCTTCGTTGGGCGCCACCCGCATCTCAACCGTCCATTCACCACGTGGCGCCCATCCAGCCGTCTACATTAATAAAGGGTAATTTACCCTTAGGCCCTGCCTTTTATTTTATTTAGCATTTAGTCATGTAAATATTTTTAGAAGTTTATTTCCGTTGGGTTATTTGCACATTGGACCTGAGCTTTACTTTATTTGCACTTATGCCCCTGTGTATAGTGTAGCACGTGCATCGACACGTGCCTTTTGGGATATTTTGCATATTTAGTCCTGTTGTTCTGCCATGTTATGGAATGAATGAATACTTTTGGTTAATTGCAGATATGCCCATGTGAGTTGTTTTTATACGCATTTGCGTGTTATTTGTGGGTAAATTACAAACAAGTCCTTGGACTTTTGGTACCTGTTACCAAATAGCCCCAGAACTTTGTTTTTATTGCAAGCAGGTCCCTGAGTGCCCCAGACACGTGCTTCACACGTGATTTCTTTGGATTTTTGCACCGGACCCCCCAGGACTTTCACTATTTGCGTTTAGGTCCCTGTGTACTGTGCCCTTGTGTTTGATTTTAATAAAATAGCAAATCAACTCTAAATTTAATGAAAATTGGAAACAAGGCTCCTGCCATGATGTAAAATTTTGTATAAATTTTGGAGACATTTTAGACACTGTTTGATATTTTTAAAAATTCAAAAACACGTATTTTCTTTACTGTCTGATTTGAAAAATCACAAAAAATAGTAAAACTTATCTAAAAATTACAAAAAAATTAGCTACTGTTTAGTTTGTTGTGCTTGATTTTCTGGCCAATTTTGGGCATTTTTCATCATATAAAACTCATAAAAATTGAAAAACTCCTATAAACTCATAAAAATTCTAGTAATTAATCCAAAAATCCAAAAACAATAATTAAGGTACCTAAATTTTCCTTGTTTCTTTCTCTATACAGGAAAACTACCTTTAGGCTTATTAGGGATATTTAGATATTTTATCTAAGTCCCTTAAGCTCGGCTGGACAGTACCTCCTTTTTCTGTCACTGTTTGATTTTTAGAAAATAAAACAAAAATCATAAAAATCCCAAATATTCACTAAAAACAGTAAAAAAACATAAAACACACAAAAACATTTTTATTTGAATTTTTGATTGATTTTTGATGCATTGAATAATTGCTTGAACTTGGTTGTTTCTTTAGTTTCCTTATTTTCCTAATTGATTAAAAATTCAAAAAAAAATTAAAAACAACTAAAAATCCACCAAAAACACTTGTATTGTATTTTCGACTCTTTTTGACTACTTCATAGGCCGCAAGTCCATCACGTGCTCCCTGAGTTCGACCCTGGTCGCTATACCAGGTTAATAAAATAGCAAGACCGCTATCTTGTTTTGAGTTGATTTTATCTCTTATTGGTGGTCTCTCTTTCTTGATTGGCACACCCGAGCTATTGAGGTCGCAACGACCACTTGAGACATACTTGATTACCTCGCTTGCTCGGATTTTCGTGCCATCAGAATGGCGTCGTTGCCGGGGAGCACGGCTTAGTAGTCGTTTTTCCGCGATTTTCTTTTCGCGGCTTTCTGTACATATTCTTGTATATACATTTGACCTATTTATAAATTTATCTGGTCTGACCACTCTTGTTTGATTTCTTGCGAGGGCCCGAGGACCGAGGCGGCTTTCTTCGGAAGCCGAGCAACCGCGGGAACCGGAGGCAGCTCTTTTCTTTACAGAGCCGCAGGAGAGCGCGAGGAGCGAGCAGGAGTGCGGGAGCCGCGGGATAGCCGCGAGATTAGTGTAGCTTAGATTAGTTTTATTTCCCGCTTATTTGAACTGTTGTAATAATACATGTATTCAGAGACAGTTGGACTCTCGGGTCTGTTTCGTCGAGCACCGATGTGCTCGGGGGACCCTTTAGACTAGATTAGATTTTTTGCGGTTTTCTCGCGGTTTTAGATTTTTCGCTGCCTTTTACGGTTTTACGTGGTTTTTCTCGAGCCCCTAGACTTAGGATTTTCTGCTTGACTGTGCCGTAATTAGTAGGATCCCTACACTTAATTGCTTGCCTGTTCCTATAGATCGTAATTGGACCTACTAATAATTCATTAATAAAAAAAGCTTAGTCGCTTTCCTGAGAGCCTACGCGCCACGAGCCTGCCCCGTCAAGCGCTACTCCTGAACTCGACCTGTCGAGAAGAGGAGGGGTGGGTCTAGACCGGACTCTTTGGATCGAGGGCGAGTGACTAGCTAGACGGTTCTGTCGAGTAGAAATTGCCTGTTTAGGACTCGGTTTTCACCGCTGCACCATATAGGTAGTTTCTTTTCAGTCTTTATATTTCTGCGCGGATCATCTTGCATGTAGACTGCTGGAGTCAGGTACGCATTTCTATCTCTACATGCATCATTGATTTCTCGCGCATCGACTTTTTCGTCTTCTCCCCCTTGTTTTTGACTTAATAACCAGGAGAACCGAAAAATTCGTTAGGTGTTTTTGCTTGCATTAAAAAAAATCTAAAAAAAGAAAAACCATAAAATTGGGACTGCTAAAACTATCGACCCTAAAAGACACCTCACCTAAAAATTTGTCTTGAGGAGAGCAACCCCCTCATTGCTTGGTTTGATTGTGCGAGAGAGTGACCCGTACACTAGGTAAAGCCCTCCGATGCTCATCTCGACTGATTACTGACTCTTCTGTGCGGGACAGTCGGTTGAGAGAGTATCGGGTATCCCAACAGGTCACGTAATCGCTCTGATATTTTGATTGTTCACCAAAATAAAAATTGACAAGATAATTTGACCGAGCCTTTACGGTCTTCAGCTTGCGTTGTGTTGGTGAACTGGGGGTTTGCTTTTGATCATAGTTTTTCCAGATCTCATCCGCCTTACTTGCCAGATCACGATGATGGGCAGAAGGTCTCTTAGGCAGCCTCTGGCTGCACCGGCTTTTTAGCACTCCTGACCATTCATCTAGGTCGGTTCGTGGGAGCTCAGACCCGCTCTCCGAACCCGAGTATGACTCCGCCCCTCGACCACCCTTCTCTTTCTGATTCGGAGATACCAGTGCCAGAGGAGAGATAGACAGATGATTTATCGGCACCTGAGTTCGGTTGCTTTGATTTTTCAGAGACGATGGCCGGCAGTTCCGATGATCGCACCGGAGGTCCACGAGGAGAGCAACATTTCGTTCTGGACCAGGGTTCGATCAACTCCACCCTGATCGCCTCCCTCGAGTCAGTGCAGCAGCAACTGAGGGATCAGGGAGTATTCATGATGGACATGAGGAGAGAGCTCGAGCAGATGAGAGACAACTGCGAGAACCGCGGAGGAGGAGGACCCGACGATGCAGCAGCTGCCGCCGCAGCCGCAGCAGCGGCAGCAACAGCAGCAGGAGGAGCACCACCACCACTTAGATCGATGTGGGAGAACCACAATCCCGGGTCGACCTTGACACACCGCTGGGTGGTACTTCCAGCCATCGTGGGGGACTTCAAGTTCCCCCCGAACACTTTGCAGCTCTTACCTCGGTTTCACGGTTTGGCGACAGAGGAGCCTCATCTCCACCTGCAGGAGTTTGAGATGATATGCAGTACTGTCCACGATCGTCAGGTGGACCAGGACACGATTCGGATGATTGCCTTCCCCTTTTCCTTGGCAGACAGAGCAGCCACCTAGCTGAAGCATTTGGGGAAGTTTGTATACACTTGGGAGCAGCTCTGCGCTGAGTACTTGCACAAGTACTATCCACTCGGGCGGACGAATGCCGCTAGAGCCCTCATTAGCTACTTCTCCATGCTCCCCAACGAGCAATTCCATGAGGCATGGGAGAGGTTCCGTGAGCTGACTAATCGATGCCCGCACCACGACATCTCGAAGCCCAACCTTGTGCAGAGCTTCTTCAGCGGGCTGACACCAGAGCTTCAGGGCTTGGTGAACGCTTCTTGTGGCGAGTCTTACTTCGCCAAGGATCACGACCAGGTCTGGGCCATCTACGAGGAGATGGCCGAGAACTATATGGTGATGTCCCAGACCAGGTTGTACACTCAGGGCAGACCCCAGCAGCCAGGACCCGTGCAGTACCAGAGGATAGCACGGGTCGACGCCGGTCCTTCGAGTTCATTCGCAGTTGCAGCAGCACAGGCAGAGTCCACAGCTGCGGACATGGGCATCATTAGCGAGAAGTTGGATCGGATGGAGCTGATCGAAAAGAAGCAGTGCCAGAGCATCACTCAGATGGAGAAGATGGCACAGACTCTGAGCGACATGAAGACCCAGCTCTTGTGTCTCCAAGAGGCACAGACGGCTTCCCAGCCCCGTCTTCTGTCGCGAGGCGATCACGGTAGCAGCAGCAGCTCGTCACAGCGCTCCAGCTCACACCAGCAGCCTAGACAGGTTCACCTTGTACAGGCGGAGCCGTACCAGCAGCCGCAGCCCACTTACCAGTCACCACCATCTCCAGACTTGCAGATGGTGGTATACGAGCCTGATCAGCCTCTGGCAGTACTCCCGCCAGCCCCGTACGATGCAGAGCCGTTGATGGATGTCAACGGGATTTGGTATGACCGCCCTCAGCCTGGAATCCGACGAGACCATCCCGGATTCAGGTGGGGGAGTGGAGGTACCCAGCCCCAGCAGCAGCCATCTGGTCAGGGAGGCCAGTACAGCCAGCAGAGAGAGCACCAGCAGCAGCAACCCCCAGTGTACCATCCACAGCAGCAGCAGCAGTCTTCCTATGGTCCTCGTCCCTATCAGCAGGGACATTCTTGGAGGCGTGAGCAGCCTCACCAGCAGCAGCAGCATCACTCATACCCCTCTCAGCCACAGCAGCAGCAGATCCAGCAGCCTCACTACCAGAGAGGCTACCCGTCGGGTTCTCATGAGAACCCTGTTTTGGATGACATAGCCCGCCTCCTCACGGATCAGCAGGCTACTTTCAGACGGGAGATGGACAAGTTTCGCCAGGAGATGCGGGACATTGTGAGAGGGAAGGCCGCCATTCCTGCCCAGATAGAACCGAACCCCAACAGCCTGAAGCGGAAATCTGAGCAGATAGTTTGTACTGAGTATACCACTCCCAGTGATGCATTTGGTGATATGACTGGATATCTTTTTGATACTGATTTTGTCACACTTAGGAGCGGTAGGATGTCAGCAAGCAGTGCCTCGTCTGAGCTACATCATGAGGATCCACCTAGAGCGCCTGACGAGGAGGATGATGACGGTGGTACTGATGCCACCAAGGATGCTGATTCCACCGGTGGTACTGAAGCCGCCGTTTCACCAGTTCGAGGAGGTGGTACTGAGGCCACCCACGATGCCGAGCCAGAGCGCGGTACTGAGGGCGCGAGTATTCCAGCTGAGCCAGCCAATGGTGGTATTGAGGCCACCCATACTTCTGAGAGACATGTTGTTTTTTCTTCTTCTACACCTGTATCTCTGAACAGTTCTATGAATAAAGAAAAGGGTTTATTTTCTTCTGGTCCCACTGTGGTGCATGATGTATGTGTGGATCCGGTCGTCGAACCGCCTAGACCCTTTTCTAGTCCTTCATCAGAGAAGGACCCAGTGATCCCCTTCCCTAGAGCCCTTCAGATGGGGAAGGGGAAGAAAACAGAAAATCCAAAAAAAAGAGATCAGGAAGAGTTCAGCCAACAGATGATAGACCGTTTTCACATACAGCTGACTCTTCAGGAGGCTTTGCAGCACATCCCCCTTCGCCAGCGTTCATTGAGAGACAGGACCACAATCAGGAGGAAGAGGAGGAACCGCCACTCTGAGATCCATGTGCTGACGAAAGCCACGTGTTTCGCGATCCAGAACCGTCTGCCGGCCAAGAGGCCAGATTCAGGAGCCCCTTATGTCAGATGTCATATCAGTGAGCAGAGGTTTGACCGGACTCTATTGGATAGCGGATCGTCGATCAACCTCCTTCCGGCAGCCCTTCTCGACCGCTTCGAGTTGGGCACTCTTCGACAGAGCAGGACAATCCTTCAGTTTTCTGATAGATCTGTCAAGAGGCCGAAGGGGTTGTTACGAGACGTTGTCGTCACTATTCAGGGTCTGCAATTCCCCGTGGACTTCGTAGTGTTGGACATGGAGATCCCTGATTCAGTGACCGATACCCCCATCATTCTAGGTCGTCCGTTCTTGGCCACAGCCAAGGCAGTGACCGACCATGATAGCGGGAAGGTATACTTTCGCGTCGAGGGCGAAAGTGTACAAATAGAGACGGTCGAGGACAGCAGAGCCAGAGAGAGATCATGCTCAGGGACCACTTCAGATACAGAGCAGCTGACAGATGCAGGGCTAGATATCCACCAGGACTGTGACTTTGTGATCACAGACGATGAGGCAGTTTGGGCAGACCCAGCAGCACAGGCCATCCTCTCATTTTCAGACACCGCTGATGCAGAGATGACAGCA
Source organism: Ottelia alismoides (assembly GCA_037367405.1). Lineage (NCBI taxonomy): Eukaryota > Viridiplantae > Streptophyta > Magnoliopsida > Alismatales > Hydrocharitaceae > Ottelia > Ottelia alismoides. The sequence goes on along the minus strand of JAZKJV010003141.1, from coordinate 51,942 downwards.
GAGGAGAGCTTGGAGAGCACATTCCTGGTTCAGGATACTTTAGAGGCAGCAGAGCAGTTTCTCTACCGCGACACGGATTTTTGTGATGATGGTGGTACTGACGCCACCTTGTGTGATGCAGATCCCTTGGAGTCAGAGTCTGAGTGGGCAGATTGTGATGATTATATGCCAGACTTGATTTCCACTGAGCCTACAGTTGAGGAGGAGGTAGATGCCGAGCAGATCAGAGACAATTCAGTTGAGCAGCCTTCTCCAGATCCAGTTTGCGAGAGTACACTTTCAGTCTCCCAGACATATTTGGCAGCATACACGCGACTTCTTTCGAAGCCAGATTTTCCAGCACCCAGTTGTCCAGAGCTGAAGCCACTTCCTTCATCGTTGAAGTGTAGATTCCTTGCGGGTGAGCATGAGATGTACCCAGTCATTATCTCAGCCGATTTGACTGGAGAGCAGGAATCCCGTCTGATGGGGGTTCTTGAAAAGAACCGCAAGGCAATAGGATGGAGCGTAGCAGATCTCCATGGGATTAGTCCGGCCCTGTGCTCCCACCATATCTATCTCGAGGATGAGGCGAAGCCGTCGCGTGAGTTCCAGCGGCGGCTGAACCCAAATCTGAGAGAGGTTGTCATGAAGGAAATTTCGAAATGGTGGAGCGCCGATTTTATATATATCCCTGTTGGACATGTGAGCCCACGGCGAGCCATTATGCAATAAATGTTATTGCAAATATCATTCCCTGATCTGAAATGAAGAATAAATAATTTGCATAATAGGTCCCTCTGTACAATTAGGGTTATGTACCATGGCTATCTTAATGATCATACAGCTGTTGATTCAATATATGAATCATAGAGGCTGGTGCTTGGATGAATATCTAAAGGGTTAGATTGAGGACTCATCAAGCACCGTCAAATGATTATTAAGATGTGGTCTCCAGCCTGAGTAGGAGATGGCAATCCTTTCTCACATAGGCTGATATCTGACCGACCTCTTGATGCAGGTCCTCTGCATAGGAATAGAGATTCGGAGGTGTCAGATTAGTTAGGTCAAAGAGTTGACTTAACGAGATCGAGATAACCAAAGTCCTATGCTGAATGCTGTCACAGCATAGGCACGCATCCTCTGACCGGAGACAGATGTATTGCTATATGTCTGAGTATGTACATTTGGCAGACCAATAGGTTGATGACCTAACCAAGGTCTATACACCGGCGCGCTGGTGTGCATATAAGGGCATATGAGTAATACGATCTCTCAAAGGGATCATACAGGTTCACTACTGAACCGGAAGACATGAGCTCACTCATGAGATATTGGGAAGAATCAAATTCCGTGCACGGTCGTCTCGCTTTGGAAGCTTGACTGAATTTGTAGGTTTGATATATACTTTTGGAAAGTATATGATCAAGACCTAGGTATGATATATGCTTTTGGAAAGTATATGATCGATACCAACTCCCAATGATCAAATGAGAAACTTGGTGATCAAACCCTGAAGAAGACAGTATAAAATAGATCTTGATCTTCGGGTTGACCATTGGTCTTCCAGTATGCAGGATGTACAGGTATTGGGAATACCTGAAGGGTGATGTGATCATAAACGATTGTATATCTATGACGCTTCCATTCCGAGGGAGTGATGAAACATGTCTGGATTTTAGTGACTCCTTTCAGTAGAGAAGCAATCCGATTTTAGTCCAAGTGTTGGACATTGGTCTGAATGGGATTCAGATTCAATGAGAAGATTGGATTTGCGGTCTTGATTTAATCAAGCATCTATGGGAGGTTCGTTCGATCTGGATTTGAGATAATATCTCAATATCCAAGTCACTATACATGGAATAATACAATCGCCCTGTCCTTATCTCCAAGTATCTGCGGAGAAAGCACATTATTCTTGAAAGAGTTCAAGAATAATTCTTTTGATGAAATATCCAAGCAAGGACTTGATGATTAAATGAGATTTAATTATCAAGCTTAAATATGAATATGATTCATATTGTGAAAATGATTATCTAAGATAATTAAATGAGATTTAATTATCAAGGATTAGAGAATGTGGATAATACTATCCATGATATATGTGTATTATAAATATGATTTATAATATATATATTGAAGAGAGAGAATCTATGTAAATAGCATTTGTTAATTAATAGTGTGGATTGGATTCACATTAATTAATTAATTGGAAATGTAATTTACAAATTAGTTTGGGTTGTGAATGTGATTCACATATCTTCGATGGCATGATTGAAATATTCACAAATTAATTTGGAATTAATTTGGTGGATATTATTGCAATAATAGTTATTTCAATTTATTAAGAAATAATAAGATAAAATAAAAGGAGACAAAATAACCCCCATTTTTAGGGAGGTTTGTTGACTCCATTTTTATTTATCACATTATCTCTTAATTAGTTAATGTTAAATTAAATTATGTTGATAATGTTGCAACATTTTTTAATTTAAATTAATGTTGTTGGTTTTAACCAACAACAATCATAGCCATTGATTTAGCATGGACCAAGCATAGCCTTTGGATCCATGTGTCCCATGGATTGAGATCCATTGGATCCTAAACTAATATAAATAGAGGGCTAGGGTAGCCTTCCATGGTACATCATTAAGAGTTGTACAAAGTGACAACTCTCTCTCTCTCTTTCTCATTCTCGCCCTCTCTCTCTTTCTCTTCTCCATTAAGTGGCCGTCCACTTTGTATTGAGAAAGGAGAGACTCTCGGCTTCTTCTTCGACGACTCGTGGATCTCCATCTTCTTTGGAGTTGCTTACTCTAAAGGAAGACGACGGATTTCGTTTGACAAAATCGGGGGAGCCATCGCTTGGATCTTCATCGAGGATTGCGGGAAGGAACGTGACTCATCATCACGCCCGCAAGTGCGTTCTTCGTGGATCGGACTTAAGATAGGAGGATCTCTACTTTGGGATCTCGCGATCACAACCACGCTTCAAGAGGTATTCCTTGTACTTTGTGGTTTGATGAAACGATCCGAGAAGTGTTCTCGTGATCATGTGGTTTCATCTTTAAAGTTAAAAAATTTTAATTTCCGCTGCATCTAGCATCTAGTACGACTAGTTGCTCCGATTGCATACGATGCGATCGACACGCTTCCGTGATGCGCTTAAGGATTCTCTATATCCTTCAAGTGGTATCAGAGCCAGGTTGAATATGGTTTTGGATATGATCCATAGACCTTAGACGACTTGGTTCTTGAAAGGGTTGCGAAATTTTTACTGCATTTCAATTTTCGCACCTCTGTCTAATTGAATTTTTCGGCACTGTTTAAAATGTTTAAACACGAAATTTTCAATTGGATTTTGTTCCCCATTAAACAAGGAAACCATAGGACTTGAGTTTACTAAATTTGGACTTCATTTGCTCAAGATATGGCTTTTTGAATATGACTATATTCACTGTTGCGGGAACTGCGGATTTGAACGTAATTAATGAGATGATTACGGTTTTAATCCGCCTCGAAATGCGTGAATTATCACTTGGGTTCTTTAATAAATCAAATAGGCAATCTTTGGAAACTGAGTTTGCATTTTTTGGATTTAAATTGATCAAGATAAGTTAATTTTAGTGATTGGGGGTCACTGCTGGAAATTAACAATTTTGATCTTGAACCTTGTGATATGTCATTCAATTATCATGATGAAAATTAATTGTTAATTTTCTGGAATAATTAGTGATAAATATTTGTGAAATATTTAAAGAGATAATTATTTCATTGAATGACACTTGCCTAAACCACAATGATGAGATATTAGATCTTGATCATTGGTTCATCAACAAACATTGCTTTCATGAAAACCATAGTTTATCCTACAATTGTTGTAGGACAATTTTTACATGAAAAACCCTTTTTTGCTTGAATAGGATTGGGGATTTGTCTAGCAAATCTCCTTATAATCAAAAATGTTTTGATTTATATTATATGGTATAATTTCGGTTGAAAAACCGATGAACATCTCAAAGTACATGATGGTCTATCTGGTATTATCCTTTCCCGAGGCGGATATGGTGCCTAGTCGGAGAGCATTGGGGTCGCGGGTTGCAACGTATGTGGTCCGTCCCACTCTCGTCGGTACTGGCCATGACAGCGGGTAGGGACTGTATAATACCGGAGACAGACAATGTGTATTTTTCTAATTATTAAAATTCGAATAATACGTACTTTGAGTATATACCTACTATTCAAGTAAAAGACATGTTTGTTGATTGATGATTGGATTGATGATTAATTTAATGTGATTAAATTAATTATATCCAATAAACACTCTATTATGAATAGATGTGTATTTCCCTTGGAAGAATTAATTATGTGAATATGATTCACGATAATTAATTACAATTTGAATATGAGGTGGAGGATCACATAAGTGACATCCATGGTCTCCCGTCAAGGCAAAGGATTCTGTCGCCAATTGTTGTATATAGGAGACGCCTGTCCGAAGTGACAGATCCTATATATGATTTAATTGGATCGGGTTCTTTGCTTCTCGAAAGAGTAAGGCCGTATACGTAGTGACCCCAATATCGGGTCCTCATATTATTGGGGCGATATTGGATTGCGTATAGCGAGTATTAAGCCTGTTGACGGTTGGTTCAATTAATGACGGGTCAACATCATCTTAGGGGTGGTGGGCCCGGGTGTTAAAGACCGAATTGGGAGATGCAAGTTGGACTTGCAAGGCGGAATGTGTTCCCGCTTCTTTTTATCCGAGTTGTAGGTTCTCATATTATTGGGATGCAACGAAGATAGGAAAGGAGATCCCAGATCATGCTAGAGATATAATGGTAAGAATATCTCTTACATTGAAAGTGATTAAGGGAATGAACTTTCAATGTTGACAAGGCAAGACAACTTTGATATAAAATTCCTAAATCAAAGTAAAACATGTATATATAATATATATACTCTTATGCAAATTTCTTATTTCAGATAATCCATCATTAAACCCACTCAATGTTATACTCAATAATAACCAGTAAAATATCATGGATTGACTCTTGATCTAGATATTGTACTTGCAATTGGACTCATATTGTATGTGGTCGCAATGAGCAAGTTTCCTCAACATAATGAGGAATGACAATTAAATAAGACAATAAGACATCACCTTAGGGTTTGTATGTCTCTATAGTCTTGACCTTTCATCGAGTGTACTTTGGAAGTGACATGTCGATGGTGATCGTAATTGTCGAATAATCCTTATAAAAGAAATGAAGATATTTTGGCATACGTATGTGCTCTAAACATTTAATTATGAATGACATGGTTCTCTGCATTATGCAGAATGGTGGCTCGAAAGAGATGATGTATGCAAAATGTTTGAATACCTACCTGAACCTAAGTCTCTAAGAGTTAAGATGTATGTAGATATGATGAGTGTCATCATTCTACTATCTATACTCAAGTCATTCATGAAGCTTCATAATAATCATTTTGAATGAATTTAATGAAGCATGTATAAATGTTGAAATGCTCTTGTATTGAAATCCTTAGAATTCAACATAAGAGATCCTTAGTCTTAAGCAATGGTTGTTTATAGATTAAGAGAGTGCAGTGGAAGCATGGGTCGGACCCGAGTAAGAAGGAAAGTCAAAGAGTTGACCTACTTCTGTGACTTCCATATGACATCCAAAGAGTTGGATGAATGCCAATACTGCAATATGTTGATGTGTTGATAGTATGACTATCAAGTCTGTCTAAAATCCTTAGTGAAGGACTCAGATAGAGCATCAGAATAATCTACATAAATCATTGACTCTGACTTTCTTATTTCATAAGATAAAGTCTGACAATTGTATCCCAATCTTCTAATGACAATTGCAATTGGTTGCATATACATATTAGAAGATTAGAAATTTGATCTTAAGGTTTAGTAGTCATCTACATGGATATTGCTGTAATTGTTGCAGCAGTCTCTGTTGGATAGATGGACTTCATATTCTCAGTGGGAGAGCCCTTAGTCTTAGAGAATGTCTCTATGACCTAGATATTAGAATACCCCATTGTTTGTTTCTAAATGTTGGAAATAAACATAAATTCTGAGATAGAACTATCATAAAAGGTTATGATGGATATATTTCAGATAGTAATCTAACATCTAGTGGACTCCACAAAATTAGAATATTAATGAATAGTTCATTAAGATTTCTAATACTGAAAATCAAACCTTATAAGATCAATAGGAGGATGAAGATCATTTGACAATGATCTGGCATCAAGCCTTGGACATTTGTTGTTGATTTGATCAATAGACTGGTAAGATATGAAACTTTAGAATGTCTAAAATTTCAAATCTTACATACTTGTGAACATTGTATTCAAAGTAAAATGTCCAATACACCCTTCTCTGGGATTGTTGTTAGATGTCGAGGTATTCAAGATCTCATACATATTGATGTATGTAGATCATCTATATCATAGTAAACATTATGGATATGTGATATCTAGTGATGATTATGTATGATATGAGATTTCTTCTCTTCACCTGAGAAACCTTTGAAATGTTCAAAGATTTCATAATTTTGGTTTAGAACCAAAATTTGAAGGAAGAATAAATGAATTTGATCTAACCAAGGTAGCAAGTACCTATTAGATAAAATTCAAAGAATACCTTATAGAGATATGAATATCATTTCTATCTCACTCCTCCTGGTAAACCTGAACTCAATAGAGTTGTAGGGAGATACAATTGGATCATGTGTGACATGATTTGGTCAATGATGAATTTTAGCATAATTTCCTCTTAGTTTCCAGATATGTATGTGTGGTAGAGACTACAATATATATCCTTAATGAGGTTCCATGCATGTAAGCTGGAATCTAGCACTTGAGAGTGCTACTTCATTAGGAAAATAAAGGATGGTATTCGATACCTACTTTATGACCTTGAGATTCTTAAAAGATCTCATATCTAAGAATGTGATTCTTGGAGGATTGAGACTCTTGAGAATCAAGATGAAAATGAAGTAAAGGAACTCATTTAATCTTGAGAAGATAATGAGGCTCCTGAAATCGGAAATTAAAAGGACAATTAAAGATGAAACATTAATACCTCTTCAAATGAGTTTGAGGATGTATTCCATGTATCAGCCAAGTCTGACAATGATCGGACTTCATGTGATGAAGCTCCTAAGGATCATGACATGGAATGATGGATACTAGCAATAAAGTCTAAAGTAGACTTCATATACAAGTGTTGTATATGGACCCTAGAGGATCCACCTATAAGGGTTTGACCCATTAAGGTGTAAATGGATCTTCAAGAGAAAGGGAACCTGATGAGAAGGTAGAGACCTTCAAAGCTCGGTTCGTAGCCATAAGCTACACACCGGAAGAGAAGACATTGCTTGCAATGAGACTTGCTCTTCGGTAACCACTCTTAAAATCATTAGAATATTGCTAACCTTAGCTACACAACTTGACTATTGCATCTTCAGGATGTAATTCAAGATCGCATTCCTCTAAGAATACCTCTCTGAGGATATTCACATGAAGTAGCCCCAGGGCTTCATGGTTGAGGAAAGTAAGGTGTGAAAGCTAAAGAAATCCATCTGTGGACTCAAATAAGCTTCTTGAAGTTGGAACATAAGATTTGATGAAATTATAAATGTTATGATTTCAAATAGAATCTTGATGTACCATGTGAAAGCTTAGTGGGAGTGCCATTGTGTTCATCATGCTAAATGTAGATAATATCCTAATCATTTGGAATGATATAAGGATGATAATAAGTGTTTTATGATCTGGCTATTCCATACCTTGAGATATGATCTCAAGAATACCTTTTAGATCTTAGTTCTGAAGGAGTTCAGAAGCAAAGAAAAGAGGGTATTGGGACTGTCACATTTGTAGTACACCTTGGACATATTCCATTCTTGGAAATTCCAAGAAAGGCTTCCTTCCCTTGAGATTTGGTACTGACCTATCTAAAGGGATAGCACCTCAAAGAGTTGAGGAAGTGAATGCTAGAACTGCTTGCACCTGTGCATCAGTTACGAGAAGCTAAATGTATACTAAATGTGTATAAAAGCCAGATATCTGCCATGCAGTGGGAGTAGTAAACTGCTACTAATCCTATTATGGAGATAAAACACTTGATTGCAGAAATAACAATATCTTCAAAGATGACAAGGCTTTAGAGATGGTGATCTCTATGTCTTATTTTCAAGAAGTTAAGACTTTATAGATAGAGATCTAAAAGGTCTTAACTGTGGATACCTTGAGAGATAGTGATCTCCCGGAATAAGGGTATTCTGATAAGGATTATGGAAATACTGGTTATAATAGTTATTGAGAAATAGTGTCAAGGACACTATAATTTCTTTGACTAGATTGAGTATTGGTTGCATTAGATGCAACATTCGCATTGGATGCGAGCACTGTTACCTAGGGATATGCAAGTGCCGTAAAAGGACTTGGCATAGTCTTTTGGGAACAGAGTGACTGATCAGCTTACCTAGCTATTTCTAAATAGCCTATGATTGTCACATGAGTGCGGGTTTAAATGATTAGCCCATTAATGGCTCTTTGGGCTAGTGGGAGATTGTTGGACATGTGAGCCCACGGCGAGCCATTATGCAATAAATGTTATTGCAAATATCATTCCCTGATCTGAAATGAAGAATAAATAATTTGCATAATAGGTCCCTCTGTACAATTAGGGTTATGTACCATGGCTATCTTAATGATCATACAGCTGTTGATTCAATATATGAATCATAGAGGCTGGTGCTTGGATGAATATCTAAAGGGTTAGATTGAGGACTCATCAAGCACCGTCAAATGATTATTAAGATGTGATCTCCAGCCTGAGTAGGAGATGGCAATCCTTTCTCACATAGGCTGATATCTGACCGACCTCTTGATGCAGGTCCTCTGCATAGGAATAGAGATTCGGAGGTGTCAGATTAGTTAGGTCAAAGAGTTGACTTAACGAGATCGAGATAACCAAAGTCCTATGTTGAATGCTGTCACAGCATAGGCACGCATCCTCTGACCGGAGACAGATGTATTGCTATATGTCTGAGTATGTACATTTGGCAGACCAATAGGTTGATGACCTAACCAAGGTCTATACACCGGCGCGCTGGTGTGCATATAAGGGCATATGAGTAATACGATCTCTCAAAGGGATCATACAGGTTCACTACTGAACCGGAAGACATGAGCTCACTCATGAGATATTGGGAAGAATCAAATTCCGTGCACGGTCGTCTCGCTTTGGAAGCTTGACTGAATTTGTAGGTTTGATATATACTTTTGGAAAGTATATGATCAAGACCTAGGTATGATATATGCTTTTGGAAAGTATATGATCGATACCAACTCCCAATGATCAAATGAGAAACTTGGTGATCAAACCCTGAAGAAGACAGTATAAAATAGATCTTGATCTTCGGGTTGACCATGGGTCTTCCAGTATGCAGGATGTACAGGTATTGGGAATACCTGAAGGGTGATGTGATCATAAACGATTGTATATCTATGACGCTTCCATTCCGAGGGAGTGATGAAACAGGTCTGGATTTTAGTGACTCCTTTCAGTAGAGAAGCAATCCGATTTTAGTCCAAGTGTTGGACATTGGTCTGAATGGGATTCAGATTCAATGAGAAGATTGGATTTGCGGTCTTGATTTAATCAAGCATCTATGGGAGGTTCGTTCGATCTGGATTTGAGATAATATCTCAATATCCAAGTCACTATACATGGAATAATACAATCGCCTTGTCCTTATCTCCAAGTATCTGCGGAGAAAGCACATTATTCTTGAAAGAGTTCAAGAATAATTCTTTTGATGAAATATCCAAGCAAGGACTTGATGATTAAATGAGATTTAATTATCAAGCTTAAATATGAATATGATTCATATTGTGAAAATGATTATCTAAGATAATTAAATGAGATTTAATTATCAAGGATTAGAGAATGTGGATAATACTATCCATGATATATGTGTATTATAAATATGATTTATAATATATATATTGAAGAGAGAGAATCTATGTAAATAGCATTTGTTAATTAATAGTGTGGATTGGATTCACATTAATTAATTAATTGGAAATGTAATTTACAAATTAGTTTGGGTTGTGAATGTGATTCACATATCTTCGATGGCATGATTGAAATATTCACAAATTAATTTGGAATTAATTTGGTGGATATTATTGCAATAATAGTTATTGCAATTTATTAAGAAATAATAAGATAAAATAAAAGGAGACAAAATAACCCCCATTTTTAGGGAGGTTTGTTGACTCCATTTTTATTTATCACATTATCTCTTAATTAGTTAATGTTAAATTAAATTATGTTGATAATGTTGCAATATTTTTTAATTTAAATTAATGTTGTTGGTTTTAACCAACAACAATCATAGCCATTGATTTAGCATGGACCAAGCATAGCCTTTGGATCCATGTGTCCCATGGATTGAGATCCATTGGATCCTAAACTAATATAAATAGAGGGCTAGGGTAGCCTTCCATGGTACATCATTAAGAGTTGTACAAGGTGACCACTCTCTCTCTCTCTCTTTCTCATTCTCGCCCTCTCTCTCTTTCTCTTCTCCATTAAGTGGCCGTCCACTTTGTATTGAGAAAGGAGAGACTCTCGGCTTCTTCTTCGACGACTCGTGGATCTCCATCTTCTTTGGAGTTGCTTACTCTAAAGGAAGACGACGGATTTCGTTTGACGAAATCGGGGGAGCCATCGCTTGGATCTTCATCGAGGATTGCGGGAAGGAACGTGACTCATCATCACGCCCGCAAGTGCGTTCTTTGTGGATCGGACTTAAGATAGGAGGATCTCTACTTTGGGATCTCGCGATCACAACCACGCTTCAAGAGGTATTCCTTGTACTTTGTGGTTTGATGAAACGATCCGAGAAGTGTTCTCGTGATCATGTGGTTTCATCTTTAAAGTTAAAAAATTTTAATTTCCGCTGCATCTAGCATATAGTACGACTAGTTGCTCCGATTGCATACGATGCGATCGACACGCTTCCGTGATGCGCTTAAGGATTCTCAATATCCTTCAATCCCATCTCCGACTCCAAGTGGGTCAGCCCTTTGCATGTGGTGCCCAAGAAGACGGGCATCACTACAATGATTAGCGAGTCTGGAGAGGAGATTGCTACACGAGTACCCACTTCTTGGCGGGTTTGTGTTGACTACAGGAGACTCAACCAGGCCACCAAGAAGGATCATTTCCCCTTGCCATTTATTGATCAAATTATTGAGAGACTGGCAGGGAAGAGCCATTATTGTTTTCTGGATGGGTACTCGGGCTACAACCAGGTGGGCATCGCTCCTGAGGATCAGGAGAAGACCACCTTTACCTGTCCCTTCGGCACATACGCCTTCCGACGCATGCCATTTGGGCTATGCAATGCCCCTGCGACTTTTCAGAGATGCATGCTGTCGATCTTTTCGGACATGGTAGGGGAGTGCTTAGAGGTCTTCATGGATGATTTCTCGGTTTACGGCGACGGATTCGACTCCTGTCTTGACTGCCTAGACCGAGTACTTCAGCGATGTATTGAGGTCCGCCTGGTTCTTTCTTGGGAGAAGAGTCACTTTATGGTGACTCAAGGGACGGTGCTTGGCCACATCATCTCCAACTGGGGCATGGAGGTTGATCCGGCCAAGGTTGATGTCATTAGAAAACTCACACCACCTTCCAATTTGCGGCAGTTACGGTCTTTCCTGGGGCACGTCGGTTTCTATCAGCGGTTCATTCGTGATTTTAGTAGGGTTGCCCGACCGTTAACTGACCTGCTCACGAAAGACACCGAGTTCCTTGTCGATGACAAGTGTCTTTCGTCGTTTGAGACTCTCAAGCATTGTATTGTTGAGGCTCCTCTCCTCCAGCCACCAGATTGGTCTCTTCCATTCGAGATCATGACGGACGCCTCCGATTTTGCCGTGGGGGCTGTGCTGGGACAGAGGAGGGATGGAGTCTCATTTGCTATCCATTATGCTAGCCGCACCTTGGATTCCGCCCAGCGGAATTATACAGTCACAGAGAAAGAGATGCTAGCAGTAGTGTTCGCCCTAGATAAGTTCAGATCTTACATCATTGGATCTAGAGTGACTTTGTACACAGATCATACCGCCATCCGATACCTCATGGCAAAGAAGGATGCCAAGGCCAGACTGACTAGATGGATCCTTCTACTCCAGGAGTTCGACATTGAGATCAAGGATAAGCCTGGAGTCAAGAATGTGGTGGCGGATCATCTCTCCCGTTTAGAGCAGCCTGAGGAGTCTGAGCAGATTGATCCCATTTGTGAGACCTTCCCAGATGAGGCGATCCTTGATATCGCCTCACTCCTGTGGTATGCCGATATTGTGAACTTTCTTGTTGCTAATAAAGTCCCACAAGGTTGGCCCAGGCAGAGGCTTGAGACCTTCCTCGCGAAGGCCAAGTCTTACCATTGGGAGGATCCCATCCTTTACCACGAAGGAGGGGATAGTGTTTGGCGTAGGTGCATCCCTCAGGATGAGCACCATAGCGTCCTCACTTACTGCCACAAGCTTGAGGCAGGAGGACATCACTCTGGGAGGAGAACGGCACAGAAAGTGCTCCAATTCGGCTTGTGGTGGCCTACCCTCTTCAAGGACTCTGATGAGTTCGTGAAGAGGTGTACTGACTGTCAGAGGATGGGCACTTGTGGACAGCCTGATATGATGCCGATGCAGCCTATTCACTTCTGTGAGGTTTTTGACGCATGGGGCATCGATTTCATGGGTCCATTCCCTAAGAATCAGGGATTTGAGTACATTCTGTTGGTCGTTGACTATGTTAGTCGTTGGGTTGAGGCTATCCCGCCCGAGCCGCTGATGCCACGACAGTTTGCAGATTTTTGAGGAAGCACATCATCACGCGGTTCGGGGTACCTCGAGTATTGATTTCAGATGGGGGGTCTCATTTCATCAACGACCAGGTAAAGGCACTTGCTAGTGAGTTCGGCATAGACCATTGAGTTGCCACTCCATACCATCCATCTAGCCGAGGTCTCGAACAGGGAGATCAAGACTATTTTGCAGAAAGTCGTCCGCCCTGACCGAAAGGATTGGTCACAACTTTTGGACTCGGTCTTGTGGGCATATAGGACGTCTTTCAAGACATCATTGGGCACATCTCCCTTTCGCCTAGTTTATGGCAAGCCATGCCGTTTACCTGTTGAGTTGAGGCACAAGTCATTTTGGGCAGTCACGGATATTCTTTTAGATCCAGAGAGTGTAGGAGACAAGAGGAGGGCATAGTTAGCAACCTTGGAGGAGCTTAGAGATACAGCCTTCTCAAACAGCCTACAGTATAAGGAGAGAGTGAAAGAGTGGCATGATTCTCATATTAGCCACAAGCATTTTGAGCCTGGACAGAGAGTATGGTTGTTTGATGCTAGGCTTCGTCTATTTCCAGGGAAGCTACAGAGCAAATGGAAGGGACCTTATCTTGTGAGAAAGGTACACGACAACGGTAGCATTGATATATTCGAGTTGTCTTCTGAGAGTACCTTTCGAGTGAACGGCCAGCGGCTCAAGCCATTTCTAGATCATGAGCCGCGGGTCGTTGAGGTTGACCCTATTCACTTTGCGTGAGATGTGGTCTCTTGATTCACATCTATTGCATCTCACGCCTGATTATCACTGTTCTTCCGACCTCTATAGATCCAGTTGTCCATATCACTCTATTCTTTAGTCCCACATCCCTTTTCTCATCTTATGATTATGCTATACTTAGGGTGTACTTCACCCTAAGTATAGGGGGGATGTAGGACCTGCGGGTATTCTTTTCATTCGTTCTGCCCCTGTTTTGCTGCCTATACTTAGGGATATTTTACCCTAAGTATAGGGGGGGCAGACTCTGTACATTCTTCACTCGGATTTCCCTTCATGTACAGCTTGCTATACTTAGGATTAGTTAATCCTAAGTATAGGGGGAAACCACCGAGTTATCCTCATTCTATTCATTCATTCATCTCTATATCTAGCCATTCCTTTTCACTTCCCTGTTACTAAGCACGAGTTATGTCTTCTTCATCGCTCTTGATCACTCTGAGGACATCGTTCGAGCTAAGTATAGGGGGGATGTGTATATATTTCATATATACTTTAGCCATAACTCGTACTTTGTGTGAGTGTGTTAATAAATAAAATGGCTAAAAACCTTAAAAATCACAAAAATTAAAAATTGTTTCTGTAAATAATCATTCTTTTATTTGCACATACATAGCTAGTGTACAAATTATTTTTGTAAAAATGTTTCAAAAAAGTTTTTGTGTAAAGTTTGTGTAAATATTTTCTTATCAAAATTATGTATATAGTACAAAATTTTTCCAAAATGTTTTGAAAATCAAAAGTTTGCAAAAATCTTGTGTAAATGTTTGTAAATATTTTGCAAAACTTGCATTCATGCATACATTCATGGTTTCAAAACATTTTTCAAAAATTTTGCATATTTGTAAAATTTGTGTAAATAGCATCTTTGTATATATGTATATAGTTTCTCTGGATGATAGTTGACATTTAAACTAAGCCTGGAATTAAATTGGGAAATGGAGCTTGATTAAGATCTTAATCCACCTAATTTTAAGAGGAACCTTATAGGGCTTAGGGTTAAGGCTTTTCAGGTCCATAAGGACTTAATTCTTTGAGTCCACTAGGCTATGAGCATATGTCATCTTGATGAGCCTAAGTAGAACACTTAACAACACACGCATGACTCTTAGAGACAATGGCTTGACTTGCACCAGCACTTTACACATGGCTCTCCACGGATGAGGTGGTGAGGAGGCAGTTTCCTTTGGCTTGGGGTAGCATATGAGGGTAGTACTTCTAGGCGGAACCTCTCTTCTTCTTCTTGTGAAGGAAGTGCGTCTCAACTTGGTCTAGAGGTGATGAAGGCTAAAGACAGAAGCCATGGGTTGCAATAAAGCTTCAAAAGAGGGATAGTCTACTGGCTCAAGAGGAAAATTTCTTGTATATATGCTGCACCATGTAGATATGTTGTACAGAGGCACTTGAAAAAAAATGCAAAAAGAACTCCAAAAAAGTGGTGGGTCGGATTGAAAATTTAATAACCCCACCGGAGTGTATATAGTCAAATAAAGCAAAAGCGTATGGTATCCATGTTACATCTCATGAAGCTTGCAGCGTGAGACTTAGCTACACTGGCTGAGCTCCCAAAAGTCTATACTTCTTATTCCCCTTCTTCTTGAGCCGGTTGCACTTGAACTTAGAAGGGAATACCCCGCTTCTCGAGGAAAGAGTTGCTAGACCGAGGCATTAGAGTTACCAGGTTGGGGGTGGTTGTTTCTTTGTTACTTCTGAGGTGGGGAGCTACATATCACTTACACAACATGGAAAGATTCATGGTCATTAGAGTTTGTGTATGTAGACTTGTTTTGATCTGGTTTATTGAGGAGTCTTGTCCATAGATTGGTGGAACTTAGAGGCTGTTGAGTTTTAAGCTTAAGTCCAAATAAGGTTCCGACACATTAATAATCCAAAGATCTGATCGAGCTCCATAATTCAATTTAATGAAGGAATGTTTAATATTCAACCTTGATCCATGTATATTCCTCTCTTTTTCTTTTTTCTTTCTTTCTTTTTCACTTCTTTTTCAAATAAATGTTTGCTAAGGGACTAGCAAAAGTTAAGTATAGGGGGTGATGAATACCCATTCATCACTCTTTATTCTTATATTTTAGCTACAAAAACCTTTGCAAATGCATGTGTATTCATGTAAATACAAATAATTGTCAAAAGCATGCATTGTATAAAGTTTAATAATTATCATGTTTTTGCGCAAAAATAAAAGAATAAAGAGTAAAAAGAAAAAAAGAGGGAAATATTTAGAATAAATATTGAGCAACCTAATCCCAAGGGAGGGCTCAGCATGGGCCTGACCGCATAAAAGCCAAAGTAGAGGGAGATAGGGGCTCATGTGTGTAAATATATTTGTAAATATAATAAAAATATTTTCCTCCAAAAAGAGACTAAAATAGGCTTGTAAATACTTGTATATATTTATAAATATAAAAATCAAAATAAAAATGGAAAAATAAGAAAAAGAAAACAAAAACACCACTCATGTACATAGTCCCCATGTATATAGTCCATTCACCTTGTATTTATTTTGCCTTATAAATAAATAAAATTAATTTCCAAAAATCTTGTACTCTATCCTTTATGGTGTAAATAAATAAAATAAATTAAAACAAAAAAAATAAAAAGAACAAAATTAAAAATAAAAAATACTTTGTAAATATACCATGTATATATATGTACATATCTATTTATTTCACCTATGTATAAAAATAATAAAAATAAAATAAAAATATCTTTTTATTCCTTATTTTATGATATAAATAAATAAAATATAAAATGGGAATAAAATTGTATAAAAATAACAAATTAAAAATCAAAATTTTAAAAACCCCATATTGTATATATACCTATGTATAGTACTATATTGTAAATACCTTTTTTACTTTGAAAAATTAATTAAAAATCACTAAAAAAAGAAAATATTAAAATAAAAATATTTCATGTTTTAACTTTTTAATAATTCTGCCATTTACTATTTTTAATTGATTTTTCAATTCTTTTCCATGTGGCAGCTTCCCATTGGTCCACGGGAATGTTGACCTCCGGTCAACTCCCTCCGCGGACCTTCTTTTCCAGCGGATCTCGCACCCGACCCGACTTCTCCTCTTTTTCCGCGCTCGATCCGCTCGCCATCTCCGCAAACCCCGGGTCCTACTTCTTCTCCTTGCATCCGAGACCCTCGCCAGGGTATCCACCTCGAGATCTGCGCTTCACGCAGCCCTACCCGACCAACCCTAGTCAGACTCCTGGCCATATAAGTTCCGAGCTCCGCCACTTCACTCCTCATCTTTGGCTCCTCCATTCTCCACCCAAGGACCTCCATCGCATCAGCGAGAGTGACAGCTCGCTTCCCGTGGTGTTGCAGCGAGGAGAGAGTGCGAGACCACTGATCCAGCGTCTTCTTGCCGCCGTGCTCCGCCCAGAGGTGGAGCTCGAGCCTCGGGCCCCGACGACCCGCGAGGCCACAACCCAGAGCATCGCCAGCCCACCCACAGTCGATTCGACCACCCAGGTAGCCGAAGTTTCTTCTCTATTTCCTTAATTTCCGATTTCCCCCAAATCTCGCCGTCGCCGTTCATCTCCGATTCTGGCCATCTCCCACTTCGCATCGATCATCGGAATCCATCATCGCCTTCGCCTTTCTCCCGCGCACATTCTCCACACTCCCATTCAACCCAGCTCGCACAGGAGCTGGGGTTCGAGCTCCTCCGTCTACCCCCTCGCCGGAGCTCGCCCGCACCGACTCCCATACCACCTTCACCACGCCTAATGGGGTCGAGGCACTTTTCCCTCAACCCGCGAGTCTTCTGGGCCCCTTTTGCAGGTACAACGAGTGCCATCTGAGGTCCCCCGACTCGAGCCAGGAGCCGCTTCTCCGCCGGATCTGACCGGGCTCCTTAGAGCTCCGTTGCTCCATCGGAGAGTCCCATCTGACGCAGAGGCCCCCAACGATTCTTCCCCGATCACCAGAGCCCCACGAGGAGGCCAGGAGCGCGCGCATTGGGCCGGCGAAGTTCGCCGACCGACAGTTCTTCCAGGGCCTTCAGCAGCCGTTGGATCCCTGACGACACGAAAAACCGCAAACAACTGAGGTGGAAAATAAATCACGATATCGTTGTCCTCAATTGCTCAGAATGTGTCAGTCAAGAAAAATAAATCACTCGAATAAGATGAAAACAAGCAAGCACAAAACAGAGCGATCTAGCTATAGGATTAACCTGGTATAGCTCCCAGGGTCGAACACAAGGAGCACAGATTGGCCTTGCGGCCTACGGTGTAGTCAGAAATCCAAGAGAATACATTTTTTATGGTTTTTATTTGTTTGGATATTTTTTAGAATTTTTAAAAGATGAGAAAATGAAAGAATGTAAATACAAGGGAACTTCAACAATTTATTAAACACACAAAAAATGATGCAAAAATTCCAGAAAATTGGTTTTTAGGTTTTTTAAGTTTTTTACTGTTTTTGGTGAATTTTTGGGATTTTTCTAATGGGGAAAATATTTATTAAAAATCAAATAATGCGAAAAACAAAGGGTACTGTCCAGCAAGGCTTAAGACCCAAAAATAAAATAATTTTGGATCTCAAAAAGCCCTAGAGGTAATTTTCCTATAATCTAGAAAGAATAAGGAAAATTTAGGCACCCTAATTATTGTTTTTGGATTTTTAATTTAATTTTTATAATTTTTATGGGTTTTTAGGGGTTTTTTCAATTTTTAGGGTTTTTAAGTGATGAAAAGTAGCCAAAATTGGCTAGAAAATCAATCAACAAGCAAGAAACATTATCTAATTTTTTTAGAATTTTTGGTGGAGTTTTTATATTTTTTTGGTATTTTTAAAGTCAAACAGTGGCGAAAATATGTGTTTTTGAATTTTTAAAAATAATAAATGAGATCAAAAATGTCCCCAAAAATCATAGAAATTCCTACACCATGGCAGGAGCCATGTGTCAAAATTTCATTGGATTTGGAGGTCGTTTGATATTTTATTCAAAAATAAAGGTGGGGCACTGTGCACAGGGACCTAAGTGCAAATACCCAAAGATCTGGGGGCCTTGGTGCAAAATACCCAGCAAGTCACGCGCTTCACGCGTGGCTGGGGCACACAGGGACCAAATTGCAATAAAAACCAAGTCCTAGGGCTATTTGATAACTCGTATCAAAAGCCCAGGGGTATGGTTGCAAAATTCCCAATAAATAACGCACATGCGCATAAACAATGCTCACAGGGGTATAATTGCAATTTCACAAAAATATTCTTTCAATTCATAACAACCAGAACTACAGGATTGATTATGCAAAAAGCCCAACAAAACACGTGACGAAGCACGTGGGTCTCTACTGGCGGGGGTATAAATGCAAATAAAATTAAGTCCGAGGTCCTTGATGCAAATAACCCAGAAAATAAACAACTTGACTTGAAAGTTACAGGACTAAAAAGAAATGAAACAAACAGAGGGGGGGGCCTACGATATTTACCCCTTTATTAATAGCGACGGCCTGATGTTGACGCGTGGCAGATCTGACGGTGGAGAACAAACGCGCCCTTAACTCTGGAAGCGCTGGCTTGATCCGACGGCTGGTGTGCGTCCACGTGGGTGATCGGACGGTGCAGATGCAACGTGGTTCTTCGAAGGAAACCAGGCTCAGATCGGATGGTCGAGAGAGGTCCACGTGGATGATCAAGCGGTACTGGGCTACTGCGCCTCTCTCTTCGGCTGCGACGGTCCGGATGAGATCCTCAGATGGATCGACGGCTGCTGCTCCTCTACAGATCGACGGCTGGGATTAGAACTGGAGCGAGGGCTTCATCGGACGGCTCTGGAAGGTGGAGGAAGAACTGATGGCCGGCGAAGTTCGCCGGCCTCCTGCGTGCAATCCGATCCTCCTCAGCTGCTGCTAATGGTCTGAACACGTTCCTGGTGGTTGCCCGCAGCTGACGGTGACGGCCAATGGCCCAACCGAGCCCTGGAGGGGCTCCGGCGAGGCCTGGCGGCTGGAAGCTCCGGTCTGAACTGTAGGGGGGCTCAGATGCCTCCCTTTGGACCTGCAAAGTAGACACGAAGGTTCGCGGGTCGAGGGCAAAATGCCTCGACCCAAGAAGGCGGGGTGAAGGTGGACGGTGCTGTGGGGCGGACGAGCTCCGGCGAGGCGGAGGCGATGGAACTCGACTCCCAGATCCTGTGCGATCTGGGTTGAATGAGTGGGCGTAGAAGGTGCGCGGGGGTACGGCGGAGGTGATGAGATGGTCGGATGGACGAGATGTAACGCGAGGTGATCGGAATCAGGGAAATGGGTCGGATGGTCGATTTGGGCGAAATCCTAAATTAGAAGAAATTAGAAAGAGCTAAGGTTACCTGATGGATGCTGGAGACTGTGCTGGAGCGTGGCTATCTCCGGGTCGTAGCTTCGAAGGGCGTCAAGGCCTGAAGCTCGATGCTCAACGCCGGCGGCGGAGCAAGGACGGCGAAGATCGCCGGATCAAAGGATACGCCTCCTCACCTCACTGCAACAAGGGCTGACGCTCGCTGTCACTCTTGCGGAGCCGATGGAGGTCACGGGGAAGAAGGAGAGGGTCCAAAGATGGGGCGCGGAGGCGGCGGAGGTCGGGAATATATAGAGTGACAGGGGCGTCTAGGGTTGAGTGGTGCCAGCGATGGAAGGCTTTGATTTCATGGCTGAAGATCCGGCGAGGGAGAGGGATGAAAGGCGAAGAATCCGGGCATGGGATATGCGTGGGGGACAGCCTGGAGTCTCGTGGGAAAATCGGGGAAGATGGGGTGGCGCGCGTTGTCCAGAATAGGAAGGAGTCCGCGGGGGAGTTGACTGGGGTCAACAGTCCCCCGTGGACCAATCAGGAGCGGCCACGTGTGCCCGAGTTTTATTTATTTATTTTAGGGTAGAAATAGGCCGAATTAAAGAAAACTCAAAACATGAAATATTTTTCTTTTATTTTTTTCTATTTTTTGGTGATTTTTAATTAATTTTTGGAAATAAAAATAGGTTAGCTATATACATAGGTATATGTACACTATATGGATTTTTATTTTTGATTTTTATTTGTTATTTTTATGTGTTTTTATGCTCATTTTGTATTTTATTTATTTACAAGGTAAAATGAGGAATAAAAGAATATTTTTATTTTATTTTTATCACTTATATACAAGGGTGAAATAAATAGATATATACATTTATATACATGGTATTTATACAATGTATTTTTGTATTTTCAATTTTGTGATTTTTATTTGATTTTTATTTTGTTTCTTGTTATTTATTTTATTTACAAAATATAACATAGAATATTCACAAAAAGTTTGGAGAATAATTGAATTTATTTATAAGGTTAAATAAATACAATGGTGTGGTTTATGTATATGGTGAAGGAAGGGTAATTTTTTTGATCTTTTTGCTTTTCATCTTTTTATTTTGTTTTTAATAGCTTTTACAAAATATCAACATATTTTTGGGTGAGGAAAATATATAGTTTTATTTACAGAAGTATATACACATGTGAGCCCTATCTCCCTCTACTTTGGCTTTTATGCGGTCAGGCCCATGCTGAGCCCTCCCTTGGGTTAGGTTGCTCAATATTTATTCTAAATATTTCCCTCTTTTTCTTTTTGCTCTTTATTCTTTTATTTTGTGCACAAAAACATGCTAATTATAGGTTTTTACACAATGCATGCTTTTGGTAATTATTTGTATTTACACATATCTACATGTATTTGCAAAGGGTTTTTGTAGCTAAAATAGAAGAATAAAGAGTGATGAATGGGTATTCATCACCCCCCTATGCTTAACTTTGCTAGTCCCTTAGCAAACACTTATTTGAAAAAGAAGTGAAAAAGAAAGAAAAAGAAAAAGAAAAAGAGGATGTACATGGATCAAGGTTGACTTATTAAACTTTCCTTCATTAAATTGAAATATGGAGCTTGATCAGATCTTTGGATTATTAATGTGTCGGAACCTTATTTGGACTTAAGCCTAAAACTCAACAGCCTCCAAGTTCCACCAATCTATGGGCAAGACTCCTCAACAAACCAGATCAGAACAAGTCTACATACACAAACTCTAATGACCATGAATCTTTTCCTTGCGGTGTAAGTGATATGTGGCTCCCCACCTCAGAAGTAACAAAGAAACAACCTCCCTCAACCTGGTAACTCTAATGCCTCAGTCTAGCAACTCTTTCCTCGAGAAGCGGGGTATTCCCTTCTAAGTTCAAGTGCAACCAGCTCAAGGAGAGGGGGTAGAAGTATAGAGTTTTGGAAGCTTAGCCAGTGTAGCTAAGTCTCCCGCTGCAAGCTTCATGAGATGTAACATGGATACCATAAGCTTTTGCTTTATACTCCGGTGGGGTTATTAAATTTTCAATCCGACCCACCACTTTTTTGGAGTTCTTTTTGCATTTTTTTTTTCAGTCTTCTGTACACATATCTACATGGTGCAGCATATAAGAAATTTCCCCTTGAGCCAGTAGACTATCCCTCTTTTGAAGCTTTATTGCAACCCACAGCTTCTGTCTTTAGCTTTCAACACCACTAGACCAAGTTGAGGTGCACTTCCTTCACTATAAGAAGAAGAGAGGTTCCGCCTAGAAGTACTACCCTCATATGCTACCCCAAGCCAAAGGAAACTGCCTCCTCACCACCTCATCCGTGGAGAGCCATGTGTAAAGTGCAGGTGCAAGTTAAGCCATTGTCTCTGAGAGTTATGCGTGTGTTGTTAAGTGCTCTACTTAGGCTCATCAAGATGACATATGCTCATAGCCTAGTGGACTCAAAGAATTAAGTCCTTATGGACCTGAAAAGCCTTAACCCTAAGTCCTATAAGGTTCCTCTTGAAATTATGTGGATTAAGATCTTATTCAAGCTCCATTTCTCAATTTAATTCCAGGCTTAGTTTAAATGTCAACTCTCATCCAGGAAAAACTATATACATATATGTACACAAGATGCTATTTACAAATATTTTACAATCATGCAAAATTTTTGAAAAATGTTTTGAAATCATGAATGAATGATGCATGAAGTGCAAGTTTTGCAAAATGATAATTACACACATTTACACAAGATTTTTGCAAACTTTTGATTTTCAAAACATTTTGAAAAGATTTTGTACTATGTACATAATTTTGATACAAAATATTTACACAAGCTTTACACAAAAGATTTTTGAAATCATTTTTACAAAAATACTTTGTACACTAGCTATGTATGTGCAAGAATAAAAGAGGTTTATGTTCATGAAAAAATTTTTAATTTTTGTGATTTTTAGCCATTTTATTTATTAACACACTCACACAAAGTACGAGTTATGGCTAAAGTATATATGAAATATATACACACCCCCCCTATACTTAGCTCGAACGATGTCCTCAGAGTGGTCAAGAGCGATGAAGAAGACATAACTCGTGCTTAGTAAAAGGGAAGTGAAAAGGAATGGCTAAGTACAGGAACGAATAAATGAATAAAATGAGAGGAACTCGGTGGTTTCCCCCTATACTTAGGATTAACTAATCTTAAGTATAGAAAGCTGTGCATGAAGGGAAAGCCGAGTGAAGAATATACAGAATCTGCCCCCCCTATACTTAGGGTAAAATATCCCTAAGTATAGGCAGCAAAAACAAGAGCAGAAAGAATGAAAAGAATACTCACAGGTCCGACATCCCCCCTATACTTAGGGTAAAGTACACCCTAAGTATAGCATAATCATAAGATGAAAGACGGGATGTGGGACTAAAGAATAGAATGATATGGACAACTGGATCTATACAGGCGGAGGAACAGTGAAAATCAGGCGTGAGATGTAAAAGATGTGAGTCAAAAGACCACATCTCACGCAAAATGAATAGCAGCAATAATAACGTCCCGCGGCTCATGATCTAGAAATGGTTTGAGCCGCTGGCCGTTCACTCGGAAGGTACTCTCAGAAGATAACTCAGATATATCAATGCTACCGTTATCGTGTACCTTTCTGACCAAATAGGGTCCTTTCCATTTGCTCTGTAGCTTCCCTGGAAATAGTCTAAGCCTTGCATCAAACAGCCATACTTTCTGTCCAATCTCAAAATGCTTGTGGCTGATATGAGAATCATGCCACTCCTTGACTTTTTCCTTATAATGTAGGCTGCTTGAGAATGCTGCATCTCTAAGCTCTTCCAAGGCGGCTAACTCTGCCCTCCTCTGGTCTCCTATACCATTTGGATCCATCAATATGTCTGTAACTGCCCAGAGTGACTTGTGCCTCAGCTCAACTGGTAGGTGACAAGGTTTGCCATAAACGAGGCAAAAGGGAGATGTACCCAAAGGTGTCTTGAAAGATGTCCGATATGCCCACAAGACCGAGTCCAAAAGCTGTGACCAATTCTTTCGGTCAGGGCGGACGACTTTCTGCAAAATATTCTTGATCTCCCGATTCGACACCTCAGCTAGACCATTCGTCTGTGGATGGTATGGAGTGGCAACACGATGGTCTATACTGAACTCTCTAGCAAGTGCCTTCACCTGGTCGTTGATGAAATGAGATCCCCCATCAGAAATCAGAACTCGTGGAACCCCGAACCGCATGATGATGTGCTTCTTCAAAAATTTGCAAACTGTCTTCGCATCTGCGGCTCGGGCGGGGATAGCCTCAACCCAACGACTAACATAATCTACGGCCAACAGAATGTACTCAAATCCCTGACTCTTAGGGAATGGACCCATGAAATCGATGCCCCATGCGTCAAAAACCTCACAGAAGTGAATGGGCTGCATCGGCATCATATCACGCTGTCCACAAGTGCCCATCCTCTGACAGTCAGTACACCTCTTCACGAACTCATCTGAGTCCTTGAAGAGGGTAGGCCACCACAAGCCGGATTGGAGCACTTTCTGTGCCGTTCTCCTCCCAGAATGATGTCCTCCTGCCTCAAGCTTGTGGCAGTAAGTGAGGACACTATGATGCTCCTCCTGAGGAATACACCGACGCCAGATGCTATCCCCTCCTTCGTGGTAAAGGATGGGATCCTCCCAGTGGTAGGACTTTGCCTTCGCAAGGAAGGTCTCAATCCTCTGCTTGGGCCAATCTTGTGGGACTTTCCCAGCAACGAGAAAGTTCACAATATCGGCATACCACGGGAGTGAGGCGATAGCAAGGATCGCCTCATCTGGGAAGGTATCACAAATGGGATCAATCTGCTCAGAATCCTCAGGTTGCTCTAGTCGGGATAAATGGTCCGCCACCACATTCTTGACTCCAGGCTTATCCTTGATCTCAATGTCGAACTCCTGGAGTAGAAGGATCCATCTAGTCAGTCTAGCCTTGGCATCCTTCTTTGCCATGAGGTACCTGATGGCGGTGTGATCTGTGTACAAGGTCACTCGGGATCCAATGATATATGATCTGAATTTATCTAGGGCAAACACTACTGCTAGCATCTCCTTCTCTGTGACTGTATAATTCCGCTGGGCGGAATCCAATGTGCGGCTAGCATAGTGTATCGCAAATGGTACTCCATCCCTCCTCTGTCCCAGCACTGCCCCTACGGCAAAATCAGAGGCGTCCGTCATGATCTCGAATGGAAGAGACCAATCGGGTGGCTGAAGGACAGGAGCCTCAATTACACACTGCTGGAGAGTCTCAAAGGACAAAAGACACTTGTCATCGACAAGGAACTCGGTGTCTTTCGTCAAGAGGTCAGTCAACGG
This sequence comes from Ottelia alismoides, assembly GCA_037367405.1. NCBI lineage: Eukaryota > Viridiplantae > Streptophyta > Magnoliopsida > Alismatales > Hydrocharitaceae > Ottelia > Ottelia alismoides. The sequence continues at coordinate 26,593 of JAZKJV010003141.1, read as the reverse complement.
TCGGGCAATCTTGCTGAAATCATGAATGAATCTTCTATAAAAACCAACGTGCCCCAGAAATGACCGTAACTGCTTCAAATTGGACGGCGGCGTGAGTTTTCTAATGACATCGACCTTGGCCGGATCAACCTCCATGCCTCTGTTGGAGATGATGTGGCCAAGCACCGTCCCTTGAGTCACCATGAAGTGACTCTTCTCCCAAGACAGAACTAAGCGGGTAGCAATGCATCGCTGGAGTACTCGGTCTAGGCAGTCAAGACAGGAATCGAAACCGTCGCCGTAAACCGAGAAGTCGTCCATGAAGACCTCCAAACACTCCCCTACCATGTCCGAAAATATCGACAGCATGCATCTCTGAAAAGTCGCAGGGGCGTTGCATAGCCCAAATGGCATGCGGCGAAAGGCGTATGTACCGAAGGGACAGGTAAAGGTGGTCTTCTCCTGATCCTCAGAAGCGATAGCCACCTGATTGTAGCCCGAGTACCCATCCAGGAAGCAGTAATGGCTTTTCCCTGCCAGTCTCTCAATGATCTGATCTATAAAGGGCAGGGGGAAATGGTCCTTCTTGGTGGCCTGGTTGAGTCTCCTGTAATCAACGCAGACCCGCCAAGAGGTGGGTACTCGTGTAGCAATCTCCTCTCCCGACTCACTGATCACAGTCGTGATGCCCGTCTTCTTGGGCACCACATGCAAGGGGCTGACCCACTTGGAGTCGGAAATGGGATAAATAAAATCTGCACTCCACCATTTTGATATTTCCTTCATAACAACCTCTCTTAGGTTGGGGTTCAGTCGCCGCTGGAACTCACGCGACGGCTTCGCCCCTTCCTCGAGATAGATATGGTGGGAGCACAACGAGGGACTAATCCCATGGAGATCTGCTACGCTCCATCCAATTGCCTTGCGGTTCCTTTCAAGAACCTCCATCAGACGGGATTCTTGTTCTCCAGTCAGATCGGCAGAGATGATGACTGGGTACATCTCAGACTCTCCCGCAAGGAATCTATACTTCAGCGAAGTAGGGAGCGGCTTTAGCTCTGGACAGCTGGGTGCTGGCAAATCTGGCTTCTGAAGAAGATGTGTGTATGCGGACAATTCTGCCAAATTTGCCTGGGAAAATGATAACGAACTCTCACAAACTGGATCTGGAGAAGGCGGGTCCTCTACATTGTCTCTGGTCTGCTCTGCCTCTACCTCCTCCTCATCTATAGGCTCAGGTGGATCCAGATCTGGCATCTGATCATCACAATCTTCCCAATCAGATTCTGAATCCGAGGGATCTATATCAGACTCGGTGGCATCAGTACCACCGGAGAACAAGGTGGCATCAGCACCACCATCACTGGAAATCGTGTCGCGATCAAGGTCCGACTCTGCTGACTCAATAGTATCCTGAACCAGGGCTGGGCTCTCCAGACTATCCTCTGCTATCATCTCCGCATCAGCTGTATCTGAATATGAGAGGAGGGTCTGTGCTGCAGGATCTGCCCAAATTGCCTCATCATCTGTGATCACAAAATCACAGTCCTGGTGGATGTCTGGCTCTGTGTCTGTCAGCTGCTCTGAATCTGTACTGCCATGTGAGCGGGATCTGGCTCTGTGGTCCTTAACCGTCTCTATTTGTATACTCTCACCCTGGACGCGAAAGAATACCTTCCCACTGTCATGGTCAGTCACTGCCTTGGCTGTGGCCAAAAACGGGCGACCGAGGATGATGGGGGAATCGGTCAACGAATCAGGGGTCTCCATGTCCAGCACTACGAAGTCCACGGGGAATTGCAAACCCTGAATCGTGACGACAACGTCTCGCAACAACCCCTTTGGCCTCTTGACAGACCGATCAGCAAACTGAAGGTATGTCCTGCTCTGTACAAGAGTGCCCAACTCTAAGTGGTCGAGAAGGGCTGCCGGTAGAAGGTTGATCGACGATCCGCTATCTAAGAGAGTACGGTCGAACCTCTGCTCATTAATCTGACATCTGACATACGGGGCCCCTAGATCTGGCCTCTTAGTCGGCAGATGGTTCTGGATCGCGTAACACGTGGCTTTTGTTAGCACATGAATTTCTGCGGTCTTGTTCCTCTTCTTCCTCCTGACTGTGGTCCTATCTCTTAGGGATCGCTGAAGAAGAGGAATGTGCTGCAAAGCCTCATTGAGGGTCAGCTGAATGTGAAATCGGTCTATCATGCCCTGGCTGAACTCCTCCTGCTCTCTCTTTTTTGGGTCTTTTTCTTTTTTCTTCCCCTTCCCCAACTCAAGGGCTCTAGGAAAGGGGATCACAGGGTCCTTCTTAGATGAAGGACTAGGAATAGGCCTAGACGGTTCGATGACTGGATCCTCACAAACATCATTCACCACAGTGGGATCAGAAGAAACTAAACCTTTTCCTTTATTCAAATCAGAGTTCCGAGATACATTCATGCGAGGAAAGACAACATTTCTATCAGAATAAATGTTGGTGGCCTCAGTACCACCTCTAGCTGGCTCTACAACTAGACGTCTTGCGGCCTCAGTACCGCTGGCTGGCTCGGCTCTGCTGGTGGCGTCAGTACCACCTCCTCGATGTGGTGAAACGGCGGCCTCAGTACCGCCGGTGTGATCAGCATCTCGGGTGGCATCAGTACCACCGTCATCATGATATGCGGCTTCAGTACCGCTCTCCTCTTCCTCATCTGGTGCTCTAGATGAATCCTCGCGTTGTCGCTCAGATGAGGCGCCGCCTGCTGGTTTTCTACCGCTCCTAAGTGTGACAAAATCAGCATCATATAAATCCGAAGAAATAACATCAAATGAGTCACTAGAAGTGGTAGGCTCAGTGTGAACTACCTGCTCAGATTTCCTCTTCAAATTATTCGGATTAGGCTCGATCTGTGCAGGGATGGCGGCCTTCCCTCTCATCAGGTCCCGCATCTCCTGGCGGAACTCGTCCATCTCCCGTCTAAATGTAGCCTGCTGCTCTGTGAAGAGACGGGCTAAATCATCCATGGCGGGGCTCTCATGGGAGCCCGACGGGTTGCCTCTCTGATAATGAGGCTGCTGGACCTGGTGCTGCTGTGGCTGAGAGGGGTAAGAGGATGGATGCTGCTGTTGGTGAGCCTGCTGCTCACGTCTCCAATTCTGTCCCTGCTGCTGATAGGGACGAGATACGAAGGATGATGGCTGGTGTGGCTGATATGCAGGGGGCTGCTGGTGATCTCTCTGCTGGGAGTACTGCCCTCCCTGACCGGCTGGCTGCTGCTGGGGTTGGTTGCCCCCATTCCCCCACCTGAATCCGGGATGGTCTCGTCGGATTCCAGGTTGAGGACGGTCATACCAAATCCCGTTGACATCCATCAACGGCTCTGCATCGTATGGGGCTGGGGGGAGTACATCCAGAGGCTGATCCGGCTGATATACCACCATCTGTAAGTCTGGAGATGGTGGTGACTGGTAAGAGGGCTGCTGCTGCTGGTACGGCTCCGCCTGTACAAGGTGAACTTGTCTAGGCTGCTGCAAGGAGCTGGAGCGCTGGGACGAGCTGCGGCTGCCGCCGGAATCGCCTCGCGACAGAAGACGGGGCTGAGGAGCCGTCTGTGCCTCCTGAAGACACAAGAGCTGGGTCTTCATGTCGCTCAGAGTTTGTGCCATTTGCTCCATCTGAGTTATGCCCTGGCACTGCTTCTTCTCTATGATTTCCATGCGGTCCAACTTCTCGCTAATAATCCCCATGTCCGCAGCGGCCGACTCTGCCTGTGCGGCTGCAACTGTGGACGAACTGGATGGACCTGCATCAACCCGTGCTATCCGCTGATACTGCACGGGTCCTGGCGGCTGCTGAGCTCTCTGTGTGTACAACCGAGTCTGGGACATCACCATGTAATTTTCTGCCATCTCTTCGTAGATGGCCCAGACTTGGTTGTGGTCCTTGGCAAAGTAGGACCCGCCGCAAGAAGCATTCACCAGACCCTGAAGCTCTGGTGTCATCCCACTAAAGAAGCTCTGAACTAGGTTCGGCTTCGAGATATCATGGTGTGGGCATCTGTCCAGAAGCTCTCTGAACCTCTCCCATGCCTCGTGAAATTGCTCGTTAGGGAGCATGGAGAAGTTGTTGATCAGGGCCCTCGCTGCATTCGTCCGCCCGAGTGGATAGTACTTGTTCAAGTACTCGGTGCGGAGCTGATCCCAGGTGTACACAAACTTCCCTAGATGTTTCAGCCAGGCGGCTGCTCTATCTGCCAGTGAAAAAGGGAAGGCCATCATCCGAATCGTATCTTGGTCCACACGACGGTCGTGGACAGTACTACAGATCATCAGAAACTCCTGGAGATGGAGGTGGGGTTCCTCAGTGGCGAGTCCGTGAAAATGAGGAAGCATCTGCAGGGTGTTCGGAGGGAACTTGAAATCCCCCACGATAGCAGGAATCACCACCCACTGGTGCATCAGTGTAGATCCGGGGTTGTGTAGCTCCCGCATCGGTCTTGCTGCGGCGGCGGCTGCCGCTGCTGCGGCAGCTGCTGCTGCGGCTGCTGCCTTTGCATCAGCGTCAGGAATGTCCTCCGGCTCGCTCGGCTCGTCTCGCTCTCTTCGGAGTCTCTCCAACTCCCTCCTCATCTCTATCATGAATGTCCCCTGATCGCGTAACTGCTGCTGAACCGTCTCTAATGACGCGATCAGGGTGGAGTTAATCGCCCCCTGGTCTAAGACAAAATGTTCGGGCTGGCGATCGTCTGAACTGCCGGCTCCAGCCATAAGGATGTCTGCAAAATCAGATGAGCCTAACTCAGGTTCTGTTAAATCAATTCGTCTTTCCTCGGGCTCATGTCTCTCAGTAGGAAAAGAAAGGGGATCGAGGGGGAACAGGGTGGAATCGAACTCGGGTCCGGAGAGCTGGTCTCGACTCTCACGGGCCAACCTAGATGATGGAGTAGACGCGCCTGAAAGCGGTGCAGCCAGAGGCTGCCTAAGAGATCGTCTACCCATCATCTTGATCTTGGCGAGTTGGGCGGATGGGATCTGGAGAAAATATGATCGCAAAGCAAACCCCTTGTTCACCAACTCAACACAATCTGAAGACCGTGAAAGCTCGGTCAATTTATCTTGTCAATTTTATTTGGTGAACACACAAGATATCAGAGCGATTACGTGACCTGCTGGGATACCCGACACTCTCTCAACCGACTGTCCCGCACAGAAGAGTCGGTAATCAGTCGAGATGAGCACCGGAGGGCTTTACCTAGTGTTCGGGTCACTCTCTCGCACAATCAAACCAAACAATGAGGGGGTTGCTCTCCCCAAGACAAATTTTTAATGTGAGTGTCTTTTAGGGTCAATAATGTTATCCAGTCCCGATTTTTTTTTGTTTTTCTTTTTAATTTTTTTCAAAATAAATACAAGCGGCCTAACGATTTTTCCGATTCTCCTGATGATTAAGCCAAACACAGGGGGAGAAGACGAAAAAGCCGATGCGCGAGAAAATCAATGATGCATGCAGAGAAAGAAATGCGTACCTTGTCTCCAGCACTCTACATGCAAGTGATCCGCGCAGAATTTAAATACAGAATTAAACTACCTAAATGATGCAACGAGGAAAAACCGAGTCCTAGATGAGCAACTTCTATTGATCGTGAAGAACAATAGTTAGCCAACGGAATCGAGTCCGGAGTCCGATCTTGGGAGTCACTCGGTGCCCGCCACAACGGGTCCTGCCAGCGCTGTATGTGACTCCTCACGGCACGTGGTCTCAAATCCAATTAAACTAACTTTTTCAGTGAATTTTATCAAGGTCCAATTACGTTCTATAGGAACAGATATTCTATTAAGTGTTGGGCCTTAGATATCTACGTCACAATCAACAGAAATTCCTAAATCTAGGGGCTCGAGAAAAACCGCGTAAACACCGGAAAAGGCAGCTAGCTATCAAAACCACGATAAAAGCCGCGAAAATCCGAATGGGTCCCCCGAGCACACCGGTGCTCGGCGAAACAGACCCGCTAAATTACAAGTGTCCACAAGTCCAAAGTTCAAAATTATTACAACAGTATTCTCTCTCTCTCTCTAAATAGAAAATCTCTTCTTCTCTCTCTTCCTCCTGCTCTTCTTCCCGTGCGGGTCCTCAAAAAATGCACTCCAAGTTCTCCACGCAGTACCTCGCACAAAAATTAGAAAGAGAGAGTGTCAGAAAACAGTTATAATGTAGAGAGACAAAAATAGAAGAATGGAAACTGACTACAAAGCCGTGCTCCCCGGCAACGGCGCCATTCTGACGACACGAAAAACCGCAAACAACTGAGGTGGAAAATAAATCACGATGTCGTTGTCCTCAATTGCTCAGAATGTGTCAGTCAAGAAAAATAAATCACTCGAATAAGATGAAAACAAGCAAGCACAAAACAGAGCGATCTAGCTATAGGATTAACCTGGTATAGCTCCCAGGGTCGAACACAAGGAGCACAGATTGGCCTTGCGGCCTACGGTGTAGTCAGAAATCCAAGAGAATACATTTTTTATGGTTTTTATTTGTTTGGATATTTTTTAGAATTTTTAAAAGATGAGAAAATGAAAGAATGTAAATACAAGGGAACTTCAACAATTTATTAAACACACAAAAAATGATGCAAAAATTCCAGAAAATTGGTTTTTAGGTTTTTTAAGTTTTTTACTGTTTTTGGTGAATTTTTGGGATTTTTCTAATGGGGAAAATATTTATTAAAAATCAAACAATGCGAAAAACAAAGGGTACTGTCCAGCAAGGCTTAAGACCCAAAAATAAAATAATTTTGGATCTCAAAAAGCCCTAGAGGTAATTTTCCTATAATCTAGAAAGAATAAGGAAAATTTAGGCACCCTAATTATTGTTTTTGGATTTTTAATTTAATTTTTATAATTTTTATGGGTTTTTAGGGGTTTTTTCAATTTTTAGGGTTTTTAAGTGATGAAAAGTAGCCAAAATTGGCTAGAAAATCAATCAACAAGCAAGAAACATTATCTAATTTTTTTAGAATTTTTGGTGGAGTTTTTATATTTTTTTGGTATTTTTAAAGTCAAACAGTGGCGAAAATATGTGTTTTTGAATTTTTAAAAATAATAAATGAGATCAAAAATGTCCCCAAAAATCATAGAAATTCCTACACCATGGCAGGAGCCATGTGTCAAAATTTCATTGGATTTGGAGGTCGTTTGATATTTTATTCAAAAATAAAGGTGGGGCACTGTGCACAGGGACCTAAGTGCAAATACCCAAAGATCTGGGGGCCTTGGTGCAAAATACCCAGCAAGTCACGCGCTTATTGCGTGGCTGGGGCACACAGGGACCAAATTGCAATAAAAACCAAGTCCTAGGGCTATTTGATAACTCGTATCAAAAGCCCAGGGGTATGGTTGCAAAATTCCCAATAAATAACGCACATGCGCATAAACAATGCTCACATGGGTATAATTGCAATTTCACAAAAATATTATTTCAATTCATAACAACCAGAACTACAGGATTGATTATGCAAAAAGCCCAACAAAACACGTGACGAAGCACGTGGGTCTCTACTGGCGGGGGTATAAATGCAAATAAAATTAAGTCCGAGGTCCTTGATGCAAATAACCCAGAAAATAAACAACTTGACTTGAAAGTTACAGGACTAAAAAGAAATGAAACAAACAGAGGGGGGGGCCTACGATATTTACCCCTTTATTAATAGCGACGGCCTGATGTTGACGCGTGGCAGATCTGACGGTGGAGAACAAACGCGCCCTTAACTCTGGAAGCGCTGGCTTGATCCGACGGCTGGTGTGCGTCCACGTGGGTGATCGGACGGTGCAGATGCAACGTGGTTCTTCGAAGGAAACCAGGCTCAGATCGGATGGTCGAGAGAGGTCCACGTGGATGATCAAGCGGTACTGGGCTACTGCGCCTCTCTCTTCGGCTGCGACGGTCCGGATGAGATCCTCAGATGGATCGACGGCTGCTGCTCCTCTACAGATCGACGGCTGGGATTAGAACTGGAGCGAGGGCTTCATCGGACGGCTCTGGAAGGTGGAGGAAGAACTGATGGCCGGCGAAGTTCGCCGGCCTCCTGCGTGCAATCCGATCCTCCTCAGCTGCTGCTAATGGTCTGAACACGTTCCTGGTGGTTGCCCGCAGCTGACGGTGACGGCCAATGGCCCAACCGAGCCCTGAAGGGGCTCCGGCGAGGCCTGGCGGCTGGAAGCTCCGGTCTGAACTGTAGGGGGGCTCAGATGCCTCCCTTTGGACCTGCAAAGTAGACACGAAGGTTCGCGGGTCGAGGGCAAAATGCCTCGACCCAAGAAGGCGGGGTGAAGGTGGACGGTGCTGTGGGGCGGACGAGCTCCGGCGAGGCGGAGGCGATGGAACTCGACTCCCAGATCCTGTGCGATCTGGGTTGAATGAGTGGGCGTAGAAGGTGCGCGGGGGTACGGCGGAGGTGATGAGATGGTCGGATGGACGAGATGTAACGCGAGGTGATCGGAATCAGGGAAATGGGTCGGATGGTCGATTTGGGCGAAATCCTAAATTAGAAGAAATTAGAAAGAGCTAAGGTTACCTAATGGATGCTGGAGACTGTGCTGGAGCGTGGCTATCTCCGGGTCGTAGCTTCGAAGGGCGTCAAGGCCTGAAGCTCGATGCTCAACGCCGGCGGCGGAGCAAGGACGGCGAAGATCGCCGGATCAAAGGATACGCCTCCTCACCTCACTGCAACAAGGGCTGACGCTCGCTGTCACTCTTGCGGAGCCGATGGAGGTCACGGGGAAGAAGGAGAGGGTCCAAAGATGGGGCGCGGAGGCGGCGGAGGTCGGGAATATATAGAGTGACAGGGGCGTCTAGGGTTGAGTGGTGCCAGCGATGGAAGGCTTTGATTTCATGGCTGAAGATCCGGCGAGGGAGAGGGATGAAAGGCGAAGAATCCGGGCATGGGATATGCGTGGGGGACAGCCTGGAGTCTCGTGGGAAAATCGGGGAAGATGGGGTGGCGCGCGTTGTCCAGAATAGGAAGGAGTCCGCGGGGGAGTTGACTGGGGTCAACAGTCCCCCGTGGACCAATCAGGAGCGGCCACGTGTGCCCGAGTTTTATTTATTTATTTTAGGGTAGAAATAGGCCGAATTAAAGAAAACTCAAAACATGAAATATTTTTCTTTTATTTTTTTCTATTTTTTGGTGATTTTTAATTAATTTTTGGAAATAAAAATAGGTTAGCTATATACATAGGTATATGTACACTATATGGATTTTTATTTTTGATTTTTATTTGTTATTTTTATGTGTTTTTATGCTCATTTTGTATTTTATTTATTTACAAGGTAAAATGAGGAATAAAAGAATATTTTTATTTTATTTTTATCACTTATATACAAGGGTGAAATAAATAGATATATACATTTATATACATGGTATTTATACAATGTATTTTTGTATTTTCAATTTTGTGATTTTTATTTGATTTTTATTTTGTTTCTTGTTATTTATTTTATTTACAAAATATAACATAGAATATTCACAAAAAGTTTGGAGAATAATTGAATTTATTTATAAGGTTAAATAAATACAATGGTGTGGTTTATGTATATGGTGAAGGAAGGGTAATTTTTTTGATCTTTTTGCTTTTCATCTTTTTATTTTGTTTTTAATAGCTTTTACAAAATATCAACATATTTTTGGGTGAGGAAAATATATAGTTTTATTTACAGAAGTATATACACATGTGAGCCCTATCTCCCTCTACTTTGGCTTTTATGCGGTCAGGCCCATGCTGAGCCCTCCCTTGGGTTAGGTTGCTCAATATTTATTCTAAATATTTCCCTCTTTTTCTTTTTGCTCTTTATTCTTTTATTTTGTGCACAAAAACATGCTAATTATAGGTTTTTACACAATGCATGCTTTTGGTAATTATTTGTATTTACACATATCTACATGTATTTGCAAAGGGTTTTTGTAGCTAAAATAGAAGAATAAAGAGTGATGAATGGGTATTCATCAATCCCCTTCGACCTCCAGTTCACATCTCGGCCGTCCATCTGAGGAGGTCCCGTCACCGTCAGATCTTTGGAGAGGCGATCCATACCGTCCGATCAGAGGCGCCTTCCCACGCTGCTTCAGAGCCACTCGATCTTCCACGTGGCTGCACCTGGACCGCTCGATCAGGACGAGGACATCCTTCGTTGGGCGCCACCCGCATATCAACCGTCCATTCACCACGTGGCGCCCATCCAGCCGTCTACATTAATAAAGGGTAATTTACTCTTAGGCCCTGCCTTTTATTTTATTTAGCATTTAGTCCTGTAAATATTTTTAGAAGTTTATTTCCGTTGGGTTATTTGCACATTGGACCTGAGCTTTACTTTATTTGCACTTATGCCCCTGTGTATAGTGTAGCACGTGCATCGACACGTGCCTTTTGGGATATTTTGCATATTTAGTCCTGTTGTTCTGCCATGTTATGGAATGAATGAATACTTTTGGTTAATTGCAGATCTGCCCCTGTGAGTTGTTTTTATACGCATGTGCGTGTTATTTGTGGGTAAATTACAAACAAGTCCTCGGACTTTTGGTACCTGTTACCAAATAGCCCCAGAACTTTGTTTTTATTGCAAGTTGGTCCTTGAGTGCCCCAGACACGTGCTTCGCACGTGATTTCTTGGGATTTTTGCACCGGACCCCCCAGGACTTTCACTATTTGCGTTTAGGTCCCTGTGTACTGTGCCCTTGTGTTTGACTTTAATAAAATAGCAAATCAACTCCAAATTTAATGAAAATTGGACACATGGCTCCTGCCATGATGTAAAATTTTCTATAAATTTTGGAGACATTTTAGACACTGTTTGATATTTTTAAAAATTCAAAAACACGTATTTTCTTTACTGTCTGATTTGAAAAATCACAACAAAATAGTAAAACTTATCTAAAAATTACAAAAAAATTAGCTACTGTTTAGTTTTTGTGCTTGATTTTCTGGCCGATTTTGGCCATTTTTCATCATATAAAACTCATAAAAATTGAAAAACACCTAAAAACTCGAAAACATTCTAGTAATTAATCCAAAAATCCAAAAACAATAATTAAGGTGCCTAAATTTTCCTTGTTTCTTTCTCTATACAGGAAAATTACCTCCAGGCTTATTAGGGATTTTTAGATATTTTATCTAAGTCCCCTAAGCTCGGCTGGACAGTATCTCCTTTTTCTGTCACTGTTTGATTTTTAAAAAATAAAATAAAAATCATAAAAATCCCAAAAATTCACTAAAAACAGTAAAAAACATAAAACACACAAAAACATTTTTATTTGAATTTTTGATTGATTTTTGATGCATTGAATAATTGCTTGAACTTGGTTGTTTCTTTAGTTTCCTTATTTTCCTAATTGATTAAAAATCCAAAAAAAATTAAAAACACCTAAAAATCCACCTAAAACACTTGTATTGTATTTTCTTCTCTTTTTGACTACTTCGTAGGCCGCAAGGCCATCACGTGCTCCCTGAGTTCGACCCTGGTCGCTATACCAGGTTAATAAAATAGCAAGACCGCTATCTTGTTTTGAGTTGATTTTATCTCTTCTTGGTGGTCTCTCTTTCTTGATTGGCACACCCGAGCTATTGAGGTCGCCACGACCACTTGAGACATACCTGATTACCTCGCTTGCTCGGATTTTCGTGCCATCAAGTACCAGAGGATAGCACGGGTCGACGCCGGTCCTTCCAGTTCGTCCGCGTTAGCAGCAGCACAGGCATAGTCATCAGCTGCGGACATGGGGATTATCAGTGAGAAGCTAGACCAGATGGAGTTGATAGAGAAGAAGCAGTGCCAGGGCATCACTCAGATGGAGCAGATGGCACAGACTCTGAGCGACATGAAGACCCAGCTCATGTGTCTCCAGGAGGCACAGACGGCTTCCCAGCCCCGTCTTCAGTCGCGAGGCGACTCCGGCAGCAGCAACAGCTCGTCCCAGCGCTCTAGCTCACACCAGCAGCCTAGACAGGTTCACCTTGTACAGGCGGAGCCGTACCACCAGCTGCAGCCCACCTACCAGTCACCACCGTCTCCAGACATGAAGATGGTGGTATACCAGCTGGATCAGCCTCTGGCAGTACTCCCGCCAGCCCAGTATGATGCAGAGCCGTTGATGGATGTCAACGAGATTTGGTATGACCGCCCTCAGCCCGGTATCTGACGAGACCATCCCGGATTCCGGTGGGGGACCGGAGGTGCCCAGCCCCAGCAGCAGCCATCAGGTCAGGGTAGCCAGTACAATTAGCAGAGAGATCACCAGCCGCAGCCGCAGCAGCCCCCAGTGTACCCACCACAGCAGCAGTCGTCCTATGATCCTCGTCCCTATCAGCAGGGACAGTCGTGGAGGCGTGAACAACCTCACCAGCAGCAGCAGCATCACCCATACCCCTCTCAACCACAGCAGCAGATCCAACAGCCTCACTACCAGAGAGGCTACCCGTCAGGTCCCCATGAGAACCCTGTCTTAGATGATATAGCCCACCTCCTTATAAATCAGCAGGCTACTTTTTGACGGGAGATGGATGGGTTCCGCCAGGAGATGCGGGACATTGTGAGAGGGAAGGTCGCCATCCCTGCCCAGATCGAGCCGAATCCGAACAACCTGAAAAGGAAATCTGAGCAGGTAGTTTGTACTGAGTATGCCACTCCTAGTGATGCATTTGGTGATATGTCTGCATATCTTTTTGATACTGACTTTGTCACACTTAGGAGCGGTAGGATGCCAGCAGGCAGCGCCTCGTCTGAGTTAAATCACGAGGACACTTCCAGAGCACCAGACGAGGAGGAGAGCGGTACTGAGGTCGCTAGAGATGATGACGGTGGTACTGATGCCACCAAGGATGCTGATTCCACAGGCGGTGTTGAGGCCGCCATTTCACCAGTTCGAGGAGGTGGCACTGAGGTCACCCACGATGCCGAGCCAGAACGCGGGACTGAGGCCGCGAGTCTTCCAGTTGATCCAGCCAATGGTGGTGCTGAGGCCACCCGTGTTCATATTGAGAGATCTGTAGTTTTTCCTACTTCTGATGTATCTCGGAACTCTGTTGTGAATAAAGGAAAAGGTTTATGTTCTTCTGGTCCCACTGTGGTTCTTGATGCATGTGTAGATCCAGCCCTCGAGTCGTCTAGACCTTTTCCTAGTCCTTCATCTGAGAAGGACCCAGTGATCCCCTTCCCTAGAGCCCTTCAGATGGGGAAGGGGAAGAAAACAGAAAATCCAAAAAAGAGAGACCAGGAAGAGTTCAGCCAGCATATGATAGATCGGTTTCATATACCGCTGACTCTTCAGGAGGCTTTGCATCACATTCCCCTTCTTCAGCGTTCACTGAGAGACAGGACCACAGTCAGGAGGAAGAGGAGGAACCACCATTCAGAGATCCATGTGCTGACGAAAGCCACGTGTTTCGCGATACAGAACTGTCTACCGGCCAAGAGGCCAGATTCATGAGCCCCTTATGTCAGATGCCATATCAGTGAGCAGAGGTTCGACCGCACTCTATTAGATAGCGGATCGTCGATCAACCTCCTTCCGGCAGCCCTTCTCGAGCGCTTCGAGTTGGGCACTCTTAGACAGAGCAGGATAGTTCTTCAGTTTGCGGATAGATCTGTCAAGAGGCCGAAGGGGTTGTTGCGAGACGTTGTCGTCACGATTCAGGGCCTGCAATTCCCCGCGGACTTCGTAGTGTTGGACATGGAGATCCCTGATTCAGTGATCGATACCCCCATCATTCTCGGTCGTCCATTCTTGCCCACAGCCAAGGCGGTGACTGACCATGATAGCGGGAAGGTATACTTTCGCGTCGAGGGCGAAAGTGTACAAATAGAGACGGTCGAGGACAGCAGAGCCAGAGAGAGAGCATGCTCAGAGAAGACTTCAGACACAGAGCAGCTGACAGATGCAGGGCTAGACATCCACCAGGACTGTGACTTTGTGATCACATACGATGAGGCAGTTTGGGCAGACCCAGCAGCACATGCCATCCTCTCATTTTTAGACACCGCTGATGCAGAGACGACAGCAGAGGAGAGCTTGGAGAGTACATTCCTAGTCCAGGATACTTCCGAGGCAGCAGTGCAGGTTCTCGACCGCGACACGGAATTTTGTGATGATGGTGGTACTGATGCCACCTTAGATGATGTAGATCCCTCGGAGTCAGAGTCTGATTGGGCAGATTGTGATGATTACATGCCAGACCTGATTCCCACTGAGCCTACAGCTGAGAAGGAGGTAGATGCCGAGCAGAACAGAGACAGTTCAGTTGAGCAGCCTTCTCCAGATCCAGTTTGTGAGAGAGAGTTCTCATTCTACCGGGCAGATTTGGCCGCATACACTCGGATTCTTCAGAAGCCAGATTTGCCAGCGCCAGTTTGTCCAGAGCTGAAGCCGCTTCCTTCTTCGCTGAAGTATAGATTCCTTGCGGGTGAGCCTGAGATGTACCCAGTCATCATCTCCGCCGATCTGGCTGGAGAGCAAGAATCCCGTTTGATGGGGGTTCTTGAAAAGAACCGCAAGGCAATTGGATGGAGCGTAGCAGATCTCCAGGGGATTAGTCCGGCCCTGTGCTAACACCACATCTATCTCGAGGATGAGGCAAAGCCGTTGCGTGAGTTCCAACGACGGCTGAACCCGAATCTGAGGGAGGTTGTCATGAAGGAAATTTTGAAGTGGTGGAGCACCAATTTTATCTATCCCATCTCCGACTCCAAGTGGGTCAGCCCTTTGCATGTGGTACCCAAGAAGACGGGCATTACTACAGTGATTAGTGAGTCTGGAGAGGAGATTGCTACACGAGTACCCACTTCTTGGCGGGTCTGCGTTGACTATAGGAGACTCAACCAGGCCACCAAGAAGGATCATTTCCCCCTGCCCTTTATTGATCAGATCATTGAGAGACTGGCAGGAAAGAGCCACTGTTGTTTTCTGGATGGGTACTCGGGATACAACCAGGTGGCCATCGCTCCTGAGGACCAGGACAAGACTACCTTTACTTGTCCCTTCGGCACATACGCCTTCCGACGCATGCCATTTGGGCTATGCAACGCCCCTGCGACCTTTCAGAGATGCATGTTGTCGATCTTTTCGGACATGGTAGGGGAGTGCTTGGAGGTCTTCATGGATGATTTCTCGGTTTATGGCGACGGATTAAACTCTTGTCTTGACTGCCTAGACCGAGTACTTCGGCGACGTATAGAGGTTCGCTTGGTTTTGTCTTGGGAGAAGAGTCACTTCATAGTGACTCAAGGGACGGTGCTTGGCCACATCATCTCCAACAGGGGCATGGAGGTGGATCCGGCCAAGGTCGATGTCATTAGCAAACTCACACCACCGTCCAACTTGCGGCAGTTGCGGTCTTTTCAGGGGCACGTTGGTTTCTATCGGCGATTCATTCGTGATTTCAGTAGAGTTGCCCGACCGTTGACTGATCTGCTGACGAAAGACACCGAGTTCCTTGTCGATGACAAGTGTCTTTCATCCTTTGAGACTCTCAAGCAGAGTGTTATAGAGGCTCCTGTTCTCCAGCCGCCTGATTGGTCTCTCCCATTCGAGATCATGACGGATGCCTCTGATTTTGCCGTAGGGGCCGTGCTGGGACAGAGGAGGGATGGAGTCCCATTTGCCATCCACTACGCTAGCCGCACATTGGATTCCGCGCAGCGGAATTATACAGTCACAGAGAAGGAAATGCTAGCCGTAGTCTTTGCCCTATATAAGTTCAGATCGTACATTATTGGATCTAGAGTGACCTTGTACACAGATCATACCGCCATCAGGTACCTCATGGCAAAGAAGGATGCCAAGGCCAGACTGACTAGATGGATCCTTCTACTCCAGGAGTTCGACATTGAGATTAAAGATAAGCCTGGAGTCAAGAATGTGGTGGCGGATCATCTCTCCCGATTAGAGCATCTTGAGGATTCTGACTTGATTGACCCCATATGTGAGACCTTCCCAGATGAGGCGATCCTTGCTATCGCCTCGCTCCCATGGTATGCCGATATTGTGAACTTTCTTGTTGCTAAGAAAATACAACAAGATTGGCCCAGGCAGAGGCTTGAGACCTTTCTTGCGAAGGCCAAGTCCTACCACTGGGAGGATCCCATCCTTTACCACGAAGGAGGGGATAGCGTGTGGCGTAGGTGCATTCCTCAGGAGGATCACCATAGCGTCCTCACTTACTGCCACAAGCTTGAGGCAGGAGGACATCATTCTGGGAGGAGAACGGCATAGAAAGTGCTCCAATCCGGCTTGTGGTGGCCTACCCTCTTCAAGGACTCCGATGAGTTCGTGAAGAGGTGTACTGACTGTCAGAGGATGGGCACTTGTGGACAGCGTGATATGATGCCGATGCAGCCCATTCACTTCTGTAAGGTTTTTGACGCATGGGGCATCGATTTCATGGGTCCATTCCCTAAGAGTCAGGGATTTGAGTCCATTCTGTTGGTCGTTGATTATGTGAGTCGTTGGGTTGAGGCTACCCCGCCCGAGCCGCTGATGCGAGGACAGTCGGCAGATTTTTGAGGAAGCACATCATCACGCGGTTCGGGGTACCTCGAGTATTGATTTCAGATGGGGGGTCTCATTTCATCAACGACCAGGTGAAGGACCTTGCTAGCGAGTTTGGTATAGACCATCGAGTTGCCATTCCATACCATCCACAAACAAATGGTCTAGCCGAGGTGTCGAACAGGGAGATCAAGAATATTTTGCAGAAAGTCGTCCGCCCTGACCGAAATAATTGGTCACAGCTTTTGGACTCGGTCTTGTGGGCATATAGGACGTCTTTCAAGACACCATTGGGCACATCTCCCTTTCGCCTTGTATATGGCAAGCCGTGCCATTTACCTGTTGAGCTGAGACACAGGTCACTTTGGGCAGTCACTGAGATACTTATGGATCCAGATAGTGTAGGAGACCAGAGGAGGGCAGAGTTAGCAGCCTTGGAGGATCTTAGAGATACCGCCTTCTCAAACAACCAACATTACAAAGAGAGAGTGAAGGAGTGGCATGATTCTCATATCAGCCACAAGCATTTTGAGCCTGGATAGAGAGTATGGTTGTTTGATGCTAGGCTTCGTCTATTTCAAGGGAAGCTGCAGAGCAAATGGAAGGGACCTTATCTTGTGAGAAAGGTACACGACAACGATAGCATTGATATATCTGAGTTGTCTTCTGAGAGTACCTTTCGAGTGAACGGCCAGCGGCTCAAGCCATTTCTAGATCATGAGCCGTAGGTCGTTGATGTTGCCCCTATTCATTTTGCGTGAGATGTGGTCTCTTGACTCACATCTATTGCATCTCACGCCTGATTATCACTGTTCTTCCGACCTGTATAGATCCAGTTGTCCATATCACTCTATTCTTTAGTCTCGCATCCCTTTTCCCATCTTATGATTTTGCTATACTTCGGGTGTACTTTACCCTAAGTATAGGGGGGATGTTGGACCTTCGGGTATTCTTTTCATTCTTTCTACCCCTGTTTTGCTGCCTATACTTAGGGATATTTCACCCTAAGTATAGGGGGGGTAGATTCTGTACATCCTTCACTCGGATTTCCCTCCATGTACAGCTTGCTATACTTAGGATTACTTGATCCTAAGTATAGGGGGAAACCACCGAGTTCTCCTTATTCTATTCATTCATCTTTATATATAGCCTTCCTTTTCACTTCCCTATACTAAGCACGAGTTATGTCTTCTTCATCGCTCTTGACTCTGAGGACATCGTTCGAGCTAAGTATAGGGGGGTGTGTATATATTTCATATATACTTTAGGCATAACTCGTACTTTGTGTGAGTGTGTTAATAAATAAAATGGCTAAAAACCTTAAAAACCACAAAAATTGAAAATTTTTCCTGTAAATAATCATTCTTTTATTGCACATACATAGCTAGTGTACAAATTATTTTTGTAAAAATGTTTTCAAAAATCTTTTGTGTAAAGTTTGTGTAAATATTTTCTTATCAAAATTATGTATATAGTACAAAATTTTTCCAAAATGTTTTGAAAATCAAAAGTTTGCAAAAATCTTGTGTAAATGTGTGTAAATACTTTTGCAAAACTTGCATTTCATGCATTCATCCATTCATGATTTCAAAACATTTTTCAAAAATTTTGCACGATTGTAATATGTGTAAATAGCATCTTTGTATATATGTATATAGTTTTTCTGGATGATAGTTGACATTTAAACTAGCCTGGAATTAAATTGGGAAATGGAGCTTGATTAAGATCTTAATCCACCTAATTCTAAGAGGAACCTTATAGGGCTTAGGGTTAAGGATTTTCAGGTCCATTGGGACTTAAATCTTTGAGTCCACTGGGCTATGAGCATATGTCATCTTGATGAACCTAAGTAGAGCACTTAACAACACACGCATGACTCTTAGAGACAATGGCTTGACTTGCACCAGCACTTTACACATAGCTCTCCACGGATGAGGTGATGAGGAGGCAGTTTCCTTTGGTTTGGGGTAGCATATGAGGGTAGTACTTCTAGACGGAACCTCTCTTCTTCTTCTAGTGAAGGAAGTGCGTCTCAACTTGGTCTAGTAGTGATGAAGGCTAAAGACAGAAGCTGTGGGTTGCAATAAAGCTTCAAAAGAGGGATAGTCTACTGGCTCAAGAGGAAAAACTCCTTGTATATATGCTGCACCATGTAGATATGTTGTACAGTTGCACAAAAAAATGTGCAAAAAGAAAAGAACTCCAAAAAAAAAGTGGTGGGTCGGATTGAAAATTTAATAACCCCACCGGAGTGTATATAGTCAAATAAAGCAAAAGCTTATGGTATCCATGTTACATCTCATGAAGCTTGCAGCGGGAGACTTAGCTACACTGTTGGGCTCCCAGGGATACGTGGCTACACTGGCCATGGTCCATTCTTCATCTTCTTCCCCCTCTTCTTGAGTCGGTTGCACTTGAACTTAGAAGGGAATACCCCACTTCTCGAGGAAAGAGTTGCTAGACCGAGGCATTAGAGTTACCAGGTTGGGGGAGGTTGTTTCTTTGTTACTTCTGAGGTGGGGAGCTACATATCACTTACACTGCATGGAAAGATTCATGGTCATTAGAGTTTGTGTATGTAGACTTATTCTGATCTGGTTTATTGAGGAGTCTTGTCCATAGATTGGTGGAACTTAGAGGCTGTTGAGTTTTAAGCTTAAGTCCAAATAAGGTTCCGACACATTAATAATCCAAAGATCTGATCGAGCTCCATAATTCAATTTAATGAAGGCGAGTTTAATAATCAGCCTTGATCCATGTGCATTCTCCTCTTTTTCTTTCTTTCTTTTTCACTTCTTTTTCAAATAAGTGTTTACTAAGGGACTAGCAAAGTTAAGTATAGGGGGGTGATGAATACTCATTCATCACTCTTTATTCTTATATTTTAGCTACAAAAACCTTTGCAAATTTATGTATATGCCTGTAAATACAAATAATTACCAAAAGCATGCATTCTGTAAAAAGTTATAATTAGCATGTTTTTGTGCAAAAATAAAGAATAAAGAATAAAAAGAAAAAGAGGGAAATATTTAGAATAAATAGTGAGCAACCTAATCCCAAGGGAGGGCTCATCATGGGCCTGACCGCATAAAAGCCAAAGTAGAGAGAGATAGGGGCTCATGTGTGTAAATATACCTGTAAATATAATAAGAATATTTTCCTCTAAAAAAATAGAATAAAATAGGTTTGTATATATGTGTAAATATTTATAAATACAAAATCAAAACAAAAATTGAAAAATTCAAAAGAAAAATATTCCTTGTACATACACCCACACCTACGTTTATTTCACCCTATAAATAAATAAATTAAATTCCAAAAATTTTGTATATACTCTATCTTTTATGGTGTAAATAGATAAAATAAAAAACAACAAAAATAAAAACAAAATAAAAAGAATAAAATTAAAAACCAAAAATAACTTTGTAAATATACCATGTATATACATGTACATATCTATTTATTTCATCCTTGTTTATAAATAATAAAAATAAAATAAAAATACCTTTTTATTCCTAATTTTATGCTATAAATAAATAAAATATAAAATAAGGATAAAAAAATGTATAAAAATAACTAATTAAAAATCAAAATCAGAAATCAAAACCCTATATTGTAGATATACCTATATATATAGCTCTATTATGTAAATACCCCATTTTTATTTCAAAAAATAAAAAAAATAGAAAAAATTAAAACAAATATTTTTCATGCTTTAAGTTTTCTTTAATTCGGCCATTTCCTATTTTATTTCTAATTTCTAAATCATTTTGACGTGGCTGATTCTCATTGGTCCACGGGGATGTTGACCGCCCGGTCAACTCCCCACTGTGGACCACTTCTCACGGGTCGTGACGCCCGACCCGATTTCTCAGATTTTTCGCGTCACGACCCGACCTCCGTCTACCCAAACCCCGGGTCCCTCTCGTTCGTGCCAGATTCGACACCCTCGTTGGGATGCCCGCCTCGGGGTCCGCGCTCTGAGCTGGCCTACCCGATCGATTCTAGCCGGACCCCTGGCAGTATAAATCTCGAGCTCTGCCTCCCATTTCCGCATCTTTGGCTCGTCATTTCTCCACCCAGTGACCTCCATCATCCTCGCGAGAGTGACAGCTCGCCCCGGTGGTGTAGCAGCGAGGCAGAGGGTGCTCGAACCACTGATCCGGCGTCCTAGCGCCGCCGTGCTCCGCCTGAAGGTTGAGCTCGAGCCTCGGGCCTCGACAACCCGCGAGGCGACGACCCAAAGCTTCCACAGCTCACGCCTAGTCGAACCATCCACCCAGGTAGCTCTCTTTCCCTTTCTATTTCTCGAATTTGAGTTTTGCCCCAAATCGACCCATCGCTGTTCCCCTTCGATTCCGGCCATCTCCGCCCTCGTCGTGATCATCGGACCATCCTATCACGTTCGCCTTCTCCCCGCACACGTTCTCCACCCCTCCATTCAACCCAGCTCGTACATGAGTTGGGGTTTCGAGCTCCACCGCCGACACCTCGCCGGAGCTCGACCGCCCCGCCGCACAAACCACTTTCACCCCCGCTTATCGGGTCGAGGCAACTTGCCCACGACCCGCGAGTATGCTGGTGTGTTTTGCAGGGACATCTGAGCCCATCTGAGGGCTTGGACCATTTGAAGCAGCTGCTCGACCTCCGCCGGCCTCGCCTGAGCTCCCCGGAGCTCCGTCGAGCCATCGGAGGGTACCAGTCGACGCGGGAGCCCAAGACGATCCTTCCCTAATCTCCAGCTGCCCGCGAGGAGGACCGTAGCGCGTACACGATCCCGGCGAAGCTCGCTGGTGTACTGTTCTTCGTCCATCCTCCAGAGACGTCCGATCATCCCTCCTGCTCCAGGTCGTCATCCAACCGTTCATCTGAGGAGCAGCAGCTGCCGTAGATCATCCGGAGGAGAGATCGTGGCCGTCAGATCAGTGAGGGCTTCCCACGTGCTTCGTAGCCGTTCGATCGACCACGTGGCGAGGCCCCAGCCGTCGATCAGCACCGAGGACACCAGCGCTGGGCGCCACCTTCCCCAACCGTCGATCATCACACATGGCGCCCATCTAACGATCGACTTAATAAAGGGTAATTTACCCTTCGGCCCTTCTCTTTTTAGTAGTTTGCTTTTAGTCCTGTAAATAGTTTTAAACTTTTATTTCCGTTAGGTAATTTGCACTTTGGACCCTGTCATTTTTTGCATTTACATGTATGCCCCTGTGTGTAGTGGATCACGTGCGTCGACACGTGTTTTGTTGGGATATTTGCATGTTTAGCCTTGTATTTATAGGGTGTTAATGAATGAATGAAACTTCTTAGTTAATTGCATATATACCCCTGTGCATGTTGAATTTGTGCATGTGCGTTATATTTTGGGTATTTTACAATAAGGCCCTCAGACTTTTAGTACCTGTTACCAATTAGTCCGAGAACCTTATTTTCATTGCAATTAGGTCCCTGTGTGCCCAAGACACGTGCCTCGCGCGTGATTTCTTGGAAATTTTGCACCGGACCCCCTGGAACTCCTCCTATTTGCGTACAAGTCCCTGTACACTGTACCTTGGTTTTGATTTTTAATAAAATATCAAACTAACTCCAAATACAATGAAAATTGGACACATGACTCTTGCCAGGGTGTAAAATTTTGTAGAATTTTTGGAGACATTTTTTATTTCATTTAATATTTTTAAAAATTCAAAACAATCTTTTTCTTTACTGTCCGACTTAAAAATTAACAAAGAAATATTAAAATGCTTCTAAAAACTACAAAAAATTAGACAGTAGTTGCTTACCTTGTTTGATTTTCTGACCAATTTTGGTCATTTTTCATTATATAAAAACTCATAAAAATTGAAAAACACCTAAAAACCTATAAAAATTCTAATAATTAATTTAAAAATCCAAAAACAAATAATTTCAGTGCCTAAATTTTCCTTAGTCTTTCTAGTTTTTAGGAAATTACCTTCAGACCTTGATAGGGCTTTTATCTATTTCATATTGGCCCTCCAAGTCTGACTGGACAGCACCTTCATTTTTTCTGCCTTGTTTGATTTTTAGAAAATTAAATAAAAATCAGAAAAATACCAAAAATTCACTAAAAACAGTGAAAAGATAAAAAACATAAAAAAATTTTATTTTGAATTTTTAAGTGATTTTTGATGCATTAAATAATTGTTTGGATTGGCTCGTTTCTTTGTTTTCTTTATTTCCTTTATTAATTAAAAATCCAAAAAAAATTAAAATTTAAAATCCACAAAAACACTTGTCTTTTATTTTATTCTTTTTTTAGAATATTTCGTACGCCGCAAGGCCATCTCGTGCTTCTTGTGTTCGACCCTGATCGCTATACCAGGTTAATCTAATAGCGAGACCGCTATTGTTGAGTTTTGACGATTTTATTCTTTTGATTGGTGGTCTATTTTTCTCGATCGACTACGCTTGGTGACTTGGGTCGCAACGACCCTTGACTACCTTTTACCCGAGTTGCTTGGCGTGTCATCAGGAGGCACGCCGACACTCGACCTGGATGAGGGCGGGGGGCGGGGGGGCTTCGAGCGTGGGAGACCGGGGCTGTAGAGGAGTGGGCGGGGACACAACAACCGGGGAGGGCGGGGCTTCGAGCGGCGGCCCGATGGTGGAGGGGAGGAGGTTGGCGGGGCTCGACCTCGATGGCGGCGCTCAACCTAGATGATGTTGGCGGGGGTAGGGGGCTTCGAGTAGGGGAGTCCGTGGCTGCAGGGGAGTGGGCGAGGGATCCGCAGCGGTCGGGGAAGGGGGTTCTCGAGCAGGAGCATGGGGCTGTAGTGGAGTAGGCGGGGGGTCTCCGCGGCGGCCGGGGAGGGTGGGGCTTCGAGCAACGACCGGGGAAGGGAGGCCTCGAGCAGGAGCAGGGGGCTGCAGGGGAGTGGGTGGGGGGTCTTCGCGGCGGTCGGGGAGGGCA
Source organism: Ottelia alismoides (assembly GCA_037367405.1). Lineage (NCBI taxonomy): Eukaryota > Viridiplantae > Streptophyta > Magnoliopsida > Alismatales > Hydrocharitaceae > Ottelia > Ottelia alismoides. The sequence continues at coordinate 3,166 of JAZKJV010003141.1, read as the reverse complement.
GGGCTTCGAGTAGCGGCTGATGAATACCCATTCATCACTCTTTATTCTTATATTTTAGCTACAAAAACCTTTGCAAATACATGTAGATACATGTAAATATCAATAATTAGCAAAAGCATGCATTTTGTAAAAATATGTAATTAGCATGTTTTTATGCAAAAATAAAAGAATAAAGAGAAAAAAAAGAAAAAGAGGGAAATATTTAGAATAAATATTGAGCAACCTAACCCAAGGGAGGGCTCAGCATGGGCCTGACCGCATAAAAGCCACAAGTAGAGGGAGATAGGGGCTCATGTGTAAATATTTTTGTAATTAAATAAAATTATATTTTCCTCACACAAAAATATGATTGTACATATTCTGTATATATTTAGAAGCTATTAAAAACCAGATAAAAATGTAAAATCAAAAAGACCAAAAATACCCTTACACCATGTACATAGACCACCTCTCTTTATTTATTTAACCTTGTAAATAAATAAAATTATTTTCAAAACCTTTTGTGAATATTCTATGCTATATATTGTAAATAAAATAAATAAAAAGAATTAAAACAAAAATCAAATAAAAATTACAAAATTAAAAACACAAAAATATCTTGTATATATACCATGTATATAATTGTGCATAAATAATTATTTCCCCTATGTATATAAACAATAAAAATAAAATAAAAATAGCTTTTTATTCCTCATTTTATCCTATAAATAAATAAAATATAAAATAGGAATAAAAATGTATAAAAATAACTAATTAAAAATCAAAAATCAAAAATCATACATTGTACATATACCTATGTATAGCTATAATATGTAAATACCTTATTTTCATTTCCAAAAATTAATTAAAAATCACAAAAAAATAGAAAAAATTAAAACAAACATTTTTCGTGTTTTGAGTTTTTAAAAATTCGGCCATTAAAAGCCCCAAAAAAATCAAATAAAAATTTATGGAATGGCGGGCTCTGATTGGTCCACGGGGGATTGTTGACCCCCGGTCAACTCTCCCCCCAGGACCACCAGAGCCGGGTGTGTCGTGCCCGACCCGATTTCACAATTTTCCACCCGCCTGACCCGGCCGCCTTTGACCCAAACCCCGGGCTCCGATTAACCTCAGACCATTCAGGACCCTCGCCCGGGGTGGGTTTGCTAGATCCGAAGCCCGAAAACCTCGCCCGACCATCTTCTTCTCGGACCTCCCACACTATTTAGTGTCGTCTCCGACGACCTAATCACGTCATCTCTGATCTTCCCCTCAGCGCCTGTGAGCTCCTCCTTCATCCCTGAGTGACAGCCGTGGACGGTGGAGTGGAAGCGAGGCCTGGGCAGCCGGAAATCATTGATCCGGTGGTATCCTCCGCCGTGCGCCGCCGCGAGCGCGCCTGAGCCTCGGGGAGCTCGACGACCCCTTGAGGCAACGACCGGGAGCCTCCTTGGCTCCAGCCCAGTCGAATGCGCCCATCAGGTACCTTCCTTAGCCATTAGAGTAGCGTAGCCTTAAGTTTTTAGATTTTCGGTAGATTAGCTCCGCCGCCTCCGCCAGCCATCTCCGACCACCCATCTGATCATCCGACTACGCCATCACCTCCACCACTCTTCTCTCCACCTGCTCCGCCCCTCCATTCCCCCTGGCTCGCCCCGGAGCAGGGTCTTGGCTCTCCTCCCTCCGCCGCTCGCCGGAGAGCTTCCATATCACCGCACCTTCCACCTTTCGCACGCTCTGACGGGTCGAGGCACTTTGCCCTCGACCCAGCTTTCTGTCTGTGCAGGTCTACAGGTCTATCGACCTCATCTGGAGGTCGAAGCTTCAGAGCACAGCTGCTCCAGTTCATCGACGTCGCCGGAGCTCTCCTGAGCTCCTCCCTTCCATCGGAGCATTGCATTGGGTGCGGAGCTTCACGAGGAAGCTTTCCCGCACCTCCGGAGTGGTCGACGAGGACTACAGCACACGCAGGAGGTCGGCGAAGCTCGCCGGCCGCCAGTTCTTCCACCATCCTCTCCTACCGTCAGATCAGCCGCGGCGCTCCAGATCAGATCTCGACCGTTCGTTCGGGGAGCTGCATAGAGCGTCAGATCAGCCGCAGCGTGATCTCAGCCGTTGATTCACCGAGGGTTCGGCCACCACGCACGAGGACCGTCCGATCTCCACGTGGAGGACCCGCCATCGTTCGATCAGGCGCAGCTTCTCAAGGTCAAAGGCGCCGCTCATCTCCACCGCCCGATCTTCCACGTGGCGCCTATCCAACCGTCGCCAAATAAAGGGGTAATTTGCTTAGGACCCCCTCTTAGTTTGTCGTTTTATTTCTAGTCCTGTAAATATTTTTAGAACTTTATTTACGTAGGGTAAATTGCATGATGGACCTTGTGCTTAGTTTTAATTGCATGTATGCCCCTGTGTGTATGTGACCACGTGCTTCGTCACGTGTTGTGTTGGGCATTTTACATCTTTTGTCCTGTAGAACTGGGTTGTTATGAAATGAATGAATATTTTTGAGTAATTGCAATTATGCCCCTGTGAGTGTTTTTATTACGCATGTGCGCATTTTATTGGGCTTTTTGCAACCAAGTCCCTGGGCTTTTGATACGAGTTATCAAAAGGCCCTAAGACTTGGTTTTTATTACCAGTTGGTCCCTGTGTGCCCCAGCCACGCGCCACGCGCGTGACTTGCTGGGTATTTTGCACCTGGGCCCCCAGATTCTCGGGTATTTGCACATTCGTCCCTGTACACAGTACCCCCTTGAATAAAATATCAAACCACCTCCGAATCCAATGAGATTTTGACACATGGCTCCTGCCATGATGTAGGAATTTCAGTGATTTTTGAGGACATTTTTACTTTCATTTACTATTTTTAAAAATTCAAAAACATCTATTTCAGCTACTGTTTGAATTGGAAAATCACAAAAAAATATAAAAACCCCTTGAAAAATCCTATAAAAATTAGTTACTGTTTCTTGTGTGTTGTTTGATTTTCTAGCCAAGTTTGGCTATTTTCCATTGAGTAAAAGCCCTAAAAATTGAAAAACCCTCAAAAACTCATAAAAATTATAATAATTAAATTAAAAATCCAAAAACAATAATTAGGGTGCCTAAATTTTCCTTATTCTTCCTAGATTACAGGAAAATTACCTCCAGGCTTTTTTAAGATCCTTAAGTATTTTATTTA